>CAMTDV010001633.1:29401774-30601774 GCA_947069175.1 Scalesia atractyloides
TGGCTATTCGAAGGGAATATGATGTTAAATACTTTCAGAGGATTAATGATCTGAAGACGTTGTTGTGGTTCGATGTTAAAGAACCGTTTCGTTTGAGACTGATAAACCATGATATAGATGGTTATACTCACCATGTGTGGATGTTTATCAAGCATCAAGCTAGAACAGGGTTTCCAGTCTAGAAACCACAGGAGCCACAACAGTTTATTTCAAAGAAAGAGATAGATCTAGAAAATGGAAAGCAAATTGTTACGTTGAGATATAAGAAGCCAACTGTTGTAATAAACACACCATTCCATGAGATGGCACAAGATTTCTATAAATCATTCAAGTGGTGGTATTACGATGAGAAGACATGAGAGGCTGTGATTGTGTTGTGTGAGAAGAAAAATAAATGTAGATCGATAAGATTTTACAACTTGATATGTTGGTAAATCTCTTAGAGAAAGATGTGGATGTATTATTTTGGAATCAAATTTTATTTGATGCACGCGACATAACTCAAGTATTGCAGTTTCAACGTGTAGTTCGAGTATGCTTGATGTACGAAATTCACTCAGGTCCAATATAGGAGATGAAATGGAGGAAGTTAGAGAAGAAAGAGAAGAAGAAGAAAGAAGAAAGAAGAAAGAAGAGAAAAGTGAGGAGAAGGTGGAAGAATGACAAAAGAAATCATCGATTACAAGGTTTAAATATGTAAAGCCACCGCGTACTGATCAATCGTCCCAAAGGAGCTTTGAAGATCACAGGAAATAGTATCGAAGACAGATCTTTGCGATTGATTATTGAAGTGTTTTGAAGACCTAAACACAAGACTACGACAATATCCAAGGGGGAGTTTGTTAGTGCATGCATGTCTAATGCCTACGGCTAAGTCTAGGGTTATATGTAATAGGGAAGTGTTTATGAGTGTTAGTGTTTTGGTTTGTTAATGTAAACATTCATATGTCCATCAACGTATGACTCATGTGCTCCATGAGTCTTACTCATGTCTATATATATGGACATGGGGCGCATGAGTATGTAACTTGTTCTTTTGGTGTTTTGGAGAGCTTTTATCAAATTTCTGTAAACCAAATGTTATGCTGTCCAATTTTAATCAGAAAGATAGATTATGAAAACAAGCATGTTTAACCACTTTTTAATGGATTCCGCACATTATAACGTGTTCTAGATATCATATAATTGTGTATTCACATCTCATGCGATCCTACACTAAACATGTTCATGTCAAAGAACCCGAAATAATAAAATCTGAAGCACCAAAATTTGTTCCTACACAAAATTTGAAAAAGAAAAGTGTTAGTGTTAACAAAGAATATCAACTAGGTAAACCAAATGTTTTTGAAACTGGTGAAAGCTCAGGTGTTACCAAAATTATATGAGAGAAGCGTAAAATAAAACAATCAATGTTGGATTGCTAAAAAGATTGTTGCTTCTAGGTTTAGTTGAGAAAAATGAAAATCTAAATGTCAAAATTGAGAGTGAATGTGAAGTTAAAAATGTGGTTTTGAATGTTGTAAAGAATGATGAACCCAAGACCAAGAAGGCTTGGGTTCCCCTCTTTAACAAAAATATTCGGTGTATGTGCAGGGGCTTAAAAGATCTGTCTTTTCAAAGTGGATAATGGATAGCAGAGCTTCTAGGCACATGACCAGTATGCTAGCCTTATTATACGTTGTCAGGCCAATAAAAGGCGGCTATGTCGGGTTTGCTAGAAACCAAGGTGGTCGAACTATTGGAGAAGGAGTTATGCGAAATGGAACTGTTTCATTTAACAAAGTTAACTAAATTGCTGAACTGGAGAACAATTTGTTGAGTGTCTCACAGATATGCGATAAGAAGTTCACCATTCACTTCAATGATAAAGAATGCATGATTTTGAAACCAGTGTTTATCATACCAGAAGAGTGGATACTGATGTTGGCTTTGAGAGAGAATGATCATTATGTACTGGATATGTAATGCTACTACTACTTCGAAAACCGCTCAATGCTTTGTCAATAAAGTTACTGAGAAAGAGTCAATCCTATGGCATCGAAAGATGGGTCCTACCCATTTGAGGAACTTAATTATTTTGTTCAAAATAATCTCGTGAAAGGTGTGAACGTCAAGAATTTTCATTTAAGTTACGATTGTGTGAGCTGCAAGAAGGGAATGCAGCAGAAAAAGTCACATCCACGTAAAATGTTTAACTCGATCAAATTACCTTTGGAGAGACTACATATGGATCTATTCGGACATGTGAATGTCAAGAGTGTTACCAGAGATATATAATGTTTGGTCGTTACAGATGATAATTGTCACACCCATATTTCTAGGTGTAACCCGGTGGGCCCGGTTGGGGAATATCATGACGTAGTTGATAACATCATAACCAAACAAACATAACACAGTAGAAGTCTTGGATTTAAATTACTATTACAAACCGAATGTTCAAACTTCGAATACAAATTACAAGGCTTGTAAAGAAAGATCCACAGCCGGATCGAAATAAATATATACAAAGTATTTGTTCAACAGACTTTAAGCAACCTAGGGACCTTACAAAATCCTCTATTGTCACTATAGCGCAGCTCCGATCTATTATGTATTGCCACCTGTAACTTGATCTTTTGAAAATACGTTAGTTTTCACTGGTAAATACTAATAACCGACTCATTTTGAAAATATTGCCGAAAATGGTTTTAGGTGCACTTGGCACGTTTTATAAATAACTTGGGATAGTTCAAAATGACATTGTTTACAGTTTTACATGTTTGTCAATACATATGGGGTCCAGTGCAGAAACCGAATAACCTGATAACCAACACGCCACTTAAATAATCCACCAATGGGATTCAACATTTTTTTAGCATTAGCATCTGTCAGGTGTATGCCTACACCGCGCGTTTAAGGTCGTGGCTATTAGTAACTTAAATGAGCCAAAGATATCCCGGACACGGTCGAATTAACCCCCAATGTTTAAGTTATCAAACAATACAAAATAAAATGGGTTATGAAGATTTAGTAAATCACAATCCGATAACATGATCCCATACCCGACCAAGCGGTATTATTATACCGTATCTCAAGCCCGTATAGGGAAAATAAGTTAAAAGTATTTACCTGAGCTAATTCTTCAATAAAGATAAGAACTCAGCCGATAATCAAGAAAGTAAGCTTAGATATCAATCTACCGGGAGGCTTTAGTCTGGAATGATGGTATTATTAATCAATTAGAATGCTAACGGGTCCTATCTACATCATAGACTCGGACCTGCTAGCTTGAAAAGATATTTATGGTAGTAAACGCAAGATTAAGCGATGACCGGAATAGAATCTAGTTTAAACCCAACAACTACTAAGACTTGTTTAATATGGGCAAACATATTACATTCTAGATTTTGATATAAAATGATATGGTTAAACCCGTTTCGGTTAAACTATGTAAACTAGTCACGTAGGCTTAACCGTACGCATATAACCAAAAGCGGGTAACCGGATGAGCTATATACAATTTCCATATGCCATTATATTTAAAACATGTTGTAATATCAGTAGGATATCAACATGTATGCCTGTTATGGTTTTAAAATCAAGTTACGCCTCAAAAGGGCGTTTTTGACATTTTACGACTTGTAAAAGGAGCTTGCATGTAAACTGATGTCATGGTCAATAACATTTTGTAAAAATGGTTAATTTATGATGTTATATCAGTAGGATATCAAGTATATGTGTGGTTTATAGTTTAACACCAAACTATGCTCCGAAAGGGTATTTTGATCATTTCACATATCACATGACAATTTATTTGGGAATGTGAGTTTAGACCATGTAGCTACTGTAAATATATATGAAATAAGTTTTGAAATCAGTAGGTACCATGTCTTGATGCTCTAATATGGTTTTAAACCATGTTATGCGCCGAAATGGCGTTTAAGTCGCTAAATGACGAATTAAATGATGTTTGAGTAAAACTGATGTCATAATCAGGTTTGTATGATACAAATATGTTATATAATATAATACATTAGTAGGTAAAAAGGTTTTGTTCGTTAAAGATGGTTAAAACTCATTTTTGGTGCCGTAAAGGTAATTTCGTCATTTAAGGACTTAATACATGGACTTGAATATAAACTCAGTTTATAATCTGAATTGTCATCCCAAATAATCCTAATTATGATATTACATCAATAGGTAAAGAGTTTTGATGTCGAAATTATGTTTAAATCATTTTATATGCCAAAAGGGGGATTTGGTCGTTTTAAAGCGTGAAATACGCCTTTTTAATCAAAACTCGGTTTATGATTAGAATGTTGACCTTAGAATAAATTAGATAAGTTGACATATCAGTTTACGAATCATAAGTATGCTCATTTGTATTTAAAACCTCATTTTTAAGCATGAAGGGCATTTTAGCAAAATTTGGCATAATTAACGGATACTTGCATATGAACTCGGATTGCTATGTGACCATGTAATATAACTCCATAGGCTTATACTACAACCTAACATGGTCACAATGCAACTTAGAATCAGCAGCTAAGGTTGCTAAATCGGGTTAGAACCGAAAGTCAAAGCAGAAGTCAACTTTTGTGACTTTTGGTTACGAACCGATCTTAGACTTGGACTTGATGGGACGAACTTGTTTAAACATGTTCTAATACTTATTACAAAGCTATTCAAGTGTTGAAACTGATTTTATAGCACCTACATTGCCAGATATGAATTTATTCCAAAACTGACTCGTTTGACTTTTCGTTAATATAACTTTGACCCGCCAATTGACCAAGTAAACGTGGTAATCAGGAGGTGCCCTTTTGAGGGATTAACACCTACCTAATTACGATCACGTAGCCATGCTCGTTATGAACATTGGCTGGACCGTAATGGTCTTAGCCGAAAGTCAAAGCGTTTTTACGTCAACGCTTTGACTTTGTCTTAAAACCTAGTAAAACTGAAAAAGGAGGGCTAAGAACACTTACACAAGGTCCTTAGCATGAAAATAACTTGATTAGGAAGTCCCTTTATGGTCAGGAACCTCTAGAGAGGAAGAAGAGAAGAATATGAGAAGTGGTGCAAGAAATGAGGTTGCACAACACCTCTATTTTTACTAGAGGATCAAGAACCAAGTCTCTCCAGGTATTGGCAAGTGTTAGCAGGTGATAACAAGTGTCCATGGACGTGTTAGATGCATCGGATGAGTGGCAAAACGCGATATGAGTGGCAGGAGCAGAAGCTGCCATGTTTCGCCTCGCTGGCACCCACTTACGGACCGTATGGCTTAAAGCCTTGCGGTCCGTAAGGCTATCTGGCGCCCGGATCTTTTGAATGGTTACGGATCAGAACCATATATAGTTGCGGTCCTAACCGCCTTCCAGAGAATTGAAATTTGGCATTTCTTCATGTTTGGTCCCTTGAATTCAAGTTTCGTCGTTCAGAGGTATAAATTAACATAACGACGCTTTCGGTCCCTCTCGGTCAACACGTGGCAATCGAGGATCAATGGGACATGTGTCGGAAGTTTACAGGATGGGTTTTTACGAGGTGCTACATCCTCACCTCTTTAAAAGAAATCTCGACCTCGAGATTTATTCAAATAGATAGGGATACTTTTGTCGCATAGTGGACTCGACCTCCCAAGTGTACTCTGGGCCTCGACGGGCATCCCATTTAACTTTCACAATAGGCACGTGCTTCCTACGAAGCTTCTTAATTTGCCGATCTTCGATCGCAATTGGTTTCTCTATGAACGCAAGTTTTCATCAATCTGAACGTCTTCGTGAGGCATTGCTAGCGACTCATCCGCTAGACATTTCTTTAAGTTGGAAATGTGGAACACATCATGTATTCCACTTAGCTTTTCGGGTAGCTTAAGCTTGTAAGCCACTGAACTGATACATTCGATGATCTCGAATGATCCTATATATCTTGGGCTTAGCTTACCCTTTTTACCAAAGCGCATTACACCTTTCCAAGGTGATACTTTTAGCATAACCCTGCCCCTACTTGGAACTTCAAAGGTATGCGCCTCTTATCGGCGTAACTTTTCGGTCGATCTCGTGCAGCTTTAAACGGTCAAGGATTTGTCCAACTTTTTCTGTTGTTTCTACAATAATCTCTTGTCCTGATAGTTGGGCTTCCCCAACTTCGGCCCAACAAATAGGCGTCCGACATTTTCTCCCATATAAAGCTTCAAATGGTGCGGCTTTAATGCTCGTATGATAGCTATTATTATAGGATAATTCAATCAAGGGTAGGTGGTCGTCCCAATTACCACCTAATTCGATCACACATGCTTGAAGCATGTCCTCAAGAGTTTGAATACTACGCTCACTTTGTCCATCAGTTTGTGGATGATAAGCGGTACTGAAGTTCAATCGAGTGCCAAGAGATTGTTGGAAGCTTTTCCAAAAGTGAGATGTGTATCTTGTATCTCTATCGGATACAATAGACACATGTACTCCGTGTAGGGACACGATCTCATCCACATATATTTTTGCCAATTCATCCTAACTAAACGTTTCCTTCATTGGAAAGAAATGTGCTGACTTGGTCAACCTATCAACGATGACCCAAATCGTGTCATTACCATGTTTGGGTTTAGGTAACTTGGTTATCAAATCCATAGTTACCATTTCCCATTTCCAATGGGAATCTCTAATTGTTGTAGAAGTCCTGACGGTTTTTCGTGTTCAGCTTTCACTTGCGAACATGTCAGACACTTTGATACATATGTGTCTATGGATTTCTTCAAACCCATCCACCAATAGTTAGACTTCAAGTCTTTGTACATCTTATCACCTCCTGGGTGAACAAAGTACTTGGAACTATGTGCTTCCTGGAGGATTAGTTCTCTAAGTCCTCCGAAGACTGGAACCCAAATTCGCCCATTGAATCTGAGGATTCCATCATCACTGGGTGTTAACTGTTTCACAGTTCCACCTAGTTCCTCATTGGCTATGTTCCCCTTTAACATAGCTTGCCTTTGCGCTTCCAGCAATTTTTCATTCAGGCTATTCCTCACTTCTATACTTTTGGCGTTAATCCTCAAAGGTTTAACCCTTTCTTTGAGACTAAGCGCATCAGCGACTACATTTGCTTTACCGGGATGGTATCGGATTTCGTAATCGTAGTCATTTAGAGTTTCCATCCAACGGCGTTGGCGCATGTTCAAGTCCTTTTTATTAAACAAATGTTGAAGGCCTTTGTGGTCTGTGTATATGATACACTTTGTCCCATATAGGTAATGCCTCCACAACTTAAGTGCAAACACAACGGCACCCAATTCCAAATCATGGGTGGTGTAGTTCTTTTCATGCACTTTGAGTTGTCCCGATGCATAGGCAATCACCTTGCCTCTTTGCATAAGTACACAGCCCATGCCTGTGTGTGACGCATCGCAGTATACTACAAACTCTTCAATACCTTTCGGTAAAGTTAATACCGGAGCATTGCTTAATTTCTGCTTCAAGGTCTCAAAAGATTCTTGTTGCTTTGGGCCCCAATCAAACTTGATATTCTTGCGTGTCAAAGCAGTTAAAGGAGTGGCTATTCTGGAGAAGTTTTCGATAAACCTTCTATAATAACCAGCCAATCCCAAGAAACTGCGGACCACTGAAGGTGTCTTTGGTGCTTCCCAATTCATAATAGCTTTGATTTTAGCGGGGTTCACTTGGATACCACGCTCACTAACTACATGTCCAAGAAATTGGACCTCGCGAAGCCATAATCACACTTAGAGAATTTAGCATACAACTTTTCTTTCTGTAGCAATTCTAGAATGCACCTAAGATGTTTCTCGTGATCGGATTGATTACGAGAATAAATAAGTATGTCGTCAATGAAGACTGTGACAAACTTATCTAGGTAAGGCTTGCAGACTCTATTCATGAGATCCATGAATGCTGCGGGTGCATTAGTGAGCCCAAAAGGCATCACTAGAAACTCATAATGTCCGTATCTCATTCTAAAAGCAGTTTTTGGAACATCTTCACTTCTAACTTTTAGCTAATGATAGCCCAATCTTAAATCTATCTCTGAAAAGTAACTCACCCCTTGTAGTTGATTGAATAGATCGTCGATCCTAGGCAAAGGGTAACGATTCTTGATCGTTATCTTGTTGAGCTCACGGTAATCAATGCACATACGCATTGAACTGTCCTTCTTTTTGACAAATAAGATCGGAGCTCCCCATGGTGATGAACTAGGCTGGATAAAGCCTTTTTCCAAAAGTTCATCGAGTTGAGTTCTCAATTCCTTCATTTCTGTTGGGGCTAAACGGTAGGGTGCTCTTGCAATAGGTGCGGATCCAGGTAGGATGTCTATCCTAAATTCTACTTGTCTATCCGGAGGTAGACCAGGTAGTTCTTCGGGGAAAACCTCAAGGTATTCGGAGATTATAGGCATGCCTTCAATCTTAGGCTTGGGTTTATCAATGGTTACTTGTGCATATATGACAAAACCTCTTTTTAAGCACCGAGAGGCCTTAAGCATAGAAGCTTTTTCCGGCAACCTGTAGTGCGTATCTCCGTAGATGGTGGGTACATCACCGGATGGGGTTTTAATTTCGATTAGCTTTTTATCGCAGGCAATACAGGCTTAGTTGTGTGATAACCAATCCATGCCTAAAACTACATCGAACCCCGCCAATTTCATTGGCAAAAGAGATATAGGGATCGAATGATTCTTGATGGATATAAAGCATCCATCCAGAATAGAGGAAGCGGTTTCAATGGTTCCATCAGCAAGTTCTACTTCATATGTCATGTCTAGAGTTCTTACGGGTAAGTTTAATAGTTCACTAAACTTAAAATCCACAAATGATTTATCCGCACCCGAATCAAATAGAACTCTAGCGAGGGTATCGTTGATAAGAAACGTACCAGTAATGACATTATTGTCGTTAACAGCTTCCCTTGCGTTCATTTGAAAGGCCTTCACATTACTTTTCTTTGCCTCACCAGATCTTGCATTATTATCCTTCGGATTTTTAGTACAGTTGGTCTTTATGTGGCCTTTTTCGCCACATTTGAAGCATGTAGCGTCCTTAATGTCCCTGCACTCAAGGGTCTTGTGTCCCATTTTCTTACAAATCCCACAAGGCTTAGCCTTTGGGTCATACCTGCATTGGCCTCCATCCTTTTTGTTGCAGATTTTACACACAGGTCTATCTTCGGACTTGTTCTGGTTCCTGTGGGATCCAAACTTCCCTTTCTTCTTGAACTTCTGGGAGTTGTCATCCTCCCTTTTCCTCTTACCATCGGTTTCAGATCTGATTGACATGCGCCTCACGTAATCCTGAGTGAGGGTGAGAGACAGCTCTACCGCCGACTTGTAAGCGGCAGGCTGAACAGCCTTAATCATACCTCTTATTTCCAGAGCCAACCCATTAATAAATCGCGCAATGCGCTTAGGCTCCGGTGTGACTAGATAGGATACTAGTTTGGAGTAGGAGTCATAATCTGTTACAAACCTACGACAATCCATATTCTTCATGGTTAGGGCTATTAAGTCTGCCTCTATCCTTTCTACCTTGTGAGGTGGGCAATACATGTCCTTGACTAGGTCTACAAATTTAGACCATCCCAAGTTATACAGATGCACCTTTCCAGTCGAGTGCATTAATGCCTTCCATCATATTAGAGCATTGCCCTTGAAAGATTGAGACACATACTTCACAATGTCTTTTTCGCACAACCACTAATGTCCACCACAGTTTCCGTTTCGTCTAACCACCTGAGGGTTTCCACAGCCCCCTTCTCCCCGTTGAAGTCTGGGGGCTTACATGTGATGAAATATTTGTATGAACATCCTCCTTTGGAGGTATATTCTTCATCATGGGTTTTCTTTTTCTTACCCTCATTCTTCACACTTGAGGAATGTACAGAACCTATTTTCTTATCGGATGCTAGAGGTTTTGAGAGGGGTTTTGATATAGACTTAGAGTGCGAAGCACTTGACCTATTATATTTCTCAAAGGCCTTTTCCATAGCCTTACTTACGGCTGCATCAATGCGAGCTTGGAAGTCGTCTCGTTAATTACTATATTCGCTTTGTCTCGACTGTCGTTGTTGTGGTGACTGCTTGCACCGTCAGAGTGAGCCATTCTAGATTCTTTATGCTATATATTGAAATAGGTATTTTATATGTTAGTCATGATATGGCTAAACCAGTCAGACTTTTTTTTAAACCAAATGTATATAACCTAGGCCTCAAAAGGACCATCATAGGTATTTACAAGATTGGATATAGTCCATGATTTTTAGACAGTGGATCATAATGTCGCATATGTTATTGTCACATTGACAATTTAAGATAGCTCATGAACTTGTCACAAGGACAGAAGATGTGGCACAAAAGGCCTTTACTACGAAGACTATCAAGATTTGAACAGAGAGTCAAGAACTACAGCTGTCATTGTCACTAATGGACAAAGTATATAGATGGCCTGTTGGCACTACATCACCAATGGATGTTATATTATAACTTGTAGGTAATATACCTCTAGTGGGTGTTAGAATATTTATTATCATAATGATGACATCCGTCTTGATCACAAGGATCTTTTAGACTTATTATGTTTGAATCAAAGTTCAATTATTTTGATGGATAGTGTGGTTCCTCACGCCACGCTGCCAGGAGTGTTAATATTAATTGAATATCAACATAGAATGATGTCTTAAAATGGTTTAACAGGTTAGCCATGATCGCATTGACCATAGGGTCTTAGAGGTTTAAACATAGTTACTACCTCTTGATAGAAGATTATTCCATCTTAACTACTATTTATTTTGCCAATTAATGTGACTTAATCACTTGGCAGGTGTAAACCATCAAGAAGATCTTTTGGAATTTATGGTGGAGCGATAAAATTGAATTAAAATCGAGATGCTCGAACGAACAAAGGGAGTAACAAGAATGTACATTAAAGCAGAATTCCAAAATTTCACATAAAATGATAAGGATTACATATTTTTCCTCTAAGGAGGTCTTAATACAAAATCTTGTCCATGCAGGGACAATTACAAGAAAAACATACCCACGCAAGGGTTTAAAGAAATAACAATGTCCTCGCAGGGACTTTTTGGAAATTAAAATTACATAAAAGAAAATACCAAACTACTCATCCTTCCTTCCTTTCACGGCCTTATAGAGTCTCTTGATAAATTTGGTTGTTTTCTTCTCTGACTTCTTAGCTTGTTGCCGCATTTCCCTGATCTGATCTAAGGCCTCATTAATAGCCTCGAGGGGTAATTGCGGTTGGGGTTGAGGCTGAGGTGGAGGTGGTTGCGGCTGAGGCGCAACTTGATACGGATATCCATAAGGTGGATACCTAGTAGCAGCATAAGATGAGTAAGGATGTGGGTAATTAGGGTAAGAAGGATGATAAAGGTTATTATGAATGACTGCATCATAATAAGGATCTTGCTCTAGACCATGGTGGATATAGTTATACAGGCCGGGAGGGTCGACAGAGTTAAACCCAGACGGCCCTTCATAAGCAAGTATTGGGTTAGCAAAATCCTGCGGTTGCAGTGGTGGTTGAGACGGAGACTCAACAGTTGTTGTGGTGGGGGTTCCACCACTGGCGATGTGTTTGAGGGCCCACCCATTTGTGGGTCCTCGGGGATGATTGGGTAAGATGGTGGCAAAGGTGGTAGCGAGCCCGACCTTTGACCAGCACACACCGACATGAGTGCACCACGCCTTCGGCGTGGTTGTGATGATAACTCAGGTGGTGGCTGAGGTTGATCCACCTGTTGCATATCTACATCCTTCTGGTGAGGGTGTGATGAAGGGGCCTGATGTTGGGGAGTGTTGTGGTAGGAAGGTGTGTTGACGAACACATATTGTGCCCATCTTTGTTCATAATCATCAGGACCTCGAAACGGAGATCCCGCCAAAGAGTTTGAGCCACTAGACAGCTCGATGGGATGACCATATGATCTGGTTTGGGAAATTCCTCCAGATCGGAATCCTCCTCCATATGTGTTGGCTAGTCGACTGGAGGGATTTCAGGTGAGGGTTGGTTAACTGGATTGACAAAGTTAATGTTAAAGAACTCTTGGTGAGAATGGGAATGAGAATGGTGTGATTGGTGCGAATGGTGAGAATGATAAGAATGTTGGGAGTGTGATTGGGGTGGAGAATATTCGTGCGAGATGGAATGTCTATATGATTCAAATGGAGACGGAAGAGTCTCCTGATCATTCGTAAGGGTTGTGATCATGCGCATCAGCTGCTCCAGCCAGAGAAGGTCTGAAAGGTGGTCTGAAAGATGGCCCTGTCATAGAGGGTCCGCTCTCACGGGACCCTTGCCTTTGCCTCCTCGCCTAAATTTTGGTGGCATGTTTCCTGCTTCAATAAAAGTTAAAACTACGCAAAACATAATAATATCTTAATAATGAAATGAGTACTCTTAGGTCGAAACCTAGACTCGGAAGCCTAAGGAACTTGCTATTGTGTATTTTTGAGATTAAACACAAAAGGCTAGTGTTTAATTCACTCGAACGTTGGCTCTGATACCAACCTGTCACACACCTATTTCCACGTGTAACCCGGTGGGCCCGGTCGGGGAATATCGTGACGTAGTTGATAACATCATAACCAAACAAACACAGCACAGCGGAAGTCTTGGATTTAAATTACTATTACAAACTGAGTGTTCAAAGTACGAATACAAATTACAAGGCTTGTAAAGAAAGATCCACATGCGGATCAAAATAAATATATACAAAGTATTTCTTCAACAGACTTTAAGCAACCTAGGGACTTCCAAAATCCTCTATTGTCACTATAGCGCAACTCCCGATCTATTGCGTGTTGCCACCTGTAACTTGATTTTTTGAAAATACGTCATTTTTCACTAGTAAATACTAATAACCGACTCATTTTGAAAATATTTCCAAAAATGGTTTTAGGTGCACTTAGCACGTTTTATAAATACCTTGGGATAGTTTAAAATGACCTTGTTTACAGTTTTACATGTTTGTCAATACATATGGGGTCCGGTGCAGAAACCGAATAACCTGATTAACCGACACGCCACTTAAATAATCCCCCAATGGGATTTAACATTTTTATTAGCATTAGCAACTTTCAGGTGTATGCCTACACCTCGCGCTTAAGGTCGTGGCCATTAGTAACTTAAATGAGCCAAGGATATCCCGGACACGGTCGAATTAACCCCCAATGTTTAAGTTATCAAACAATACAGAATAAAACAGGTTATGAAGATTTAGTAAATCACAATCTGATAACATGATCCCATACCCGACCAAGCGGTATGATTATACCGTATCCCAGCCCGTATAGGGAAAATAAGTTAAAAGTATTTACCTGAGCTAATTCTTCAATAAAGATAATAACTCAGCCAATAATCAAGAAAGTAAGCTTAGATATCAATCTACCGGGAGGCTTTAGTCTGGAATGATGGTATTATTAACCAATTAGAATGCTAACGGGTCCTATCTACATCATAGACTCGGACCTGCTAGCTTAAAAAGATATTTATGGTACTAAACGCAAGATTAAGCGATGACCGGAATAGAATATAGTTTAAACCCAACAAGTACTAAGACAATTTAATATGGGCAAACATATTACATTCTGTATTTTGATATAAAAATGATATGGTTAAACCTGTTTCGATTAAACTAAGTAAACTAGTCACGTAGGCTTAACCGTACGCATATAAGCAAAACCGGGTAACCGGATGAGTTATATACAAGTTCCATATGCCATTATATTTAAAACATGTTGTAATATCAGTAGGATTCAACATGTATGCCTGTTATGGTTTTAAAATCAAGTTACGCCTCAAAAGGGCGTTTTTGTCATTCTACAACTTGTAAAAGGAGCTTGCAAGTAAACTGATGTCATGGCCAATAACATTCTGTAAAAATGGTTAATTTATGATGTTATATCAGTAGGATATCAAGTATATGTGTGGTTTATATTATAAGACCAAACTATGCTCCGAAAGGGTATTTTGGTCATTTCACATATCACTTGACAATTTATTTGGGAATCTGAGTTTAGATTATGTACCTACTTTAAATATATATAAAATAAGTTTTGAAATCAGTAGGTATCCTGTCTTGATGCTCTAATATGGTTTTAAACCATGTTATGCGCCGAAACGGCGTTTAAGTCGCTAAATGACGAATTAAATAATTTTGAGTAAAACTGATGCTATAATCTGGTTTGTATGATAAAAATATGTTATATAATATAATACATCAGTAGGTAAAAAGGTTTTGTTCATTAAAGATGGTTAAAACTCATTTTTGGTGCCGTAAAGACAATATTGTCATTTAAGGACTTAATACATGGACTTGTATCTAAACTCAGTTTATAATCTGAATTGACATTCCAAATAATCCTAATTATGATATTACATCAGTAGGTAAAGACTTTTGATGTCGAAATTATGTTTAAATTATTTTTTACGCCAAAAGGGCGATTTGGTCGTTTTAAAGCTTGAAATACGCCTTTTTAATCAAAACTCGGTTGACATATCAGTTTATGAATCATAAGTATGCTCATTTGTATTTAAAACCTCATTTTTAAGCATGAAGGGCATTTTAGCAAAATTTGGCATAATTAACGGATACTTGCATATTAACTCGGATCACTATGTGACCATGTAATATAACTCCAGAGGGTTATACTACAACCTAACATGGTCACAATGCAACTTAGAATCAACAGCTAAGGTTGCTAAATCGGGTCAGAACTGAAAGTCAAAGCAGAAGTCAACTTTTGCGACTTTTGGTTACGAACCGATCTTAGACCTGGACTTGACGGGCCGAACATGTTTATACATGTTCTAATACTTATTACCAAGTTATTAAAGTGTTGAAACTGATTTTGTAGCACCTACATTGCTAGATATGACATTCCAAAACTGACCCGTTTGACTTTTCGTTAATATAACTTTGACCCGCCAATTGACCAAGTAAACGTGGTAATCAGGAGGTGCCCTTTTGAGGGATTAACACCTACCTAATTACAATCACGTAGCCACGTTCTTTACAAACATTGGCTGGACCGTAATGGTTTAGCCGAAAGTCAAAGCGTTTTTACGTCAACGCTTTGACTTTGGCTTAAAGCCTAGTAAAACTAAAAAGGAGGGCTAAGAACACTTACACAAGGTCCTTAGCATGGAAATAACTTGATTAGGAAGTCCCTTTATGGTCAGGAACCTCCAGAGAGGAAGAATAGAAGAATATGAGAAGTGGTGCAAGAAATGAGGTTGCACAACACCTCTATTTATACTAGAGGATCAAGAAACAAGTCTCTCCAGGTGTTGGCAAGTGTTAGCAGGTGATAACAAGTGTCCATGGACTTGTTAGATGCAGGGGATGAGTGGCAACACGCGATATGAGTGGCAGGTGCAGAAGCTGCCATGTTTCTGCTCGCTAGCACCCACAAACGGACCGTATGGCTTAAAGCTTGCGGTCCGTAAGGCTATCTGGCGCCCGGATCTTTTGAATGGTTACGGATCGTAACCATATATGGTTACGGTCCGTAACCGCCTTCCAGAGAATTGAAATTTGGCATTTCTTCATGTTTGGTCCCTTGACTTCGAGTAGTCGTCGTTCAGAGGTATAAATTAACATAACGACACTTTCGGTCCCTCTCGGTCAACACGTGGCAATCGAGGATCAACAGACATGTGTCGGAATTTTGCAGGACGGGTTTTTACGAGGTGTTACAATAATTTATGGTTCTCTTGGGTAATGCTCTTAGAATCAAAGGATGAAATGTTTGATTATTTGATGATTCTATTCAAGAAGATTGAAAGTCTGTATAAATTACCAATTCGCCGAATCCGAAGTAATAATGGTACGGAGTTCAAAAACAATAAAATTCTTGAATACTCCAATGAGAAAGGCATTCTTAATGAGTTAAGTGCACCATACACCCTACAACAAAATGGAGTTGCAGAAAGGAAGAATCGCACTTTGATTGAGACCGCTTGTACTATGTTAGCTGATTCAAAGTTACCGGTGAGTTTTGGAATGAAGCGGTGGCATCTGCATGCTATACATTGAATCGGGTTTCAACTGTCAAACAATATGGGAAAACATATTCGGAGTTGTTAAACAAACGGAAGCCAAATATTCAATGGCTAGAACCATTTGGGTCACCGTGTACTGTCATATATCCTGAAGGAAAGTTTGGAGCAAAATCTTTGGAAGGATTCTTTGTGGGTTATGCTAGTCCTTTACATCGTGTATATTTTCCGAGTATCAACCAAATAGTATAAGCTTTACATGTGGATTATCAGAAATATACTTCTCTAACGAAGAAAGCAGGAGATGATTGATTATGGAAGTCTTTGGAAGTTGTTCAATTTACCCGTTGAACCTAATGAAGAAGAGCTTGCTATGTTGTATCAACATCAACAAGCATTTACTCAAGATCAGATTCCAAGACCGATTGTCATTACTCCAACACAATCTGGAAAAGGTAATGCAGGAGTAGGATCGAGTAATCAAAATGTTAATCTGAATGATCAAGGAACTAATGATCTTGAACAGCCAACAGCGAATGATGACGGCCCAAGTTTTGATCAATCAGATGATTCTGAACCAGAAGCTACATATGATGATGATATCATTTTATGAGGGAGAAGGTTGATGTTACCAAATATCATTTTATGATCAGCTCATTAATGTAACTAACAACTTCAAGGCTCGACATTATGTATCATACCTGTCTCTGTGCAAGATATCAAGATATTCTGAGAGTATCGCATTTAATGATGGTCAAAAAATTCTTCGCTATCTCAACGCATGTCCAAGAATGGGTTTATGGTATCCTAGAGATAATGAGTTCGTTCTAAAGGCATTCTCGGATTCAGACTTTGGGAGTTGCAAACTAAATACAACTTAACCCGAAGAAAATCATGAAATAATAAATGACTCGAGTTTTGGGGTGTTGTAAAAAGATGTTTGGGATAGTATCCATGAGTTAACCCGGACACGTTTGACGTATCAAAGTGTTGTTAGTTCATATGGCATTTGGTGTGACATGCTTTGGCCTAATAGGTTATTGCACTCCCATCGTTAGTCCCCAGGTAGGCAAACTGGTCCACTAATTGGATTAATACGAATGTCAGCCTATACATGACGCCCAACTACCGATACGTAACCCTTCCAATTACTACTTATCCGTCACACGAAGTCACTTTGACGAGAATGAAATATTAATTCAAGTTCGAAACCCAAAAACGAAATAAAAAGAAATCTAAGAATAATTGAAATTCATTAAAAGAAAATAAATTGATTCAAGAATTTTGCATGTAATTAGAATATTGAATATTCATATATAATAAAAGATGTGTGCATACGCGACAAAGAAAAAGAAATAATAAACTATGGTTTAATAATAAAGCACATATTGTCGTGTAAGACATATAATACTTAGCATAAAACAATTAAGTGTGACACTATAAAAATTCCAATCATGTGCACTTTAAATATATATATATATATATATATATATATATTAAGCTAAGACACTTAAACCATTAAGCGCATAACGTACCTAATCAACTATAGTCTAAGTCTAAGGGTCTAATAACCTAAACCTAGTTCCTTATAGTAATTGGCTCTGATATCAATCATTCACATCCCGACCCGCAACGAATATTGTAAGAGGCATGATGATTATCCATAATTTATGAAACTATTATAAATTTAAATATTTAAAGTCATCAAATTAAATTGTCACACATATTCATAAAAATGTTCAACAAAAGTAATAAAATATCTAAAAGACAATTAATCATGAACAAATATTCAGTTTATTACTAAGCCACATCCCATGTGTCCTCCAACTTCAAAACCTTCAACTCGTGTACCTGTTTCATGTTAGAAAAATAGTTTTGGGTCAACAAAAGTTGATGAGTAATCCTTTTTTTTTAATAAAAATGAATTTATATTATTTTTAAGAAAAAGTTTAGCATTCTTTTCAAAGGTTAATATAAAGATCACATTATATCCGCAACAAAACCAACTATACCAACAAGAATACACAAAAAAGTGAATAAACAAAACAAACGAAAATACGACTCAACGACTATAGCGTGTATGAGACTTAAGCCCGGAAGAGCGAATCAAATACTAGTGGCGATACTATGCTACAACCCACGGTCGTGCGGAATATAGTCAGTCGTGGATCAACAATGACATAATAAAATGCAATAGACTGACATCACAGAATACTAAAATAAACAAAAGTACACACCCATATAATAACACATTAAGGTTTGCATGCTAATATTAAAATGAATAAAACAAGATTATTTGTAACACAATACACCTAAAAACATGGATTATAAACACGGGTAAATGATAGAATTACTCATAGGTTGTGAAGCATCCAAACACAACTTAAGATAAGTTGTATCGTTTTGGAAATAAATTCCAAAAACTTACCTTATCAATATATGATATATAAGAGTATGAATAAAAGAATAAGATGAACACTATGGAATAATGATTTCTAGGTTCATATGATTTGGGGTTTTTCTTGTTTAAATAATAAAACAATTTAAAGACTAACATATATGAGTAAAAATAATACAATTCGTATTTATATGTAATAGTAAAAATATGCAAAATTGTACAATCTCGACTAAAAAGATATTATACATAGTTCTCTCTCTCTCACTCTCTCTCTCTCTCTCTTATATATATAGAAACGGGATCCGGAGAAATGATTTGAAGTGTGAAAATGATGAGAACGGATCGTGGCCCAACACCTGGCAGGGGCGCGCTAAATGATACGCGGGGTACGATTGTCATTCTTCAACCCCGCTCAATAGATGACGTTATCTTTATTCAAGTTATGGCGTTTAATAAGAAACAAGTAGATGTAATAGTCTAAGACAATATTCGGCATTTTCATTATTTAGAACTTATTGGTTTTGAAGTTTGGCGTTTGTGTCATCTTGGCGTTTTACAAGCTTTTTTTTGCAGAGAAATAATGTATTTCTTAAGCGGAAAATAGATAACAAACTACAAAAAAAATATATAGAAGCGAAAAAAACACTTTTCTTCTGTTGTTTTAACAAACACTCTTCTTCTGTTGTCAAAACAAATCACGAATCTTCTGGTTCTGAGTGTGTATCTTCATGAAACGATGGTTGTCATTTTTCTTCTCCGTCAGAGGTTTGGCGTTTTGGTTAAAAATGACGTTTTAGTATGATTAATTTTTTTAAGTGATAATTAATGATGGTTTGGTGCGTAATTTAGGAGGGAATATTTTGTAATAAATGTGAATAATTAATTTTCAATTATATTTTTGTTCAAAACAAATATCTGCAACGCGTTTTATCATTAAGTGTCGTTGTTTTGTATCAATGGCGTTTTAAATACATACATCGTTTCATATACAAGGGAGCTGTGTGTAATGAAATGGCGTTTTATCATTAATGTGACGTTTTGCGTAACAACAGTGGAAAGACCCTTTTACCCTTAATGAAGCACGCCCAAGTAATGAAGTTGATATTATTTACGAAAACGCCCCCGCGAATTCTAATCTATAGATTGTTTTGATCCAACGGATGAGGGGCGTTCTCACCGTTTTCACACACTATTAGAAAATGAGGCTAATGCAACTTTTTAGATGCAACCTTTTTAATTGTGTTACATTTGACTCTAATGCAACTTTGTTTAACATAAAGGTTGCATTAAAATATATAATGCAACTTTTTTCAAAAAAAGGTTGCAAAATTATATTGGAATTGCAACCTTTTTATTTTAAAGTTACAAATTTGACTAAAAAATGTAACTTTTTTTCTGGAAAAAGTTGCAAATTTAATTTGCATTTGTAACTTTTCTTAAAAATGTTGCATTACATGAAACTCTTATTTTTGAAAAGTTGTGTAATTCAAAGAAAACGACAAGCATAAAATGTTTTGATTTACGTGAAACTCTTATTTTTGAAAAGTTGTGTAATTCAACGAAAACGACGAGTATAAAATGTTTTGATTTGTAGATAGTAAAAACATTTAATTATTGATTTGGTGTTTTTTTTATATCTAAAAATCTTATCACAATCTTTAGTATCCTTTGAAACCTGCATGTGTCATCAAATACAAGTTCCTATTAATCTTTGCAAATTGACAAATTTGTGAATGTTCGATGTTGATTATAAAAGTAACTCACAAACAGAGGATATAAGTGTTTCAATTGAGAAAACTAAGCTGGTTGTAAAAACAAATGTTTTAAAAAAATGTGCAAACTTTAATTTGCCTTATTAAAATTATATATAGTAGGTTTACAATACAATCTAGAAGAAGTAAATAACCACAAACATAAAGCACCTTCTACTTATTACCTCATCTGCAAAACGTAGATCAGTTTCAAGGAGCATACATAAAAAAACAAGCCTGTAGTATGATTTGTTTAAAAAAGAGAGAGAAAGAACCAACAACCAGTTGGATTAAAAAAAAATCCATCGATGATGAAGGTACATTGTAAGTGACTAAAAAGTGGCCCACATGTACCCACGAGGAATTGAAGCTTGAGGTGAAAATCCCCCTTTTCTTTCTCACTTCTCCATTTGAAAATAAAAAGTAACTAGGAAGCATAGGGATCTGGAAATGGAACAAGATGGGGGGAAAATTTGGAGGGAATTAAACCGGAGAACCAATTAAGTTAAAATATATGGAGGGAATGCAAATGCTATTTAAAAGGAGATAATACATATATATATATATATATGTAATCCATGCTTTATTAGAGTTTAAGTAGGGGTCAAACAAGCAAAGTGGCCTAGAGTTCGACTACGTTTGGGCTCGATTAACTTATGATAACTTGAACTCGAGCACCACTTGGTTCGAACTTTATCTAAAGCTCGAGCTCAACTTGTGGATAATTTTTCTTGCTTGAATTCGGCTTGAGCTCGGCTTGTTTATTATTTATTAATTTATTTATTATGTGCAGATTTTTTAAAATTTAAATACTAAGTAGTTGTTTTTCATAATTTTATAGAGTATAATTATTCTTTGAATATATATTTAAAATTTGAACTAAAAATTATATAAATACTAGGCTCATTTAGGCTCGCAAGATGGCTCAGGCACAAGAGTTGAAGCTCAGGCTACGCTCACAAGATGGCTCAAGGACAACAGTTGAAGCTCAGGCTCAAGCTACGCTCGCAAGATGGCTCAAGCATAATAGTTGAAGCTCAGGCTTAGGCTAGGCTCGCAAGATGGCTCAAGCACAATAGTTGAAGCTTAGGTTCGTTTACCAAACAAACTTATTTCTACGATTAGACTCGGCCTTTTTAGGCTTTAGCTCGTTTCGAGCTTTTTGTTGGTCTGATCTTGAGTAGCTCGCGAATAGCTCAACCTGTTTATGTATGACTAAAATTGACCATGATTCACTCTATTTAACTAAGATAGACGATCACTGACGCTATTGATGATCATTGACGAATATTGACCATAATTGAATTGGATTATACATCTCTTAACTAGCCGTAATGGAACACTTATGTTTTCACATATGCCAATCAATTACCCTAATCAACCCTCCTTCGCCACTGTTGACCCTATTGACATTTATAGACTAACATTTACCATTATTGATACATCTACTCCAGCTGACCCTCAATGAGGACTACTGGCCATCATTAACCATTATTTACCTTTATTGGCCGATTTTGGCTCTAATTGGCCATCATTGACCACCAATGGCTAATGACCATCATTAACCCTTACGTGTTCGTACGTGAAAGGGTCCGCGACATACCACCTCGAGTTATTTTGAACTACGATGTCAATGGGTGACACGTTCGTTTGCACATGTTGCACATATGGATTGAAAGTAAAAGTAAAAAAAAAAGGAAAATAATAATAATAAGGGGCTGGGAAATCAGTTACCCCGTGGTCCACATATCCAAACCAATGAACCAACCAACCCTCTGGCCCACGTTGTGCCATTTGACCAGGCTTTTGACGCCACGTTTGAGTCTCAATCATCGATAAAAAAAATCACTCATCCCTTAACTGCCGCCGCAAGAAAACACTCAATCGGGTCTCATGACTCCCTCTGTTTCTGGAGAAGTAGCCATCGGCGGTTCTCTAGCTATTGCGGAGCACACCACGGCAAACACTAAACCAACATCCTCGTTGTTGATTTCCATCGGTGTGAATCGTCCGACGCGTTTTGCCACAGTTTACTGTTATGATTCCCGTATTGAACTAGGGTGCACACCTTTTTTTCTCAATCTACTCGACTCTACTACTCAGGTACCGAAATTAAATAATAACTTTAGAATCCTAAATGTGCTATGATATAGTGACCGTTTAGAACATTTGAATTCAGTTTTAGTGAAAACGTGATTCGAATTTAGTTGATTCATTCCGGCGACTATAGACCTTAAGTAGCCTAAAAATTGGATTTGTTAACACGATAAACATACTCGAAGGTCATAACTTTTTAATGCTTGGAACTTCGTTTGTTTTGTTTCCTTCTGATTGTTAATAATGGTAAATAATGAATTTATGATATTAATATATTTTTTGCAGTAGTTCATTTTGAAGGAATTGACAGCTTTGTTGATTTGAAGTTTTTGAAGAACACATATCAGTACTAACGAAAATTTTTCTTGAACCAGCAGGCAACTCAACCTACTTTTGTGTTTGGTTTACTCATGTTTTTTTGAAAAAGCAATTAAATTGAACTTATTTTCATATATATATATAGATATATATCAACAATTTACTCAAATAAAATATTTAAGATTGGTTTTTTATCCCCTCAAAGAAACCATGCCGAGTATGTATACCGGAATTGATCATTTATAGGACTCATGATGTATGAATTTAGCTAAGAAGACTAAAACATGTTGTTGCAAGGGATCTGTCGTTCATAACACTAAAGTACTATTGATTTTTTTATATAGTTTGTAAACTTGTTTTTTTTTGTAAATATATTGTAAAAACACTTGACTAATGCATTTTCAGTTATGACAGATTGGTTAGATCAAGGGCTGCAAGTTGCATGCTATAGATTGGCACACAGATATTTCATGCTATAGGTCTGCACGCTGCAGGTGCCAGACTACAACTTTTACCTTGGCGGTTGCATTAAACGAAAAAAAGATCTATATTTCATTTGTCATTCACCCTATCATGCCTTTCAGGAATATAAAAATTAGTTTGACAATATTTTCTTAATGTTCTTTTTGACAATATTTTAGGAACAACTATAAGCCTATAGGGGATGGCAGTGCTATGGTAGATCCTTTTCTGGTTTTAATGAACAAAAGAACTATGGATATCGTCGACTTTATTGCAGAGGCGTTGGGACATTGATAACAAAAGTACATGGCGCTTGCACATTTTACATGTGTCGGAGTGGCTGATGAAATCATTTAAAGGCAAACGTTGAATTTGAGAAAAACCTGTTGCTGGAAATGTGCAAAGAGTTTGAAGAGGATCATTAAAGAAAAAAACTAAGGTCGAAGCTATGTGAAAATATATTGAGAGCCATCAACAAAACCTGGAAGCTATGATGCGGAAGGTTATATAACAACTACCAGTTGGAGATCGAGATGAGTAGAATGTTCTCATTTCTCTTTATTATTGTAATTGACACTTTGTGTTGACTATACTGTTTTTTTGAGTTTGGACAAGAATGTTAAAGTACACCGTTTGGCTATTAATGATACATGTGTTATTATTGTTTTCGCATTGCTACTGAATGTATATTAACTACGAGCAATTGAATTGATTTCACGAAGTTGCATTTGAGTGTAGGAAAAGTTGCATTTGTTGAAACTAAAATTCGTAAAAATGTTGCCTTTAGTGTAAAAAAGGTTGCATTTTTTCTATTTAAAAGATAATAATGGTTGCATTAAGTCTAGAAAAAGGTTGCAATTTTGTAGCTTAACTATAATAAAGGTTACATTTAAGTATAATAAAAGTTGCATTAGAACGTAAAAAGATTGCAAACTAAAAAGGTTGCATTTGATCACTAAATGCAATACTTTAAGAAAAAGTTGCATTAGGCCTTAAAAATGTTACATTAGGTCTAATGCAGCTCCTCATAAAAGGTTGTATTAGGCCTATTGCAACCTTTTTAAGGTCAAATGCAACATTTAACCAGAATTAGATTCATTTTCTTGTAGTGACACTTTCCATCGTTTTCCCCAAATCCCACCTATATATATATATATATATAGTAAGGTTCATGCGAGAACCACCTTTATTGTGAGAATCGCGAGAACCACTAAAGTAACCCACTACATCCCCACCCAAAACCTAAAAAAATAACCCCCAACCCAAGTTAAATGCTAAAAAAGTAAACCATAAAGTTAAACCCCCCACTCCCACCCAAAAAAAAAAAAAAAAAAACTAACCCTACGACCCTCCAAAAACCTGAAAAAGCCTACCCCCCACCCACTCAAGCTAAATGCTAATAACTATACCCCCCAAAAAATCTAAAAACCACTCAAAATCTTTTTTTTTAAATATTTTTAACAAAAAATCGCTACGTTTCGTCAACAAATTTTTTTTGGTGACCAAAAGTAGCGCTTTTTTTTTGTAAAAATGTTAAAAAAAATTTTTTGGGTGGTTTCTAGATTTTTTTTAGTTATTTTTGGTTGTGTTCACATTGGTTCTCGTGGTTCTCGCAATAAAGGGTGGTTTCTAACGGATCCTTCTCCTATATATATATATATATATATATATATATATGAGAGGTTCATTTGAGAAGAATCTTCTTCCAAGAAGAAAAATAAATTAATCTAGACTGTATATTTTGGTGATCAATGATTGTGAATCAAGATATCATTTTTGTCTACTTTTAGTTAATATTTTAATTAATTAAAGTTACTAAAGTCTAATTAATGTTACCTTAATTTCCTCTTTCACCACCCTTAATGTGTTGGGTCCTACACCAATTTTATTACGAGTAACAAAATTATTTAAAAGTGTTGTGTCCTACACATATTTTATTATGAGTCGCTAATTTATTTAAAAGTGTTGGTGTCATACACATTTTGTAACCTACACCAAAATATTGTTTTTCTGGTGAAGGAAACGTTTTTTATGGTGTAGGACATGTTGAATATGTAGCATCATGTGCATGATTGTTTTTATTGTGTAAGGTGCACAACTATTTTATAGGATAAACTCATTAAATTACTTGTTCAAATTATCTTTGTACCCTTTATTTTTTTATTCTTAATTTATAATTTTTTCTCATTTGAGCTCTCCACTATATATATATATATATATATATATATATATATATATATATATATATGATTCGGTTCAAGAGAGAACCAATCCCAGTTGCGAGTACCATGTGAACTTCTATCATCCAATAGTATATTTACACATCACCCATAACCAAATTAAATCAAAAGGTTATTTTATCTTTTACTTCTCATGTCACATCTTTTCTCTCTCTTCTATTTAAAAGTCAACATGTCACATATTTTCTCTCTCTTCTATTTAAAACTCAACATGAGACACTATTGAGTCGTGATTTTTGGGTGAGTTCGTTTGGTAAGATCCTCAAATTTCGTAAACCCGAAATCGGGGTGTCGCGGGGCGTAAAAAGATATTTAGCGTAAAAAAAATTGTAAAAAGTTTTTGTAAAAATAAAATATTTTTGTTTGCCGTAAAATATTGTTTGTTTTTTGTAAAGTTTAAAATCACGCGAAAAAAAAGTTCAAACTCGCGCATAAAAAAAGTTTAAAACAACGCGTAATTAAAACAACGCGTAAAAAAAGTTTAAAACCGCGCGTAAAAAAACTTTTATACCAAAGCGTAATAATATTTAAAACCGCGTGTAGAAAAAGTTTAAAACTGGTGCGTAAAAAAAGTTCTAAACTGGCGCATAAAAAAAGTTTTAAACCATCGCGTAAAAAAAGTTTAAAACCGCGCGTAAAAAAAAGTTGAAAACCAGCGCGTAAAAAAAATTTAAATTGGCGCGTAAAAAAGTTTAAAACTGCGCGTAAAAAAAGTTTCTAAAATGGCGTGTAAAAAAGTTTGAAACCACGCGTAACAAAAGTTTGAAACCGCGTAAAAAAAGTTTAAAACCGGTGGAAAGAGAAGTTTTAAACCGGCGCATAAAAAAGTTCTAAACCGGCGCGTAAACAAAGTTTAAAACCACGCGTAAAAAAAGTTTAAAACCGGCACGTAAAATAAAGTTTAAAACCGCGTGTAAAAAAATAAAACCGGCGCGTAAAAAGTTTAAAATCGGACGTAAAAAAAGTTTGAACCCGCGCGTAAAAAAATTTGAACCCGCGCGTAAAAATGTTTAAAACCGGCGCGCAAAATAATTTGAACCCCTACGTAAACAATTTTCTTACTGTATGATTCAAAAATAACATTAATTAAATCACGTTAATTATATCACAAACATTAATTAAAGCACAATGATTACAACTTTAATTAACAATCGTTAAAGAGTTTAGTAAAAATACCAATTTATCCTTATCCCACTAAAAACAAAAACTCATTAATTAAAGCACAATGATTACAACTACTTTATTGTGTTTTAATCTCATCCATTAAAACACTTTTGATCAATGGCTTATATTGGTTTCTACGGTTCTCAAGCCGGTTCTCATTTTACCCATCCCTTATATATATATATATATATATATATATATATATATAGTGGAGGGTTCAAATGAGAAGAAAAATTTTGTAAGAAGTAAAAGAAGAAGTTTTAAGCCAATAGAAATGTTTCATTTTACTTTATTAAATATATGTATTTATTGTTATTAATAAGGGTATATAGGTAAATTTATAATTGTAATTAATTAGCTAACTAATTAAACTTGTAACTCATTTTTTAATAATCTCTTTCAAGATAAAATAATTTATGGTGAAAGACAATTTTCGACATGTGTATGATAGATTTTAGTATGTGTATGATAAATTTTTAAATGTGTAGGTTAAGTTTCGGTAAGTGTAAGATATATGTAGGATAAATTTTGAAATGTGTAGGATAAAATGTTATTTGTTTTATTAATGGGATATAACATGATTAATGGGAGGAGTTATAAACTACTTAATTTTTTACCATTATGCCCTTTTCTTCTTTTTCTTCTCACATTAGATTTCTTCTCAAATGAACTTTCCCCTATATATATATATATATATATATATATGGTAGGGATCCTAAGAGAAGTCCACCCTATTTGAGAAACTTGAGAAGCATTCTGGATCACACATTTTTCTAAGCTTTTCGTAATATACACATACGTATAGTTTAAAGTTCACTGTATACATATATGTATATTGGATTATACACATATGTATATAGTCAATTTTAAACTATACGTATGGGTATATTACGAAAAGCTTAAAGAAAATGTGTGGTCCAGAATGCTTCTCAAGTTTTCAATTAGCCTAGTGCTTCTCACATGATCCTAACCCTATATATATAGGGCTAGAATTTAGAGAAAACGATGAAAAGTGTGAAAACGGTGAGAACGGTCATCAGCCGTTGGATCAAAACAATCAGTGGATTAGATTGGCGCGGTGGCGTTTCCGTAAATAACGTAAACTTTATTACTTGAACGTGCCTCATTAAGGGTAAAAGGGTCTTTCTACACCTTTAAAAAAGCCATAATAATTATAAAACGCCTCATTAAGGTAAATATTATTTTCTCTAATTTATGCTTTGTTTGATATAAAACGCCAAAACGCCACAAAATGAAAAAAAAAACATAACGCCAAATCTGGAAGATGAGACGTTTAGCAGCCATCAACAGATAAAAGGGGCTGAACAACACAGATGTATATTTTACTACTACCATTTTATAAAAAAAAAATCCCACCTAAACTACGCGCCAAAACACTATTATATAAAAAAACATCCCAGTATCCATTTAGTCACAACAAAAAACACAAAAAAGAACCATTATATCTCAACAAACTATTCACTATTCACGCCCATGTTCTTTTGTCAAACTACTCACTTAAAACGCCATGCTCTCTTTCAAAAACATTCACTTGGGTTCTCTTTGTCACACCCATAAACTTTTGCTGAATGAGATGGACAAATCCTCTAGAAAATGGCTCTAGTGAGGATAATCTCACTTTGTAGCCTTGTACACGATGAATGTTTGGATGAGAAGAAGACACCTATGCCAGTGTAAATGCTATTTTGGACTCCGTTATTAAATGGTGTAGAGTGTGATGAGCTTAAAGATGATAACATGTATAAACGCTATTTTGGATATCAAGCGAGAAAGCCCACACACAAATCACCCCAATAATAGCATTGACAGTATATGGCATCGGTCTATCTTTCTAACATCCAAAAGAATCACCCCAACAAAACAACAATATATCAAACACAAAAAACCAAAACGCCATATTTTACTGATCGATCGGCTTCGTCTAGAGCTTGGCGTTTCAACTGTTTAGGACAAAAAAAGATTAAGGAATACAACGGATACGAAGGTTCATGGGACAAAAACGTTCATGAAGAAGAGATTTGATAGCAGTGAAGATTAGATTAGCATTTTTAATTATTTTTTTTATTTGGTGTTATTTTCTGTGTTTTGTTGTCTACTTTTGAGCTAATAAAAACATCTATATTAATAGCAAAAAACGCCAAACAACATAACGCCAAACAAAAAAGGGTTCCATATAAAAGCCCATTAATAAAAAAATTTAAAAATATGAGAAGTTTTACAGCCTTACCAGTCTGGAAAAATAGTAACCTGAAACGGCAGATACTTGATTACTACCATTTATTATATTAAAAACCACACAATGGCGCACAAATCAAAATTTTTATATTTTCTAAACGCCATAATCACCTGTTACACTATTGGTCTGCATCCTACATCAAACGAAAAAAATACATCATAAAAAGACATATAATAATGCCATTAAAAATATAAAACGCCAAACTTGAAAATATGGGGGGAGGAGGGTGTTACAGAATTAACAGATAAAGCTGGACAAAAACAGTAAAACTGAAACGACAGATACTCTACTAATTGCATTAATTATAATAATATCCCGCCCAAACCATGCGCCAAAAATTTCCTATAAAGAGAGACGTCTGAGCACCTTCTGTTTATCACACACAAAAAAAGAAACGCCATGATTCCTAAACACCACCCCCTATAAAAACACCAAAAAATTAAAAAAATCAAAGATGGCAAACAACTTCTCTTGGTTATTCAGTATTTTTTTCAATGAAGTTTCGGTGAATGTATTCTTAGGTGAGGGGAATGACTCAAAAAGCTTTCACTGAATAAGATAGACAAATTTTCAAGAAAAAGAGACTGATGACAGCGATATGTCATTTTGTGTGCCATTTCTTGATGAAAATTGGCATGTGGAGAATTAGACCGATACCAGTGCAAATACTGTTTTGACTCCATGATGATAAAGAAGATTAAGAGCTAATAGCATCCACCCACACAACGTCGATCTATATCTCCAAAACAACCACAACAAGCCACTTCAAAAAACGACCATGAAAATCACGCGAAGCCAAAACGCCAGTGATTTGGAACAAATATTAGATCCAGATTTTTAGAATGTAAAACGCCAAGTTGAAATACATATTTTTTATGTAGTTTGTTATCTAATTCTTTTCTGTGGAATATAAAACGCCAAGTCTATGATTTAATAAAAACGTCAAGTTGGCAATAACGCCAGCCTACAAAAAAGACTAAGTTCTAAACAATAAAAACGCCTAATATTGATTCAAAGTTGAACTAAATTAAAACGCTATCTATTTAAGCGGGGGCGGATCATGACAATCGTGCCCCCGTATATCATTTAGATTCCCCTGCCACGTGTTGGGCCAGAATCCATTCTCACCGTTCTCACACTTCAAAACGTTTTCTCCGGATCCCGTATATAAAATATATATATATATATATATATATATATATATATATATATATATATAAAGATTGATTAAGAATACCAACAAAATAATGATTTAGTCTAAACATATATCTTGATTTCAATTATGAGTATAAATCTAAAATAACTTTAAATGTAGATTTGTTGTTTTTATAACAATGGATTTTGCCTACAAGCATAAGATAATTTAGTGACAAAATATATATAGTTGATATACTGTGACGACAATGGTTATTTTTATCAAATAAGTATTTCTAATGGATGAGGCTAAATTTAGTGACAAAAATATATAATAGTCCATAATATTGCCTAAGGCATAAATATATACTTATAGTCCAATTTGTAAAAAAAAATATAAAAAATACTTATGTCTAGTTTAATCATTTTAACAAGTTTGTTTATAGTCCAAAACTAATTTAATTAAACCTATGCTAAATACATCATGTCTAAATGGTCTATAGTTAAAGGCACAATTCCAGTTCTAACAATTTTTATATTTGGCATAAAATATAAATAACATGATAAACCAGAATTAAATTCTTAAAAATTATATCAAACCTTTTTTTAATTAGTATTATGAAAATTCAATAATTCTACCAATCTAACATTTTTAACAATGATTTCTAGCGTGATAATTCTAGCAAAATATAAACATAATAGATTATGACAAAGTCAAATTCTATAAAATTATGTAAACATGATTAACGTGAACACTACTAAAATTTCATCATAACATATGTTTAGAAACATTATAGAATAAATTAATTGATTGAATTTTATAAATATAGAAATCACCAAATGCTTAAGAACCCTAGAATTTATGAAATCTAATTGATCAACAATTGTCTTCTATCGACATAAACTGATAGAGAATAAAAAGATAAAGTGGAATAGGCTTAAGAACTACCTCAAACGACTTAGAATTTAGTTCAAATCGGTTGAAAGAAGATTGGATCCCTAATTTCATAATCTTCAAGATTTGTAGAGAAATCATAAGTTTAGGAGAGTAAATAGAAATTTTTGATATGAATGCAGCAATAGGCGATCAATGAAGTTGCATGCATTCACAAGGAACACAATTGCTTACATCGAAGATCACATTTTGGTCTCTAATTAAGGTAGCGTTTGATATGCAAGAATGAGAGGTGGAATGGAATGGACCATTGTGAGGGAATAAAGAAAAGAGTGTTTGGTTGGTCGATGGAATGGAATCGCCATTCCAAATGCATTCCATTCCCTCAAAATCATTTCATCCGCCCCTTGCTTTTTTTTCCATTCCATTCCCTCTTCCTCTTCATTAACAACACCACAACCCACCACCGTTCCTACCACCCTCCACCAACGTCATGCGTCGACGTCACCCACCTCCGCCGCCACCGTCGCCGTTGCCACCTCTGATCGTCGCCACCACCCACCTTCCATCGCCATCGCCGCTGCCACCTCCAATCACCACCGTCGCCACCCACCTCCGCCATCGCTATCAACCGCCACCACTACCACTTGCGACCACCGTCGCCGTCGCTACCACCTCCCACCACCATCGCCACTGCCGCCACCCACCCCCACCACCAACCACCACCACCCGTCGCCATCACCACCCACCACCGCCAACCACCGCTGCCGCTACAACTGGCACCTATCACCGCCCATCACTGACTACTGCTATCTGATTTTATTCCTTTGTCTTTTCTCGCATACCAAACAACAAAAAGTAATGGTTCATTCTATTCTCACATGGTAACCAAACAAGACATGGAATGGTAATGATCAATTCTATTATCCCATCCATTCCATTACGTCATTTATTCTATTCCATCATCCATTCCATTACCCCATACCAAACAGAGAGTATTAGTTTAGGTGGTATAATATTATTTAGGGGAAGTCTTACCAAAATATGAAACATTCATTTTCTTTAATTGGTTTAATTCCTATTAAATTATACAATCATATAACGAATATGCTTAAAACCCATTTTAAATGAAACTTTTCAGTTTTTTTTTTTTATATACAAAAAGAACAACCTTTTGTTCTCTTTAGTAATTAAAGATCTCATAACCACTATTAAATACAAAATTTAATATAGTCATTAATCATAACGTGTAATTTGATTAAATAATTTCATAACTAGGTTAAATTCTTATTTTTTTATAAGTAAAGAAAATTATTTGTTCTAACAATTTTTTTTATCGAAGCGTCTAATCTTATAACTTAAAATAAATAAACATCCATAAAGTAGAAATAAATTAAATAATTTCTTTATTTAGTAATTAGTACACAATATGTCATTAATTAATGGGCCAAATTATGCGTAAGTAAGTTGGTTTGGCTTACAAAAAGTCATATTTCGTCATAACATATTTTTAGTGTTAATGAAAAGTGTGGTGATAATCAATGGACATATATGTTGTTAGTGAGTGTTATCTTGTGTACCTAAGTTATTTTAGGATCACATTAGCCCATAAGAAGTTATGGTGTTGTTATGAGTTATGTACGATGATTAATACACTTATGTTTTTTTATGGAATAATGGATTTTAATAATATAAACTTTTAGTCGTTGGCCGGCAACGGTCCCAGCTTAAAAAATAACTGGTGGTGGTCCAAACTTTTCACATATTGTAAACAAATGGACTTTTACTAAAAAAAACCTTAATTTCTTTTTGTCTCTTTATCTTTTTCGGTTTAGTAAAGGTTCATTGGTTTACATTATACGAAAAAGTTGCCAAAAAGGATAAGGAGATTAAAAAGAAATTAAGGTTTTTTTTAGTAAAAGTCCATTGGTTTATAATGTACGAAAAGTTGGGATCACCACCGGTTATTTTTAAAGTTGGGATCACCACCGGTTATTTTTTAAGTTGGGACCATTTCCGGTGAATGACTAAAAATTTGTTATTAAAATCCATTATTATTTTTTTATTAACCTTATCATGTGTAAGTGTTTTATTTTCTATTTCACAATCTTGTATTTAGGTCATAAGAATTCATTTAGTCATTATACTCGTTATTTTGGTTTTAAATACTTATGATGATGATTAGTGCATTACTAGATCGTTAAAAGAACACATGTAAAAACCATGGAAGTTTAGGAAGACAAAGATTGCATTTGAAAATTAAGGAGCTTCATGCAATAATTATAACAACAATTTTAGATGGACTATTGACGTGATATCCGTTGGCAATCTTGTCCTAAAGTTCTATTGATGAAAGAGTCATTGGTTGAAACTAAGCTCGTGTAGACGCAAATCAACCTTCGATGGCATTTGGGTCCGACCGACAAAAGCCAACCATCGGTAGTTTGTCAGTGATTATTGATGATTCAACAATGAATATTCAAAAAAAAATTATTTTTGATTTTCTTTTACTACTAATCGTTGCTGATTGCCGACTTGTTCATTAGTAGTAGTAAATTTTCTAGTAGTGTGTATATAAGAAAAATCAACATCGATCACATCATATCATTTTTTTATATTATATTCAAAATATTTTTGTAATTATTTTCTAAAATTTCTGTTTATGAATCAGCAATTCCTAACAAATAGAATATCTAAACGAAAAAAAAACACCAAATCTCAATTGTTATAGATTGTTAATATTAGTCATATGATCACTAAAATTATATATAAATAAATATAACGGGTGGCGTATAAATCTCATAACTACAAGTATGTGAGATTAAACTCTTTAATACAACCCTTACGAAAAATATGAGAAAAAATAATATAACGTTTTCTGTATCACATCATGAACGCAAATATAAATAATGATGTTGATTATCAATAATGATTACACGAAACAATTATTTTAATATAAATATGAAAGCGAATAAAGTATTGTGGAAATTTATCCTTTCTTTAAAAATGAATAAAAACAAAATAAAAGAAATTGACAAATCCTTAGAAGCCTATTTACACAATTATAAGACAAAAGAAAGAAAAACACCCTCTAGAAGTGTCACACACCAGTATGAACTCTGAATTTGCTGCTTGTAAGTCTATGAATATTGTCCATAGTTTGTTGTAATCCTCTGAAAATTCTTGTTGTAAGTATCCACACTTTGCTGTCCATGATATAGTTCATGGTTACTTTGATCAATGGTAGATTTCCCCATTAAAAATGGAAGATATTGATCATTCCATTTCATGTAATCTTGTTCTCCTTGTACACCATTAGTTTGGTTTTGAATCTTTATGCCATCATTTAATCCCCATGGATGATACCCACTGTTGGTCTGAAAGAAACCACTGTTGTTGCTACTATTATTATTACTTCCCCAATGATTCTGGTTCCGCTGTGCTGAGAGTAAAGGGTTGGAGATTGAAGTGTTATATTCCGGAATCAGCTCAGATGATGACTTGGAATCAGTTTGAAAGAAAAGATCAGTGGGTTCGGGTGTCGGTTGCTGCTGTTGGGTATAACCGAAGGGGAAAAATCCGGCGAGTTGGTGGTGGGAACCTGGTTGCTTGATTGTGGTCTCGTGGCTTGCTACGAATCTATTGAGGAAGAATTCATGTGTCGCGGGTGGAGAGTTGTCAATGATGGGGTACGATGTTGCCATGGCACTTGGTTGAACTTTCTCGTCGAGATTATACGAGTCTTTAGAGTTCTTGTCATTGCTACCGGATGGAGCGATATCATTGAGTTCTGAAAGCGGCTTGTGAGTGTTTGGATCAATCCCTCGCTGTCGTAACTTTTTCTTGATCGATGAGTTCCATAAGTTCTTGATCTCGTTATCTGTTCTTCCAGGCAATTGAGCTGCAATTTGAGACCATCTACCATCAAAAGAACATACGCTTAGTTTTCTGGTAACAGGTTCTAAAGATTAAAAAAATATTAAATATAATCCCACAAACCAAGAGTTTGTGGGTTGAAGATCATACACCATTTAAAAACAAAAAAACAACACCATTTAAAACGAAAAATAAGCATACCCAGTAAAGTTTAATAAAACTACGATTAAAAACAAAATATATATATATATATACATATATATATATATATTTATATATATATATATGTCCACTAAAATCACACTCATAGCACGGTAAGAGAAACGTTAGAGAAAAACAACAAAACACATACTATATCCAATTATAGAGGCCAGCTCAATTCAAGATGATACACCATTAAATAAAAGGTACAAAACATAATTCAACAATAACTTACTTGTTTCCAAGAACCGCATGTAATTCAATGATTAGTTTCTCTTCTTGTTGAGAGAATGTGCCTCTTTTAAGATCAGGCCTCAAGTAGTTAATCCATCTAAGCCTGCAACTCTTGCCACATCTTTCAAGGCCAGCAAGTTTAGGGACAGAACTCCAACAGCCATGGCCAAATTTGGTGATGTGTCTGATGAGTTTTTCATCTTCTTCAGGGGACCAGAGGCCTTTTCTTAGCTTTTGTTTATAACAACAAGAATGCCTTCCCATGTGGATGACACAGATTCCACAAAGATTGCTAAAGGGTTTTGTTTTTAAGATTAATTTATTGTGTGTAAATTGTCACCCAAAAGTAAGGGTTGATAGCTAGTTCACACACTCAAACACACAGTAAGAGAGAGAGAGAGAGAGAGAGAAAAGGAAAGAGAGAGAGAGAGAGAGAGAGAGAGAAGGTTTTGAAAATGGAGGGGCTGACTGGAGGTTGAAGTTTCAAATTAATAGAGGGGAGCCCTCCCTCATGAAACTCATTTCACATTTTTTATTTCTTTCATATTCGATTCTTATCATTATTATTAATTATTATATTCTTTCATAACGTTAAAAAATAACAACTATATAGTTTATAAATTAGAAGCAAGAGAACGTTTTAATAATCTTGTAATTTATTTAATTTCGAAGTATTGAATAGTCATAAAAGTTTGCACTCTCAACCCCTCTTCATTTTATTACTTTTAACATTTTAGCTTCATTAGAAATGGATAACAAAGAAAGGTCACATCTAGATATGCCAAAGTATGACAATTTCCACATTTTATTCTATGATTTTTAACCAATTAATGCGTCACAACACGAGTCTACGTACATGGGTTGATTAGGTATAACAAGATGTGAAGATAGGAGAGGGTGAGAGTTTGAGGCCTAAGTCACACCAAGATTGAACTTGACAGTCACTTTATATGGATCATGTGTTTCTAAGTTTAAAATTGTCCATAAAAGTTTCCACATTGATTTATATTTTGCTCATCACAAAGAGACATTATAGTGATATTTCCCATTTTGTAGAGAAGATTGAAATAAGTAAACAATAATATTATGTGCTTAAAACTTTGGTTAACGTCACATCTCACTCAACAATGGAATTAACAGAATTGCCGTCTTTATATAACTTAAGACTAATTAAAGATTTTAATAATAAATTATCTCAACTTCACTAATGTCTAATTATTTTCAGTCGGTACGATTGTATATGAGTGTTTAGTGCTGAGGTTCTAACTCTATGAATGTAAAAGTATATGAGTATCAACTACTAGACCCATGCATTAAGCTAGATCATATCCGAACTGGCGAAACTTGAGATTTCCGACCGGGGGGTCGGAAGTCAGCAGACCTGAATTATACCTAAAAAAGTTATAAAATCGGGGGGTTGAAAACGTATATACCTAAAAAATTCCATACGAAAACTACATACCAGACACTATTGAGCGAAAAGTTCTGGGGGTCGGGGGCCCCCGGCCCCACTAAGCTACGCCATTCCGAAGTATTTAAGTACATAAGTTTATATGCTATCAGTTTGTGATCAAGATCCAGCTCCATGAAAATAGAAGATGAAGTACTAACTACTACATTCCACACTGAATAATTATTGACTCCAACCAGTACAACTCATCAAATTTGAACAAAATATAATCCTGATGTCATAAATACATTTTCAAAAGTTAAACGTGCTAGCAACCATATAGGTAGAAACGCCATCATCACCCCTTTATGGGTGGTATAGGCTTTCTGCCTATTAGAAATAGGCTAGGGTTCAATTCCTTGGATGGGGTAAACTAAGTGTAATTTGGTGTACTTTAGAGATTATGTAACCTTTGCCATTCAAAATATACATATATATATATATAGAAGAAGGATCCGTTAGGAACAACCCTTTATTGCGAGAACAGCGAGAACCAGTGTGAACACAACCAAAAAACACCTAAAAGTCACCCAAAAAAATGTTTTTTTTAATATTTTTTTGGAAAAATCGCTATATTTCGTCAATAATAAAAAAATTCAAAAAATTAAAAATAAAAGAGTAACAGTTATCAATGCACATGTGCATATGTATCATTTATTTGACAAATTTCGTAACACATTACAAATATTAGACAATTGCACTTTCATTTACACTACCATATGTAATACACTACTTTTTACATTACCAATATTAGAAATGCACATGTGCATCTATATGTATCAACATGAAATAAGGTGTTTTGGTACACTACTTTGAATACACTTTCTCTTTCATCTAGCTTACCATCCATAACACACTACCATTACCTTCTACCATCCATAATGCAATACCATTACCTCCATTATTTCACTTTATTACATGTATATCAAAACCATTTATATCATCCAATCAACATATTACATGTATATCAACACCATTTATACCATCCAATCAACATACTATATCATAAAGTGATAACTATAACCAAATCATCAACCACTAGATATAACTAACCAAAAAACATGTATATGCGCAATTGTCTACTACTACTTCAACATCCAAAATCACAAACTTTTTTTGTGACAAAACACGTTATATCATGGTTATACATAATGATCCATATGTGCATTTTGAATATTGGTAATGTAAAAAGTAGTGTATTACGAATGATATTGTAAATTAAAGTGCAATTGTCTACTACTACTAATAATGTATTACGGAATTTGTCGAGGTAATGATACATATGCACATGTGCATGGATAACTGTTACTCGAAAAAAAAAGTTTTTTTAACGAAATATAGCGATTTTTTTAAAACATATTAAAAGAATTTTGAGTGCTTTTTTGATTTTGTTTAGATTTTATTTTGTGTTCACATTGGGTCTCGCGGTTCTCGCAATAAAGGTGTTTCTCGCATGAACCCTACCATATATATATATATATATATATATATATAATATAAGGGAGTGTTTAAATGAGAACGCTAAGTCGTGAGAACCGTAAGAACGAATGAAAAATCCACGAAAAGTTGGTCAAAAACAAATCAGATTCAGAATTTTTTTAACACTTATCATTATTATTCTAAAAGAATTTAGAAATTTAATTTACACGTTTAAATTTCCATGAATTCGTAAATAAAGAAAATCTACACATGTATAAGTTATCTTTATACATGTGTAAAAAATATAATAAGAGTGATTTGAGAGTAGAAAAGAATCATTTAATGTTGTAATTTTTTATGTTGTATTTTAATTAAAACAAAATGAGGTTTATATTAAAAGAATGGTTTTGATTGGATTTTTATTCGTTCTCATGGTTCTCACGATATTTAGCGTTCTTAAGATAACTCTCCTATATATATATATATAATATATATATATATATATATAAGGTGAAAGATAAAACGAAAACTCACTTGAGTTGAGAAAACTCAAGATAACCCTATGTAACATTTTATTTTTTTTCTAAAAAAACTGGGAATGTAACATAAATGTACTTGAATATTTTTTATAAAAAAATGTAAAAAGCGCCTACTTGTTTTTTTAAATGTTCTAATTTGTATGTTATATTTTTTTGGACATATTATTATGTAACATGAAATTTTTAACATTTAAAAAAAATAAACTACTCTTCGGTTTTTTGTGTTTCTTTTATAAAATGTTCAAATATATGTATGTTACATTGCCTTTTTTCTAGAAAAAAATTAAAATATTACATTGGGTTTTTACAAAGGTTTTATGAGTTTTCTCAGCTCAAATGGGTTTTCGTTTTATTCTTCACCTATATATATAAGATTAGGATCAAGGAAAAACCACCCCGAGTTGTGAGAACTTAGAGAAATCGACCTTCTCGCGCGAGTTTCGACCCCATTTTTTCACTCCCGTGAATTAAAATGTTAGAAAAAACTGCCGTAAAAAATATAAATTTTTTTTCGAAGTGGTATTTTTCGGCTCTTTGCAACGGCTGTAAAAATGTGATTACATAAGCATATCATCTTTTACAACATTTACGGTTGTCGTAAATGGAAAAAACAAGGTTTTTTTTAGAAAATTTGATTTTTTTTAAGGATTTTTGGTAAAAAATTTTTTTGAAAAAACCTTTCGTAAGACCGAGTTCTCTAAGTTCTCACAACTCGTATGATTTTTCATTTACCCTAGCCTATATATATATATATATATATATAGGGATTGGGTAAAATAAGAACCACCTTAAGTTGTAGAACCGTAGGAACCAATATTAACCATTGATCAAATGTGTTTTGATGAATGAGATTAAAAGACAATAAAGTAGAGTAACGATTGTGCTTTAATTGATGATATTTTTATTTTTAGTGATATAAGACCTAATTGGTCTTTTTACTATGACCATTAATGATTGGTCTCATTAATGATTATGCTTTAATTAATAAATTTGTTTTTTAATAAAAAAATTTAAAAAATTGAGTTAATGTTTACATTGCAAATAAATCACCAGAAAATTGAAAAAAAATTAACTAAAATAAATAAAGCGAAGTCGTCATTAGTAATGAGAGTTTGCACCTCCATCCTCTAAAAAACCACAACAACCGTAAATTGTTTTACACAACAAAATAAAATTTCAAAAAAAATATTTTACGCGTTAAGTTTTTTAACGCACGTTGTCGAATGTTTTTTTACGCGCGTTGTCACTATCGAACGTAAATTTTGTTGTTTATTTTTTTACACAGAGTTGTATTGTGTAAAGACATTTTTTTACGTTTGATGTTTTACGTCGGCGCGAAAGGTGCCTCACTTCTAAAAAACTCACACAAATCGTAAATTTTTTTACACAACAAATAAAAAATAAAAAACTATTTGATGCGTTACGTTTTTTAACGCACGTTGTTGAATGTTTTTTTTTTATGTGTGTTGTCTTTATTGAACGTAAATGTTTTTGTTTATTTTTTTACACAGTGGTGTATTGCGTAAATGTGATTTTTACGTCGGGGCGAAAGGTGTCACCTTCTAAAAAACTCACATCAACCGTAAATTTTTTAACACAACAAAATAAAAAATAAATAAACTATTTTACGCGTTACGTTTTTTAACACGCGTTGTCGAAATTTTTACGTATGCAAACATTTAATAAAAACTTTTTTAATGATGTTAACTGTTGTTGTAGATATTATTATTATTATTTAGGTTAATTGATAATGGACATGACTTTTGAAAAGAAGAAAGAGAAAGAAATGATGTGGTATCGAAATTAAAAGTCTAAATTACCCTATTGATTTAATTTGAATATAGGTGATGTGTTAAAATTTTATTGGATGATAAGAATTCTTGCGGTTCTCGCAACTCGTAGTAGTTTTCATTTGAACCGGATCCTATATATATATATATATATGATACGGTTCAAGAGAGAACCTCTACCAGTTGCGAGAACTATAAGAACTCCTGAAATCCAATAGAATTTAACACATAACCTATAATCAATTTTATTTTAAAGGGTAATTTATTCTTTTTCTCTGAATGTCACATCCTCTCTCTCTTATCTATAATACACATACATCATCATTAATATCTCTGACATAACAATATATCTCTTTCTTTTCATCTTTTTTATACTTTTTATATTTAAAATTAGAAAAAATATCTTTAGTTTAATGATATCTATTTCTTTTTGCTCTATTTTCCTTAATTATGACATAATGTTCTTTATAAAATGCAATCTATATTTGTCTTATATGTTTATTAGAAAATACAGAATTATCGAAAATGATATCTATTTATTTTTGCTCTATTTTCCCTAATTTCTGACATAATGTTTTTTTTTAATAAAATGCAAGCTATATTTGTCTTATATGTTTTGAGAATTTCTATATCATTCATTAACGTTTGATAACTTTCCACTACAGCTGTTTAATAAAACATTCGACAACGCGCGCAAAAAAAAGTTTTCACAACGTGCGTAGATTTTTTATACGTTAAAACTTTTTTATACCCAACTGCATGTGTAAATTTGTTTGCAAACCTTTACACACCCCGTAAAAACTTTGTAAAACTCTACATAAAGCTTTACGCTACCCGTAAAAACTCCATTTAAAAAGTTTTTTATTCTCAAATTTTTTTTACGGGCCCCGTAAAAAAACCCCTAGCCAAACAATTAACTAGGGGCGTAAAAAAAGTTTAAAAAACCCCTAGCCAAACAATTAACTGGGGGGGTAAAAAAAGTTTAAAATTTTCTAATAGGGGCGTAAAAAACATACAACCGAGACGGACATAAAAATTTACAACCGGGGCGTAAAAATAATTTACAGCCGGGACTGGGGTAAAAATAAAAAAATACGTATCGACGGCATAAAAAAACAGTTATATAAAATGTTTTGTAAATTTGTAGTTTTTACATACGTTTAAAAATGTTTTTACATTCGTTGCCTAATATAAAAAAAGTTTGCGCACGGTGTCGAAAGTAAAAAATGTTTTTTACATGCGGCAGAAAAATGTTTTTTACGCCCCCGAATGCCCGCTCGAGCTCTTCTAAACGTCACTTTTGTAGAATGTAAACGCTTTATTTTGGAGTAAATGATATTTAATTTGTTTGTAGAATGATAATTTGGAATTCTTACATGTTTTGTGTGGTGTCCTTGCAGATCTCAGACGATGGAGGTGCAAACTATCATTTACTAACGACGACTTCGCTTTATTTATTTTAGTTTGTTTTTTTATTTTCTGGTGATTTATTTGAAATGTAAACATTTACCTCATTTTTTAATTTTTTTTATTAAAGAACAATCTTATTAATTAAAGCACAATTATTAATACGACCAATCATTAATGATAATAGTAAAAAGACCAATTAGTCTTATCTCATTAAAACAAAAATCTCATTAATTAAAGCACAATCATTACTCTACTTTATTGTCTTTTAATCTCATCAATCAAAACACATTTGATCAAAGGTTAATATTGATCTTACGGTTCTCACAACTCAAGGTAGCTCTCATTTTACAAAATCCCTATATATATAGCTAGAAACAATAGCTGTGTACACTCAGTTAAAATAAGTTTTAGAGAAAGCTGCAAAATTACACCATGAGTATATACACCATTGGCGCTCTTACCCTCTATCCGAAAGAAATGGACGTCTGCCCCCCAACAAATACGATCCCCTGCAATCTTACCCCCCGGGATTTAGTTCTGTTTAAAGTCAATGACAGACTTTAACAGTCAAGGGGTATATAAGTCTTTTTACACTAGATTTATTAATTTCCATAAGTTAAACCTGTTTAAGGTTTACTTATTTTCCCCCACCCAATCTATTCAAAAGTTTAATTCAAAAAATAAAACATTTGTATTTAAAGTTTTCAACATTATTTCTAAACTTTAGGTAATGTATTTCTTCATGGGGACTTTTCAACGGTGTTCTCTTTTCAAGTTACCTATTATAAGAAACAATTCTACAAACATTACCTACTGCTACTGCTGTGACACGTCCCATCTTGTTGTTTGTAAAATTTGTCCAAATTATACTAAAAGAAGCAAGCGGAGTTGTCATGAAATTTGTACAAGGAGCAAAAGCGTTTAGATCAAAAAACAAAGGGGTTAGAGTGAAATTCTTAAGAAGTGGGCAATGTCTATGGGTGAAATATTTAGGAATCAATGAGTTGTGATTTGTGACTTGTGACAGCAGTGGTGGGGTTGGGGTTGGGGTTGAGAAAAGGACAGATATATTTTTTTATTTGGTAAATACCGACAGGAACTCGAGGAACAAATCGTTTTCCCTTACGGTCCATGTCAATAAAGGCTTCACATGAATACATAGTTATATATTTTATTTCAACAATAAATAAGAAAAATAAAAATATCACATTTAACCAACATCAAACAACTTTTGTACTTCCACAATTGTAGTTGCTACACAACTACAATAATACATATTGAAAAAGTTTTAACTTAAAAGTATCAAATAGTTATGCTCTTAACTTTAGATCTTCTTAGATTTTTTTAGAACGGCCAACTCTTGTATCCCATAATCTGACAACTAAGGATACTACTTTTATCTACTATGGGACATCTTAATTTCTAACAATTTAGTACCAATAGGCTGCAAACCATTTGGTTATATCGTCTTAAAGAGTTAAGATTTATCTTCCTTAAGCATTTTCTCTTCTACCATTAATTCACTATTTTGTGTGGTTTATTACAAAAGGGTAAAAGTTTTTATGCTAGTTTCTATTAAAAATAGTCAGAGACTATTCTTTGGTATTTATGGAATGGATGAAAAGGACTACGAATCCTCCAAATGTAGCCTAGTGGTAGGAGATTTGGTTTTTCAATTGAGATTCAAGTTCAATTCTCACTTGTGTCATATTAGAGTGGATATATGCAAAAAAGGATTTGGAGTAGACCTTGTGTGAGTTTGTCAGCCCGATTCCTGAGCCCAATCGGGTTTTCGTCCCACCATGCGTTACGCCAGAGAAATCTGCTCTTGTGGTGGCACAACGACTGTCAAGTGGCAGCCGGCGATATGGTTTTCAAGGGGAACGCCCAAAAAAGCCAAACTTTGAAGCTAGCGTGGGCCCACTTAAGACAACATAGCCTGACAAAGTGACGCAATACATGGCTCTCTCAGAGGCGGAGGATAGTTGGTGCCCAGGGGTGCACCCGCCGACCACAATATTTCGGTTAGAAGTGTATAGGTTCCGATTTTTCGTCCGAAAATTTTAAAACTTATATAGGATTGCCTCCCCAATTATTTTCCTTAAATATTTATACAACATATAAATTACAGTAAAGTTTGTTACCACTTTGTATATCCTAAATATTTATACAATATATAAATTAAAGTAAAGTTTGTTACCACTTTGTATATAAGTGATGGGTAGTTTGGTAAATATATTTTAACTCTTATTTGTTTAATTCTAGATTACCCACCACACAATAAACTTAATCGCAAGTTTTTATGTGTAAGATCGGGTCATTTGAATGAATGAAATATTTTACTTTATTTGGAACTATTATTATTTGACCTGTCCTGAATCAATAGCCGACCCGACCCGAAACATAACGATAGAAAACAAATTTTTGGGTCCTATTACTTTACGCCCCCTCGAAACTTTTGGTCAAGCTCCGTCACTAGGCTTTCTGATTTGGAAAGTGTGATAAACTTATACATGAAATTCACCGTTAAAAAAATAGAAAGGACTAAGAGGGGTCGTGATTCATGCAAAGAAACAAACATTCATCAACTATTATGTCAAAAACAAATTTATACATACATAAATACATGCCAATTTGTATACCGTAAAACAAATGATTGGCAAGTTAGAATAATCCACCTTTTTATAATTTACATGTTGCGAGTAGTCTACCAATAATAAATGATATACAAAACAGATTCAAGTACTTACTTTTTATATTCACATATCTTCTAAAAATGTCTTTTCATCTTCCACATAATCATGATACGTTAACGAGGCTTGAGTATATATACTAAATATTATATAAACTCATTATTCACGTACCATTATGAGAGTATAAAAAATGTATTCTAATTAAACTCGTTATTCATGTACTATTATGAGAGTATAAAAATATCATTTTCCTTGTGATCATATGTGTAGCTTTGTTCTAATAAAATCAATGATTTATAATACACTAACAGAAAAGTAACTTATTTTGTTCTAACAAAATCCTTGATTTATAATACACTAATAAAAAAGTAACTTATTTTCTATATCACATAACAAGATACTTTGAACCCAAATTGGGTTCCAAGACACAAAATCAGCAAAAAGATTCGGGAGTGTTTCCCTGGTGATAAGAATGCATGATAAGTCTAAGTCTTCATAAATAAAAAAAAGTAAATTACACAGGTGGCCCTTATAATAAATCAAAGTTTCATTAAGTTTCATTTTAGTTAATTTGTAGTAATTATGGATATGCTACTAGTCAAAATTCATTCCGGCAAATTTGTATTTCCTAATTTTAGTATTAGGTAGTAAAATAACCAAATACATGACTGCAGTGGCGGACCTAAGATTTATTTATGGGGAAGCGCTCGGAGGATTTTACCATATTTTTAAGGATGCAGTCAGATTTTTGCCTAAATGATACATCATTTTTTTCAAGGTAAACGTCCATCACTCCACAGAACCTAGTAGGTCCTCCCCTGCATGACTGATTAGAAAACTCTTTGAATCATATTTAAACTTTCACAAAAATGACTATTAGAAAACTCTTTGCACCATACTTAGAGTTTCGCAAAATATAAGGTTATATATCAATTTTTCACTACCAAAGGACCATCAGTGATTTTTATGAAGCTCAAACTCAGCTCGTCATGTTTTTATGAAGCTCAAGCTTGACCATGTTTGAGCCTACTTGTTTGAGCTTGAGCTCGGCCTTCCAAAACTCGAGCTATTTTGAGAATAATCTCAAACGAGCTTAAAGTTTGGCGAGCTCGCTTCGATATCACTTAAAAAACCAAAGCTCGGCTTTAGCTCAACTTGCCAATGTTATCATCATCAATATCAATATTATATTATATATAAACAAACTAAAGCTTTGTTTGGGCTCGTGTGCCTAAACGAGCTTTATATTTAAGGCTCGAGTTCGGGCTCGATAACTAAACGAGCTCTATGCAGGCTTGAGCTCGTGGTCATTAAGGCTTGACTTGTTCAAGCTTTTAATCGAGCTGATCACGAGTAGCTCTCGATCTTCTGGGTTTATTTATGTCCTAACCATCATGTAATTTATTTAATATACAATATTGAGTTGAAAATTTGGATTATAATAATTAACATTAATATTAAAATTGGCATGTACAGTTCGACATTCTCTGACAGCCTGCCAGACATTTTCCCTTGGTAACTTCTATTCTGAAACATCAGTGCATGAGCATTTGTACTGTACTACCATTGATGCATGCTTTCCATATCTTGACTTTTGATTTAAGACATTGAAGCCAGAATATTTAAGCATCTACAACATGATCCTTTTAATCAACAAGTAATGATTGTATAAAATAATTTTATTGTTTTTAAATCGAATAAAAGAGTTCTGATTCTACCAACTTCCCCCGGACGATTCCTCTTGTGTTTCTTTGGCTTCATACAATTATAAAAACTAATCACTTTACACAATCATTAAAAGTACATTATTTTTTATATGTTGAGAGAAGACTTATTACTTTTATTTATTTCATTTATATAAAATGGAAAAGATTAATGATACACCAAAGGAGGAGAAAATATTGACATGGGGTAGCAAAAAGTAAATTAAGAACGTTTCCTCACTTTTGGTAAATATTAACCATTATATTATGAAGATGATAATAATGATATTAAATTTTTGGAGAGGATCAGAAGTTTGTTTTGGGTTGGAAGTGGAGGAAATAATAGTAGAAAGACATGTGACAAATAACAAAAAAAATATAAGAATGAACATTTTAGCAGGGGCGGCCGTGGGGGTGTGCGGGGAGGACCACCGGCCAGGGTCCTTGATTCCGAGGGGCACATGTTTTTTTATATAAAAAACCGGTTCATATATATGTGGGAAGATGATTACCGGAATTCACGTGCTAAGAGACAAACCATCGATTAAATGCGGTCAAATCCGATAAAACTAGACCGTCGGAATGTCTGAAAATATTGTAGAAGATGACCGGAAAACTGCAGTTTTGGATTTGGAAGTTTAAAAGTTTTTTCTTTAAAAGACTGCAGTTTAGCCCCTGAAATTTAGGAAGTGTTTAAAATGGGGATGAAACTTGTATAACTTGTAACATTTTAACCTTCAAGAAGTGCAAGGATGCTCCCTGAACTTTGATAAGTTATAGAACTAAGTTTAAAAGCTTAAGAGCTTTATAAGGTTTATCTTTCTATGAACTTATATATAAAAATCATTAGTAATACAAGTACTTTTATAAATTATATAATCCTTTAATTTAAATTTACATAGTATTATATATATTTTTTTAAGATTCCAACTTGACACTAATCATGCATTATTGTCGATTATTTGGCGTATGATTATCGATTATTTGCGGGTAATCTCACGTATGACTGTTGATTATTTGTGTGTTATTTGGTGTTAATTGTCGATTAGTTAGGTGTTATTTGGCATTAATTGTCGATCATTTAGGCGATAATTTGTTAGAGATTTTATCAATTAGTTCGGACTAAGGGGCACATTTTTACGAACTCATATAGGGCACCTGAATTCTTAGGGTCGGCCCTGCATTTTAGTCAATCTCATATTAGACTATAGGGTGTGGAGGGCTTGGGTTGGGGGCATTGCTCAAAAACTAGGGTTTGGTGGGACGTCGCTTAGCTAGGCGTTGCCATCCATGTGGGATCCACAAGTTAATACTCAAGCCCAACGGCTACTTTAAACCAGCTAACCACAACCCGTCACGTCAACCAGCCCCCCCCCCCCCCCCCCCCCCCGCCAGGCGGCCCAGGCAGAATATCCACGCCAAGCGGGCAACGCCGAGCCGGGGTGGTGTTGCCGGCGTTAAACCCCCTTGAACGCCAAAACCCACGCCCAATACCCATCTGCTTATCTTCTCTCTTACTTTTTTTCCTACAACTTCAAAACCTACCATTTTCAAAACCTATCATCTTCAACCTTTTCATTACTTTCTCTTTATAAAATCGCTACATCATATTGCGATTTTTTTATTAATTAATGATTCAAACACTAAATTAACGTGTTTTTCAACTTTTTTGAAGAAACCTAGTTTAATTTTATACAATTTCTCATCTTTTTCTCATGGTTTTGAAGCGAATCACTTACTTCGTTCGATTCAATTGTTGACCAGTGTTTCCATCATTAAAATTTCGTCAATCGTTGAAGAAATCCTAAGGAATCGGAGCCGATCAATGTAAGAAATCTGAATAATTTTGTTAATAATTGTCTTTTAAGATCTAAGTTTTAGAATTGCGTTTTAGAAAAAATCATACTTCTTATATTTTTATTCCATTTTGTTTTTAGAAAAAAAAACTCATTTTTATTTGTTTTTCGACCATTGCATTTTAGGTAAACACACATTTTTTTCTGTTTTAGTCCATAGCGTTTTACAAAAAAAAAAACAAAAAAACAAAAAAAAACTTTTTTTTGTTTTTAGTCCATTGCGTTTTAGAGAAAACACATTTTTTGTGTTTTTTGTCCATTGTATTTTAGAAAAACACATTTTTTTGTGTTTTTTGGTCTATTGCGTTTTAGAAAAAAACATTTTTTTTGTGTTTTTTGTCCATTGCGTATTAGAATAAACATTTTCTTTTGTGTGTTTAGTTAATTGTGTTTTAGAAAAAAAATACTTTATTTTGTGTTTTATAAAGAACACATTTTGTGTTTTTAGTTCGTTAAGAAAAAACTTTGTTTTATGTTTTGCGTTTTAGGAAAAAAAAACACTTTCTTTTGTGTTTTTTGTCAATTAGGTTTTAGAAAAAACACATTCTTTTATGTTTTTTATTCCATTGCGTTTTAGAAAAAAAAAAAACAAAACAATCTTTTTGTGTTTTTTGTTCATTGCGTTATACGCATCTAGGTTTCCGAATTTTTTTTCCAAAAGTATAGCAATCGTATAGTCGTTTTAAAGATAGAAAAACACTTGTTTTTATGGTGTAATTTTTATTAAAATATAATATCGTATGAAAAAGTTACTAACGTTCTAAAAATGAATTGGGGGGGGGGGGGGATGATTGGAGGAGAGACAAACTATTTGCTTGTAAGAACTAGAATACCCTTAAGCAAAACCCACACGCCTCTTTTGTTTTTTTTTTTAATTCTACCCATTTAATATTAGCTATTTATTTTACATCTAATAGATATAATTGATTCCTAACCTTCTACCAAAAAACTATCTTCCAAGTATATCCTAACCTAATAAGGGTATGGGTGTGGGCGGAAAACTCGATCGGCAAACGGGTTTGTCGCGCGTTAACACTGCCGCTGACACCCTTTGCCGATCGGTGAACTAAGTCAAGCGGTGAACCTTTGTCGATTGGTGAAATCCAAACAAACGGCTATATAGCCGTTGTGAATAAAAAAAATCAAAATTTAGCACTATATATTCAAACCAAACCCATTTTAATTCAATTTAAACTACAAATTCTTCCGCAAATCAAACCAAAAAATACAAAACAAAATGGTGGATGAAATCCTGTGGTTTTTTTCCACCCGATAGTAGCGACGAGTCATCCGATAGTAGTATTTTTTTTTCCAAAATCTAGTCGAAGAAGCCGAACTACAAGACACGGGTGCATCAAACCGAAGGAGATGGAACCGAAATGGAACCGCGCCTAAATGTCTGTTTTACATTAACAACCATTATTACAAACGTGGTTATTTGCTCGTGGATGGAATCTACCCTAAATGGTCCGTGTTTGTGAAATTGGTCCCATACCTTTATGAAGTAGACGAAAAGATGTTCAAGAGGAAACATGAAGCGGCAAGAAAAGACGTCGAAAGGGCTTTTGGCGTCATGAAGGCGAAATGGGGTGTCGTAAACAGGCCGATGCGAGCAAAGAGCGTTAAAAAAACTAGGAGTGTTGTGAATACGTGTATTATTTTACACAACATGATTTTAAAAGACGACGGAAACGCGATTGCACCGGTACACATTCGGGATCTTCCGGTCGAGCCTGCGTTTGATGATAGGGTGTTGGGTGAGCTAATGGATGAAGATACGCATTGGAGACTTAAACACGATCTCATGGTTCATCTCGCAGGTCAAGACTTACCTCATCTGTTGGTCGATTCTGACAAGGACTAGTTTATTTTAATTTTTTTAGTTTGGTGTAATTTTATTTGTTTTTATTTTAGTGTAATTTTTATTAATTCTACAATTTTTTTGGTTAAAATACATGTTTTTTTTATTAAATATGCTAGTTTAAAAAAAAACAAAATAAAAAGTTTACCAATTCATCAAGTGTCTAACCATTGCCAACACTTTTCAGCATAGTTTAAACTTTTTTGATCAGCTGACACCCTCTGATTATTTGATTTTAAAGTTTGCCACTTTCAAGTGTCTAGCCACTCTCTTCACCCTAATATTCAAATGACATAGTTAACAATAACAATTTTACTACTCCAAACGAACTTTGAGATTGTGTCCAAATTTGAAGGAGCACATGTTGTACGGAAACAGTCAGTACCATACATGTATTCAACATGGCTGTCCAAGATTAGTTTACGTTCACCATAGGTCTACAATGGACCACCATAAGCGTGTGATGTAAGAAAAAGTCTACACTTTCCCATCAAGGCCTCATAGCGCATTACAATACTTGGAGCACCATCATGAAAAACTTATTTCTAGATCGTTTCTCTATATTTGCAGTTGTAATTTAGTTACTGAAAACTGATATACAGATTTGACATTGCTAATGTGTGTGTGATTTATATTTTCATGTAAATACCCAAAGAAAGAGGAGGAGGAATTGTCGAGCCTCAGGATGGATACGGTTGAATGCTTAGTACTCACTTTTGTATTCTTGCGATGAGAAACTTTATTTTTGTGTCAACTTATACATCTGTTTAAAAATAATTGTTTTGGGTTTCTACGCGAACATTTAAACTTCTTTTATGTTTTGCACTACGGATTTAAATTAAAAAAATTTAATGACCATGTTGTGAAAATGATAATCGAACAAAATGTATTATATATTTGTAAGGTGCCCGCGCAATGCGACGGGGGCAACACTTTACATTGCGCTACTCGTTTCTGGTAGTTTTCTAATTCGTATAATATTCATGTAGGATTATTGTAGTGTATATATGTCATAAGTGTTATACATGTTCAATAATTATTAATTTAGAATTCAAATTATCAGGTACTTCAAGAAACCATTGATACAATAAAGTAATACACGAATAAGAAAAAAAAGTTTTAAACATAAATAAAAGTTATATAAAGTAGCACACAAATAAAGAAATATAAGTCTTAAACATAAAAGTTGATAACTAATAGCTCATGTGTCAAGTACTTTGCATCAGAATAAGATCAATTTAGTAATTATAAGCGTTAAACATCTCAAGGATGTCATCTACATTGTCACATCCCTATTTGTTATCATCGAGATTAGCGTCCTCCGAAATTTCTTGTATCTTTTCCTGTTTGATTATTACATCATTTGGAGGATGAGTTTATTCGTTGTTCTCCTCTTTAACTAGTACATCAGTAGTAGTAGCTGAAGCAGTTTGGGAAACTGAAAAAACATGTTAAGTATATTAGGTACATATTTTTTATCATGTTATCGTTATATATAATATAACATAGAAAGGTAGATACCTGACACATCTTCCATTTTGCTCTTTGTCTTATGCATAACAAATTCTTAATCAAACTGTAAGAGAAAAATAATTAAGTGAATAAAAGAGACCAAAGTGTGAAATAATAACATCAAGTGAATAAAAGAGACCAAAGTGTGTAAAATAATAACATCATTCAACTATATTTAGAATGTAATTGCGTAAACCACCAAATGCATAAAAAATATCACATTCTCACTCACAAGTAGTCCATTCGTCACGTAACACCTCTCTATAGACAATATTGAGGTGTATACCCCGTCTCGTCTGAAGTCTTTGGCAGGGTGTACTAATAACTATCATTAATTACGAGTTACTATTTTTTATATAAAAGGAGGATTTCATTATGTTATTTATAATTACTGACTTTGTTTTGCTTTTGTAAATAAACGACCACATTTTTCAACGGCTTAGAAGATCAGGTCGAAATTATCTTCATGGCAGCTGGGTGGCCTCGGTCTTCTGCTCGTGGGTTTGTTGTTGATTTGGCTGCAGGCTTTTTTAGTTTTTATTTTGTCGTTGTGCTTGTAGGAAACATGTAAACTGGACAAACCCGAACAAGGTACCGTTGTACATTTTAATCTGCACAACACTTACGGTTGCAATTAAATATGTTTAGTAAAATGATATTATTTTATGCTGCTTACTTCTGTTCAACCTGCTTACTCCTGTTCAACCTGCTTATCATTTAAAATAAAATATTAGGGACATATAACAATATTTTCTTGCATACACATGGATCTTCGACTAAAGAAACTCAATGCAAATAACCTGCTAAAATCGACAAAAAGATTATTCCATTGTTTAGGGGACATCATCCAACTCAAACAAGTGTGTTTTAGCCTATTAAAGGTTTCCCTTTTTCATTACGACCACATACCAGTTCATTAGGTATAAAACATTATTAGATGGAGAAAACTAATAAAACATTATTTTAATATAACAAATTAGATAAAACAAGTGAGCTTGTTTGATGTAAATTTACTACCTGCTAACCTATGTAAGTGTGTGCACCCAACCAAGTAAATAGGCAAACATACAGAATACGAACCAAGCTCACATCAAACCCGTATGTTTAAGGTTTCGAAATTTTATCAAGTCACCGGAACAAATTGGTGAACAATCTTAATCAAACGAAAAGCATAGTGAAAAGGGTTGGAATATTATTAAATTGATAATAATGACAACAACGTAGAGAGTCTTGAGCATTTGAAATGTGATAGGACAAATTGTTTTAATCACTTGTACACTAACGCATCTTCTACTTGTACATTTTAATCCGCAGAACGATATTGACCAAGACAACTATAGAAACGTCGACAAAAATGAGTAGGTCATCACGGTACCTTTGGATTTTTTTTAAAACATTATAGTTTATAAGATATGGAAAATATACGTAAAAGAATTATAAGTTTGTTGTGGAAGGGAAAAAGTGTAACTAATTATCCATAATTTTGTTAAAATAAAGGGATTTAAGTGTAATAATACGAGGGAATTAAATATAATTAGTGTTTAAAAGACTAATTTACCCTCATTTAGGAGTATTTTTATAAATAAAGAGGGATAAGTTCTTATTTTTTTGGTATCTTGGAATACCCCTCCCTCATGCATTATATAGTATATAGTATAGTATAGTATAGTATAGTAAGGGAAGGTTCTATGTAGAACACTAAATATTGCGAGAACATGCATAACAAAATGAATCACCCATTTTTTCAATCCTAAAAACCTAAAAAGTCAATGAAAATGTTACAAATGTAAGATTTATTGTTTCTCACATTATAGTTTAAAACAAAATATGAAAAAAATGTTTTTATATAACATACACATATGTAAGTTATGTGAAGTTAAATTATTTACATGTATGTAGGCTATATGTAGGTAAAAATATATTATTTTTTATTTATATATAATACACATATGAATGTAAGAAGCATAAAATTCAAAAAATATGAGCCTTAAATCCTAAAATTTAGTGACTTAGAGTTGTTCTTTTATTCTCGCAATAATTAGTGTTCTATAATGATCCTCATCCTAGTATAGTATATACATATATATAGGGGAGGGTTATCTTGGGAACGCTAAATATTGCGAGAACCGTGAGAACGAATGAAAAAACCAATCAAAACCAATTTTTTTAATACAAACCTCATTGTAATTAAAATACAACATCAAAATAAGAATTTACAACATCAAATAATTCATTTCTTCCCTCAAAATCACTCTTATTAGATTTTTAAACATGTGTAAATATAACAAATTTACACATGTGTAAAAAAAATTATTTACGAAGTCACGTAAATTTAAACGTGTAAATGAAATTTCTAACATTTATTCGAATAATAATAATAAGTGTAAAAAGAAATTTTAAATTTGAATTGTTTTTGACAAAGTTTTCGTGGTTTTTTCATTCGTTCTCACGGTTCTCGCGATATTTAGCGTTCTCATTTAAACTATCCCCTATATATACATATACATATACATATATACATATATATAGGAAACGTGAAAATGAAAACCACCTTAAGTTCGAGAACTGCTAGAACTTTTTGATCCAGCACGAGTTGGGTCAATTTTTTCCACAAACGTAGATGAAAAAATTATAAACGCATCTGTAAAAAAAGTAAAAAAAAATTGTCGAGTCGGTAGTCTTGACTGATGCAAGTTTTTTTACGGTAGACGTAAATTTTGTAAGAAGATAAAATTTTTTTTCGCCTCATGTAAATGTGGGTATGCAACATTTTTTTTTTCAGTTTTTCTTTTTTTACTGAAACAAGTGATTGTTTTTAAGAGTTTTGAGATTTTTTTTGGAAAAACCTTTTGGATGGTATAATTTTCGCGGGTCTTGCAACTCGTGTTGGTTCTCATTTGAACTGAATCATATATATATGAGTTGCGTGTAACATTTGTAAAAATCGGGTCTTCAAAACCCGCTCCGTTTTGTAATCAAGTACCAAGTTATAAAAGTTACATTAAATATTTATGATTATTTTGAGTTAAAACGATACATAATTAATAGATAAACTAAACTATAAAAATTATATTTGATAAAAAGTTAAAAAAAAATAAAAAAAAATGAAGCTGCCGGGACTCGAACCCGGGTCAGCCAAGACATTTCAACAACTTAACACTCACTCCCAAGACCACTCCACCACATTGTGTTTTCTGCTAACTCTAGGAACACAAATGAAATTTATACGCAAACTCAGTTATAACTGATGGCGCCATCTGAGAAACGGTAATCGGCAAACCAAGCGCCAAATCGTTGTTTATCTCACACATTCAGTTTATAACCGATGCACGACGGTTTTTAATCAATCGGAAATTGATTAAACTTAAAGACTCATCATTGTTGGTTTTAAAACCGAAAAAAAACATCAAGTTCAGAATTTCACAAACTCCAGACCACTCTCGCGATTCAGAGATATCATACCAATACTCCATTTCCTTTTCGTCGCATTTTCAGACCATCAGAGCGCCTAAAACAGCTCGCCGGAATTCTCTGCAAAAGTCGCCGGAAAACCGTATTCAACTTAAACCGGTAAAATACTTCTATTTACGGTTTCAATCTATTGTTAGAACCTTACTAACATTAACCCATCGCTCAAAATCAACCACAGACGACATTGCTGGACTTTCTGTGTTCGCCGGAAAATTTCTGGAATTGTCGGAAACTCGTTAATTACCGGTATGCACATTCCAACGTACTGATAATCAATACTCATTAGTTCAATTTCACATCTAATCCCTTAAACCTGTTAATTGATTCTCACAGCCGAAGGTTTCAAAAACAGAGCTGACAAGTTTCGCCGGACTCTCTGAAGAAGACAACTTGTTCGGTATCTTCTTTCCCCAAACTTTTCGGTTCAATACATTCAAACTGGACATCATGTTTATTAACTAAATTAATCACGAATCGGTTGTTTGATTGATGTCTGCGTTTGTAATGAAGAAGACGAGTTCAGTGATGACATAAGATTAATTAAAATCGGAATTATGAACGGGTTAGACACACAGTCCAGCGGTGGACTGTGTGCAAACAAAAACTATACACGTCCCGAGTTCGATCCCTGCTACACGCACACCTTGTGTAATAAAATGCCTTTTTGATCAAAAACTAAACTGGGTTAACTCAGATAGTTGATAAGTATAATAAAAACCGGGATAATAACCGGGTTAGACACACAGTCCAGCGGTGGACTGTGTGCAACACGAACCACACGTCGCGCGTTCGAAACCCGTCACGAGCACCGGTCCGATTGAATTAAAATGTTTTTGCAAATAAAGGAAATTCGGTTAAATTGAATAAGTGTATAAATATAATTAAGAACGAGATTATTTCGGGTTAGACACGTAGCTCAGTTGGTAGAGCTGCGTGCACGCGAACGGGAGGTCGCCAGTTCGAATCTCACCCGGCGCAGATTAATTCGCTGACCGAACCGGTCAACGGTCAACGGTCAATGCTAAAAAAAAATAATATTTTTTTATATCTTTATTTATTTAATTTAATTTAAAAATCAATTAAAAATACTTAAAAGTAACATTTTTAAAGATAGAAAATAGCAATAAACTCACAAAAATATATCTAAAAATTTCATTAAAATCCTTAATAAAATCCATCCATTTAATATATTTTTCCATTATTATTTAGGTTAGTATTCCTCGTTGAATAGCTCATCTAATTCGTGCGCATCTCACCATCTCCAATCCAACGCACCCAATGTGAGTGAATCTTACAAATTCCCCGTTTTAATCACGTTTTGGGGTGTATCATGTGTCTTTGTATATATATATATATATTATTACTAAACCATTGTGCATACATCATATCATGAGTTTGTGTATTCAGTTTGTTGCTGTTAAGTAGTTATCATTGGATGCAATTTATTATTCAGTACATGCAATTTCATAGGCCGCCGCTCCCCATTACATTATGAGCGTTGAGCATGTTCCCCATTTTATTATGCGGTTGAACCTGGCGTGCCCACATACGATCGGCTCCGTTTGATTGAGCCTTGATCGCACAGACATTTTCATTTTCAGTACATGCAATACGATCGGCTCCGTTTGATTGAGCCTTGATCGCACAGTTTCATTTATGTTATTTACAGTATGATGTTGGTATGTTCATGTATGATGCCATGTGTTATTGTATGTTATAGTTGTGACTGCTATTTGCCATTACTTGATTATTCACATTTGCTCATCTATGGTTATGCACAAATTTTCATTGATAAACTAACAATTAATTATTTAATAATTGTTTATCTAATAAGGTTCACTCGCCAACTTATGTTGACCCAAAAACTCCCATTTTACACATGATACAGGTGAAGCAGCTGCAGCTAGGAACACATAGGATTTGGACTAGAAGAATAAAACGATTTAGTGTTACATGCTTGGCTTATTTTCCTTGTATTGAATGAACATGTTTGGATGTTTGAAATGTAACTTTGACTTTATTAAATATGAAACATATTAGTAAATGTCATGAGCTTTGGTGATAACCCAATTATGCCCCGACTCTTATTCCGCTGCGGGTCGTGGTGTGACAGATTGGTATCAGAGCCATGACTATAGGGATATAGGATAGGTTATTAGACCCTTAGAGCCTATACTATAGTCGATTAGAAACTTATAAGAATTTTGTGTGTTATATGCCAAATTTCATGATGTTTATATGTTTTATGTTAAATGTTACATTTGATATTGTGCAAGCATGTTCATAAGTATGTATTATCATACAATGCCTATCATGAAATCGTATGCTCATAACATATCACATCCATGAAAGCACACACCACATCATGATTGTTTTTACAATGATTTTCGTGTTTTCAAATCTCATCAAAGTGAGTTCTCATGACGGGCATGTAGTAACTGGAAGGGTACCAGTACCGGTAGTCGGAACGTCCTGTCTAAGCTGGCATTCGTATAAATCCAAAATAAAGGACCAGTTTGCCTACCTGGGGACTAACGATGAGAGTACGAAGTACCTATTAGGCCAAAGCATGCTATACCAAACGTCGTGTGAGCTAATCCCACTTTGAGTTGTCATTGTGTCTACACCTGGACACGTTCCGACCAAACATCTCATGAACATATTTTGTGGTTTGCATTCGGGGGATGCGAGTGTTAAATTGCCAATACTAATGTGAATCCTACCAAGCCAATAGCCATGGGGGCCCACATGACTATGTAGGTGAAGGTATGGGGGACATTTGAGGCCCAACATGAGCGAACCCAAGACATCCTATGGATGTAGTTGCATTATTGATATTTATGTTATTTTCATTTTCTTAAAGACACATGACACCTAAAAAGACACCATAAACTCACAATCTTCTCATTTTATGATCCTGTAGATGTCGTCTAGACAGCAACGAAGGGGTAAAAGATCGGGAAGGTCTCAGGAACGTTTGGCCACTCAGATCGCGAAACAAATGGCCACGATATTGCCTGACATTATGGTACAAGTACAACAAGCCCTTGCTACAAATCCTACTAACCCTCCCCAACAACAGGACCAGAACATTGACAACCCTCCTACCAACAAGTGCTCTTACAAACATTTTAAGTCCTGTGATCCTCCTAAATTTGAAGGGACCGAGGGTGTCACTGCTCTCCTACATTGGTTCGAGGAGATGGAAAACACCTTCCTAAACTGCGATTGTCCTGAGGATCGCAAGGTTCGATACGCCACCGGGAGACTACTTGGAGTAGCCCTCACTTGGTGGAACACTGAAAAAGGGAAGAGGGGAACTGAAGATGCGATGGCCTTAACTTGGGAGGAGTTAAGGGAAATCATGACTAGGCGTTTCTGTCCTAGAAGTGAAATTAAGAAGTTAGAGGATGAATTTCATGCTCTAAAGCAAAAGGAGGGTGATCACTCTACTTACAACAAGAGGTTCTTGGAGTTGAACCAAATGGTCCCAAATTTATTCACTCCAACCTATCGTCTGATCGAGCATTACATTCGAGGACTTCCTTCGAAAATCCAAGATTCAGTTCTCAGCGTTTCACCAGTAACACTTGAAGCTGCCATGGAGTTGGCAACTGAACTGACCGAAAACCGAATTCGCAACGGGAAGTTCAAAGAAGAGAAGAAGAAATCCCATGTTGAGGGACAAACTTCAAACCACCCCATTCCTTCCTCTAAGTTTGCTAACAAGAGGAAGCGTAACACCAGGAATTTTGCAGTTACCCAAACCAACACCCCTATTCCTGCTGCACCCATTACTCAAGTCACTCCTTCACCCGCACCATACAGAAGACCCTACACAGGCCCATTACCAAAATGTAACCGTTGTCAGTATCACCATTCCCCTGAACATCCTTGCCAATACTGCACCGGCTGCGGTCGCGCAGGACATACTGTTCAAAACTGCCGCATGCCTCCACGAACAAACCGCCATCAACCTTTAACCCAAACCCACCAACAGTTAATGGGTCAAGCACAACAACCCCTACCATTTCCACCCACCCAACATTTAGCCCAAACATACTACCAACCCAATTATCCTATGGGCCAACCTATGCGGGCTTGCTTCAATTGCGGCGACCCAAGTCATTTCAGAAACACATGTCCAAGACTGGTTAATATTATTCATGCTCAGGCCCAAGCCAACCCAGTGAACCAAGCTCCTCCACCTGCAAGAGGAAGAGCTTTCAATATTAACGCGAACCAGGCCAGAGCTGACGGCAATGTGGTCAACGGTACGTTCCTTATAAATGGTAGATATGCCTCTATGCTATTTGATACTGGTGCGGATAGAAGTTTTGTGTCATTAGAATTTGAACCTATCTTAAGCAAAAATCGGGATAAGCTCACGGAATCCATAACGGTAGAAGTTGCGGACGGGAAACCAGTTTCATTAGACTCTATATAAACTGTACACTCACCTTAAACGACCACGATTTCTCAGTCGACCTTATTCCTATGAAGCTGGGAAGTTTTGACATCATAATCGGTATGGATTGGCTCAGTCAACATCAGGCGAAAGTTGTATGTCGTGAAAAATTTATTCGTATTCCTCTTTCAAACGGTCAGACTCTTCGAATCATTGGAGAAACCTCGTCGAAAGGGCTCAGCTTAATGTCTTGTCTTCAAGCTCAAAAATATCTTCGCAAGAATTATGTCGCGTTTTTAGCCCATATCATCAAGAAGGGGACCACAGAGAAGAAACTTGAAGACATTCCTGTAGTAAAAGACTTTCCACAAGTTTTTCCTGACGACATTTCAGGACTTCCTCCAGTTAGAGACGTCGAATTCCGTATTGATCTTATACCTGGTGCTACACCAGTTGCAAAGTCTCCATATAGGTTAGCCCCCTCTGAAATGCAAGAGCTAGCCAGTCAATTACAAGAGTTGACTGACAAGGGATTCATACGTCCTAGCTCATCGCCTTGGGGTGCACCTGTCCTTTTTGTAAAGAAGAAAGATGGATCTTTTCGTATGTGCATCGACTACAGAGAGCTCAACAAGTTAACCATCAAAAATCGCTATCCTTTACCTCGCATAGATGATCTTCTTGACCAACTACAAGGTGCCAGCTGCTTTTCGAAAATCGATCTGGCTATCATCAGCTTAGAGTGCATGAAGAAGACGTCCCTAAGACTGCTTTTCGAACTCGTTATGGCCACTATGAATTCATGGTTATGCCGTTTGGATTAACCAACGCACCAGCTGTCTTCATGGACCTAATGAACAGAGTCTGCAAACCTTATCTTGATCGATTTGTTATAGTTTTCATCGACAATATTCTTATTTATTCAAAATCTAAAGCTGATCATGAGCGTCATCTTCGACTCGTTCTTGCACTTCTAGAAAAGGAAAAGCTTTATGCTAAGTTCTCTAAATGTGAATTCTGGTTAAAAGAGGTGCAATTCCTCGGGCATGTAGTCAATGACAAGGGGATACATGTTGACCCTTCAAAGATCAAAGCAGTTCAAGAATGGCAAGCTCCACGTACACCAACTGAAGTAAGATCTTTTCTTGGACTAGCTGGCTATTATCGTCGGTTCATTTCAAATTTCTCTCGCATTGCTGTGCCACTCACGGCTTTAACTCACAAGGGAAAGCCTTTCGTATGGGGACCCAAGCAAGAAGAAGCTTTTCAAACTCTCAAACAAAAACTTTGTGATGCACCAATCCTCACTCTTCCTGAAGGTTGTGATGATTTTGTAGTCTATTGCGACGCGTCAGGGCAAGGATTAGGCTGCGTTCTCATGCAAAGAGGAAAAGTCATAGCTTATGCCTCGAGACAACTCAAGACGCATGAAAAGAACTACACCACTCATGACCTAGAACTTGGAGCCGTGGTATTTGCTCTTAAGATATGGAGACATTATCTCTATGGTACTAAGTGTGAAATATACACTGACCACAAGAGTCTTCAACATATCTTCAATAAAAAAGAGTTAAATATGAGGCAACGAAGATGGGTCGAACTTTTAAATGATTACGACTGTGAAATTAGATACCACCCTGGTAAAGCAAATGTGGTGGCTGATGCACTTAGTCGAAAGGGTTATGCGAACTCCATTCATCTTCTATGTTCGCAAATTATAACCGACATTAAAGATCAAATTCGAGAAGCCCAACACGTTTCAATAACAGAAGAAGATGTACAAAAGGAGATGTCCTGTGGAGCCGAGCTAAAACTTGAAACTAAATCAGACGGTATCCTGTATTACCTAGATCGTATCTGGATTCCTAACCACAACAATCTTCGTGAAACTCTTATGAATGAAGCTCACAAAATGCGATATTCTATACACCCCGGAGCCGATAAGATGTATCAAGACCTACGATACACCTATTGGTGGCCTGGAATGAAGAAGGATATTGCCGTTTTTGTTTCCAAGTGTCTCACATGTTCCAAGGTGAAGGCTGAACACCAAAGACCCTCAGGACTTCTAGTCCAACCGGAAATACCTGTATGGAAGTGGGAAAATATAACCATGGATTTCATTACCGGGTTACCTCGCACTTCTGGTGGGTATGACACTATATGGGTGATTATAGACCGACTTACAAAATCAGCTCACTTTATTCCTATCCGCGAAGATTTCAAGAACGAAAAGCTTGCACGTATTTATATCAATGAAATCGTGAGCCGGCATGGGGTACCAATAAGTATTATTTCTGATCGTGATGGTCGTTTCACCTCACGAACATGGCAAGCAGTACAATCCGCTATGGGCACACGATTAGATCTCAATACCGCCTATCATCCTCAAACTGATGGACAGTCTGAGCGCACCATTCAAACTCTTGAGGATATGCTTAGAGCATGTGTCATAGACTTCAAGGGAAATTGGGACGCCCACCTACCATTAGTTGAGTTTTCGTACAACAACAGCTATCATTCGAGCATCGGCATGGCACCTTTTGAAGCCTTATATGGTCGTAAGTGCCCATCTCCTGTATGTTGGCACGAAATTCGGGAAGCACAAATTACTGGTCCAGAATTGATCCAAGAAACCACAGACAAGATTCATCAAATTCGAAACAATCTTCTAGCAGCTCAAAGTCGACAAAAGAGTTATGCAGATAAACGACGGAAGCCCTTAGAGTTTAACATTGGTGATCATGTGCTTTTAAAAGTATCACCGTGGAAGGGAGTAGTTCGTTTTGGTCAAAAGGGGAAGCTAGCACCTCGTTACGTAGGACCTTTCAAGATACTCGAAAGGGTAGGTCCTGTAGCATACAAGCTTGACTTACCAGAAGAACTCAACAGGATTCATCCCACATTCCACGTGTCGAACTTGAAGAAGTGCCTCGCTGATGAGAATCTCCATATTCCGCTGGAAGATATTCAGATTGATGAATCTATGCATTTTATTGAAAGACCAGTGGAGATCATGGACTACGGGGAGAAGCGTCTTCGTCGAAGTCGCATTCCAATTGTTAGGGTACGCTAGGAGTCGAAACGGGGACCTGAGTTTACTTGGGAACGTGAAGACTCAATGCGTGAAAAATACCCGCATTTTTTTCCTACTACTTCAACTACTTAAATTTCGGGACGAAATTCCTAAAAGTAGGGGATACTGCAACATTTGTAAAAATCGGGTCTTCATAACCCGCTCCGTTTTGTAATCAAGTACCAAGTTATAAAAGTTACATTAAATATTTATGATTATTTTGAGTTAAAACGATACATAATTAATAGATAAACTAAACTATAAAAATTATATTTGATAAAAAGTTAAAATAAAAAAAATAAAAAAAAATGAAGCTGCCGGGACTCGAACCCGGGTCAGCCAAGACACTTCAACAACTTAACACTCACTCCCAAGACCACTCCGCCACATTGTGTTTTCTGCTAACTCTAGGAACACAAATGAAATTTATACGCAAACTCAGTTATAACCGATGGCGCCATCTGAGAAACGGTAATCGGCAAACCAAGCGCCAAATCGTTGTTTATCTCACACATTCAGTTTATAACCGATGCACGACGGTTTTTAATCAATCGGAAATTGATTAAACTTAAAGACTCATCATTGTTGGTTTTAAAACCGAAAAAAAACATCAAGTTCAGAATTTCACAAACTCCAGACCACTCTCGCGATTCAGAGATATCATACCAATACTCCATTTCCTTTTCGTCGCATTTTCAGACCTTCAGAGCGCCTAAAACAGCTCGCCGGAATTCTCTGCAAAAGTCGCCGGAAAACCGTATTCAACTCAAACCGGTAAAATACTTCTACTTTACGGTTTCAATCTATTGTTAGAACCTTACTAACATTAACCCATCGCTCAAAATCAACCACAGACGACATTGCTGGACTTTCTGTGTTCGCCGGAAAATTTATGGAATTGTCGGAAACTCGTTAATTACCGGTATGCATATTCCAACGTACTGATAATCAATACTTATTAGTTCAATTTCACATCTAATCCCTTAAACCTGTTAATTGATTCTCACAGCCGAAGGTTTCAAAAACAGAGCCGACAAGTTTCGCCGGACTCTCTGAAGAAGACAACTTGTTCGGTATCTTCTTTCCCCAAACTTTTCGGTTCAATACATTCAAACTGGACATCATGTTTATTAACTAAATTAATCACGAATCGGTTGTTTGATTGATGTCTGCGTTTGTAATGAAGAAGACGAGTTCAGTGATGACATAAGATTAATTAAAATCGGAATTATGAACGGGTTAGACACACAGTCCAGCGGTGGACTGTGTGCAAACAAAAACTATACACGTCCCGAGTTCGATCCCTGCTACACGCACACCTTGTGTAATAAAATGCTTTTTTGATCAAAAACTAAACCGGGTTAACTCAGATAGTTGATAAGTATAATAAAAACCGGGTTAGACACACAGTCCAGCGGTGGACTGTGTGCAACACGAACCACACGTCGCGCGTTCGAAACCCGTCACGAGCACCGGTCCGATTGAATTAAAATGTTTTTGCAAATAAAGGAAATTCGGTTAAATTGAATAAGTGTATAAATATAATTAAGAACGAGATTATTTCGGGTTAGACACATAGCTCAGTTGGTAGAGCTGCGTGCACGCGAATGGGAGGTCGCCGGTTCGAATCTCACCCGGCGCAGATTAATTCGCTGACCGAACCGGTCAACGGTCAACGGTCAACGCTAAAAAAAATAATATTTTTTTTTATATTTTTATTTATTTAATTTAATTTAAAAATCAATTAAAAATACTTAAAAGTAACATTTTTAAAGATAGAAAATAGCCATAAACTCACAAAAATATATCTAAAAATTTCATTAAAATCCTTAATAAAATCCATCCATTTAATATATTTTTCCATTATTATTTAGGTTAGTATTCCTCGTTGATCCGCTCATCTAATTCGTGCGCATCTCACCATCTCCAATCCAACGCACCCAATGTGAGTGAATCTTACAAATTCCCCGTTTTAATCACGTTTTGGGGTGTATCATGTGTCTTTGTATATATATATATATTATTACTAAACCATTGTGCATACATCATATCATGAGTTTGTGTATTCAGTTTGTTGCTGTTAAGTAGTTATCATTGGATGCAATTTATTATTCAGTACATGCAATTTCATAGGCCGCCGCTCCCCATTACATTATGAGCGTTGAGCATGTTCCCCATTTTATTATGCGGTTGAACCTGGCGTGCCCACATACGATCGGCTCCGTTTGATTGAGCCTTGATCTCACAGACATTTTCATTTTCAGTACATGCAATACGATCGGCTCCGTTTGATTGAGCCTTGATCGCACAGTTTCATTTATGTTTTTACAGTATGATGTTGGTATGTTCATGTATGATGCCATGTGTTATTGTATGTTATAGTTGTGACTGCTATTTGCCATTACTTGATTATTTACATTTGCTCATCTATGGTTATGCACAAATTTTCATTGATAAACTAACAATTAATTATTTAATAAATGTTTATCTAATAAGGTTCACTCGCCAACTTATGTTGACCCAAAAACTCCCATTTTACACATGATACAGGTGAAGCAGCTGCAGCTAGGAACACATAGGATTTGGACTAGAAGAATAAAACGATTTAGTGTTACATGCTTGGCTTATTTTCCTTGTATTGAATGAACATGTTTGGATGTTTGAAATGTAACTTTGACTTTATTAAATATGAAACATATTAGTAAATGTCATGAGCTTTGGTGATAACCCAATTATGCCCCGACTCTTATTCCGCTGCGGGTCGGGGTGTGACATTGCGAGAACCGCGAGAACTTTTTGATCCGGCGCGAATTGGATCAATTTTTTTTCCACAAACGTAGATGAAAAATTATACACATCTGTAAAAAGAAGTAAAAAAATTGTCGAGTCCATAGTTTTGACTGATGCAATTTTTTTACGGCAGACGTAAATTTTGAAAGAAGATAAATTTTGAAACAAGTAACCGTTTTTAAGATTTTGAGAATTTTTTTTTTGGAAAAACCTATTGGATGGCTAGTTCCTGCAACTCGTGGTGGTTCTCATTTGTACCGAATCCTATATCCTGTATATATATATGGTAAGGTTCATTTGATAACCATCCTAATCGCGAGAACCAATGTGAACACACCGAAATAAACCTACCCCACCACCACCTATAAACCTAAACCCCCACCCCCACCCCACTACAACCGAAAAACCTAAACATCCCCACTCTGTCCCACCCCGCCACCCCACAAAAAAAAAAAAAAGACTATACCTTACCAAAAAACCCCAAAAAAGCTAACCTCAGCCATAAAAAACCTATAAAAAAGACCTAATCCCCCTTCCCCCCACCTCCCAAAAACCAAAAAAAAAAAAAAAAACCTACCTTCACAAAAACCTTAAAAAACTAACCCCCACTTCACCCAAGCTAAATGCAAAAACCTAGCATAAAGCTATACCACACAGCTAGATGCTAAAAAGTTTTTTTTACGAAAATTAGCGAATTTTAATAAATATATATATTTTGTGTGTTTTCTATTTTTTAGGTCTTTTTTGTTGTGTTTACATTGGTTCTCGTGGTTCTGGTAATAAATAGTGGTTCATAACGGATCCTTATCATATATATAGAGGATTCGGTTCAAGGGAGAACCACCCCCAGTTGTGAGAACCGCGAGAACCACTCTCCACCAATCAGATCATGCCACCTATACACTATTATTCTATTTCTTAAATGTTATTTTGGTAATTTACTCAAAATGTCATATTTACTCTGTATCTCTATAAAGTCATCATACTTTTCTATTAGTCTCGTCTCTTAAAAACAAAACCCAAGTCAAAACTTAAACCAAACAAACACATCCAATACAATCTGAGAGAGGTTTGAGAGATGAAGGAATGACGATGGTGGCAGGGGACGGTGGGAGAGTTGTGGTGAAGGACTGACGGTGGTGGCAGGGGGACGGACGGACGGTGGGTGACGGTGTTGGTGGTGGTGGCGTTGGGGTTGGTGGCGGCGGCATCTTCAGCCTCCCTTTCCTCTCCGCCGTCTTCCTTGTGACTGGCGGTGAAAGACGGTTGAAGTGGTGGTTGCGGCTGTGTGGTTGAAGGTGTTTTAGGGCTTCGGCAAGTCCTGATCTGAAGGCATGTTGAAGTTGGGGCTGGTGAACAGCAGTACAGAGTCACCGTCGCGGAGATCTTCTCAGTCGTCGTCGCTGTCAGGCTCGCCATCGCAGAAATCGATAACTTCCACCGCCGCGTGGAAGATGAAGAAGGCGTTAGGTCTCCGATCTAGCTCTTCCGTTGGTAGTCCAGGCTCCGGTGCCGGGTCTAGTGGAAAGGTGAAGAAGGTGATGACGATTGGAGAGTTAATGAGGATTCAGATGAAGGTTTCTGAGGCTGTTGATTCGAGAATTCGTAGAGCATTGTTGAGAGTTTCTGCTGGTGAGGTATGAGTTTGATTTGTGTGTGATTTTGACTTTTAGTCAAAGTTCTAGGGTTTGAGTTTTAGATTAATAGATTTGGTGATGTGAATTATTGTTTTGAATTGTTTTTTTAATAGATAATGCTTTTAATTTGTAGAATCTGATGGATGATTTTGTACTTTTATATTATTGCATAATTTATAGTCAAAATTCTAGGGTTTGTTTTTTAGATGCTTCGATTAGTGAGGTGAATTGTTGTTTTGAGTTGTTTTTTAATGGATAAATGCTTTTAATTCTCAGATTTTAACCGGCGCGTAAAAAAATTTAAAACCGTCGCGTAAAAACAAGTTTAAACCCGCACGTAAAAAAGTTTTAAACCGGCGCATAAAAAACTTTTATACCGGCGTGGAACGCGCGTAAAAAAACTTTAAAACCGGGGCGTAAAATAGTTCAAAACCGGCGCGTAAAAAAACTTTTATACCGGCGCGTATAAATAGTTTAAAAACGCGCTTAAAAAAAGTTTAAACCGGTGCGTAAAAAAAGATCTAAATTGGCGCGTAAAAAAGTTTAAAACCGGGGCGTAAAAAGAGTTTAAAACCGGCGCGTATAAAAAGTTTAAAACCGTGCGTAAAAAAAGTTTAATCGCGCGCAAAAAAAGTTTTATACCGGCGCGTAAAAAAAGTTTTAAACCGTGCGCAAAAAAAGTTTAAAACCGCACGTAAAAAAGTTTAAAACCGGCGCGTAAAAAAAGTTTAAAATGGACACGAAAAAGTAAAAAACCGCACATAAAAAAACTATCAACCGCGCGTAAAAAGAAGAATTCTAAATGACTAAATATTGGGATTTAAGGTTCATATTTTCTAAATTTTAAATTTCTTACATTCATGTGTATGATATATAAGAAAAGTTTTTATAACGGCGCGTAAAAAAAGTTTTAAACCGGCGCAAAAAACTTTTATACCGGCGCGGAAAAAAAGTTTAAAACGCTCGTAAAAAACTTTAAAACCGGGACGTAAAGAAACTTTTATACCGGCGCGTATAAATAGTTTAAAAACGCGCGTAAAAAAAGTTTAAACTGGCACGTAAAAAAAGATCTAAATTGGCGCGTAAAAAAGTTTAAAACCGGGGCGTAAAAAGAGTTTAAAACCGGCGCATAAATAAAGTTTAAAATCGCGCGCAAAAAAAGTTTTATACCGGCGCGTAACAAAAGTTTTAAACCGCGCACAAAAAAAGTTTAAAAATGAACACGAAAAAGTAAAAAATCTCACGTAAAAAAACTATCAACCGGGCGTAAAAAGAAGAATTCTAAATGACTAAATATTGGGATTTAAGGTTCATATTTTCTAAATTTTAAATTTCTTACATTCATATGTGTAATGTGTATCATATATACATAAGAAAACCATTTATTTTTACTTACAAATAGAATACATACATGTAGGTAATTTAACCTACACATAACATAACCTACATATATGTAGGTTATATAAAAACTGAAAATTCTCCGTATTTTGTTTTGAATTCTAGTGTGAGAAACACCAAGTCTTACATTTGTAACAGTTTCCTTTACATTTTAGGTTTTTATAATTGAAAAATTGGGTGATTAATTTTTTTCTTCGTGTTCTACATAGAACATTCCCCTATGTATATAAGATTAGGATCGTATGAGAAGAATTAGGCTAATTGAGAAATTTGAGAAACATTTCGAATCATATATTTTCCTTAAGCAAATATTCAATTGTTTTTTATTTTTGGAAAAATGGGAGTGTAAGACCCACCTCATAACATATATAAATCTTCGTGTTTTAAGGTTTACTATGTATATAAAATTTCATTTTTATATGAACAAATTTAACAAAAGCTTTACAAGGTTGATACATAAGCAAACACAGATTCATAACAAGATCATTCAAAATAAAGACTACATGATTGTCGTTGGAAACATTTTAACAAAAACACGGAAGCATCAAGTATTTAAGAAATGTTCAGTTCTTTACAAAGCTTGATCTTTATCCGTTTCCCCAAAGTGGGTAACCTATCATTCAAAGTCATTCAAACAGTTAGTATTTGAGACATTTGAATGAAACAACTAAAAACTAGAAAACAAAACAGTTTCGTATTCAGGGAGCCCCCGCGCATCACGGAGGGGTGACTTGATTCCCTCACGTGGTATGAGGAAGACATAATTAACCGGATGGTTGACCAGGCTCCCCTGTGCGTCGCAGAGGGGCCTGGTGTCTCTTTCATGTGGTGCGGAGGAGACAGTTTTTCAGAATTTTTGTGGAACTGGGCATTTTTCTCCATTAACCATGTTTTGTCAAATTTTCACCAATTTTCATCCAAACTCGGCCAAACTTCACTTTTAATTCCTTAAAACTTTTCCTTATATTTATAAGCCCGAATCCATTGTTTGGAACTAGAACCTTTAAGCCCTCACTTTTTTATTTAGTTTGGTTTTTATTACCCAAACCAACCAGTTAGGAAGCATTACATAGCTTAATTTATGCTTCGTATTCTCTTATAAAGGCTTCTCACATTTCTCCCAACCATAACCTCCGTTATGGTTGATCACCTTGGACAAACCTTAATATTCCCTTATTACCATTCGATTTGACGTTTTATCCAATTCGACCGTTTGAGACTTTAAGTTATTTAGCTTAAGTCTTCCATTTTTAACAAAGTTTCTCATTTCCCCAATCATAATCAGCACTTATGGGCATTATTCTTAAGCTATTATATTAACTCAATTTGTCAACCTCTTACCATCTTATTTCAATCTAACAAATTGACACTTCCAATGAAAATCAATTAACATGTAAATTTTAGTTAATCAAAGCTATTACATTTAATTATTGCACATTACTTTTGGGTTTTTCACTCAGAGGTTAAAACCCACTTCACTACTTGAATAATCCTCTAAACATGTCATAGATCAAATACTTTACATAATCAACAAATACGATAATCATAGGCACCCCTACAATCACAAATCACATCTTTATGGTGATTAAGTCACTAGACCTTCTTATATCATGGATTTCTTCTAAACTAGAGAATTCCATCAAAAGTGAAACTATGACATACCTTACATTCAGATGCTTTGGTGTAATCTAAATCTGTTGATGCATAATGTCTGTTGTCTACGTCTGTGAGTCGTGTCTGTAATAGGTTTCAATTTTAAATTATGTTTTTTATTTGTAATATCACCTTTGTACGAAGGAAGTCACTCCGTACGAAGGTACATGTATATATATATATATATATATATGTGTGTGTGTGTTAGGAATTTGAGTTAGCGTGTGTTTTGCGGATCAGATGACGAAGCTCTGTCCGAGTGTTTTCAGGATCTTGTAAACGTTGAAACAGTTAATGGAAACATAAATTTAAGTAATCTTGTTATTGTCACCTAACTAAAACGGATTCCGCACATTATGGACTAGGTTAAAAGATCTAGACCTGAGCTATCTTTGGATAAACGGACCTCACAAAATCTTTAATCATGCATCTAAACCCCTTTGATTCTATTTCTAGATTTGTAGAATTGTGTTCTTGAGTTTAAGAAGATTTCCCACTCTTTTCTCTCTATATCTCAAAACACACAAATACACTGCCCTTTCTCTATTTTTTTTATTAACTAAGTTTGCCTCATGTCAAGATTTAGTCATAGTACTTTCATTAGTTGTTACTTTGGGTTAAACCCACATAACACAACCACTAACAAATGTTTTAACTAGGTTAAAACATTCCTAGTTATAATATATCAAATAAATCATCAGTTTTGTAAGGACAACTAAATTTAGTATCTTTGGGGTGTTACAACTCCACCTCCTTAAAGAGGTTTTGTCCCCAACATAAACGCGTACCAAAAAGAAAAGGGTAGAATCTTTTTATCTATTCTTCGGACACCCATCACTCCGCAATAACTCTGAAGCATTCTCTTGAAGCTCATCCTCTTTATCATAAATGATCCGCGATCCTTTCTGGTGTTCTCACTTTACTTTAACTTGATTAATCTCCTTGTCCCTAAGACCTTTAACCTTTTGGGCAAGGATTGGGATAGGTCTTGTCACGTAATTGAGTTTAGTGCCAACTTCTATGTCATCGAGGGACATGTAAGCCGTCTCGTCGGCCAAACACTATCGGACATGTCAGACATTGAAAATGTTATGGATGCTGCTTAATTCTTCCTGTAACTCCAAGCAATAAGCTACCTTGCCCACCATATCGATTACTTTGGAAAGCCCAATAAATCCGGGGCTCATTTTCCTCTTTTTTCTGAAACGGATTATCCCCTTCCAAGGGGACACCTTCAACATTACTTTGTCCCTTCTCTGAAATTCTATGGGTCTTCGCCTTTTATCCGCCTAAGATTTTTGTCGATCCTGAGCCTCTTTCAAATGGGCTTGGACAACATCAATCATTTCATTCGTAGCTCTAACCACATCTTTGTGAGCAAGCTCTCGAGGACCCACTTCACCCCAATACGCCAGGGTTGGCATTTTCGACCATAAAGCATTTCATACGGAGGAACTCCAATGCTAGAATGGTAACTATCATTGTACGTAAACTCAACCAATGGTATGTAGGTATCCCAACAACTGACCAAAATCAATTATACATGCTCGGAGCATCTCCTCCAAGGTCTGAATCATTCTTTCACTCTACCCATCGGTTTGAGGGTGGTAAGTCATACTAATCAACAACTTTGTACCCATTTGTTTCTAAAAGTCTTGCAAAAATAGGAGGTGGACCAAGTAACTCTATTAGATATGATTGATACCTGTACCCTGTGTCGCGACACATTCTCATTCATGTGTACATCTGCCATCTTCTTGGACGTGTAAGACTCGCAGATAGGAATAAAATGAGCACTGCTGGTACTTATCCATGACGATCCAAACAACATCGAATCCCTGAACCATGCTTGGTAATTTGGTTAGTAGGTCCAAAGTAATCTATTCTCATTTCCATACTAGTATATCTAACGACTGAAGTTTTCTATAAGGCTTTTGGTGTTCCGCCTTGACTTGCAAACAAGTTAAACATTTTTCTATGTACTTTGCTACATTTTTCTATTTTTGATCATTTCTCACACAATTAACGGTCGAATGGACTGAATTTTTCATGGATTACATAAAATACATTTTTAACAAACCCTCTGAAAACTCAGATCAACATTCAATCAGAATTATGATCAAATTGACGAAAAACGAGAACACTTGAATTTTTCATCCTCGTACGAAGGAATACGTTCAGACGAACTAAGTACCTTCGCATGAACGTAAATGTTTTTGTAAGCCCAGGAAACTACACTCGGAAATCACAAACACCTAAACAATTCACGGAATAACAAGAAAGATGTAGAAGATTGAAGAACAAGTCGATTGTATTAATCCAAAGTGCACACGATCTCTAGGATCGTCTGGTACACCAACCGGTTATAAAAAAAAATAATCAACAACCTTAACTAGACCTAGGTGCATCCTATTTATAACACATAGGATGACCTAATACAACCAGGTCAAGCCCAAAATCCCTATACGCACACATGTAATATCGACCAAGACCCACAACCCACAAATCTAACCCAATCTAGTAATGACAAGACAAACATAAACCTATAAATAATGACCATACAATATCCCTCTAGGTTTATGTTGTCTTGTCAAAACAGGCTCTACATGCGTTTCTTCTTCTTGCTCAAATCAGCTTCAGAGATATTCTTGCCAACGTATGGACCAAATAATTGTTCCAACCCTTCCTCTGATCCCTGACCACAGCTTCATTGTAATAATCTGTGCCACCCCTCCTGTAAAGGATTTTGAACATACTTCATATTGTGGGTCATTCTGAATTTGAGATGTTCCAAGTATATATCTTTTTCTCCAAACCTCATAAATCACGTAAGTGATCACAGTTGGCCCATTGCAGATTGACCTCCAAGCCTTAGGATCCTTGATCCTCATGTACTGAATAAACCTGAACTTCCATTCTGAAAAAGACCCCCCAAAAGTAACCTGGGAATTCTATTGTTGGTTCCTATGACGCTATAAAAATCTTGATTAATTGCTGCTTTGCCACTCAACGAGATTTGGTTAGTGAGATCCATAGCTTTTCAATTTTGTTTCTTCGAATCTTCGAACAGTAACAGTCCTTTTTGTTCAAACTTCAAGTAATATCCGATGAACCGAGCCTTCGAAAGACTTCTTAGGCTTTGATACCAATTGTAAGTCCTGGAGTCTACAATCGGATGGTTTACGGAGAGCAATCCGGATACTGGACCCAATGTGGCTAAGTTAATGTATCTGAGAAGGATGTAGAGAAGTTTTTTACACCAAGATCGCGCATCAATGTCAAGATTCTGTGCAAGCATTGCAATATCAGAATGTGATCAGAGTGTGTTATGTGTACGAAATTAACTTCGGAAAGATATGGAATACTAAATGATGCGAGATTGAAAGAATAGAGTTTATGCCGGATATGAAAAAGGAAGAAAAAATTAAAGCTAGAATGAAGAAAGCTTCTATTGCAAGATATCAATTTATGTGGCCGCCGAAGACTGACCAATCTCCAATGTCTGAATTTGAGCTGAAAAGGAAAAGGGTCAGGAAACATTTCTTCCAACGTTGAAGTTTAAAGTTATGTAGTTTTGAATAGCGATCTAGACTGCGGCAACATCCAAAGGGGAGTTTATTGATGCATATTGTCTATTGCCTTCGTCTGTGAGTCGTGTCTATAATAGGTTTCAATGTTAGATCCTGTTTTGTATTTATAATATTACCTCCGTACGAAGGTACTTTTTGGTCCGTACGGAGGTAGATCTCTTAGTCCGCATGAAGGTACATGTCTATATATAAGTGTTTGGACTTTCAGTTAGCGTGTGTTTTGCGGATCAGACGGCGAAGCGTTGTCCGAGTGTTTTTTCGGATCTTGTAAATGTTGAAACAGTTAATGGAAACAAAAATTTAAGTAATCTTGTTATTGTCACCTAACTAAAAACGGATTCCGCACGTTAAGGACTAGGTTAACAGATTTAGACCGGAGCTATCTTTGGATAAACGGTCCTCACAAAATCTTTAATCATGCATCCAAATCCCTTTGATTCTATTTCTAGATTTGTAGAATTGTGTTCTTGAGTTTAAGAGGATTTCCCACTCTTTTCTCTCTATATCTCAAAACACACACATACACTGCTCTATCTCTTTTTTTTAAAATCAATTAAGTTTGCTACATGTCTAGATTTAGTCATAGTACTTTCACTAGTTGTTACTTTGGTTTAAACCCACATAACACAACCAATAACATATGTTTTAACTAGGTTAAAACATTCCTAGTTATAATATATCAAATAAATCATCGGTTTTTAAAACGATAAATAAATTTAGTATCTTTGGGGTTTTACAACTCCATCCCCTTAAAGAGGTTTTGTCCCCGAAATGTAAACACGCACCAAAAAGAGAAGGGTAGAATATTTTTACCTCTTCTTCGGACTCCCAAGTGGTGCCCAATCCTTTCGGATGTTCTCACTTTACTTTAACTTGATTAATCTCCTTACGTTTAAGCTTTTGGTCAAGGATGGCGATAGGTCTTATCACATAATTGAGTTTAGTCTCAACTTCTATGTCATCGAGGGACATGTAAGCCGTCTCGTCGGCCAAACACTATTGAAGATGTAAGACATGGAAAATGTTATGGATGTCGCTTAATTCTTCCAGTAATTCTAAGCAATAAGCTACCTTGCCCACCATATCAATTACATTGGAAAGCCCAATAAATCCGGGGCTCAATTTCCCTCTTTTTCTGAAACGGATTATCCCCTTCCAAGAGGAAACCTTTAACATTACTTTGTCCCCTATCAAATATTCTATAGGTCTTCTCCTTCTATCCGCATAAGATTTTTGTCGATCCTGAGCCACTTTCAAATGGGCTTGGTAACATTAATCTTGGCATTTTTGACCATAAATCATTTCATAAGGAGGGATACCAATGCTAGAATGGTAACTGTCATTGTACGAGAAATTAACTAATGCTATGTAGGTATCCCAACAACTTCCAAAATCATTTATACATGCTCGGAGCATATCCTCCAAGGTCTGAATCGTTCCTTCACTCTGCCCATCGGTTTGAGACTGATAAGTCGTACTAATCAACAACTTTGTACCCATTTGTATATGAAACTCTTGCAAATATGGAAGGTGGACCAAGTATCTCTATTAGATATGATTGATACTGGTACCCCATGTCGCGACACAATCCTATTCATGTGTACATCTACGATCTTCTTGGACGTGTAAGACTCGCGAATAGGAATAAAATGAGCACTGTTGGTCAACTTATCCATGACGACCCAAACGACATCTAATCCCTGAGCCATGCTAGGTAATTTGGTTAGTAGGTCCAGAGTAATATGTTCCCATTTCCATAGTAGTATATCTGACGGTTGAAGTATTCTCTAAGGCTTTTGGTGTTCCGCCTTGAGTTGCAAACAAGTTAGACATTTTTCTACATACTTTGCTACATGCTATTTCATTCTGGGCCACCAATAATTTTGTTACAAGCCCTGTTACATCATGGTTTCCCCAGATGAATCGAGTAACAAGATTTGTGGGCCGCACACGTGTTTGGAATCCAAATTCTACCAAATTTGGATTTAACCGTTCTCGCCATCTTCTACATATTTCACTAGGCCCTTTACCTGTTATTTTCTCCAACTTTCTTCCTTTAGCGCTTCAATTTGCGCTTTTCAGATTTGTTCAAGTAAACCCAAAGTTATAACCAGCTCCATCCGCCATTACATTTGTTTTTCCCGGGTGGTAGTGAATTTCACAATCATAGTCTTTCACTGTTTCTAGCCAACACTGTTATTTCATGTTTAACTCCTTTTGGTCAAATAAGTATTTCAAACTCTTATGATCAGTGAAAATAGTACACTTCACTCCACACAAACAATGCAGCCAAATCTTTAAGGCGAAAACCACAGCCGCCAACTCGAGGTCGTGAGTCAGGTATTTGGTTTCAAGAACTTTCAATTGTGTTCAGGCATATGCAACCACCTTTCCCTATTTCATAAGCACACACCTAATAACTAGGTATGATGCGTCAGAATACACTACCATGTCATCGGTGCCATCGGGGAATGTTAACATGGGTGCACGAGTTAACTTCTCTTTAAGCGTTTGGAACACCCTTTCTTGTTCATCACCCCATATAATTTTTTTGTCCGTATGGGTTAGCATGGTTAGGGGTGAGGCTATGTTGGAGAAATCTTGAATGAATCTGCTATAGACGGGTTAGCAAGTCCTAAAAAGCTTCTAATCTCCGACGGATTTTTCGGAGGATTCTATTTAGACACAACTTCAACTTTAGACGGGTCCACTAACACTTCTTCGGCTCTTAGATATGCCCAAGGAATTGTATTACTCGAAGCCAAAAAACGCACTTCAAGAATTTAACATAAAGCTTTTCCCGTCTCAACGTCCCTAGTACCTCTCACATGTGACGAGCGTGATCTGCCTCATTATTCGAGTAAATAAGAATGTCGTCGATAAATACCATCACCGACTTGTCAAGCATAGGCTTACAAACCTGGCTTATGAGATCCATGAAGGCTGCGGGCGCATTGGTTAACCCAAATGACATCACGAGAAATTCGTAATGCCCCTATCGCGTACAGAAAGCCGTTTTTGGCACATCTTCTTCCTTCGCGCAATTGATGATAACCCGACCCTAAAGTCGATTTTTTAGAAACAACTCGCGCCTTGTATTTGGTCGAATAAGTCATCAATTCTCAGGAGTGGATATCTATCTTTACCGTAAGCTTCTTTAGCTGGCGGTAATTGATGCACATGCACATACTCCCGTCCTTCTCTCTCACAAACAATACTAGTGCTCCATATGGGGAGACACTTGGTCGGATAAATCATTTATCAAGCAGATGTTGTAATTGAGACATTAACTCTTGGAGTTATCAAGGCACTAACCTATATGGTGCCTTAGCGACCGGTTAAGCCCCAGAATTAATTCAATCTTGAATTCCTGTCACACCCCAACCGATGGCGGAAACATCATGGCGAGATGAAATAATTGCAAGAGACTTCATAACACTCCTTGTGACAATATTTAATAAATAAGATTTCATTTCATTGTTAAATACAAAAGTACATCGTTGGAAGAAAATTTACAACAGCTTAAACAAGGAAGCAAAATACAAGATAAGTACTAATTAAAAGGGGGTTTCAATACAAAAGTGGCGTTCATCATCATTATCATCAATTTCCTGCAATACATATTAAAGTATAGGTCAATACATTAAGTACTGGCGAGCATACAAGTTTATTTACTATCATAAGTATAAAAATGGTTAAACGAATCGACATGGCAAAAACGTAGTCTAGTCATATCATAGCAATACTAGCATGCAATCCTACTTGTCAACCCAAAGTTTCCTGCTAGCATTATCTTGTCGTAGCAACGAAAAGACCGATTTTTTACTTAACATGACCTCAAGAATAAGGGCGGTGCATTAATACTATACGCTATACATGTTAAGGGAGGCTTGATCGAAGTTAATGGCAAAGTATATTACAAATTGTTTCTAGCATATACGAATTCATAGCATAACGTACTAAGCATGTATATCAGATTGTATGTTTTTGTTTTAAACATAACGTACGTGATTGTGTGAGTTTGATAGCATATACGTATTGCACCCAAAGTGTTAAAAGTAAAAAAAACGGAGTCATGTATATTCACTTGCAAGCTTTACAATTAAACCGAGAGTTGATGAGTTGTTGAGATGAGAACACCAAAGTTACTCTACATGGGGTAAACAAAGTTGTATGAGTATTCGATTTGGTGAAGGATTCGGTTTTGTAATTTAAGTATAAAAAGTATGTACACGAAAGTATATCTTGTCTAAAACAATCGTTTAGACACTAAGTTTTTATGTGATTTCATGGGGCCTAACTTGCCCATTAGAATCATAAACTAGGAATTTTGAACGAAGATAGTATAACCAAAATTTCTAACAATAACCGTAAATTGGTTAGCATATAGAATCCGGTTAAATTTATAATATGTAAGTTTATAAATTTATATAATAAGTCCATCATGCATGTCATAGAAGTCATGCATGCAGGTAGGATGATAAACATTCATTAAACCTCTTGTATGGATTCACCCAAGCACAAGGTTATGAACTTAGTTGATAACCCGGTTGGTCATGAATAACAATAAAATAAAGATTAACTATCTAGTTCATCAACTAGCCAAGTAAGAGCAACCCGGGTGTTTCATACGCATCATGGAAAATGTTGGAGATGCTGCAGGGTTGTGTTGTCTAGGAAACTACTTGGAATAATATGATAAAACATCAAGTGAGGTAGTAGAACAAGTTTGGATAGCCAAGGGTTCCATGGTTCACACTTCTACCAACACACAGGTCTTGCCATATGAACTATGGTAAACTTGGATGGTCTTAACACTTGTAAGTTGTTAAACCTTGTCAAAACAGAAAGTTTAGAGGGTGTTTGCACCTCTAAACTCATAAGAACCAACTTTAAACGAGTACCATAACCATAAATGGGTCAAGGAACTTGTTAGGCATAAGATTCATGTAATAAAGTTAAGTTATGAAAAGTTTACAACATATATCTTCCAAAACAGAATGTTTGGACCTCAAAATGGTGATGTTCCACCTTAGTTTACCATGGTAAACGTGTGGAAATACTCCTAGAGGTGTCCCAAGGACTTAAAGTTTTATGTCCTTTTCTTGTCTTTGCAACTGATTTGGGAGTATTTTGAGAGTATAAGTGAGTTGGAAAAGTGAAAATGGTGAGATGGAGACTTGTTTGTATAGAGATAAGGTAGTGTTTTGTGTTAAAGGAGGTTGAATGGTGATTGGGAAGAAGAAAATGGATGGGAATTGACTAATCTGCATGCACAAAACAACTCGCTGCGGATTAAGGCCCGTGGCGTCATGCGAGCAGAAGGGGGGGGGGGGAAGAGGGTAGCATGACGCGGTGCCTCTTTTGGCCAACCATGTTTGTTTTGTTATACTTTGGCCCCTAAACTTTGATTTGTTCATCATTTTATGTTAAAACTTCGTATGTAGCATGTTTTCAAGTATGGAAAGCATATGTAAGTATGGTTCGTGTATCATGTATGTATATATGAGTATTTGTACGTATAATAAGTGTCGGTTTGCTAGTAAACACGTATTTAATGATTGATTGAAAGTATAACACGCATGCATAAAACATGAATTCCATTATGATTAAAGTCTCGGATTACAAATTTGGAAACGGAATACGATACAACACGATTACAAGTTTCCAAAAAAATAGAAATACGATTACACTAAGTATGGAAGGTACAAAATGCGAAGCGTCATAGTCTCCCCTACCTTAGGAAATTTCGTCCTGAAATTTATTCAGGAGGAAGTCTCAACAAAAAGATGCAGATACTTGGTCTTCATATCACTCTCGTGTTCCCAAGTGAATTCAGCGCCATGTTTGCCTTCCCATCGAATTTTGACTATGGGAATGTGACTGCACCTAAGTTGCTTGGTTCATCGGTCCATGATTTCGACTAGTTTCTAGATAAAGTGTAAGGACTCGTTGATTTGGAGATCATCGAGTGGAACTTGAAGTCCTTCTTCGGCTAGACATTTATTTAGATTCGAAACCTGACATATTAGATGAACATTGTTGAGTTCTTGAGGTAGATCCAGTCGGTACGCTACCTTGCCAATCATTTCGAGGATCTTGAAAGGACCTATGAAGCGAGGAACGATTTTTTCTTTCTCACCAAATCGAACCACTCCTTCCAAGGGGATACCTTGAGAAGTACGTGATCACCAACATCGAATTCCCATGGTTTACGTCTTTTATCAGCGTAACTCTTTTGTCGGCTTCTAGATTTGAGTAGATTATCATGAATCTGCAAGATCTTGTCCATCGTTTCTTATATGAGCTCGGGACGTAATTTGAACTTCGTCGAACTCGTGCCAACAAATAGGCGAACGAAACTTACGACCATACAATGCTTTGGTTGGTGCCATTTGAATACTAGCGTGATAACTGTTGTTGTACCAGAATTCAACCAAAGGTAAGTGTAAATCCCAGTTGCCACCAAAATCGATTACGCAAGAATGAAGCATATCCTCAAGGGTTTGGATAATATGCTCGGTTTGATTGTCTGATTGGGATGGAAAGAAGTACTAACGTTGAGATGAGTACAAATAGTGGTTTGAAAAGTTTGCCAGATACGCGAGGTGAAACGACCATCACGGTGTGAAATGATGTCAATGCGGATACCGTGACGACAAATGACTTCATTCGTGTAGATACGAGCTAATTTCTCAACCTTGAAAAGTTCACGAATAGGGAGGAAGTGAGCAGATATGGTCAAACGAACAATGATTACCCAAATGCTATCATGACCGGACGAAGTTCGAGGAAGTTTGGTGATGAAATCCGTCGCTATACTCTCCCATTTCCAGACCAGAATTTCTGGTTGTTCGAGTAAGCTAGAGGGACGTTGATGTTCGGCTTTCACCTTGGAACAAGTGAGACATTTCGAAACGAAGGTTGCGACATCTTTCTTCATACAGGGCCACTAATAAGACGTACGAAGGTCTAGTACATCTTGTCGGCACCAGATGAATGGAGTATCATGATTTTGGAGCTTCTTTCATCAAGAAGTCACAGAGACTGTCACGGTTTGGAATCAAAATGCGGTCGAGAGAGTAAAAACTACCGTTGGGTTTAGACGTGACTTGGCTTTCGGCACCACATTTCATCTCGTCGTACAAGTTACCCTCATTGACGGATGAGTATTGTGCGTCTCGAAGCAGTATTGGAGATCGTTTAGAATTTGGAAACAACAAATACTCTTTACATGGGTTTTATGACTAAGAGCTTCGGCCACAGCATCCGCTTTACCATGGTGGTAGTGAATTTCATAATCGTAGTCTTTGAGAAACTCTACCCATTGGCGTTGACGCCTGCTGTGTTCTTTTTGGTTAAAGATGTGCTGAAGGCTCTTATGGTCAGTGAAGTTGAAACACTTAGTACCGTAAAGGTAGCATCGTCATATCTTTAATGCAAAAACAACTACACCAAGTTCAATGTCGTGGGTAGTGTAGTTCTTCTCATGTATCTTGAGTTGTCTTGAAGCATCATCGATAACCTTGTCTCATTGCATGAGAACACAACCAAGGCCTTGGTTTGAAGCATCACAATACATGACGAAATCGTCGTTTCCATCGGGAAGAGCCGGAATAGGGGCATTGCAAAGCATGTCCTTGAGCGTTTGAAAAGACTCTTCTTGTTCGGAACCCTAAAAAAGGGTTATCTTTTTAGTCAACCAAGTAAGAGGAACTGCGATTTTCAAAAAGTTGGAGATGAATAGATGGTAATAACCCGACAATCCAAGGAACAAACGAATTTCGGACAGAGATTTCGGTGCATTCTAGTTCTTGACGGCTTTGATTTTCGTGGGATCCACGTGTATGCTTTCTCGTTCACAACGTGTCCAAGAAATTGATTTTGGTTAGCTAAAATTCACACTTGGAGAATTTGGCGTACAGTTGTTCGCCACGTAGAAGTTCGAGGATTAGAAGCAAGTGACGCTCATGTTCGGCTTGGGTTTTATAAAAGATGAGAATATCGTCTATGAAAACGATCACAAATCGATCTAAGTATAACTTACACACACGGTTCATCAAATCCATGAAGACCGCAAGTGAATTGGTTATACCCAATAGCATGACTACGAATTCATAGTGACCATATCTAGTACGAAAGGCGGTTTTAGGAATACCCCCTTCGAGGACTCGAAGTTGATGGTAGCCAGAATGAAGGTCGATTTTGGAAAAGCACGTTGCACATTGGAGTTGATCGAAAATATCGTCGATATGAGGAAGTGGATAACGGTTCTTGACGAAACCTTGTTGAGTTCACGATAATCGATACACATGCGGAAAGAACCATCTTTCTTTTTAATGAAGAGAACCGGAGCACCCCAAGGAGAAGTGCTAAGGTGTATCAAGCCTTTATCAAGTAATTCTTGAAGTTAGCGTGATAGCTCTTGCATCTCCAAAGGTGCGAGATGGTACAAGGATTTTGCAACAGGTGTAGCGTCGGGTATGAGGTTAATGCAAAGGTGAACAGAATGAGTAGGAGGGGGACCAGGTAGGTCTTTGGGAAAAACGTCAGGAAAATCGCAAACGACAGGAACATCACTCACGCCTTTTCCTTTATCCTTCTTTTCTACAATGTGGGCAAGAAAGGCAAAGTAATATGTGTGCAAGTATTTGTTCGCTTGAGTACACGACATAAGTTTGAGACCCTTTGAGGATTTCTCGCCGTAGATGTGTAACGAATCGCCAGATGGAAGAGGAAGACGAATGACCTTCTCGGAGCAAACAAATTTGGCATGGATTCTTCGAAGCCAATCCATGCCTACTATGATGTCGAAACTATTCAATTGTATAGGTATGAGGTCACTGGAGAATTTATGCTCGTTGAGGTTGAGAGAACAATTAAGAAGGACAAAATGGGATTTTCCGTTAGCGACTTCGACGGCTGAAGATTTTGGCAACTTATAGCCTCCACTTAAGCAATTGTTCAAATTCAACAGATACAAAACTTTTATCCTCACAAGTATCAAAAAGACAACAAGCTTAAACATCGTTTATGAGAAACGTACCGTTAATGACGTCATTGTTGTTCTGCGCCTGAGCGGCCATGATGACGAAAGCTCGTCCGCGAGGAGCTTGTTGTTGGTTGTTGCATTGCGGGCATGCGTTGCTGAGGTGGTTTGGGTTCTGGGCTGGTGGTTGGGTTTGATTGCCTTGTGGCTTTTGGTGCGGAGGTTGGATGGTGGTAGGCGTAAGTATTACACCTGGGATGAGTCTGGTGTAAGCTCACTTTGCTTGCTCTCGGTTTTAGGTTATGGCGAGTTGTTGTTGGGGAGGGTTTTGTGGTGTAATCGCCACACAGTTTCGGTTTGAAGCGTTCTGCTTCTTACCATTGGTGTTGGTTTTGGGGGATGGTTTTGCGTTAGGTTTAGTAGTTGCTTGGTGAACCGTTTTAGTAAAACCCTTTGTCTCATAGGTTCCATCCATGATCCGGTTGTGGTTGAACTTGGCGGCTAAACGGAAGGTGTCTTCAAGGGTTTTGGGTTGAGGAGACTCAACAAGTTTGAGATGAAGGAAGGTAGGGCTCAGATGTATTCGGCTATGGTCTTGTCGGTAGAATCGACTTGGCCAAGACATAGGGTACTAAGTTGCTTGAACCTAGCGGTGAGGCTTGTGTTGTCACTCCCAATCTGTTTGATGTTCCAAAACTCGTTCTCGAGTTGTTGGATTTCACGGGGCAAACCAAAATCTTCCTTCATGAGCTGCTTGAGCTCGGTCCAATTTAGTGCGTAAGCAACGTCCTCACCACGCGTATTACGCTCGACAGTCCACCAATCAAGTGCCATCGATCAGAAAACTCAAGTGGCGTTGGTGGTGCGAAGGTGCTCAGGACACCCATTATGACGAAAAATGACTTCAAAGGCATAGAACCATTGGAGCATCTTCAGCGCTCCCTCTTCGCCTGTAAACGGCATTGGGCTACAAGAGTTGAATTGTTTAAAGGTGAAGGTTGATTTGGGTGGGTCGACTTTAGAGTCAACCGCGACATGAGGGTGTTTGGTGTTGTTGTTGGTAGTTTGGACCTTGCTAACAATATCCTGAATAACCTTGTCCATTTACTTGTCCATAAACTTTATCATCTATTTCTTGGACCTTGTGTCAGAGTTCGAGAGACGGTTGGAAGGCATCTAAAAGATCGATATAGGGGAAAGGATGAGACTTTATCATAATGTGTTTAGAAAACAATGTTTGTTTGCGTGAATGAGCATAATGGTAATTCACATTGCACGTAAGTTCATATAGTTTGTATAAGAATAACACGTATTCACATTGCATAATCACGAATAAAGACAAAAGGAATGTAAATTAAGTTTGTTCTCGAATATAAATATCGTTTTAGATTGCCGGTAACGTGCGATTTGTGCTTCGGTTTTGAAATGAATAAAGTATCAAGTATAAAAACATATTAAAATGGATACGACATAAAAGAGATTCAATGTAAAACTTGGAGTGTCTCGGAACGAAACTAAGACTACTCCAAAGTGATCGAAAGTTCCTTTGAGTTAGGGAAACATGCTTTGGCCTAATAAGTAGAATATCCTCACCGAGGAGCGGTTAACGATATTCACCCTTCCGGTTACTAGATGTCCCTAGTCAATCGAAAATTTGAGACTTTGGCGAGACTGAAAATCGAGGAGTGGGACTAGTTATCAAGATACTGGTTTCACCCCAATTGATAGCATTGTACCCAAACGTGGTTAGTACTTACTGAACGGGTCAAGGAAATAAATTTCGACTCATGTGATGAGAGTCCACTAGAGTATGAATGGGAAATTTTCCATCAAAATGTGGATATCACTCCTAGCTTGATGGTATACTTTCGTGAAAAACCGATTACACAGATTGAGGGAGATAGTCTCGTTTGTGAAATATGAGTGTCTTCACGTCTTCATGTGTGTATTGTGTTTCGTCTTTGGAAAGACATATAAGTTAAGACAAGAGAATAGATAGAAGCAAGTTAGAAGAATTCGAATATATTAAGCATGAAATCAAGAATGGTCAAGTATGGTACTAAAACTATAAAACAGGTTAAATCATGGCAATTTTTCCTAATTTCCTATAGTTATGGCTCTGATACTAATCTGTCACACCCCAACTGATGGCGGAAATATCGAGGCAGGACGTGTAGGATCGTTTTGTCCAATAGCAAAGGTCCTAATTTGGTCTGCTTGAGTAACTTTATGTATGGCCTCAACCATATTCCTGATGAGTTTCATGTGAGTTTCATGGTGGATGTCAACCAAATTCCTTTGAGCTAGAATGACTGGGTGCACATATTTCCATAGCTCATAGGCAATTTGCTGTGTGGATGGTTCTCTTTGAGAATTTTGTAACATCTGTTTCATCATGGTTTTTTCATCAATTGATGACTCCATGAATGTTATTCTCTCCTTCAATTCCTTGTATCTTAATTCATCACCTAATTTAATAGGATCATCTAAATTCCTACCAGAGGTAATTGTATTTAGATCATCAACATGAGTAAACTCCAATGTATCAGAACCAAATGCCCATTTTTTTCTTGGTTCCGGGGGCTTCCAACTGGAATAGAGGCTACAGTTGTAACCTAAACAGTTGTTGCCTTTAAGGAAGTCTTAGTTATGTAACCACTGTCCAATTGAAACACTGTTATGTCAAAAGTTGTAGTGGCTACTTCGCTTAAACTACCACCAAGAGTTACATGCAACTCAAGGGGTGTAACCTCCTCAACTGTTTATGGGTTAGCAAGTTGAGTTTTCTCTGAATCAGTCACTTGTGGGAGTGTACTCTCTTTGATGGGTGATTGAGAGGAACTGATTTCTGTCTGAGTTTTCTCAATAGCTTCAAACAAAGGCATAAAAGTGGGTGGGATTGTAGTGGAGGGTTATGGTGTAGAAAGCGACGTTGCCCTGGGAGAGGGGCTGTTAAACAATTTTCAAATGAAAGATCTGCTTCATATTTTGGTGTCCTTGTGCTTACAACTTGATCCTTTTCGGAGGATACAAGAGGAGTTAGGCTGGATTGAGATTTTTCCATCTGCTGTGAGGAAGTCGCAGCAGTGGTTTCAAGTGACTGTTGCGGTGTCACTAGGTTAACCTCTGGGATCTCATCTTCCAGAAACACCCTTTTTGGTTGTTTCTTTTGGTGGGCTTTTTGGATGGAATTGTTTACTTTTTGGAAGTTGCTGATGTGGGTTGCATAACCCCGATTGTGGTGTAATGCTCACCAGGAGCAGTGGGCTCAGCAACAGAGGTTTGAGCTTGTGATGTTGACGCATCTAAATTTTGCTCATCCCCCTTTTATTGTATTTCTAACTTTTGACTTTTTATCAGACATTCTTGTAAAAGTTTCGTTTGTAAGGCTTTTCGTTTCAAAAACAACACCTTGTTGAAAATCCTTTTCAGAAACTTGTTTTTGCAAATATAGCTTAATAGTCTAGGATAAAGGAGAAAAGCTTTGTTTTTGGGAATTTTATTAAAATTTGCCACCAAATCCATAAACAATGCCTAGGATAGATTGAATTCAGATTTTGTTAAAATAGCATATCCCAGATATAGAATATTTTGTGGAATCAAATTAAATGCGGTGGTCTTAGCTGAGAGACAAAGAACCAAGGTATGGAAAAAATATCTCATTTCAGCAGGGAAGTTGGGTTTATACATTGTAATTCCAGTCAATTGACCTTCATACCCTTGTTCTATGAACTCAGTGTGTAGTTCTTGCTTGCCAAAAGAAGTTTTACCTTCTAGGTCATTCAGACCAATGTTGTGGAAATTGAAGATAGGGGAATTTGAACAAGGGTTCGTCCGAATTTGGAAGTGATAGCAAATGGCTTGTTGTCTTGAGATTCCACTTTGGCATTTGCCCAGAACTGTCGGTGGGTATCCACAAAATTGGTGCATTTGCAAGCATAATGGTTTTGTATTTCGATGATGTAAGAACACCGATTATTAAGTGGAATGAAGTGTTTTTGTCATTTTTATCAAAGAAGTGGAGGTAGTTGTGTGGTAATTTGAAGTTCAGAGCCATGATCAGAGGAAAAATTGATAGCAAGTGAGGAAGAAGAAGGAGTGATAACTGCTCTTTTGAATTTTGAATTCGAGACGGCAGTAAAAAGCTCTGTTTGGATGGAATAGTGATATTTATAAAGGGAAAAAGTCAATGATGACGTGGCATCTGTTTAAAAGATCTGATGGCTTATATCTTTCCACGTGTAAAATCTATTGTGATAATGGATGATAGTTTTTTGGGAAACCTCTACTGGAAACTCGCAATGGTTGAGAACAATGGTCATGAACAATGGTGATTTTACTCTATCATGGATAGATATAAGTGGATAGGGCAAAAATAGTGGTTTAAGCCCAGCAGTGCATGTGAACAGTGACAAATGGGAACAGAGGATACACTTTTCACAGTGGATAGATTTTTAGGCCAAACAGAGGTTTTTGAGAAACAATGGTGTGGAACAGACTTTTAAGATTTATTGAAAATTATCAATTTTAGCTTTTTTAAGGATGGATTTTTTATTTTCTGAAAACATTTTAATACTATTTACACATGGAAAACAAATTTTTTTTAATCCATGTTTAGCATACCAATCCTAGTGATCCAACTTTCAAAAGTAGATGTATCCAAAGATTTGGTTAAAACATCTACCAATTAATCTTTAGTTGGAACATGATGCAGAGTAATCAAACCTTTTTTTATAGTAATCACTCACAAAGTGATGTTTGATTTCAATGTGCTTTGTTGTTGAGTGTGATACTTGATTTTTAATGATGTTTTCAGCTACGTGACTATCTAACATGAGAGGAGTCTTTAAAGAAGTTACACAAATATCCAACAACTAGTTTTGTAGCCACAAAAGTTGAGCTGTACAGCTTGCAGTAGCAATATACTCCCGCCTCTGCTGTAGATGTTGAGACTGCTACCTGCTTTTTGCTTTCTAGGAAACTAAGCAATTGCCTAGAAACTGGCATCCTCCTGATGTGGACTTCCTTCTGGTGTGACAACCAGCAAAATTACTATCTGTGTAACCTAAAAGCTTAATATTCCCATTAGCAGGATACTAGTTACCAAGTGTGGGAGCACCTTTTAGGTATCTAAAAATCCTTTTTTCACAAAGTCCTCCAAAATACCTACAGTCTCATATTTGGAGTGTAAAAAATTAAGTCCATGTAAACCTTGAAAAATCATCAACAATGACAAGAAAATACCTCTTTTGTTTAATACTCATGATTTTACAGGGCCAAACAAGTCAAGATACGACAATTGTAAGCATTACCTTGTTTTGGACTCTTCAATGGATTTGTAAGAACTTTTATGTTGTTTACCTTTTAAACAGGAAAGACAATGTTCATCACATGTGAAAGATTTTGATGGTAGACCTCTGACAAGATTTTGTTTTGAGAGTGTGGTGATAGTTTTAAGATTTGTGTGACCAAGTCTTCTATGCTATAGTTATGTCTCTTTGGTAGAGGCAGCTGAGAACAGACAAGCATTGGACACTGGATTATGTTTTAACATATCTACCCCATACACATGGCCATTCCTATGAGCAACAAGCTGTGCTTTGCTCTTGGCTATGATTTGATCAATCTTTTAATCACTTCTGTAAGTCCCGATAAGCCGGATTTCACGATATCACACGTAGCTTGAATGGTGGCGGAATAACACAAACATGCTAAGAATTGAAATAGAAGAAATAAGATGAAGATATAAAGTTCAACTTGCATACAAATCTCTAATTTGTCCAATACAAGTGAGTAATCCACCAAGGAGCCCCCTAACCCTAATATATCATTATCTATATAGCGTGAATGGTGGCGGAATCACATAAACAAGCTAAGAATCAAAATAAAAGAAATAAGATGAAGATAGAAAGTTCAACTTGCATAAAAATCTCTAATTTGTCCGATACAAGTGAGTAATCCACCAATGACCAAGAATGTCTTATTCTAAAGATGGGATTCAAAATTCTGGAGGAGTGGATCCTCATGTGCGCTCCACGAGAAAATGATCTCTATGTCCTTGACATGAGCGTCGCGTCCACTACATCTAAGAAGGTTCAATGTTTTGTAATGAAGCCAATAGAAAAAAAATCAATCTTTTGGCATCGAAAGATGGGTCACATCCACTTACGAAAGATGAACTATTTGGTGCACAACAATCTGGTGGAGGGTTTGAATCTTAAGAGTTTCCACTTGAATGACGATTGTATCAGCTGCAAGAAGGGGAAGCAGCACAAGAAAACTCATCCAAGAAAACTCTTGAACTCAATCAAGCTCTCACTGGAAATGTTACATATGGATCTATTTGGGCCAGTAAATGTTCGAAGTATATCTAGGATTCTGTATTGCATGGTTCCGACTGACAATTACTAGAGGTTCTCATGGGTTCTATTTCAGGAGAGTAAAGATGAAACGTTTGAAAATCTAACGATCATCTTCAGAAAGTTGGAGAACTTGTACCATTTGCCAATTAGAAGAATCCGTAGTGACAATGTACGAAGTTCAAAAACAACAAGATGCTCGAAATCTGCAATGCGAAAGGTGTTCTTCACGAATTTAGCGCCGCCGGTACTTTGCAACAAAATGGAGTAGCTAAACGGAAGACTTGAACTCTCATTGAAACAACACGCACAATGCTCACCGATTCAAAGTTACCTATTAGTTTTTGGAGTGAAGCAGCTGCCTCTGCTTGTTACACGCTAAACAGAGTTTTAACCAGCGAAAACCAAATTTGGAGTTTCTGGAGCCGTTTGGATCTGATACAGGCTCCTTGACCCAGATGGCAAATTCGGTGCAAGATCTCTGGAAGGATTTTTCGTAGGATATGCTAGTCCTCATAAAAGAATTTATCTACCTATCCTAAATCGGGTTATTCTAGCTCAACATGTTGATTGCCAGAGATACACAACACCAACACAGAAGCCTGGTGATCCTTGGATGTTTAACTATAAGAGTCTGTAGAATTCATTTGATATGATAGATTAGCATACAGATGAAGAACTTGTGTTGTTATATCAACAACATCAAGCATCTAATCAAGAACTAGTTCATAGACTGTTAGTGATTTCACCATCATGAGTCGGCACAAATGATTCTGAAGCAGGTCCGAGCAATACTCAATAAGAACCTATAGTCGAACCAAATATGAACAACACAGCACCGTCTTTCTATCAGTCAAATGAATCATGTTCTTATGATGAGCCAACTTTTGATAATGGAGGGTCCAGCTCCGATGAAGGAACATAACAGGTTCAAAGTCTATTAAACAGTCAAGCTGGAGAATCAAGTGCCAGGAAATGAAGCTGCGACTATAGAACAAGATGCTGAGCAGAATCTTACGGATCTGCAGAGTGAAGTAAATGTTCCTAATGAAGTGATGTTGAGAACCTATTCTTAACATCCGTCGGAAAATATCATTGGAGACCTGCAATCTGGAGTGAAAATGAGAAATCAGATCAATAAGGATCTAAGTTGTTTTTATACAAAAGTTGCACCAATTCAAGATACTATTTAACTGCAATTGGAGAGCTGCAATCTTAAGTTGTTTTGTTTCGCATGTTGAACCAAAGACTTGGAAGGAAGCTCTTCAGGAAGAAAGCAGGGTTGAAGCTATGCAGGAATAGTTGTTACAATTTGAAAAGCTTGGAGTCTGGAAGCTTGTTGATCTACCCGATAATCACAAGAAATCAGTACACGGTGGGTCTTCAAGTGCAAACGAGATGATAGAGGAGTTGTGGTCACAAACAAAGCCCGGCTCATAGTCCAAGGCTTTCATCAGCAAGAGGGGATAAACTACAATGAGGTCTATGCTCCTATCGCACGTTTAGAAGCTATCCGCATATTCCTGGCCTTTGCGTCATGGAAAGGGTTTAAAGTGTACCAGTTAGATGTGAAATCCGCCTTCCTGTACAGAATGGTGAAAGAGGAGGTGTACATCGGCCAACCACTGGGGTTTGTCAATCCGATACACAAGGACAAGGTTTACCTACTGGATAAGACGCTCTAGGGTTTACACCAGGCCCCGAGAGCCTGGTATGAGACGCTTTCTCAACACTTTTTAGGAAACAGTTTTACTAGAGGAACAATAGATAGTACCCTCTTCACCAAGGAAGTGGATGGTCATCTGATTATCGTACAAATCTATGTGGACGATATCATCTTTGGATTGACAAATGAAAAGCTGTGTAAAGACTTTGAAGAAGTCATGAAAATGAAATTTGAGATGAGTGCAATGGGGGAGATGAAGTTCTTCATAGGAATTCAGGTCGATTAATTGCCTGATGGTATCTTTATCCATCAGACGAAGTATGTTCATGATGTTTTGGAGAAATTTGACATGACGAGGACAACTCCAGCATCTACTCTATTGGCCATCAATCACGGAATATGTCCATACGGTCACGGGGTGAATGTAGACGAAACACTATATCACTCCATGATCGGTTCCTTGATGTATCTTACAGCTTCATGTGCGGATATCATGTATCTAACATGCCTTTATGCTCTTTATCAATCAAATCCCAGGGATTCGCACTTGCAGGTCATCAAGAGGATAATGCGCTATCTGAAGGGTTGCCCAAGCACCGGCTTGTGGTATCCAAGAAACACCGATTTCAATCTCGCGGGATACTCCGTTTCTGATTTCAGTTGCTAAAAACTTAACGCGAAATCTACAGCGGCTGGTTGCAAGTTCTTCGGAACTCGTTTGGTAACATGGCAGCGCAAGAAAAAGACTACAGTCGCTCTCTCTACGTGTGAAGCTGAATACTTTTCCGCATCTGGTTGTGTTCTTTATGGACACGACAACAGGTGAGAGAATTTGGACTACAATTTCTTGACACACCTATATACGTAGATAATAAGGCAACCATAGACATAACAAAGAATCCGGTTCAACACTCAAAAACTAAACATGTAGAAATTCGACACCACTTTATCCGTGATTGCTACGAGAAAAAGTTGGCCCGAATTGAAAAAATCTACACTGATGACCAAAAGGCAGCTTTTTACACCAAAGCTTTTGATCGAACAAGATTCAAAAATCTTTTAAAATTAAACGGTTTAAGAAATCTAACATCAGGGGATGGAAATGAGTTTGAATTCAAGAATGACGATGACTTGACGTGATCCTAATCGGTGTGTCAAGTTTTTAGTTTAAAATTTTAACTTTTCTTTCTTTAAAAACACAAAAATCCAAAAATATATTTTTGGGGGAGAAAAGGGTGTGGAAAATACAAAACATAAAAAAAAATAAAAAAGTACAAAAACATGAAAAAAGAAAAAAAGAGTTTTCATGTGAAAATAGGAAATGATAGTACATCAGTGGACTGTCACAGTATGCTAAAGAAATGTAATGTTAAAAGGTGATTAAACAGGTCTTACTGATGATGTGCTAGTAGACTTCACACATTCTATAAATTGTTTTCGAGATATAAACTTAAAAAAGAACTTATTCTGTGGCTTAACATCTCTTAGATATATGGTCTTAGTACACCGAAATTTTGTTTGAGAGAATGCCAGATTCTGATATACTAGGTCTTTATACTTAATTGATATCTAGGGTATTATACGAGTTCTTCTGATTTTACGTCAACAATGGCCTAGAACTTGCATAATACTTTTGCATTTAAAACCGAAAGCTGCATCAAAAGATTCAAAATATCAAATGATACAACAATTTCAGTTTAAAATTCCAAAATGTGAATGTTGAGAGTGTGACTGAGACAGGGAATGTGCATGAAGAAGTCTATTCAGCAACATCAGACCATGACAAAGAACAGGTTGAACATGTTGAAAATATGACTGTTGATATAGTAAAACAAGCGTTTAGAGGAGTTAAAGGTGGTTACGTCGATGATAAAGGGTCTTCGTCTTCTAATGAAAGTACTGACCCTGAAGCTGAAGGTGCAGCGAAAAAGGAAGAGTTGAAGAAAAAGAGGGTTCAGGAGGGTGATAATGATTCTTACATGCCTTCTGATTCAGACGATGAGCTTAAAATTATCAAGCTTGCACGGAAACCATCAAAATGCACGAAAAGTAAAGTCTTTGTTACTGCTGCAAAGACTACTGGTTCTCCAGGTGCAAAGAAAGATAGGAGGAAGTATATGAAGAAGACAACTCCTAAAGTGGAAGTGATTATTCCTACAGTCGAACAACAAACACAACCACCACCACCACCACCCACTGTACTACCACCACAACAACCATCACCTTAACGTCCTCTATCACCTCCACCACAATCACCACCATATCCATCATCACCACAAAATGTTATTCCACCGCAATCACCACAACACATCATTTCTCCTCAACCATCACCACAACTAACACCTCATTCTGGTCCAAGCCAACCTTTAACTGATAAATTCTCTACAGATTTTGGTGATATTTCTCCATTCTCTGAAGGTTTTGATAAAGCATGTTCAATGATAACAAGATCAATGAGATAGAGACCAAGCTGAAGGAATATGAAAACAAAATTAAGTTTCTCGAACATGATAAAGAAAGGTTGAAACCATTGCCGTTGTGTTGGTGGATGATACTGCAAAGATTGGTGAAACGGAGAAAAAGATTAAAGGGCATGATGCTACCATCAAGCATCTTAAGTCAGAGAATATGAACTTGGTGTCGATGGATACGAGTGTCACGGCTGAAAATGAAAGATTGCATCTGGTTGTTAAAGACTTGGAGAAAGAAAAGCCGAAAATGCCAAAAAATTTGATATGTTGTTTAAGGTGCTGAACAAGAGGTTTTATATTAACTTTGCTGCTGAACATGATGAGATATAGATCGAAGAAGCGAAGGTAAGGGCCGCTGAAAGGGAGAGGAAAGCAGAGGAAGATGCTGCTAGAATTGGCAAAGGCAAACAACTGATTAATGAAGTTCCTCTTATTGAATCTAGTGATCCTCTGATTGAATCTAGTGCATCGGTTGCTGAAGAAGAGCCATTGGTTAATTATGTGATAATTGGTGAAAGCATTGGTGTTCTCAAACGCGTACAAGACAACACATTTGGAGAAACGAAAGATGGATGCTGAAATTGACGCCATGGTAGATGAATTTGATGAAAATGAAGAGTACAATTTGGATGATGATGAAGATGTTGAAGGTGACGATAAGATGTATGATAATAATAAGGGAGATGATGATGATAATACTCAGGGAGGTGTGGGTATTACTGTTCAAGACGCAAAGATAAACGAGTCTTTTGACTATGATGCTTACGTGAATGATTCAGCTAATCAGGAAGATGACACACAATCTCAGGGGAGACGAAGGACCCTATGACTAAATTTAAGCAGTCAGGAATTCTCACAGCCACTCCAATTACGGCTGTTCTTGACGTGCAAAAACCACGGGTCTTATACTTAGACACGATGTGGAAAAAGGTGAATTCGTACATAACTACACTAAGGAAGAAATTGCCCAGATGTTAGGTGTAGACGAAGAATCCTTTGTATTTGACTTTGAAAATGAATTAAATGACATTAATGCTTCACAACCTAATGATTATCTTTACAAGTATGTGCATGAAGCTAATGAGTATGATCAGGTTGTCGTGGAGGATGATTCTGACGAAGATGCCAATGCTAAATATTCAGGTAAAGGAACAGATGACTTCCCAACCTTTGAGGATTTATTTTTAATGGCTATTGATGATCTATTAAAGCTTAAAGTAGAGGAGACAGTGGAAGAAGCAAATCTGCCGAAACATTTGTCAAAGGAAGAGATAGCAGAGATGAAAAAGTCTTGGTTTAGAGAGATGCCTGTTGAGAGGAAATTCAAATGTCCTCTAACATTCTTTACTCATGATCCGGACAAGTCGTTGGGGGATATTATTAGCTAGGGATGGATTGAAGAACTGAATATTTATGCTGTTAAGCGAGAGTTTGGGGTCCAGTATTTCCCGTATTTAAATGATATCAAGACGTTGCCATATTGGGATGTTGAGGAATTAGTACAGATAAAATGTATCAATCTGAAGATGAAATTTCACGATCAACATCTTTCGAAGGTGATAAAATACGAAGCTCTTCATGGTTTTAATTAATGGAAACCACATTATCCACGAAAGACCATAAAGTTTGATCCAATCACTAAGTAGAAGGATGTTACTCTTATCATCAAGTGGCCACGTGCTATGAAGAATATGCCGTTATTAAAGATTGAACAAGACTTTTATCAGATCTTCAAGTGGTGACACTATGATTCAGAAGCTCGTGAAGCTGTGATAGTGGTACATAATGATGATTCTTGGAAGGTTACTAAAGAGTTGATAGAAGCTGTGATTGCCTATAAGAGGATCTATGGTTTGTGGAGAGGATTATGTGTGCTAGACCCGATGTGGCTTGTCAACTGCTCCAAGAAAGATACTGAATGTCTCTTCTACAGCAAGATCAGTTTCGATGAAAGAGACAAGGAGTAGGCATTGCAGTTCAAGCAGATTATTAAAGTTTGTTATGCTATTGATATAAACTCAGGTAAAATCTGGAACCCAGAATGGTGAAAGCTGGAAGGCAAGGAGTAGAGAAAGAAGGAACGTAATGAAGCTTGAATCGTTAAGAAGGTGAGACAAGCATCCTTGAAGAGATTCCAAATTGGAAACACCTACAACAGACCTCCTCCTACAGATCAAACGCCTAGTTATTCTGAATTGCGTCAAAAACCGAAAAAGTATTTCTTTGGACGTTAACTGTTAAAGCTTTTGAAGATTTTGAAGACTGTCCAAGACTGCGGCAATATCCAAGGGGGAGTTTGTTGGTGCAGAATGTCTATAACTTACGTCTTAGGGTCAAGTCGTATATTTAACAGGGCTAAATTATTAGATTTCTATTTGTTTTATATGTAAATGGACCACTTCGTACGAGGTGTTGTCGAACTCGTACGAAGTGATGTTGACCACTTCGTACGAGGTGCACCTCGGACGAAGTGACTTGTCCACCCTTTGTGTGAAGCTAGCATGTCTATATATAGTTGAGTAAGGGTGTTGAGTCCTTAGGGGTTTTTTTTTGATCTAGTGGCGAAGCGCTGTCAGTTTGTATCTGTATTCTTCAAAGTTTATCAATACAAAGAAGAAGAAGCATTTGAAACAGTATATCTGATCGTTTGTTAAACTAATTAATGATGAATTCCGCGCACATTAGTTAGCTCAAGTCTAATCCGGTGCTTTCGGAGGAAAGCCGATCCTCCCACACACTACCAAAAGCATAGTTATCAGCAACTTTTCCTGACTCTTGTAGCTTCTTTTTCTGGTTAAGCTCTTTCTCATAAGTGAGAAGCCTACCGTGAAGCTGAGTCAAACTCATCTCTTTAAACCCAACATAATTTCTTGTTACAAAGGCAATAGTGTCCCACATGTCTGGTAATGATCTGAGAAATCGGTTATTCAAAGTAGAATTTGCAATATTAACATCTACGTGTTTTAACTCACTAACTAGACAGCTAAACCTTTCAAATTGTTGAGTTAAGGATTCTCCTTTGACATGAAAAAATGTTTCGTACTATTGTTTTAAAACTTCTCAATTATTTTCAGTAACTTCTTCTGTACCACCGAACTGCTCAAAGCGTCCTACAACTCCTTTGCACTGTTGCAATGCAACATGCCATCATAGATATCATTAGGCAAAGTTGTGGCCACGATACTAAATGCCTTTGCATCTAGCTCGATTTTCTGAAAATCTTGGTCGGCGTAATTTTCAGGACTCTTCGGAACTTGAACTTTTGGGTCCTCGATACTCGGCACCATTGGAACATGAGGTCCAAAGATAACCAGCAACCCGTGTTCTGCTGAGCAAGTATATGACCTATCTGATGTTGCCAGATGTTATACTCTGATCTGATAAGTATTGGTGGTTTACACATGGTGCCAGTGTTGTGTGGATCTTGTGGATTCTGAGACATTTTGATTGTTTACAAAACATTTTTTGTTTAAAAACTTTGCATGTGAATAAACGTTTACTCTGTTTTCAATACAACGGACAAACGATCACAATAGTATGAGCTGGTCTATGTATATCAAATTGATTGTTTAGATCGTATTTGAATGACCAAGTTCTGAAACCAATTGATAGGATCTGAGTTTTAATTGTTGTGAAAGTTTAAAGATGGAAAGTAATGGAAGAAGATAAATCAAGGATAAATGCAGCGGAAATGTAAACTTTGATTCACAACAATGAAGAGAATGTTTTCATCAATATGCTTTTGTCATTATAATCACGTATGCATGAAAATATAAAAACTCCCCCTCAGCTCGATCACTCTGATTTGTTTGTACAAAATGTCAAGTGATAGTGATAAATAGAATAGTACACGCACTATTCTATTTATAGTACAAAGCAAACCGTTGAGCATCTAAGCTAACTTCACCTTGACAGTAACATTTAACAATACTAACAAACTCTAAACCACTACTAGACCTATACAGTGTTACATTAAAATACAAGTAAAGTCTGTTGGCAAACAAGTGTTGGAGATATCCTCTGTTGAGCTTTAACTCTGTTGGTTTTCAGCAAACCTTTGCTTTAGTAGTTTTTGGATCTTCATTGGAGTTTATCTCTAGCAAACTTTAGCTTATAGCAGAGCTTTGACTTCGCAGTTCTTTGTAGGCAGTTTTTAGTAAGAGCAAAGTTTAGTGAGAGCAGATGTTAAATGTTTGACTTTGGGGAGAAGAGTACTTTGAGAACTCTATTATTCTTAACCAGTGGTTAATAGCATATTTTGACTTTCCACTCATCTGTTCTTTTATAGGGTTCAATAGATCCAACACAACATATATCACAAACATTGAAACTTTTATTATCACCTACTTCTACTTCTAAAGGCATAGGTAGTTTTGTCAAAATAAACAAAGGGTGTTGAACTAATATCCATGTTAAAGAAAAGATTTATTCTCACCTGTATCAAATAGTACATGTGCGGGAGGTAAATTAATGGTTAATGTAACTATAAGCACATCGGGTTCGACTTTTGCCTCCTCCACGATGATCTGAAAGGATCTCGCCCCCGACTTTAGGGCTTTAATTTTCACGACGGTTTTTGCAAGCGCTCCAACCAAGTTTGGGCACTCAGCCTTTTTATGACCCAGTTTGTAACAACTATAACATACTGAAATTTTAGTGGAGCTATTCATGACCCTATGACTGGTTTTCCCACAGCTAATACATGGCTTGTTCTTGAAATAGCATTCGCCCCGATGAGCACGGCTAGATATTTTGCAACTCGGCGACCCACCTTTCGCATTCCCCTATTTAGGAAATTCTAATACTTTTGGCTTCTTGGAAGGGCTGGGTTTGCATCCATTTCCCTGCTCACTCCTCTTTCAACTTGTTTCTTTAGTTCGATTCACGCTCTCACTCGACATTAATGATTTCCGTAAGGTTCTCATAGTTTGAGGGAGTCATGAATTCCCTATATTCAGTACTGAGCATGTTATAATAATAATACATTTTCTGCTCCTCAGTTTGTACTAACTCTCTGCAAAACTTCAACTTATCGAAAAAGATCCCCATGGTCTTGTCGATAGTTTCCCCTTTATGCCTCAACCACATAAACTCTTCCTTGATTTTGTTAACCACCGACTTCGAGCTATGGTGTATGAGGAAGGGTGTTTTAATATTGTCCCACGTATCCGTTGCTTGGGTTCTTAGTTGACTAGTCTCGTAATCCATGAATTCACTTGGATCACAATGGCTTCTTTCAAAGACACCCTCAATATTGCATATCAACTTTGTAGAGCAATTGGATCTACCTCCCCGTTGTAAGTTGGAGGTTTGCACGCCATGAACTTTTTGTATGGACAAGTTTTCTTTTCCTTAGCCTTAATCTTTTCTTGGGTAAGGCTCTCCCTCAACTCATAGACCTTCTCTTCAATGGCCACTAGTAGTGTGGTTTATAGCCTATCCACAAACCCGGGTAGGCTAGCCTTTAGGTCTTATTTCGACCTTTTCCGAGATCCTTTCATGTAACTGTTAAGTAACAATATACAAGACTTGTGATTAATAAGCAAATAAGATCAAACAATTTTGTATTGTATAAGTAAAGATTAACAATCACAAGCCAGAAATCATCATCAACATCTGTTTTCAATTATAATAAAATGATTACACAAAGTTTTAAAGAAGATTGACTCTATAGACTCCCCCTCAAACTGATCACTAACAATTTTGTCCGTACAAAAGAAGAGTTGATGTATAGTGAGAACTAGATCTCTAACATGTGAGATCTATAATACTAAGTACGAAAGCTATGTTTGTGATTGGCTGACATCACTGTGATAGCGACATCTAACATTCCTAACAGAAAAGATTTCACAGATGTTGCACACATCTGTGAGAATAAAACAATTGATCAAACTATGCTAAACACTGTTAAAAGCTAATATTGTCACATTGGAAACAATTGTTAAGCTATCCTCTATTGCCTTGGTCCAAACATATGTTTGGCCAGACAGATGTTTGGTCTTCAGCATCGGACCTTTGCTTCAATAGACTTTAGGACTTGAACAAACCTTGTATCTTCATGAATAATGGTTCCAAGGCTTTAAACAGATGTTTGCTGGTCTTCAACAGATGCTCGGATTCTAGTGATCAAGATTCACTATCTTTGGGAGGAATCTGGTTCAAACTTCTATTCATTTCTTGATCACTTGATCATGTTTTGGCTTTTGAATATCACCTGTACTTTTGTAGGTCAAACAATCTCCCCTTTGAATAGATGATGCAAATATAGATGTTTATTAGATCAATTTTTATTCCTCTTCAACTTATCTCTTTTCTAGGCTTTTAATTGCTTCTAAAATATTTCAAATTGAAAGAGAGAGAGAGAGAGAGAGAGAGAGAGAGTGTGTATTAGTGCATACTATGTATGTCCGCCACTTTGCGAATAGGCTAGATAGAGCGTGTGTTGAATATTGTATAGTTGAGATACAAACGTATGACTTTGGAGAGGACGAGAGTAGTTCGTAAGGATGAGACTCATCCGCATGAAACAAGTCATATGTCCCAAACTTCATGTATATATATAGTGTCATGTGTTTATTAGTTGATAAGTTTTTGGAATTTGGCTGGAGAGATGTGTTGATGTTCTCTCCAGCCTGTCAACGATGTATGCTCTTTCGATATTAATGGAAACTTTCTGCTTTTGACTATTCTTCTGAGATTTCTACTGAATTAGCTCTATCCCGTACAAATTACGTCTAAACCCACCCAATCCGGAACATTAGGAAATTTCTACCGAACTAGCTTTATCTTATCCAAACTTCCGTCTAAACCGCCGTTCTAGATCCTAACAATATACTTATGTCTATAATTCAAAATTTTCAATATATATATTAAAAAAGGTCTTTAAAATGTGCGATTAGAGGTAAAAAATATTGCTTGAAAAAATGTGTAGTCCAAAATGCTTCTAAAGTTGTAGATTGTTGGGTTAGCTTTTGTGATAAGGAGAGTTAATAAAATAAGCTTGTTTAGTGTTTTTTTTTGCAAAGAAAGGTACATCATACATATATGAAAAAAGGTATACTTATTTCTAAGATTGAAAATATTTAAAAACAAATAAAAGGCCACGACCAATGGGAAGGTGCTTAGGAGGTGCTAGGCAGCTGCTTGGCACTATTCCCGGCCATGACCTTTAACACTTAGTTTGATAACATGTACTCTAGGAGTAGCAACATTTGTCCACATGTTGCAGACGCTCACTATTGCTCCAGGTTGGTTCCCCATGGTAGTCAGGGTAAAAGGCTAAAAGATGAAATAATAAAAGAAATAAAAGTAAAGGAACTAAACATGTATACTACCAAGTTGAAAAGAGAGACTAAGCACGTGTTTACACAAAGTTAACCAACAGATAGATAACTTTTTTTAAACCTAAAGGGGTTATATACGTATATTAGTGAAGTTGGAGGCTTAAAACTAATTGAAAATATTTATTCTTAAAAGAAATCCTCAATCAATGGGGAGGTGCCAGACAGCTGCTGATACTATTTCCGGCCTTGGCCTTTAATCGTATATGTAAGGTAATGTAATGTAATTGTTTACTATATACAAGAAGTGCACAATATTAGAGCATTTACATTCTTTTCCTTATTTTTTCCCTATATTTACACTAAAAACAACTATATTTTATTTCTTATTGTGGGTTCATTTTAGGATGACGTTCACATGCACGGCGATATCTAAACTTCTTTATAAACTGCGGAATCCAACACACAGAAGCAGTATCACAAGATTTACTAAATTTTCTATATTTCATTAACTTCTTAATCACGATAAAAATTTGACAGTGCTTTGCCTTAATCACACATTTGTCCTTTCTGACACACATTCTAACACTTATATTATAGACATGGGAGGTGTGTTGGAACAGATTAGCTCATCTGTGCGGATGAGCTTCGTCCGTGTGGATAACCTCATCCAGAAGAATGAACCTCTAACCATACAATATCAAATCTAACAATTTAATCCTATTACATTAAACAACACAAAGACGTAAGCAACAAATATATGCTCTAACAGTCTCCCTTTGGAAGTTGTCGGAGTCTTGTTCAATATTTAAAGTTTGTTGACAAGATTTCTAACTATGGACATATGCATCAACAAACTCCCCCTAGGACATAGCTAGAAATATGTCTCGATAACATCTTCAAGTAAAACCGCAGTCTCCCCCATGAACGATTGTTGGTGCATATTTGTGACACCAGCTTTTAGATTTGGTCTTTAGATATCTTGTAATTAGTGAAAGGATAAACGGTTAGCGGGTTTAGCTTTGTAATAGTTAGAGAATAATGATGGGGCCAAACCCAACACACATTGGGGGAATGGTAGGCGAATTGGGTCTGTCCAATTCGCAACCCATATGGGTTAAACCCTAGCCCATGTTGCAAGCTAGTTCTATATAACCCAAGCTTTGCATTAGGGTTTAAGGTTAATCAAGGATAATCACCTTTAGAGAGAAATTCGTAAGAGAGAGTGGCTTGGACGAATTGTGGGATCTTGATTGATTATAATCGGTTTGATAGATAATCAATAAAGATCGGTTTGTGGTGATATCTGCTTCTACTTGTTTTCTGTGACAATCTTATCTAGAGGATTCCGCACTCAAGGTTGGATAAATGATTCTGTGCAAGATCCATAGGATTAATGGACCTACAATTATCCAAAGACCAAAGACATTGAAAGGATTACATGAAGAATGAAAGATGACTAAAGAGAAAGTTTTTTTATTAAGCTATTGTCAAGCGGGAGTTTGTTGGTGCATATTTGTGGCAACAACTTTTAGATTTGGTCTTTGGATATCTTGTAATTAGTGAAATGATAAACGGTTAATAGGTTTAGCTTTCTAATAGTTTTTTTGGGTAGAGGGTTAAAAATATCAGATATTAAACTGATAAGAACAGATACTACAATTGATCTTAGCCAAAAGGCCGAGAAAGGTAGCTTTGTAATAGTTAGAGAATAGTGATTGGCCAAACCAATCCCACGTTAGGGGAATGGTAGGCGAATTGGGCCTGTCCAATTCACAGCCCATATGGGTTAAACCCTAGCCCATGTTGCAAGTTAGTTCTATATAAACCAAGCTTTGCATTAGGGTTTAAGGTTAATCACCATAATCACTTTAGAGAGAGTTTAGAGAGAGAATTCGTAAGAGAGATAAAGGCTTGGACGAATTTGTTAGTGTTCGGGATCTTGATTGATTGTAATCGGTTTGATAGTAATCAATAAAGATCAATTTTGTGGTGATTTCTGCTTTTACGTGTTTTCTATGACGAGGAATTCGAGATTGTTGACTGAATTTGAAAATATAGATGGATGTTATGTGAATTTTGGAGGTTCTAAAGGAGGTTACATTACAGGTCAAGGAAAAGTGATGAAGGGGAAGATCACTTAGACAAAGTGAACTATGTCGAGCAGCTTAAGCACAATCTGATGAGCGTATCACAAGTCTGCGATAAGGGTCACTTAGTCCATTTTATTAAGTCTGAGGCTTTGGTGTTGAAACTGGGTTTGGTTATACCGGATGATTGGATAGTGATGAGATCTCCAAGGAGGAATGACACTTATGTCATCGACATGGGTGCTAAGGATTCTTCCTCTGTGGTGGCGTATTTATTGTCAAAAGCATCTGAGGCTGATTCAATTTTGTGGCAAAGATGCATGGCCCCATTCACTATCGTAAATTGAATTATATTATTAAAAATGATTTAGTGAAAGGGGTGCCATTGCAGAGGTTTCATGTGGAAGATAAATGTCTTCCGTGTCAAAACATAAGAAACTTACAAATCTAAAATACTTAATTCCATAGATTCCCCTTATGAATTACAACACATGGATTTATTCGGTCTAGTGAACGTAAGGAGCATAGGTGGAAAGTACTATTGTTTAGTTGTCAAAGATAATTATTCACGATATTCATGGGTTTTCTTTTTAGGTACAAAGGATGAGACAGCTGAGTTGCTGATAGTTCTTTTTACAAAATTCGAAAATGTCCATGAAGCTCAGATCAAGAGGATAAGGAGTGATAATGGCACAGAGTTCAAGAATCGGATTCTATATCTTTATTGTCTTCAAAAGGGAATACAACATCAATACTCTGCTCCTTATACACCTCAACAGAATGGTGTCCCTGAGAGGAAAAACAAGACGTTGATTGAAGCCGCCAGGACTATGCTTTCTGATTCAAAGCTTCCAGTTATTTTATGGGGAGAAGCTGTGAATACATCTTGCTATGTCCTAAACAAAGTATTAACCGTTAAACATTTTAACAAAACCTGCCACGAACTTTTAACGAAACCAAACTTAAAAGACTTTGAACCATTTGGATTACCCTGCACAATTGTGAAAATACAAATAAACAAAAGTTCGGTGAGGTAGCTGACGAAGGATCCTTCCTAGGTTATGTACCTGGAACACCGAATAAAAGGAGCTTTAATATAAAAACTAGTAAAATTGAGGTTGTGTTTAATGTTGAAGTTACTATGTATATGCCTCAACAATCAACGACTGGTTCAGCTATATTACATGATTATGATAACGTTTTTAAATCATTTAATATTCCTGAGTTTTCCAATGCAGATGAGTCTCAGTTGATTCAAACTTTGATTATTGAGGATGAAGAGGGAGACTTCATATCTAGATCGAGTATATCAATGACAGATGCTCCGGAAACTTCCTCCAGGATTCAAGTGATAGTGAGTCTGAACCTATTGAGGGGGAGGACTTTACTAATCCTTTTGCAAATCAGAATATTCAGGGGGTGGTTGAATCTAATCTGGGTGAAAATTTAGAAGTTGACATCATTGCCACAACACGAGCAAATAGAGATCATCTAGTTGACAACATCATTGGAGATCCTGCTGGAGGTGTTCAGACAAGAAGAGGTGTGATTGAAGGATCTTGTATGGTTGCTTCGATTCAGAAAACTTGGATTATCAGTTAGTGTTTGTATAGCTGCTTCATTGCCCAGGAAGAGCCAAAGAAAGTGCACATGGCTCCAAAAGACAATTCATGGGTTGAAGCAATTCAAGAGGAACTAGCTCAGTTCAAGAAGTTAAATGTTTGGGAGCTAGTTGACTTGCCTAAGGGAGAGATGGAAATTGGCACCAAGTGGGTGTTCAAGTGCAAGAGAGATGACCAAGGGATTATGATATAGAACAAGGATCAGTTAGTGGTTAAGGGGTTCAATCATCAAGAGGGGATTGACTGCAATGAAGTGTTTGCACAAGTGGTAAGGTTGGAAGCAATTTGTTTGTTCCTAGCCTTCACATCATTCAAAGGTTTCAAAGTTTACCAACTTGATGTGAAGAGTTCGTTTCTTTATGTGAAAGTCCAAGAAGTGGTGTATGTCTCACAACCAAATAGATTTACTGATCCAGACTATCCAGATCGAGTGTATAAACTGGATAAGGCATTGTATGAATTGCATCAGGCACCCAGGGTGTCGTATGAGACACTGACAACACATCTGATAAAGAATGGTTTTGAAAGAGGTCAGATTGACAGTACACTGTTCATCAAGAGAAAGAAGGAAGATTTTCTGCAGGTACCAGTATACTTGGATGAAATCATTTTTGGTCATCTGATGAGAGAATGTGTCATGAATTCGAGCAAGTGATGCAGAGCAAGTTTTAAATGAGTGCGATGGGTGAGCTATCCTACTTCCTGGGATTGCAAGTTGAACAAAAGAAGGATATGATGTTTATACATCAGACAAAGTATGTGTATGACATTTTGTATCGTTTCAAAATGGAGGATTGCGCTACTTTCAACACTCCTATTTGCGAGAATCACAATCTTGGTCCAGATCATGAGAGTGTGGAACATGTTGATCCAACTCAATATAGGGCTATGATTGGTTTGCTAATGTATTTTACTGCCTCAAGACCAGACATTAAGTTTGCAGTGTGTCTATGTGCCAGATATGAGGCTAATCCACAAGAGTCACATATGAAAGTGGTGAAGCGCGTTCTTCGTTACTTGAAGAGGAATCTAAACTTGGGTTGTGGTATCTAGCTGCTAGTGATTTGAAGTTTGTTGCATTCACTGATTCAGACTTTGGAGGTTGTACGTCAACGAGAAAGTCTACAAAAGGTGGTTGTCAGTTCTTAGGAGGGAGGATAGTGTTTTAGCAATGCAAGAAGCAGTCTTGCTTGTCTACCTCTAAGTGTGAAGTTGAATATATTGTTGCGGTTAGCTGTTGCTCTCAGTTCTCTGGATTCAATAGCAGATGTGCGATTACGGTTTGAATTTCACTCGTACGCCTATAATGATAGACAATAATGCCATTATTTCAATCGCAAACAATCCCGTAAAACACAGTCGCATAAAACATATTGACATTCATCATCATTTTGTACGGGATTGTGCTAAAAAGATGCTGATTGAACTTCATCGAGTCGACAAACTAGATAGCCTGGCAGATCTTTACACAAAATCATTTGACAGGGCTCATTTGAACATCTAGTCGAACTCAATGGGATGAGGAATGCTGAATAACTAGTTTTTCATAAGAATTTTGTAAATAGTTTGTTGCTTTCTTAAAAGTCTGAAAATATAAAAAAGAAAATCATAAAAAAAACAAAAACGAGTTATCATTGTATGAAAAAGAAGAGATTAGATTGTCACACTGAATTTGAACTTAAATGTGCTTAAGTGTGATAGCAACTTCATCATATGATGTACTAGTAGGCAAGAAACATGAAATAGTCAACTTACCATGTTGATATAACCATAAAGAACTTTGTATGGGTGGGTAACATATCAGTGGCGTATGGTTTTATAACCTTAAATTTTGTGTTGATAGATTGCCAAAACCCGAGGTTTTTGGTCTTTATACTATTATTTCATCCAGGATATCGGGGTTGTCCTTCTGCTGCATCCAGATATATGCTGACCTAGGCACAACAATGACATCTTAAAAGAGCTAAAATGCAAAAAATCAGAAATTGAAGAAGCTCTCCTATAGAGTCATTCCAATATGCAAAAAGCATAAATCGTACCAACATTTGGTATTTTCCTTAACCTCGCTGGATAATAGTCTATTTGATGTACATAAGTACTGACCTGATCACTAATTATCTAACGTTGTAAAACACAAAGGATGAATTCAGTATACTCACCTACTACAAGGAATCTTTGTGCATACCTAGATCGCGGGGGTATGTCCTGAAATGGGACACACTAGTATATCAGTATAACATTGCCTTAACGTATCACTAGGTAAAGGTACTTGAAAAGTTCATGTGTTTTGTTTAAGTGAATAAACAATACTGGTAATCGTCTTGAACTGCTTTTCACGAAAATTAAAAAAGAGGATGAATTTAAAGTGTGAAACAGTTTGAATTGGCTGATATGATCTTCTTAATCAGTGATTTCCACAAACAAAGTGTTTATTCATTTGATTTCAGAAAATATATAAATCCAAAAAGTTTTTTCTTTTTCTTTAAAATTCTTAATGTAAGAAAAACGGTTGTTCATGGAGTATTATTACTGATAGGGGGAGCTGGTGTTAGAATTTGAGTTCTAAATTCTGAAAACTTGTAGGTTCTGGTTGTGTTGGACAAATATTTTTGTGTGTTGAAAAATTTGAGTGTTGGTGTTGCATTGAGAACTACTTAATCAATGGCACATGTTTCTCTATATTAATAATAATTTGTTAAACTATGTTTAAAAATTCTTATGGTTTCTCAAGATTTTGTTTTATAGTACACAGATTGAAGAAGTATGTTGCTGAGAAGTTTAGTGAAGAGGAGTCTAATTGGATGCATGGTAGAACCTCCTTTTTACAATGCAGACAAAGTTTGAATACTTTGAAGATTGCTAGGCAAATGCTAAACTAGAGTTTACTCCGATGCTAACGATTTTGAATATTTGGTGATTGGATGCTTCATCTTAGGGGGAGTCTGTTGCTGACAGAAGCTATTGAAGCTGAAGTTATCCAAAGACCAAATACGTTGAAATGATTACATGAAGAATGCAAGATGACTGAAGATAAAGTTGTTTTATGAAGCTATCATCAATGGGGAGTTTGTTGGTGCATATTTGTGACAACAGCTTTTAGATTTGGTCTTTGGATATGTTGTAATTAGTGAAACGATAAACAATTAGCGGGTTTAGCTTTGTAATAGTTAGAGAATAGTGATTGGGCCAAACCTAACCCACGTTGGGGGAATGGTAGGCGAATTGGGGCTGTCCAATTCGCAGCCCATATGGGTCAAACCCACATCACGAAGTACTATACTTCCAACTGCGTTTCCCGCTAGAACTAGGCTTTTCTATTTAGTTTGTATCATTTTACGCAAAACTACTAATCTAGCTGAGCCTATCGACACACCTTTTGTAAGATTGTTTAACCAATTTAAACATTACAATTGTTTAGCATGCACTAATAGTCCACTGATGTACTATCATTTCCTCTTTCTGCAAGGATAATCTCATTTTCATTTTTTAATATTTGTGAGATTTTTTAGATTTTCTATTGTTTTTGGCTTTTTGAAAAAAAATATATCAAACTAAAATGATTTTGAAATGATGTTTTTCAGAAATTTTTGATTTTGACAATTTTTAAGATTTTTCCCCCCTAAAATCGAATACATTTTTCAAGATCGAAAATAAGAATCTTCCATTTTAACCAAACAATGAATTTTACAAATGTGAACGCGAGACTACCATTTTGTTTGTGTGGAACACCAAACCTTTCATCTAATTTCCATCATTCATCTCTTTTCCCTCTTGCATGAACAACAACTGCTTCTGAAACGACTTTGCATAAAGCTTGGCCATCATAATTAGTTTTGAATCGGATTCCAATCCATATTGGATTCAATTTGACCAAATTCATCAACCTAAGAAATAACAGTGCATTCACAACCCCGTTTATCATAGAACAGTTTCGAAATTTCCACTGTGGTAGATTATTCATCCGAAACTTTAGTTCTCCAAATTTTCTTTGGTTTTGCAAGTGTTTGATGAACAACTTTCTTTTCCACTGTCTTTTCTTATGTTCTCAGATGTGTATCTGACGAATACGTTTTACTTGAATGATTACTTTTAGTAGTGTAAAATGGATCTTCAGAATTGTTATCTGAATCAACGATCGTATCCGAGGACAAGATCTTTGACATTTAAAGCATCTTTGTATGCCATTTCTCTGTCTTTGTTCTTTTCTTATTCTCATGCAATACACAGCAATGTGCTCAATTAATCCACAGTTGTAGCACATTCTGTTATCGCACCATTCTTTTCTTTCAAACTATACACTTAAATCGTAACATTGATTTGACATTAAGGATGGGTACAAAACCTATCCATTTATTATTCAAAATCTCAGCTTCATTTTTAGCAATATCAATATCTTTTTCAAGTTGAGTTATGTTTTGAAGATGAGAATTTATTGCACTTTGATTTTCAAAATCATTTTTATTTAAAACTAATTTCTCATTCTCTAAAGTTTTTATTATACTTTTAAACTCATTTTCATTTTGTTTTTAATTTTTGTTTTCCATTGTCAAACTCTCCAAATCGTTCAGAAGTTTGGCAATGATTGATCTATATTTGTCACATTTTGAGCACACTGGTTCAAAACATGAAGCCTCAATGGTAGGCGTGATCGATTTTTTAAGCTCAATATTCTTCACTATTAGAGTTTCCCTAGCCTTCTTTAGCTTCATAGCTTTCTTCTCTTCAATCTTTGGTTGATATGCTCGAATCATGTCAATGAATTCACAATCATCATACTCTATCGGATCTTTTCTTATTTTGCACATAAAAACATCCCAATCTAACGATAATGATTCAGCTAACTTTGCATTCTTCTTTTTATCTGTCTTAAAGACATTATACTTATTCATTCAGAGTGTAACTTTTCGTATCTGTTTAATCCTTCATCTAACGTCTCATTTTCCCTTATTTGAAATATTCAAATCTTTCTCTTAATATCTCTTGATTTCTGTAACTTTGATCAAAACTTTTCGTCATTTTATAAAAATTAAGATTAATGACAAACTCTCAAAAGGATTAAAGTTATTTCATGCAAAGAAACCAAGTTCGTGTGGACCAGATGAAATTCAAACGAATAAGATTTTTATTCCGTGCGAACCAAGAATTTTCAAACGGATGAAAATGTTCTTCCGTGCGGACGAACAATTTTCAAACGGATTAATAGTTCTTCCGTGCGAACGATTTCGTTCATACGAAGGTAAACGAAATCATGTTTTCTCATTTTTTGAAAAAGGTAAACAAAATCATGTTTTCTCTTTTTTTTGAAAATTTCGGCATGGTAACGTTTAAATTTTAAGTTGATTTTTTAGTATGTTGGCTAAAAATGATTTTTTTTACAATCCTTGAAAAACTCATTCCACTTTGTCCGTAGGAAGTGTAAAAAAAAGAGTAGAAAGAAGGTCTTCGAGTGTCCAAATCTTGTGTAATCTTTCAGATATCAGTCATCCTGCTTTGATACCACTTATAGGTCCGTTTTAGGATGACGTTCACGTGCACGACAATATCTAAACTTCTGTATGAAGTGCAGAATCTAACACACAGAGGCAAAATCAAAAGATTTACCAAATTTTCTATATTTCATTAACTTCTTAATCATGGTACAAATTTGACAGCGCTTCGCCTCAATCACACGTTCGTCATCTCTGACACACATTCCAACGCTCCTATTTATAGACATGGGAGGTGTGTTGGAACGGATCAGCTCATCCTAGCGAATGAGCTTCATCCGTGCGGATGACCTCATCCGTACGAATGAGTCTCTAAACATACAATATAAAATCTAACAGTTTAATCATATTACATTAAACAACACCAAGACGTAGGCAACAGGCATATACACTAACACTTATTTCTATATGTATCTTTTCTCTCTCCTCTATTAACAACCATTTTAAAATATATTAAAAAATTATAGAGAGTGAACAGTGTCTCCTCAAATATATTGATAAACAAAAACATTTTATATTTTCTACACTTACAACCACCTTTTATAATATAAAAATTTACCTCACTATTTGATGAAAGGATTGTAAATGCTCTTAATATACATTGACAAGTTAGTTGATTGAATTCGTAAAGTATATATTCATGTGAAATAAAATACTAGTTATGATTAACCTATATAATTCCTTAATAAGAATTTGATATATAGCATCATTCTAGTTAACGTTGCTCATGAGCCGAGTCGAGACAAGTCAGGTCAAGTTCGGGCTCGATTTGATTATAAACAGAGAGCTCTACTCGGATTTGAAGCTAAGTTGAAAATATAAGTTCGGGCTCGGCTTGTTTTAAGCCGAGTTGGTTAAGCTTAGCTTAGTTTGTCTCAATTTTAAAAAGAAAATTCATTACATAACCCTCAACATTTAGTAGTTTAAAATATTGTTCAATAATTCATAAGAACATATTTAAAATAAGTTCAACCTTATACATTATAAGTCAAAATCAAGTTCAACAACACAAATAATTTTAAATTTCTACAAAACAGAATGTTAGTTTATTAGTATGGTAATCAATCTTCAAATATATCATAGATATCATATTAGATTGCTATATACATGTAAATAATAATCAATTTTTTTGTAATATATTATAATATATAAAAATATAATATATTACAAGCAAAATAATCCGATCTAAGCCAAGCTGAGCTACCAAGCGAGTCAAACCTAGCCAATTCGGCTCGTTACGAGCCGAGTCGTTTCAGCTCAGATTCAAACCGATCTATATCAAACGAGATTTTTTCGAGCAAAATGCAAGCGAGCTCCAAGCCTCAAGCTTTTAGGAGAACCCTAATTTTATTTAATTTTTTCTTTAAAATTCTGCTACTTGTACAAGTTCAATATTGAATTAATCATAGTTGATATAATATGGGCTAAGATCAAATAAAAAGTTTATTTTGTCTAAGTAGGATGAGAAAGAATCTTAACAATGCCTTTTTTAAATCATTGATTAAGATGAACATGTAGGAAAAAAGAGGAAGGTAAGAGTATCTTAAGAAAATCCTACTTATTGACTTTCTCTCTGCACATGCAACACACATGCATATTCCACCCATATTTTTAAGCGTTAATAATTTTTTTATACGACATTATTTTTCATAAAATTTCACCATAAAATCGAGCGTCTTTTTATCTTTAATTTGATTACCATATTGTTATATAAATATGACAACTAAAAAAACTTACAAAAATTTGTGGTATTTCTATGTTGTATAACATTTTTTTGTGCTGGGTTTTTGTACTACATTTTTGTGCTGAAATTTTGTCTTAAATTTTTTTTTTCAAAAGTTTTTGTGCTAAATTTTTGTACTAGATTTTTATGCTTAATTTTTTTGTGCTATATTTTTTTGTACTATACTTTTTTGTACTTGATTTTTTGTGCTATATTTTTTTTGTACATAATGTTTTGTTCTAGATTTCCTATACTTGATTTTCTTGTTGTATTTTTTAGAAAATAAAAAGGGTGGCACATGTGATTTCCACACTCCTACTTATAAGAAACAAAATGTTTTTGTATCAAAATATTACATCCAACTTATAAGTTATGTCACATGTAATTATCACAATTCTTCTTATGTTAATTAGGTAAAATCCACTTTTTAGTGGATCCTTCTCCGATATAATATTACACTCCAAATACCTTGTTTCCTTTTAAGTTAATTGTGCTATAATATATATATATATATATATATATATATATATATATATATATATATATATATATATATATATATATATATGGGATGGATCATGAGAAAACTAGTTTAAATGAGAAAACAAAAAAAACTAACTCAAAAAGCCAAAAAAACATATCAAATTTTTTATTATTTTTTATTTTTTATAAAAAATCGCTATATATATTATATAAAAAAGAACTTTTAAAAATTAAAAATTAAAAAAACATATAATGCACATTTGCAACATAAACATATAACGCACATGTGTAATACACATATAGTGCACATGTGCAGTACAAGTTTTTTTTTGAAAAAAAAAGTTTTTTTATACATAAAAGCAGCGATTTTAAAAAAAAAAAAGTTGTATTTTTTATGCTTTTTTTTTGTTTTTTAGTTAGTTTTCTAGTTTTCTCATTTATATCTAGTTTTCTCATGATCCTCTCCCTATATATAATATATATATATATATATATATATATATATACACACACACTGGGGAAAGTGAATATGGGGTTGTTTCACATCTAACATTGGATGCGAAACTATACAAAACTACGTAGTTTTGTTAAAATCAATTAAATCCCCTCTTATTCCTTTAAATATACCCAGCAAATTCGTTAGAATTGTTAGTTCTTCTCTAAAATCCAATCCAAATAGAATCGACTGATAAGTAATGTCGATTGATTTGATCGATTCAATCATCTTCCCTGAAATCTTATTCGATTAACAACCTTCAACTAATATCAGCAATCCAATCGCTCTATTTTTCTTTAACCCTTTTGCATTAACAACATCAATTAGATTTATTCCAAAATCCATCGTGTTAAGTATTTCATGTATGAATAGAAGTTAAATTTAATATTTGAAATCTATCAATTGAATTTCAAGCAAGTAATTGCAGAAAAATTGAATAGATCAATAATTCTATAGATTCAAGCTAAAACCTCCATGATTGACAAATCAAATGAGAAATTCAAAATTGATTGTTTTGGATTGATGTAAAACTAGAATCCAAATTAGGATATGAGAGAAGAAACTAACGGTGATGAATAGGAAGAAGATGAATTGGAATAACAATTGGGATTTGAACGTTCGGAATTAATGGAAATAAAAAAAGGGGATATGTAACAAAGCATGCATACTTGACTGATTGTAATTGCAGATTGAGGAATAAGATTTGCTTGCAAGTCTGGGGAAGTGATTTGCTTAGTGGTTTGACGATGGTTAATTGATGGAAAGGAAACAAAAAGTTAAAAATAATTAAATAAGTTTATAATGGATTTTAATCAAAACGACGTAGTTTTGATGGTTTTGCATCTAAACTTAGATATGAAACAGCCACATATTCACTTTCCCATATATATTAGACGAAATTGTGTCAAAAGTTATAAAAGACATAAATATCACTTATCAGGTGTGATGTGTTTATAGATTAGATTTTTTACAGTTACAAAACATATTACAAATGTAAATAGATGTAATGACAGGTGTAACATAATTTTGATTATTATTTGTATAACTAGTTATGCAAAGTTAATGACACTTTTGTCCCTTTACAACATTGAGTGAGGTTTTTTATTTATTTTACGTACATAGGGATGCAATCACATAAAAATATAGGGTTTTTAAATTACAAATTATTAAAGTAATTATGCTTGAACAGATGTATTTATTATTATTAATTTTCTTTGTGTACTGCAACAATTTAATAATCTAAGTGATTTAACCTTTCGCCTATGGCTTTATAGCCTAGTGGCATCTTGGTGATGGATAAGACTTTTGAGACCAATAGGTCTTGGGTTCGATTCCCACAAAGGGGGCTTTCCCATGTTAATTGAGTTTCCTCTTGAATTTGGTGTGGCATTATGCCTAGTGGAGATGGATATGATCGGCTGGTTCCTCTGTGGTACGATGATTTTTCCATGTTAATTGGGTTTCCTCCTGAATTGGTGTGGCATTATGCCTAGTGGAGATGGATATAATCGGGTGGTTCCTCTCGTAGTACGATGATACTCCAGTGATCCGCCAGTAATCCAAATTTGCCGTTAAAAAAAGTGATTTAACTTTTCAATATTGATCTATACCCACATTCTTCCTAAATTTATAATACCTAGACAACAGAATTATAGTTTTGAGGAACATTTTAACTATAAAGCATGAATTTTATAGAAAATCATCAAATCCAAGATATATAATATTTATATATATTTTTTTGGATTTACTCACAATATGCGTGCTCGTGAAACAAAAAATTAGACAAATACTTTATGTCAAAACTGGATGAAGTAGTTTTCTTAGTGTATAAAATTGATAAAAGTTTAATCTAAAAGTATTAAAAATTTAACTCATGGATAAGTATTTAATTGACATGAGCAGAAAAAAGTCTATATTATATCTCTTTATGTAGAAATTATGTTAACAATCGATGTTTATCGCTAATTTACAGATACGATATTTTAAACAATTTACGAACCTTATTATATCAAACTTTATTTAAGCATTTTTCATACAAAATAATAGTTTATATTAATTTTTTTATATACTTTAGTATTTTGAATTTCGTTAGATAAAGAAATAACTAAGAAGATAAAACTAAAAGTAATTATTATATTTGAAAAATATATATTATCATTATAACACCTTATCGTGTTAGTACTACTATCGATATAGACCACTAATAAGAAGTTATGGATCAAGAGAAGAAGCATATGTTATTTACTATAAAAAATTACAAAATCAATCATTCACAAGATTCTTATCAAATAATCGAATCAAAATATTAATGAAGTAAAATCGCCAATTCTCAGGGATTTAATATTATAATAAAAATAATAAAGTATTAAAAGATACCAGAGCTCTGTCTACATTCAAATTCAAATAAAAACACAAAATATGCCCATTAAAATAGAAAGAGTAAACTTTCGTTTTGCTCCTTGTGGTTTGGTCACTTTAATGGTTTTGTCCCAATCCTTTAAAAATAGTTATTTTCCTCCAATAGTTTATTATGTTTTTTTCCATTTTGCTCCCTGACACTAACTCAGTTAAATCACTGAATTAAAGGTAGGGGTATTTTTGGAATTTTATATATAAGTATTAGTTATTTATAAATTCCTTAAATATGTTTGATATTAAATTAAATAAATATATAAAAACACCTCTTATCTCTCTAGTTCTCTCTACCAATATAACCACCATCTCCAGCAGCCACCACCACACCATCTGGCCACCGCCACTGCACCATCCGGCGACCACCACCTGCCATCACCATCATCCACACTTCTCCCGTTCAACCTGTTCTAGCCTTCAATCACTACCACTCTCTTTCTCCCTTTCTTACCGTTACAAACCCTCAACCCTAGCCCTGCCACCGTCAAAATCACACTACAACCACCTGCAAAATTGTAACCACCGACAACCAAACCTGTCTTAACCCTAGCCACCGCAATTTGGCTTGAACCTTAACCACACCTGCATCACAGCTTGCCACCACCACCACTCTGTTTCTCCTTTTCTTGCCGACACAAACCCCAATCCCACTACAACTCGCCGCCACCTGCAAAATCGAAAACACCCAAATACCCCTACCAACATCATCGTTGTGCCCCCTTTTTGGATCACTCGTCGATTCTAGGGTTTTGGATCAATCCGCGTTCAGATCAGATTATTAGGGTTTTTGTGTGAGAAATTATGGAGAAGAAGAAGGTCGATGTTCCTCCAGTGGTTTTTGCAGGTGGTTCCGACGACGCTGATTCCGAAAACGATGATTCCGGCAATTTTGGATGTGACGGTGGAGCTGGAGAAGGTAGCGGAGAAGATGAAGGTGAAGGTTTCGGTGGTGGAGATGAGAGAGAAAGTTGTGGTGGTAGCTGGTGGTGGTGACGGCGGCGGGTGGTAGTGGTGGTGACGGCTGCAGATGGTGGTAGCGGCGGATGTGGTTGAGGATGAGAGATAAGAGAGTGCAGATGTATTTATGTATGTGTTGAGGTTGAGAGATGTTGATGTTGTATGCATATATTCTATATAAAATATTAATAAATTAAAAATATCTTTATAAGTAAAATTACCAAAATATCCTTACTTTTATGTGGCAAGTTACCAAAATACCCTTTCAGTTAACAAACAATTTGGATGGAGTTAGTGTCGGGGAGCAAAATGGAAAAAACATAATAAACTATTGGAGGAAAATGGCTATTTTTAAAGGATTGGAGCAAAACCGTTAAAGTAACAAAACCACAGGGAGCAAAACGGAAGTTTATTCAAATAGAAATGATATACAATTCTGCCGACAATCATAATAATAATGCAGCTATCTTCTCTTGAATTCCACAAACTATATATATAAAACTATATATATATGGGAGGGATTGAAAGAAACCTATTTGAGTTTAAAAAAAACTCAATAAAACCTTATGTATTACTTTTTTATAAAAACACTAGGGAATATAAGTTAAATATTAATGAACGTTTTGTCACAAAAAAACTGCCGAGTGGATTTTTTTATAAAAAAATTTAAAAGCTAAATTTTTTAACATATATATATATATATATATATATATATATATATATATATATATAGGGTTAGGATCATGTGAGAAGAGGTAGGCTATTTGAGAAACTTGAGAAGAAATCTGGATCATACATTTTTTCTAAGTAATTCGTAATATACACATATGTATACTTAAAAGTGACTATATATGTATATTGAATTATACACATATGTATATAGTCAAATGTAAACTATACATATGTGTAAATTACGAAAATGTTAGAAAAATGTGTGGTCCATATTTCTTCTCAAGTTTCTCAAATAGGATGCTCTTCTCTTAGGATCCCTACCATATATATATATATATATGTATATATATATATATATATATATATATATATGTATATATATATATATATATATATATATATATATATAGGGTCATGATCATTTCAGAACTCTAAATAATTGCAGAACTTACAGAACTCCTAGTAAACAGTCATTCTACTAATATATTTTTATATTAAACATTGTTTAAGGGTATGTTCTATTATTTATTATGATTCCATGTATGTAAGAGTAGTTTATCATTTTTCTTCATATGTAATTTTATAATTACATAAACGTAAATTGGTTCCTTTACACATATGTAAATTACTTCTTTTACACATATGTAAATTAGTTATAACACAAATAATTTGGTTTTTCATATATGTAATCTTTAAAATACCTATAATATATCCTTAAATAATGTTAAATATAAAAATATGTAAATAAAATAATTATTTATTAGCAGTTATGGAAGTTCTGTAATATTTAGAGTTCTGAAATGAACCCAACCCTATATATATATATATATATATATATATATAAACACAGATTTTAAAAAAAAATTATTAGAACACTCTTTCAGCACTTTTTGTTACAAAATGTTTATTAACATGTAACTTACATTCCATAATTTTTTTACAAAAATAATTGTTATATATGGTTTTCTTGAGTTTTGTTAACTTAAGTGGGTTTTCTCTTATATATATATATATATATATATATATAGGGGAAAGATAAATGAAAACCCACTTGAGTTAAAACTCAAGAAACCCTTCTAAAAACCCCATGTAACATATTTATTTTTTTCTTAAAAATAGGGAATGTAAGATATATATATATATATTTGAGCATTTTTGTAAAAGAAAAACAAAAAAACACGGAGTAGTTTTTCTTAAAAAAATGTTATATATATATATATATATAAATGTAACAAACAAATTTGAACATTTAAAAAAAAAACAAGTAGGCGTTTTTTACTTTTTTAATAAAAATATTTAAGTACATTTGTGTTACATTCTCTATTTTTTAGAAAAAAATAAAAATGTTACATAGGGTTTTCTTGAGTTTTCTCAACTCAAGTGGGTTTTCGTTTTATCTTTCACACACACACACACACACATACACACCACACACACACACACATATATATATATATATATATATATAGGGTAAGGTTCATGAGAGAACCACCTTTATTGCAAAATAAAATCTAAAAAAAACACTCAAATTTTTTTTTACTATTTTTTAAAAAATCGCTATATTTCTTACTCCTAAAAAATAGAAAAAAAAACTTTTTTTTTCGAGTAACAGTTATTCATGCACATGTGCATATGTATCATAACTTCGACAAATTCCGTAATACATTATCAGTAGTAGACAATTGGACTTTAATTTACAATATCCTCCCTAATACACTACTTTTTACATTACCAATATTAAAAATGCACATGTGCATCATTTTGTATAACCATTATATAACGTGTTTTGGTACAAAAAGTTTGTGTTTTTGAATGATGAAGTAGGCCCATATACATGTTTTTTGGTTAGTTATATCTAATGGTTGATGGTTTGGTTATAGTTGTCACTTTATGATGTAATATGTTGATTGGATAGTATAAATGGTGATGATATACATGTAATAAAGTGAAAACATTGGTATTGGTATTGTATTATAGATGGTAGGAGGTAATGGTATTGTATTATTGATGGTAGGAGGTAATGGAAGGGTATTATGGATTGTATGATAGATGAAAGAAAAAATGTATTCAAAGTACTGTACCAAAACACCTTATTTCATGTTGATACATATAGATGCACATGTGCATTTATAATATTGGCAACGTAAAAAGTAGTGTATTACAAATGGTAGTGTAAATGAAAGTACAAGTGTCTAATATTTGTAACGTATCATGGAATTTGTCGAAGAAATGATACATATGCACATGTGCATGATAGTGTATTATGGATGAAACGATGGATGAAAGAGAAAGTGTATACAAAGTAGTGTATCAAAACACCTTATTTCATGTTGATACATATAGATGCACATGTGCATTTCTAATTTGGTAACGTAAACATTAGTGTATTACACGTGGTAGTGTAAATGAAAGTACAATTTTCCAATGTTTATAATGTATTATGGAATTTGTCAAAGAAATGATAAAAATACACATGTGCATGGATAACTGTTACTCAAATTTTTTTTTGTTTTTTTGAATTTTTTTGTTGACAAAATATAGCGAATTTTTAAACCGGCGCGTAAAAAAAGTTATAAGCCGGCGCGTAAAAAAGTTTAAAACCGCGTGTAAAAAAAAATTTAAAACCGGCGCGTAAAAAAAGTTTAAAAACGGGCGTAAAAAAGTCTGAACCCACACGTAAAAATGTTTAAAACCGGCGTGCAAAAAAAAGTTTGAAGACCTACGTAAAATAATTTTCTTACTGAATGATCAAAAAATAACATTAATTAAATCACAAACATTAATTAAGGACAATGATTACAACTTTAATTACCAATCATTAAAGAGCTTAGTAAAAATACCAATTTATCCTTATCCCACTAAAAACAAAAACTCATTAATTAAAACACAATGATTACAACTACTTTATTGTCTTTTAATATCAACCATTAAAACACTTTTGATCAATGGCTTATATTGGTTCCTACGGTTCTCACAACTCAAGGTAGTTCTCATTTTACCTATCCCCTATATATATATATATATGGGACCGCTAGAATGAAAACCACCACGAGTTAAAAAAAAACCGTGAGAACTACACCATACAGGGCGAGTTGGTCCAAATTTTTTTTTTCATGAACGTAGAGGAATATATTATAAACACATATGTAAACAAAAATTTCAAAAAAATGTCGTGTATGTAGTTTTGACCACCCAAAGTTTAATGTAAAATTTAAATTTTATTTTAAATTTAAATTTTACACTAAAATATGGGTGATCAAAACTACATACACGATGATTTTTTATTGAATTTTTTTACATGTGTTTATAATATATATCCGTCTTGGACTACAAAATTTTTTTTGGCCCAACTCGCCCCGTATGATGTAGTTCTCACGGTTTTCTCAACTCGTGGTGGTTTTCATATATATATATATATATATATATATATATATATATATATATATATATATATATATATATAGGGTAAGGATCCATTAGGAACCACTCTTTATTGTGAGAACCACGAGAATCAGTGTGAACACAAACAGTAATACCTTAAAAAATCTAAAAAAACACCCAATTTTTTTATTTATTTAATATTTTTTTTATAAAAATTTCGCTATATTTCGTCAACAATAAAAAATTTAATTTAAAAATAAAAAATTTTGAGTAACAGTTATCCATGAACATGTGTATTTTTATCATTTCTTTGACAAATTCCGTAATACATTACAAACATTAGACAATTGTACTTTCATTTAAACTACCACTTGTAAGACACTAATTTTACGTTACCAATATTAGAAATGCACATGTGCATCTATATGTATTAATATGAAATAAAGTGTTTTGGTACACTTCTTTGAATACACATTCTCTTTCATTTATCATTCCATCCATAATACACTACCATGCAAATGTGCATATGTATCATTTCTTCGACAAATTCCGTAATACGTTATAAATATTAGACAATTGTACTTTCATTTACACTACCATGTGTAATACACTACTTTTTACGTTACGGATATTAGAAATGCACATGTGCATCTATATGTATCAACATGAAATAAGGTGTTTTGGTACACTACTTTAATTACACTTTTTCTTCATCTATCAAACCATCCATAATACACTTCTATTACCTCCTACCATCCATAATATAATACCAATACATCTTACCATCTATAATACAATAGCAATACCAATATTTCCACTTTATTACATGTATATCAACACCATTTATACCATCCAATCAACATATTATATCATAAAGTGACAACTATAATTAAACCATCAACCACTAGATATAACTAACAAAAAACATGTATATGGGCCTACTTCATCATTCAAAATCACAAACTTTTTTTACGAAAACACGTTATATAATGGTTATACATAATGATGCACATGTGCATTTTGAATATTGGTAATGTAAAAAGTAGTGTATTAGGGATCATATTGTAAATTAAAGTGCAATTGTCTACTACTGATAATGTATTACGGAATTTGTTGAAGTTATGATACGTATGCACATGTGCTTGGATAACCTGTTACTCGAAAAAAAAAAGTTTTTTTTTTGGAAACGAAATATAGCAATTTTTATAAAAAAATATTAAAAAAAATTGAGTGCTTTTTTTTTATTTAGATTTTATTTTCAATAAAGGCGGTTCTCGCAATAAAGGTGGTTCTCGCATGAACCTTACCCTATGTATAGAGAACACTTTTAAAAATTGAACTTAACATGTTAAAAATCATTTTTTTTAAATTCGGCGCTTCTCCTTATATTACTTGTAGAAACATTATTAATAAAAAAATCAAAAACTAAAATCATAAAAAAACAGTTAAAAAAAGGCTATTTTTTTACAAAACTATTTCTTTTTCGAGTTTTCTACCCATTTTATAAGGAAAAGCGCTGAATTTTTTTTTTTAAAATTGATTTTTAACAAGTCAACTTAGTTTTATAAGATACTTATTTTTTACCTGTTTTTAAACAATTTTTTTTATATTTTTAGTTTTTGATTTCTTTTATTAAAAGTGTTTATACATGTATTTATTAGAAATAGTTGCGAAAAAAATTTAGAAAAAAATAACTTTTAACATGTTAATTGTAATTTTTAAGAGTGTTCCCCGGTTCCCTCCTTTTTATTGTTACCCAGTGAACATATATGTTTATATATATATATATATATATTTGTGAACAAAATGAACTTCTCTTTACCATTGATTTTTTAGATCTATATTTTTTCTTTACTGGCAAGATGTAATTATCTTTTATAATTTCCATGTATTTTAATAAATACAAGGGTATAATTGTATTTTCTTTCTTCATTTAATTATTTGGTTTTTTTCTCTCTCCTGATTTCTCTTTCCACTTAAAAGAAGATTTAATTATATTTTATATACTTTTTTCTCTCATCAATTACCTAACTTTATAATTTTAAAAAATACAAACATTATCAAATATTATTCCATCTAAAAACGATTAAAAATAATTAACTATATTCTCTCTACATATATGTATTATACGTATTCGCATTCTAGACACGTATGTACACATATGTACATTCATAATATACCTCTAGCTAGAAGTTAATGATATTGTTGTTTAGCATTGTACGTATGTGTATAACAAGGATCTGAGATGGTTATTCAGCATTGTACACAGTCTCGCTAACTATCAGTTTATACAAGATGCATAGCTGCTAATTTATACACATGTGTACAGTCTCGCTAACTACCAGTTTATACAATCTACACAACTGTTAGTTTATATACATGTGTACCAGACTTTTATACATCTGTGGTTACGTATGTGTATATTAACAACATATTTATAAAATACATTTCTAAACATTTTAATATAATTTCTTTTAGAAGTGTAATGCATTCAAGATAAAGTTTTTTTTTCCTATTATAAACAATACTAAGTGTCGGTACCATACGATACTTTTTTTCGAAGATGTAATGAAGTTATTTATTTTTGTTGTACCAGTATAATCAAACACTAAGTAAAAAAATAACTGATTATAAGTGCAATGATTATACGTATATAATATACATAATTGATACGTGAAATAATCAATTAAGAAAACTAGGTATCACTTTGATACATAAATGTATCTCCCTATACATACATAGGTATCTCGCTCTACACACATATGTATCTTGAGTATCACGCGAAGATACAAAATAAATAGATAATTTAAATATACTATGTGAATAACAACTGAATTATATAGGACTCTAAATTCATAAACAATAGGATTAATAATTCTTGCAAATATGTAAAAGAAAACTTTACCGAATCGAATGAGACTTTATTTAAATAAATATGTAATTCAGTGTATTTTTAGAAGAAGCAGAAAGTTTAGGCCTTATCCAAAATTCCAAGATTTCAATCTCTTATAATTAAAACGATGGAGAAATAATTAAAATGAGAGAGAGAGAGAGTTAAGAGATGAGAAATTTAAGGAATTTAATTAAATATACTTGGCTAATGTCAATCTTACCATTTTAATCTAAAAAATGATCAAGTGCCAAGATTAGTTCACTCATTTCACTCTTAAGAAATTGTTCACTCTTGATCCTAATCCTATATATATATATATATATATTATATATATATATATATATATTACATATATATGGTTTAAATGAGAACGCTAAATATCGCGAGAACTTTGAGAACGAATGAAAAACCACAAAAACTTGGTCAAAAACAATTCAAATTCAAAATATCTTTTTACACTTATCATTATTATTCCAATAAAAGCTAGAAAATAAATTTACACGCTAAGTTTCTCATTATACATGTGTAAATTTGTTTATTTACGTGAATTCGTATATAAAGAAAATTTACACATGTCTAAGTTTCTCATTACACGTGTAAATTTGTTTATTTACACATGTGTAAAAAATCTAGTTAATTTTGAGAGGATAAATGAATTATTTGATTTTATAAATTCTTCTTTGATGTTATTTTTAATTAAAATGAGGTTTGTATTAAAACAATTCGGTTTTGATTGGTTTTTTCAATCGTTCTCATGGTTCTCGTAATGTTTAGCGTTCTCAAGATAACCCTCCCTTATATAGGGTAAGCTTCATGCAAAAAACCACCCTTATTAAGAGAACCACGAGAACTAATGTAAACACAACAAAATAAACCTACCTTACCACCACCTAAAAACCTAAACACCCACCCCACCCCACCCCACGAAAACCCTAAACACCCCACAAAAAAAAAACAATACCTCATAAGAAAAGCCCCAAAAAACCTAAGCCCTCCCCCCGCAGGGCCGAAAAACCTAAAAAAACCCTAAACCACCCACCACACACCCCAAAATCCTAAAAATACCGAACCCCCCCTACACACACACCCACAAAAGCCTAAAAAAACCTAACCTCCACCCTCAACCCCCGAAAACCTAAACCCCCCACACACCTAACCCAAGGTAAGCTAAACCCCACAACTAAATGTTAAAAAAAAATTAATTAAAAATCGCTAAATTTCGTCACTAGAAAAAAACTATGACATATGCACATGTGCACCAGTACTGTTGTTCAACTTTTTTAGTGACGAAATTTTGCTAATTTTAATAAAAAAAAATTGTGTGTTTTTAATATCTTTTTAGGTATTTTTGGTTGTGTTCACACTAGTTCTCGAAATAAAGGGTGTTTCCTAACGAATTATTATCCTATATATACATACATATATATAGGGTTAGGGTAAAATGAAAACCTATACGAGTTGAGAGAACTTAAAGAACTCGGCCTTACGAAAGGTTTTTTCAAATTTGTTTTACCAAAAATCCTAAAAAAAATCAACTTTTCCAAAAAATAAAAAAAATTAAAAAAAACTTGTTTTTTTTTCATTTACGGCAGCCGTAAATGCTGTAAAAAGTGATGTCATGCTTATGTCATCACCATTTTACACCTACTGTAAGGGGTCGAAAAACACCACTTCGAATTTTTATTTTTATTCTTTTACGGCAGTGTTTTCTAACATACTCGCACGGGGAGATCGACTTCTGTAAGTTCTCACAACTCGGGGGGTTTTCCCTTGATCTTGATCCTATATATATATATATATATATATATATAGCGTGATGTTCCTATGCAAAGTGTAGGAATTGATCTTGACCATTGGATGATTGTGTTTGATGGTTGAGATCATCTTGGTGACTTTTTGATAATATATGTGTTTTAAAAATAGGCTAATTTAATTGACTGGGGTAAATATGGCATTTTACTTGTTTTAAATAAGGAAATAACTGGGGGTATCTCTCTTTCTCTCTCTCTACCTTCTTTCCTCTGAAACTATTGTGTTTTAAATAAAGAAATAACTATTATAACATAAACCTCCACAACTCCGAATCTGGTGTGTTTTAAATTGTGTATTACAGACACTGGTGTGTTGTAAATTGTGTATTTCTGAAATTGGTGTGTTTTATGTGTTAGGGATGTGCTTAATTGTGAAAACTGATATAACACAATGTGAAGAACCCATAAACTGATAAATCACAACGTCAAGAAACAATAAATGTGTTTTATGTTTCGAAATGTGTGAGGGGTGTGTTTAATTGTGAAAATTAATACAACACAGTGTGAAGAACGGAAACTGATAAAACACACCGTCAAGAATTAATGGAATGCGGATATGAATTAGCAATCATCGTGATATAAAAGATAACTGTCGATTTTGAAATTAAAGAAGATACGTAGTTTGCTTAAAAAAACTCGCTAATTTGTTTAGGATATTAAATCTTCCATAATTAAAACAATTATTCCATTACGATTAAGCCCTTTTGTATAAAATAACTAAATGTCACATGTTACAATGAGATTTTTTCCTACACTTTGTAGGAAAAGTAGAAAAAGTTAATTTTTGCTTACGTAGGATGAGAAGAAATCTTAACTTTTTATTTTTCAAATCAACGGTTAAGATGAAAATGTAAGAAAAAATGGGAGTGTGGGGGGTATCTTTGGAAAATCTTATTTATTGATTTTTTTGTCTCTCTACACTCAAGGCACGTGAATATTCCACTCTCACTTTTTAAGCGTTCATATAACGTTTTTATATGACGTTATTTTTTCATTAAAAATCACCATAAAATCGAGCGTGTTTTAATCTTTAATTTAAGTAGCCTATTGCTATATAAAATATGACAACTAAAAAACCCCAAAACAATGTGTTGTATTTATGTATTGTATAACATTTTTTATGCTAAATTTTTGTACAACATTTTTGTGCTAATTTTTTTTTACTTTTTTTGTTGAATTTTCTATACTATATTATTTTGTGCTATACTTTTTTGTACTAGATTTTTTGTGCTAGATTTTTTTGTTCTAGATTTTTTTTGTATTTTTTAAAAAAACAAAATAGGTGACACATGTCATCTTCACACTCCTATTTATAAAAGGACCAAAATGTTTTAAGACCAAAAAATACTTTTCCTTCCTACTTACAAGAAGTGCCACATGTTATTATCACAAGCATTCTTACGCAACTTAGGCAAAACCCACTTTTTTGTAGATTCTTCCTCATATATATAGGGTAGAGTTCATGCACCACATGTATTGCGAGAACCGCGAGAACCAATGTGAACACCAAAAAATACCTAAACAAATCTAAAAAACACACAATTTTTTTAATATTTAAAAAAATCGCTATATTTCGTCACCCTAAATTTTTTTCGGGTAACAATTATTGATAGACATGTGCCTATGTATAATTTCTTTGACAAATTCCTTAATACATTACAAATATAGACAATTGCACTTTCATTTACAGTAGCATCCATAAAAACTACTTTTTTACTTACTAATATTAAAAATGCACATGTGCATCATTATGTATAATCATGTTATAACGTGTTTTGATAAAAAAAGTTTGTGATTTTGAATTATAAAGTAGGCACATATACATATGTTTTGGTTAGTTATATATAGTGGTTGATGGTTTAGTTATATTTGTCACTTTATAATGTAATATGTTGTTTGGATGGTACGAAGGGTGTTGATATACATGTGCATAAAGTGAAATATTGGTAATGGTATTATATTATTAATGGTAGGAGGTAATGGTATTGTATTATGGATGGTAGAAAGGTAATGGTAGTGTATTATAGATGGTATGATAGATGAAGGGGAAAGTGTATTCAAAGTAGTGTGTGTACAAAAACACGTTATATCATGGTAATACATATAGATTCACGTGTTCTAATATTATTAATGTAAAAAGTAGTGTATTACGGGTGGTAATGTAAATGAAAGTGTAAATGTATAATATTGGTAATGTATTACGTAATTTGTCAAAGAAATGATACATATGCACATGTGCATCGACAATTGTTACTCAATTTTTGTGTGTTTTTTTTATATTTTTAGGTATTTTTGGTCGTGTTCATATTGGTTCTCGCGAATTTCGCAATAAAGGGTGGTTCCTATCGGATCATTCTCCTATGGTTAGGTTCGTGTGAGAATGACTAGACTAATTGAGAAACTTGGGAAACATTCAGAACCACACATTTTCCCTAAGCTTTTTGTAATATACACACATATGTGTGTATATTACGAAAAGCTTTGTAAAACAAGGTTTCCAAGGCCGAGTACTCTCCGAGTAGTCGCTACAAGGTAGGCTACCGAGGCAACTTTCTTCGACTCCGCCTAATTACTCGGAGTCGGTCAAACGCGGTCAACGTCGGACATAATCAGATCTAATAGGTCAACTCGGGCCTACTTTGACTTAAATAAAATAAAACATAATTTCTATGCCTACATATTAAAGAATAAATATCATTTTCACATATTTTTTTATAAATATTAGTAAATTATGTTATTTGACATATATTTAATCTCCAAAAACTAATTTCTTTATAATTTAACATGTTCAAGTACTGCCCGAGTACTCTCCGCCTAGACCGAGTACTCTCAACTCCCGGTCGGCCGACTAGGAAGCGCCTAGCGACTTTTGCAACCATGCATATGTATAGTTTAAAATTGACTATATACATATGTGTATAAATCAAGATTTGACAATATACATATATGTACATAGTCAATTTTAAATATACAGATGTTTATAGTACATTACGAATGGGTTAGGCAAATGTGTGGTCAAGAATGTTTCTCAAGTTTTCTCAAATAGGGTGGACTTCTCTTAGGATCCCTACCATATATATATATATATATATATATATATATATATATATATATATATATATATATATATATGGTGCGATTTAACTACAAAGTCTAAATCTCCTAAAAAGTGTACGAAGTCATAAAACACCATAATTTTAGCCATAAAACACACCTGAAACACTATATTCAAATCCTAGCAGTTCATCAAAAACTCCAAACACACCATCCTATAACTATGAATATAAAACACAACATGATATTAAACATAAAATACATAATGCTAATTAGAGCCTTAAACCCACGAATATAGTGTTTCAGCAATCTTTATTATGTTATTTGTTTGTTTCGTGGGTGTTTTATAGTTGACATTATGGTGTCTTATGACTTTTTACTTTTTTTTTTGTAGAAATTTTGGAGAACACTCTTCACCAATGAAGAGATTCTAGAGAAGGAGGAACTTGAGTTTGGTCTTTCAGAGCTTGCCTACTTGTACTCTCTTGTCACCCATGGTTGTTTATATCTAAGCCTCACCAGCCGATTCCCATCCATAAAACCACCCATAATGATTCCACTTGGAAAAACTAGTTTTTCTTTGTGAGAAGGGACTCAATCCCGGACGGGGATACTCTATCCCTGAAATGGATTTTGAAGGTAGGATATAAGATCCTTAGATATTTTCGCTTATGTACTATAATTATTCAGACTGGTGTTTTCTTCTTATTTACTGTGACTAACTTTGCACGGCTTGTTGAGCTTCCGGGACTCCTGAAAGAGTCGAAGCATTCCTGGCCCTTGACCCGATTGTCAGAACTTTCAAAATCAGAATCCAGGATTCTCAAGAAGAAGAATCGCAAACCACATCCTTCTACATCATGTCAAGTAAGTTGTTATAGTGTTTGCAGTTTTAACATGTTAAAAATATAGGAGTCAAATACTTATGTTGTTTGTTTGTTACACAGGTGTTCAAAAGTCTGCAAACAAATATGCCACCATGTTTAGCCTTGACGACATTGATAGCCTCCTGTCTCCTCAGACTGCTAAGAAGGAATTGTCCAAGAGCCTGAGCTTCCAAGAGCCTAGAGCGGTGACCATTGATAGACTTCCTAAATGTGGAGAAGCAACTCCATGACTTGGGATCCAAGATCGATCGTAAGCGTTCTTGTCAAACAAAGGCCATGCTTGGCTAAATCTCTTATATTACTTGGTGAAGACTAATCTTTTATGTATTACTTTTGATTTCCAATCTCTTGCAACTTTTTATTTGGGTATGTATTAATGACTTTAATAACTAGTTTTTTATATTGAAAGTGAACTTCGGTCAAACCCCTTCATGTTTCGTTGATTCACTCATTCGTGTCTTTATGGCCTATATAAAGTGCGTTAACTGCTTGGAAGGGGGTTAGAAGGGTGTTTGGGTAAAGTTTTTGCCTCGTTCAGTGTATAGATCATGTGAGGACTTGGTTCAAGCTTATTAGGACTTCCCTTGAGGCAGATAGCATCAAATCAGAGGAAGTAAGAATGACTTGAACCCCTTATAAATAAAAGTACTATTAAAACTTTATCCGGCCTTACGGGACTGTATCCCTGCTGACTCAGACCAATATGGCTGAGGGTAACGTCACCTTCACAAGAGGGGCCTACCACTTTTCGCATTAATAACTTATTTATTTATCTTTCAATATTCCGACCTTGCAGGACTTTATCCCTTCTGACGCAGACAATAGGTTGAGGGTAACGTCACCTTCACAAGAGGGGACCACTACTATAAGATAATCTCTTAAAAAGCCCAAAGTGCGGAAATCATCAAAGGATACCTAAAAGAGGAGTCGGAACCAAGTGATTACTTCTTGTCTATTTGTTTTTTCTTTTCTGTAGGTCCTTGTACGGATCTGTTCAGGCACTAATTTGGCAAACCTAACGTAAACGTGCGAAATTCGTTTGCTTAAGTGACATTGTAAACAAGTTTGTTTCTATTTAAACATTGTTTCATTGATTATCAAACTTTACAGTTCTTGGAAACAGCCGGACAGAGCTCCGTCATCCAAGTTGCAAAAGATACCTACATTCAAATGAGCACACACCTATTTATAGGCAAGGACAACTCGTACAAGGGTTAGCCACTTCGTACCAGGTGATGCCACTCCGTACGAAGTGTCCTTATAACATATAAGATACAACTTTATGCTCTTAAATACAGTCTCGATATTATTCGATGACTTAGGCGACAAACATATGCATCAACAGTCCCCCCCTGGCTGTTGCCGCAGTCTTCGAGTCTACAAATCAGCTCCAGAGTCTTTAAGCTTTTCTGATCTTTATTTTTTAAATAACTTTAACATCCATGATCTGCATATCATTTTCAATTATTTCTCTTGTTCTTGAGCTTGTCTTGATAAAACTTGAATCAACATGCACCCCCTTTCTTTAAGCTTTCTGTTATCTTTAATCAACTTGTTTATCCAGCTCCCTTTTAAACTCTATTTCGTGTTTCAAAGTACCTCAAACATTCAAATAAACATTTCAGATTCAAACTTTGAAATTTCTAAACATAAATATTTCAAATTTTAGTCTTCTTATTAGTTATAATACCCTCTCAGTTTATCAAGTCCAAATTAGTGACCTTGAATATCTTATTTATGTATCAAGTTCAACTTAATGATCTTGATTAGACTTTTAGAAACAAACTGATGCAATTATGTTCAGCAACTGATTTAAAACTTTTCAAACAATTTCAAATTTTCAGATTTTGTTCAGCAACTCTAGACTTTGAAAATCAGCTTTTCATTATCAGTGGTCGAAACTAAGAAGAAAATAAAATCTTTTTGTTTTTATGAAATGAATATCAAACACTAACTACGTACAAACATATTTCCACACATATTTTTATAAGTTTATGTTGGAGGATCAAATCAGTTTTTGAAACATATCACTAGTACTATTAACCTTTATAAGACTTTAAGCACTTAAACAAATTCACTTAGATTGTCAGTATACTTGTCCACTTAAACTTCAACACATTTCTCAATTGTTCTATGATACGTTAGGTAATTTTAAGAATCTTGACTTAACTGTGTGTCCCACCTAAGAATATACTCCCGCATCAAGATTCCATAGATTTCTTCTTACATGTGAGTACAGCTAACTGATATCTGTGACTGGGTAATGCGAGACCTTGAGAGCTCAGGTTAGTACCACCGTACTGACAATGAGATGAAGGCTCGTCTTTAAAGTGGTGTTCCAATATGGAATCTTTTGTACTGCAATTGTTGGATCTTTCGATACTTACAATTTGCTGCAGTTTTTTTGGGTTATTAAGCAAAAGTATTCTACAAGTTCTAGTCCATTGCCAACCTAAAATCATAAGAACTTGTATAATACCCCAAGTTTTCCTAGAATTTATCACAAGTTAAGCAAAAGTATTATACAAGTTCTAGTCCATTATCGACCTAAAATCATAAGAACTTGTATAATACCCCAAGTTTTCCTGGAATTTATCACAAGTTCGCCTGAACTTGTCAAATGGTGAAATTTTCTAAAAAAAATGTTACAAATTCGCCCAAACTTGTTAGAGGTAAATCTGAACATTGTTTTCTGCACAAGTTCTCCTGAACTTGTCTGTTTACTAATCAACTTTCAAGTGTTTATGAACGTGTTTTAGTTAAAATCTTCTGTCTGACGTAATGGATCAAGATTTTCACAATGCCTTTGCTACGGCAGTGGCTCAGACCTCGACTTCAAATGCAAACGCAGTAAACCAAATGAATTTAGACAACGAAATGGGAACTTCTGGATGAATATGAAGGCTAGCGTGAAAAGTTCGAGAACTGGGTACAAGCTAATTTCTTCTATAACTGGGTTGCTGTTCAGACCGGATACAAGTGGCCGGTTGATGAAAGTAATATGGATATTGCATTATCAAAGTTTACACCTGAACTTAAAGATGCGTATGTTCATGAGAAGAAGATGATAAGCTTGTTACAATAGTCAGTCAAGGAAGATATCATGATTTTGCTACCTGAATGTGATACATCGCAAAAGTTGTGGAATGCTTTGCGTGCTAAATAACAGGGTGGTGCTGAGATGATTAAAAGCAAGAAGGCTTTAATCAAGAAGGAGTTTGATATTTTCACGATGCTAAAAGGTGAAACCATGAAGCAGATGATCGATCGCTACTGTCATTTGATGGTTCAAATGAGAAGACACGATTTGAAAAGAACAGACGAAGAGATGATTGACAAGTTAGCGGATGCGCTTCCTGAAGGAGACATACTTAATGGTTTTGAAGAATGGTCCTGATTGGCCTCATTACAAGATAGCATATTTCATTGATAAGCTAGAAGGTCATGAAATGGAATTACTAAAGATCGCCAAATCGAAGAATGCAAATGTTGTGCAAGACGTAGGATTGTACTACAAAGGTGGTGTTCAGGATATTTCAAGTCCGAAGATTCAAATGGCGTTCAGTGCGAATGTAAATTCTTCGAATCAATCATTCCAAAGCCAATCCAACACTCAATCGAGTTATAATCAGAGTTCTCCAAATACAGCATATTCAAGTACTAGCTCAAATTCTCCATTCCAGAACCAAAGTAATCAGACAAATCATTCCAGTCCCAATTCGAATGTATTTCATTGCAATATTGCGGTCAATCTGAAGAACGTTTTCTCTGAACAAACAGCCAAACAGCACATAGCGCTCCTTGTAACCGTGCTTGAATCATATGAAAGCTTAGTTGCGAGGAAGATTGGGAATCCGGAGATGACGGCTGAGGATTACGACCAGGTTGATGAAGAGGAATTGGAATTGATGGATATCAAATGGAGCTTAGCATCGATTATCAGAAGAGTCACAAAGTTTGTCACGCTCACATGAAGAGATATTGGAAATTCGAGCAATAAGCTTGGATTCGACAAAAAAAAAAGGTGACATGCTTAAGATGCAGACAAAAGGGGCATTTCAAACGTGAGTGCACAAATCAAAAAGCAAGTGGTAATCAAAGTCCTTTTAGAAACAACAATGACTATTACAAGAAATCCTAGCAATATATGCCGTTTCCTAGAAAAGTTCAAGTTGAAGTACAAGACGATTCATCAAAGACAAATGAAAAGGCTCTAGTTGTTGCACATGAGGATTAAGGGTTTGATTGGAATAAATGTATTTCCAAGAAAACTGGTGTCGCGTTGATGGCCGAGATTATGGAAGAGCCTGAGTCAATGATTGATGATGCAGCTCTTGAGAATGCGATCTTAGAAGAATATTTGCAAAGATTAGAGGAAGAGGAGATGATCTATCACGAGACAAAGATGAAGAACATTATTCCTCCTAATCTTCAATCTAGTTTTGTAGGTTGCTTTGATGATGCAAATCAGGAGCATGTGGTTGAAGAAAAGAAACCGGATGTTGAGGAGATCATCGATGTGACAAAGGAGATGAATGAAGAAAACCTCACAAAGATTGTTGACAAAGCAATTATGGCCAATCTGAAAGAGGTAAGACAAGAGGTAAAGGTGATTGAGAAGGAAGTTGTGAAAGTGCAAATTGTGGAGGTTGAAAAACCTTGCACAAAGTGTACTAAAGCTTGTGAGCAGTGTGCTGAAAAATCATCTATCATAAGCGATTTAACAATTCATAATGAAAATTTTAAATTTGATTATCGCACAATGAAAGAAGCTTATGATAAGATAAAAGGCACTTACATTATTGTTGAACAAGCTAATCTTGAACAAGGTGGTACAATTAGAATGTTAAAGGCAATGGTGATTGAAAAACAAGAAGCCATTAACATGTATATTAACAATATTGCTGAGCTAAAACATGAACTTCAAGAATCTAAAATTGAAACCGAACGGGTAAGACAACTGTTGCTCAGTTATACGACTAACGCTTATGTCATCGATCACATTCTTCCAACAATTCCATCGGAAGGAAATGATGTGAAGCCAAAAGGTAAGAAGCGTACAGATTATAGCAATGTTCCACCTCCATTGTGCGCGAGTTACTGCCACAAGAAAGTGCAAGGGATGGAGAAGGCACTTAATGTAACACTTTTATAAAAAACAATCGATAAGTTGCCTGAGAACATTGATATAATCTACACGACATCTAATGATGACAGTGAAGCAGTAGTGAAAAATGTGGTTGAAAATGTTTTGGGAAATGATTCTGATGATGGCAGCTTTGAAAGCGCCGACTCGAGTTTAGATAGTTCTGAATCACAATCTGAAAATGAAGATACTTCATCGGAAAATTGCCTAAGTGATGATCCTAACGTTGTAATGTACAAAGTTAAGGACTCATATAGACTATATTTTGACGATAGTTTTCCGATTCAGAATGTGAAAGAAGATCAAATTGACAAACTATTCAAACTTGTTGAAGTGTCGTCAGATGATCTAGAGAAGAATGAAAAGAAATTTTACTCAAAATCCAAGAAATTTTATAACAACTACCAAAGAAATGGTGGTGATTTTCCTAAGAATAGGAGAGCGGGTTTGGGTTTAGAGGTAGAAGATGAACCGAAAAAGAAACAATCACCATTTCACGAATATAAAACGAAAAACAGGAAATTCGTGTTTGGGACAAACACGGTTCAGGAGAAGGATTCGATTGGAAAGCAATCGAACAATGAATTTAAGAAATAAAAAGAGCTTCATGATAAGGCGAAATCCACAAGTGGAGTAAAGACCACTAGTGGACAAACTGTTGATACTCAGACTTGCTTTAAATGCAATGAGGTTGGACACATTGCATGAAAATGTCCGAAATCAAAGCCTATCTATCAACGAAGAAAGAAAACTTCTGATGGTGAGAAACTTAAGCACCCAGAGATTGTGCCAATAAAGATCTTAAAACGAAATAATGAATCTAACATTAAAGTAACATCTAAAATTGAATCTAAAATTGAGAAATCTACTTTTGAAAAGGGTGAAACTTCGAAATCGAATGAAAATAAAGATTCAAATATAAACAAAAAAGACACGAATGAAATCTCAAGCTTCGGTTGCAAAGAAAACCTCATCATCATCTGAAAGTGCAAAGTCTGCATCAGTCAAAATTGAAAATGTTAATGAAACTAAGACTGATCAGAAGTTTCCGTATGTTGATTTGAAAGTTCCTACTTATGATATCCCGAGTCCACCCAAGATGGGAAAGGCTTGGATATCCCTCTTTAAATAAGTTCTTTTGCATGTGCAGGGGCTCCCAAGATCCATCTTGTCAAAGTGGATTATGGATAGCGGAGCTTCACGTCACATGACTGGGATGCGTTCCTTACTCTTCGATATTAAAGCAATCAATGGAGGGTATGTGGGATTCGCGGGTAATCAAGGGGGTCGAATTGTTGTAGAAGGAAAATTTTCAAATGGTGTGGTTTCCTTTGATAAGGTCAACTACATTGTTGAGCTGGAGAATAATCTTCTGAGTATCTCTCAGATCTGTGACAAGAAATTCACCACTCATTTCAACGACAAGGAGTGCATTATTCTAAAACCGGTTTCAAGATTCCAGAGGAATGGATTCTCATGCGTGCTCCTCGAGAGAATGATCTTTATGTGCTTGATATGAGTATTGCTACAACTACATTGAAGTCGGCACAGTGTTTCATCACGAAGGCCACAGACAAGGAATCGATACTTTGGCACAGAAAGATGGGTCATATTCACCTGAGAAAAATGAATTGTCTGGTTCATAATAATCTCATGGAAGGAGTGAATCTTAAAAGCTTTCACATGAACGACAGTTGTATTTCAGGAGATCTTTATTACCTGGTAGTAACTGATGATTACTCAAGATTTTCATGGGTATTCTTCCAAGAGAGCAAAGATGAAATGTTTGATAACTTAATGATACTTTTTAGGAAGCTTGAAAATCTGTACCACCTTCCTATTAGACGAATTCGAAGCGACAATGGTATAGAATTCAAGAACAAACGTATGCAAGAGTTCTGTAATGCGAAGGGGGTTCTTCATGAATTCAGTGCTCCGTATACTCCACAGCAGAACGAGGTTGCTGAACGAAAGAATCGAACGCTGATAGAGACAGCTCGAACGATGCTTGCAGATTCAAAACTACCCGTGAGCTTTTGGAGCGAAACAGTGGCTTCAGCATGTTATACGTTGAACATGGTCTTAACTGTCAAACCTACCAAGAAGACGTGTTTTGAACTTCTTAACCAAAGAAAGCATAATCTGGAGTATTTGGAACCGTTTGGATCTCCCCGCATTGTCATTGATCCAGATGGTAAATTCGGTGCAAAGTCTTTACAGGGTTTCTTTGTCGGATACGCAAGTCCACTCAGTCGAGTCTATGTTCCAAGTATGAAGCAAGTGGTTCTTGTTCAACATGTCGACTGCCGAAGGTATACAATGCCAACACAAAAGGCAAGTGATGCTTGGATGTTCAACTATGACAGTTTATGGAAATCTGTCGATCTTCCAGAAGAACCAATTGACGAAGAAATAGCTGCTTTGTATTATTTGCATCAGTCTACTAATCAAGAGCAAATTTCAAGGCCAATAGTGGTTAATCAACCATCTGTTGGTAATCTTCTTCTCGTGAAGGTCAAAGTAATGTTCAAGCTGAGCCAGTTACACCTGTCGCAGAACCAGTGAATACTACTTCAGAACCCAATCTTTCTCAAGCGCATGATTTGGATTCTGATGAGGCTCCGACTTTCGATCAAGATGGCGAATCCAGTTCTGATGAGTAATCCGAGCAGATCACTAGTTTGTTAAATCAATCTACTAGCCCGAGTTCTAGAAATAAAGCATCGTCAAGCAATTCTCCTGTTGAATCAGTGGTTGATCCGAATGTTAACAATCTGGAGAGTACAGTTGATGTCTCTGATGAAGTTATGCCGAGATCTTATCCTTACCATCCATCTGACACTATTATTGGTGAATTACAAGCTGGAGTTAGAACGAGAAGCCAGATCAATAAAGCGCTTATTTGTTTCTACACCAAGGTGGCTCTATATCAAGAATTCTGTTCTTATCGGTGTTTTATATCTCAAATAGAGCCAAAGTCAGTCACTAAGGCACTTGGAGATGAAAATTGGGTACTTGCAATGCAAGAGGAGTTACTACAATTTGAGAAATTAGGTGTATGGAAGCTTGTTGACCTCCCGGCGAATTTAAAAGTGATTGATACTAAGTTGGTGTTCAATTGTAAGCGTGATGATCGAGGGGTAATTATGCGAAACAAAGCTCGACTTGTTGTCAAAGAATTTCACCAACAAGAAGGTATTGATTACACAGAAGTGTATGCACCAGTTGTGAGATTAGAGTCTATCCGCATTTTCTTGGCGTTCGCGTCTTGGAAAGGTTTTAGGGTGTACCAGCTTGATGTTAAATCAGCTTTTCTCTACGGCAAATTGAGAGAACAAGTGTATGTTGGCCAACCATCGGGTTTGTTGATCCACTGAACAAGAAGAAAGCATTTCTCCTGGATAAAGCGTTGTATGGGTTGCATCAGGCCCCGATAGCCTTGTACGAGACGTTATCTCAGCACCTAGTCGGCAACGATTTTATCAGAGGCACAGTGGATAGTACCTTGTTTAGGAGAGAAGTTGGAAATCATCTGCTGATCGTACAAATTTATGTGTATGACATCATTTTTTGTTCAACGAACGGCGATCTATGCAAAGAATTTGAATCTATCATGAAGCAAAAGTTCGAAATGAGCTCGATGGGCGAAATGAAATTCTTTCTGGGATTGTAGGTTGATCAGTTGCCGGATGGTATCTTTATTCACCAAACCAAGTATGTTCATAACATTCTGAAAAACTTTGAGATGGATAGCACGAAGCCGTTATCAACACCTCTGGCACTCAACCATGGAATCTGTGTCGATGAGCTTGGAACTAAAGTTGATAACATTCTTTATCGGTCGATGATAGGATCATTGATGTATCTAACGGCGTCTCGTCCGGATATTATGTATCCTACCTGCCTCTGTGCACGGTATCAGTCCAGTCCCAGAATATCTCACATGCAGATCGTGAAACGAATTTTCAGATACTTGAAGGGATGTCCAAGCACCAACTTGTGGTATCCAAAGAATGACAACTTTGATCTGATGGGATATGCAGACTCTGCTTTCGGTGTTGACAGATTGAACACAAAGTCTATGATGGCCGGTTGCCAGTTCTTTGGAACACGATAACAATTTGACAGTGCAAGAAACAAACCACGGTCGCTCTCTCTACTTGTGAGGCTGAGTACATCTCATCTTCCAGCTGTTGTTCACAATTTTTGTGGATCCAACAGCACATGAGAGACTATGGATTGCAATTTCTTGACACTCCATTATATGTAGACAATAAGGCAGCAATCGACATAACTAAAAATCCAGTTCATCACTCTCGAACAAAACATATCGAGATTCGTAACCAATTTATTCATGATTGCTATGAAAAAAATTGGTTCGAATTGAGAAAATCCACACCGATGAATAAAAAGCTGATTTTTATACCAAACCTTTCAGTTTAACACGGTTTAAATACTTAATGAGGCTTAACGGTATGAAAAATCTTTTGACAGGTGCGGAAGCAGAGGTTGAATATGGATCGGACGACAAGTTCTCGTGATCCTCATTGGTTTGTTATCTTTTAAGATTAAAATTTCTTAAAATCTAAAATACAAAAATATGTTTTTGATTTTACGGGGGAGAAATGAAATGAGAAAATACAAAAACATATAAAAAACAAAAAAAAATACAAAAACATATAAAAACCAAAAAGTACAAAAACATGAAAAAGACAAAAAGAATTTTGTGTCAAAAAAGGAAATGATAGTACATCAGTGGACTATCACATTATGCTAAGGATTTGTAAAGTTTAAAAATTTTAAACAAGTCTTACTGTGGATGTGTCGATAGGCTTTACACATTCAGTAGATTGTTTCCGGGATATAAACTAAATTTTACAACTGCTTAACTTGTGGATTAACATCTCTCGGATGTATGGACTTAATACTCCAAAATTTCGTTTGAGAGATTGCCTGATTCTGAGATATGAGGTCTTTATAGATGATTGATATCTGGGCTATTATACAAGTTCTTCTAATTTTGCGTAAGCAATGGCCTAGAACTTCTATAATGCTTTTGCTAAGAATCCCTAAACTACAACAAAATTGAAAGAATTGAAAGATCTAATCAATTGCAGTCAAAAGATTCCATAATTGGAACAACTCCTTAAAGTCAAGCCTTCATCTCTTTGTCGATATGGTGGTATTAGCCAGAGCTCTCAAGGCTTCGCATAACCCAGATACAAATATCAGTTATGTTATACTCACCTATAAGATGAAATCTAGGGAATCTTGATACGGGAGTATATTCTGAGATGGGAACCATAGTTGAGTCAAGTTTCATAATTCTAACTAAGATATCTTGGAACAATTGCGAAATGTGTCGAAGTTTAAGTGGACAAATATATCAACAATCTAGGTATACAAGTTTAAAACTTAAAGTCATCAAAAGGTCAACGGTACTGGTGATAAGTCTCAATCAACTGATATGATCCTTAGACACGAATTCACAAAAATATGTCTGTAAATATGTTTGTACATAGTTTATTTGATTATAGATTTAAAACCCAAAAAGATTTTCTGTGTGTTTTAGCATACACTTTCGAAAATTCAAAAAGATTTTGTTTCTACACTGCTTTTAATAGCCAATGATGGAAAGCGGATATTCGGAGTTCGGAATGGTGCAAATGGTGGGAAATCTTGACGACAACGGGTTTGGAGCTAATCTGTAAAATCAAAACACACAAAAAACAATGAAAAAGAAAACATAATTTTGTTCATAACGGGTCGAACCGAGGTCATTAACTTGGACTCGACAGACAAATCGGTTAACCAAGGTCATTAACTTGGACTTAGTCAACTGAGTGGATTTTCATAACTGGTAAACATGTGAAAGATCAGGGTTTAAAGTGTAAAATTTGAAAAAGTGTGAATTAACTTTGATCAAGTTCGGCCGAAGTTGGTTGTCCAAAGTTTGAAAGAGGATTGGAAAACTTCGGGCGAAGTTATCAGTTGAAATTGTAACTTTGTGTGTCAAGTTCGCCCGAAGTTGTTCAGACTATATAAAGAACAACAACTTCGGAGAAGTTCATTTCATCTGTGAGTGTTCTATGTTAGCGAACTTGAGCGATTAGAACGAAGTTGCTAAAATACATTTGAAGTAATGTTATTCTGCCAAATTTAAGTCCTGAACTAAGTGATTGGCACACTTAGGATCATGGCCGAGGTATAATCATCTAAAACAACCATGAATTTGCAGAGTTTAACATGTCAGACTTAAACTTGTTAATACACATAGATTTAGGTTGATTGGAATGAAATTAAACGGTCAAAAAATAATATCGGTATACATATTAACAATAAATAAAAAATTGGTTGTTGGACATGTGATTGTTGCAGGTATGTGCTGGAAGGGATGACAAGTTCGCCTGAACTCATTGAAGTTGTTTTGTAACAACTTCGGGCGAAGTTGTAATAAAATGTCCAATAACATAGAAATAACAACTTCGAGCGAAGTTGTTCAAAAAGTGTTGATCAGATTTGAATTGACAACTTCGACCGAAGTTGTTATAACTTGATTCAAATACTTGTTTTTTTTTGGGTCAAGTTCGCCCGAAGTTACTTTAAACTAAACAAAATTGTGTAATAATTTCAAGTTCGCCCGAACTTGATGTTTGTGTTTGTTAAAAATTTGTAAAAAATGCTAAGTGTTGATTTTTCTGTTTTGCAGAATATCCAGCTATCGTTTTCGAAGTTCCACAACACTTGCGTGTCTCTGGATAAGAAGATATATCCTACACTGGCAGCTTTCTCAGATATTCTATAGTTTTTGGGACGTATACCAATCACGAAGGCGATTACAGACAAGCATGTGGTTTATCACTCACATGTATATTTTTTCTGGAACTCAGCATCGTTTGATGAAGCAACAAACGTAATCACTTCTGCTGTTCGTGTTGGCAATGAAGATAAAGAGATAAAGATTTCTGAAGCAGATATCCAGAAAGTTTTGGAATTCAACGACAATACAGGCGATCCTATAAGCTTCGAAGAAAGGATGGTCAAAGGTTGTTCTACCGGATGGGATATAAAGGGCATGTTAATGAACCCACGTTGAAGAAAGGCGGAGTTCCTCTTCCGTACAAGTTTCATATACACGCTATTATTCACGCATTTAGCCACAAGAAAGCCGGTTTAGATGATGTTCAAGATTATATGGCTTGTATGGCGATGGCGTTGGTGTTTAATAGGAAGTTCAACTTTTCTAAAGTTGTTCTAAAACTTATGTCAAAGAATATGGGCAAAGATAGATTGGTGATGTATCCAAGATTCGTCCAAATGCTGATAGATGATAAATTTCAAGACATCACAAAAGATCCAAACGATATTTTGTACTTAAGTCACATGGATGAGACCACTCTGAAGAAACTTATGACGTTTCAGAGGCAAGATTTTGCTCCGATTGCGAAATAAGTATTTGGTGCTGTAGTTGAAGCTAATTATGTGTCACCACCTGACGGTAAGTGGAGAAATGATGGTAGTGGAGATGATAAGGATGAGGTTGAGCTGTTGAGGACTTTCAAAGAAAAAAAGAGGTGACTAGTATACAAAGAAACCGACTCAGAAAAAGAAACGACAAAGAGTGTCAAAGAAAGTAGAAACTTTATTGGTCGATGAACAAGATGATGTTTCAGTTACTGAACAGTCACAGCCTGAAACAAGCACAACAACAGCAAATATTGAAATAACAGAAGCAGAAAAGCATGATGATGTTATTTCAGCTACTTCTGACAAAGAAGATTCCATCGATTCAACTGATCCGAGATTAGAGCAGGCAAGAAAGAAGAGGAGGAAGAGAGATTGAAAAAGAAAGGTGAAGGTTTATACAAACCTTCTACTTAGGAGAATTCAGACGATGAAAGGCCAAAGAAGAAATCTAAGCGTCAAAAGACCAAAGCGGGTGATTCAAAGAAAACAACTGGTTCTCCAAGCACCAAAGGTAGAAAGAAACCTCAAAGTCAAAGATATTTAAGTCAAAAGAAAAAGAAAGATGTAACACAAGAACCTTCGGTTGCTGAATTGCAAGATATTCTTATTACTGAAGTTCAAGAGCCGCCGACTGCTACAGTACAAGATCAACCAGAAGATGTTATTTCTAAAGAAGTACATGTTCAGATTACAACTCATTCTACGCCAAAGTCTACACCAAAATCTAATCCAAAGGTAACTTCAACAAGCACTCCACAAAATGAAAGATATTTCAGAGACGCTTTTGGTGATATTCTAGATAACGTTCATGAACATATCTCTACTCAAGATATGGAGGATATGTTTAAAGAAACAAAGACCGAAGAACTTGAAAGGCGAATTAAAGCTCTTGAAGATAAGTTGAAGCAGAACGAAGTCGAGAAAGAGATTCTGAATGATAAAATCAAGTTCTTGGAAGATGATCGAGGGTATTTAAAAGCGGTGGTTGAAAGTTTGGGATTGGCTAATGATAATCTTCTCAAAGTCATTGAAGAACTTAAAGCCAAAAGAGATCAAACGAATCGAAGATTTCTCAGATTGCAGACTGTGTTGACAAATAGTCTAGGCATTGATTTTATAGCACAGTATAATAGGCTAGATGCTCAAGAGGCGAAAGATAAAGCTGAGAAGGAATAAGAAACACAAGACAAAGGTAAAGGGGTTGCTGAGGGAGCCCCTAAACCAGCTGAAGAGCCTGTGATAGAAAATATTGTTGCTGAGAATGTTAAATCCGTTAAAGCTCCTGAAACAGAATCTGTTCCTGAAGAAATTCCTGTTGAAGTATTTCAGAATGTTGAACAAATCGATGAACCTGTTAAAGCTACGGAAACAAAGAAATAATCTGAGGAAAAAGATGATTGAAAAAGATGATGACGATGATAAAGACGACGACCCTGCTGGTGACAATAAAGATGATTCAGATCACAGGGATGATAATGATGATGGTTAGGGTAGTGTTGGTCTTAAAGTTGATTCGACAAAGTTTCATACTAGCTTTGATTTGGATTCCTTGATGAAAGATGAAGCGAATATAGAGGATGATCGAAGTAAGGGGGAGCAGTCAGGGCCTCAAGATGATGATATTTCTGATGCTATAGTGGTTATACTTATTGTTATTGCTCACATTCAACCCCTAATGCTCATTTTAGAACATAATGTGGAAGGGGGAGAATTTGTCCACAACTACACCAAGGAGATTGCAAAGATGCTAGAAATGGATCCTGAACCTGTTGATTTTGATTTCGAGGAGGAATTGGTGAATATAGATGCTTTTGAGCCGATTAAGTATTTCTACAAGCATAGACCTGAAGCAAATGATTATAACAAAGTGATTGTTGAAGATAGGTCTGATGATGAAGAAGAGGGTGCTGAAAAGTATTCTGGTGCTAACACTGACAGTTTTCCAACTTTCAACGAGATGTATGAAGAATTGAATGCTGATTTGTTGAAAGAAAAGATTGAAGAGTCGTTTCGAGAAGAAAAAGTCCCAAAGCCAATGAGAAAAGAGGAAATAGCTAAAGCGAAGAAGTCCTGGTTCAAAGAGATGCCAAAGTAACGAAAGTTTCGAAGACCACTTGCATTCTTTACAAGAGACAAAGATAAATCATTGGGAGATATTTTGAGTTAGGGATGGTTGAAAGAATTGGACGTTTATGATATTAAATGTGAACTCGGAGTGCAATACTTCCGGTATTTGGTGGATCTTAAAACATTATCATATTGGGATATAGAGGAGTTGGTGCAAACACATAATATTAGTTATTTGATGAAGTTTCACGACCAATGTCTTTGGAAGGTTATCAAGTTTGAAGCACTTTACGGTTTTAAATACTGGAAACCGTTTATCCCGAAGCGGCGAATCAGGATTGATAAAAAGACTGGTGAAAAAGATATTACACTTGTGATGAAAAGGCCTAGAGCGATGAAGAATATGCCGTTTATGCCGATTGAACAAGATTTCTATCCTCTATTCAAATGGTGGTAGATAGACCCAGAAACATGTGAAGCCGTGATTGTTCTGCAAGCTGACGAGAACTGGGATATTACAAAGAATTAACGCCAGAACTAATAGAGAGACGGAGGAAGACATGGGGTTTATGGCGAACTATCTGAATACTAGACCCAATGTGGCTAGTAAATTGTTCTAAAGAAGATATCAGATGTTTGTTCTTAAACAAAATCTGCTTTGAGAAAAGAGAGAAAGTTCAGGCCAAACAATTCCAAGGTGTTGTAAATGTTTGCTATGCACAAGGAATTAACACAGGACGTATGTGGGAGTCGAAATGGAGAGAGTTAGAAAGAGACGAGTTTCTGAAAGAGGAACGGTGACTCGAGAAGATACATGAAAGGGCTAGGGAGGCTAGACTCAGAAGATTTCAGTTTATGACTAAAGTACCTCCTACTAACCAAACGCCGATTCCGAGACAAGAGCGAAGAAAGAAGCCGTACACGAACTTCTATGGTCATTAGAGTCAAATTTTGAAGACAAAGGCTTTTGAAGACTGATCAAGACTACGACAATATCCAAGGGGGAGTCGTCTGTTGATACACAATGTCTATTGTCTAGGTCTTGGATTAAGCCGAACTTGTCATGCCCTGACCAACTTCGGGCGAACTTGATGTCTTTACATCATAAATACATCAAAAACTTACATTTTCAAACCCTATCTAAAAAGACCCAATCCAAGACCTAGACAATAGACATTGTGCATCAACACCCCAGATATCAATTCTCGATAAAGACCTAGTATCTCAGAATCAGGCAATCTCGCAAAAAAAATTTCTGAGTAGGAAGTCCATATATCCGAGAGATGTTAATCCACAAATCAAGAAGTTAAATCTTTTAAGTTTATATTCCGGAAACAATCTACTGAATGTGAAAAGCCTACCATCACGTCCTCAATTAGATCTGTTTAAAAACCTTTTAACAATTCAATTCTTTAGCATACTGTGATAGTCCACTGATGTACGATCATTTCATCTTTTACACAAAACTCTTTTTGTCTTTTTCAATGTTTTTGTACTTTTTGTATTTTAAATGTTTTGGATTTTCTGAAAAGTTTTTCTCCCCTAAAATTCAAAAACATAATTTTGTATTTTTGATTTATAGAAAAACATTGACTAATCGATGAGAATTACTTCAATACGCCATCCATTACTTCAAAAACCTTTGACACTTTTGATCTTAAAAACATTTAAAAACCTGTCTTTAAATCAGTTTTGTCTTGTTCAGTAGTAAGGGTTCTGCGAAATTTTCAAAAATTTCTTCAAAACTTTTGTAAAAATTTCAAGTAAACGTGAAACCGAATTTTCAAATTTTCCTTCAAAAATTTGTAAAAATTGTAACATCGACGTTATTTGCATTTATAACGGCCTTTATGTAGAACTTGATAACCTGGCCTATTTCTCGTCATATGCTAGAAACCTCATTCTTCATGAAACTTTTTAAATTCCGGAAGCTCCTGCATAAAAATTCGAACAATTAGTTGAGTAGTGACACCCAAGTCTTTCTTCAACCTCAATTTTAATTTTCTTTTCACAATCAGGTTTACGTTGGATTTTCTCAAGATTCGAAAAATCCTCTAAACTTTCAATTTTCACTGATTGTGTGATTTTTCCTACAACTTTTTCTTTAATCGCCCATGTTTGGTTTTTATTTAAAGTTTTCTTGAAATACAGTGTAGAATCTTTTTGTTCATTACTTTTCGAGGATTCACTAGTTTCAAATCTTGAAAACTTAGTAATAAATGGTTTCACTTTGCTTGTCGATTTTGTACATTGTTTCCAAACCTGGGTTGGTACAAACATTAGTGATGATTTTTGTTTCAAATTTCAGAATTCTTCTTAACAACATGAACAGGTTTAGGATTATTTTATGAACATTTTCTAGCAATGTGTCCATATTTGTAACATTTAAAGCATGTCCTACTGTCAACGACAGAAGGTTCCTTAACCTGTTTACTTTGTTGCTCTTTGAAAAATTCTTCATTAGATTTTTTATAGAATTGACTTTCATTTGTGTTTTCTGAATTTTCAGGAACAAAAGTAATTTTCTTCACATATTTTGATTTTTCAAACTTGTTATAATTTTTTCTTACCATTCCCATACCCTTTCCAACCAGTGTAATTTCTTTGTTGGTTGTTTGAATAAATATTTTTGGGTTTGGAGTAGTAAGATTTATTTCTGTTAAAGTTCAAAACTTCTGATTCTTTTGTTAAACTTTCAATATCAGAAATTTTGATTTCAACAAGTCTGAAAAACTTTTCAACTCGGTTTAAGTTCACATTCTGCGTCGGAAATTAAAAATCAGAATGTAGTTCATCGATTCCAATCATTTTGTACATTAAAACACCTGGATCATCATTTGAACCACTTTCTAATGTTTTGATATAAGCATCATGAAAATTTTCGTCATTTTCAGATTGTGAACTCACTCATACTTTTTCATGTTTCTGTTGAATGTTTTCATAATTACCTTTTTCTTGTCCTAAAACATTCTCAACCACTTTTTTAATCACATCTGATCCATCATTTCTATCATATTTTGAATAGGTAACATCGATGTTTTCAGGCAACTGATCTTTTTGTTCGGTCTTTACTGTCTTTAGATGCAAGTTCAGCGCCTCTTCATCCCCCTCAGGATTTTTAAGGCATAACTAGTCCATATCAGGGGTGGACATTGATTGTAACCTATTCCTTTGTTCTGATAGCCGTAATATCTTCTCCATTTTCATCTTTTCCAGTCGGCTTCGGGAGAATATGATCCAAAACATATGAAGCTGTTGAGCTCATTCTTTTTATCAACCTTTCAGTCTCTATCCTCATTGCTTCCAGCTCATTCTTTTAATTTGGATATTGTGTCAATATGGATGTTTATTACGATCTGTTTATTCATGATTGTAGCCTTTAACATTCTGATCATAGCGTCATTTTCTCTGCTCTTATCAATATGTAGATTGATTGTTCTTCTAAACATATCATAAGCTTCTTTTTTGTCTTTAAACTCTTTTAACAACTTATCATAATGGCATTTAAGCTCTTTATAATTCTCATCCTTCTCTAAACAAAACTTACACGGTTCGAGACATTTTGTGCACTGTCTTTCTACCACAACTTCATCTTCTTGGACATTTTCAACTTTCTTGTTCGGTTCAACCCTAGAATATGCTTCTTCTTCATCTCTTTGATCTATATAAATTTTCTTTGCAATCATATCTTCTTCACATTGCATATTCTGACAATTTTCCTGATCACCATAAAAAGCGTTAAAAACAATAGGAACCATAAATGCTTCACAAGCAGTTTGTAAAAATTCTCTTTAATCAAAATAACAATGATTAGACTCTTCAGGAACTTCATCATAATGAACTCTTCCATTTTGGATAAAAACTTGGTTTTCAAAAGCTTTATGAAAAATAAGACTTTGTAATCAACAATTTCAATGGATCGGTTTGCTAAAAACGTTTAAAACACTTTCTGAAAACTGTTTTACAAGATTATACCATTAAACACTCCTGTCAATAGAAATCTAATGATGTATAATGTCCAAGATCTATTTAGGAATTTTCATGCCTTTTTTTTGTTCACTTCGTATGAACTGTTTGTTTATTTCGTACGAAGTGGATGTACACTTCGTACGAATTGAATGCACACTTCGTACGAAGTGTGATCAGCTCGTACGAGATGATCTTATACTTTCTCGTTTTTTTGCCATTTTTGACTTGATTTTGATCTTTTTAGCTCTAATCTTTTCAAGGGTTTTAATATTATGGATTTTATGTATTATACTTGAAAATCAGTCTATTTTGTCTGTGTAATGCCCAAGAAAAGTCAAAAATAGAAAGAATGAGTAGAACATGAGATATTTTTAGTCCAGTGTCTTCAAATCAGGCCTCTCCTGCTCTGATACCACTTGTAGGTCCTTGTAGGATCTGTTTAGGCACATGCTTCTGAGCCTAACGCGTATAGCGCTAGGAAGCATCATCGATTTAGATCGCCAAAGTCGACTTGAGCAAACCTAACGTAAATGTGCGGAATTGATTGCTTAGGCGACATTGTAAACAAGTTTGTTTCTATTTAAACACTGTTTCATTGATTATCAAACTTTATAGTTCCTGGAAACAACCGGACAGAGCTCCGTAGTCTGTGTTGCAAAAGATACCTACATTCAAATGAGCACACACCTATTTATAGGCAAGGACAACTCGTACAAGGGTTAGCCACTTCGTACGAGGTGATGCCACTTCGTATGAAATGTGATATCCACTTCGTGCAAAGTGTCCTTATAACATACAAGATACAACTTTATGCTCCTAAATACAGACTTGATGTTAGTCGATGACGTATGCGACATACATATGCATCAACAGTAGTAAATCCCTTAGTGATTTCCATATCAGGAAGTGAAATTTCACCAAATGCTTCAGCAAATGTTTGTCTCGGTTCAAAACGAGGTGTAGGACTTTGACGGGCTTGAGTTGTTGGTTGTTTTGGTATTGTTTGTGGTGAGATTGGATGTGTTGGTGGTGGTATTGGTGGTATAACAGTTTGTAATTGTGGAGTAGTGGGTGGTGGTTGTGAAATTGGTGATGTATGAATTGGTGAAGTAGGTGGTTGTTGAATGCTTTCTGATTCGATTACAGGTGTTTTATTCTTCATGTACTTCCTTGGTTTCTTAACATTTGGAGACCCAGTGTACTTATGTTGAATCCCCAGACTTGCTTTTAACTCTTCGAGTCTTTTTCTTTGGTCGTCTTGTCTCTTCCTCTAATTCTTTCTCCAAAGGAACATATATATCATCATCCTCACCTCTTTTCTTTAAAGCCTCTTGTTCGTTTTCTTTCTGAAACTATTTTAACCTTTTATCCATAGAATCTTCAGACTCTTCATTGTCATCACCAACAGTTTGCTTTTCATTATCAGATGTTACAGAGATAACCTCATTATCACTTTTCTCCTCTATTTTAACATTATGTTCAACATTTGCTTATGTATGAACTTCAACATTAATTTCAGGTTGATCTTCAGGTTCATCAACTAATAATGTTCTAGCAGTAGATTTCGTGTTCTGAGAAGTAGACGAAGATGCTCCAGGTGTTTGCTTTTCCTTTGGTGTTCGTTTTCTTTTCTTCTTTACTTCCTCTTTTTCATACCACCTACTTCTTTTCTAAACAAATTCTTCCAAAAATTTCAATTCTTCACTTTCATCACCACTGGTAGCTTTACGCCACTTGCCTTTTTCAGGTGCAACATACTTTTTGTCTTTTATAGCTCCAAACATCTCTTTAACTGGTGGTTCAGTTTCTTGCTTCAGATACATATCTAATCTTTGTAGCGTATCAACATCCATATGATCTAACTTCAATATATCATCATTGTGCTTCTTTAGATTCGAATATTGATCATCTAATAACATCTGGACAGAATGAGGATATTGCATAAACTTATCATTGCATGTGTTCTTCACCATGTGTTTAAAGACAACTCATGAAAAGTTGTATGGCAGATTTAGTACTAGTCTAGTAACCATGCACATCTGGTAATCAACTACATCGTCAAAACCACCCTTTCTGTGACTTAGTGCATGAATAATGAATGAACGAATATTTTTTAAGGACGATCCAGATTAGCCTTCTTGAACGTTGTTGCATTTACCTATCCTTTATAACACATACGATAGAAGCAACCTTTGACCATGCGTTTTGGAGATCCTGTTGGATCTTTCTCATCTCTTTGAAATCCAAAACTCTTTGAATGTCAGCTTCTGTGATTTTCACTTCAAATTCTTTGTCGTCTATCTTCACTGCGGAATATATTGTTTTCTCATCTTCAACGTATCTAGCCGCATTCCAAAAATACTCAACATGGGACTTGTAAGGTGTATGCTTATGTGTCAGCGCCAGCACTTTAGTCACACGTATCCTTTCCATAAACTCTAAAACATCGACAAATGGTTTAATCTCCGGAATGTCTTTATCTATCACATAGCAAATTTTGTGAATTGGTGAAACTGACGTTTTCTTTTCCTGCACAAAACAAGAACATTCGACACTTAGAATTTTTTACAAAATATGCATTTTTACACACACTTCGAACGAGTTGTGTCAAGCGAGTTGAATCACATAATAACAAACCTATACCACAAACACTTCGTATGAGTTGTAATGTTAAAATTATTATTTAAAATCCAAGACCACTTCATACGAGTTGATCATGTAAAACAGGTTATACATTTGCACTTCGTACGAGGTGTACATTTTCACCTCGTACAAGGTGTGTCATCTCCTTCAACAAAAACCTGTCAAAACCTAAACATGTAATTTTTAATCAATTAAAGGTCCGTTTAGGTGTTATAGATTTCGATTAACAATTATCTATCATCAATTTCAAGTTTGACCCGCTCAAACTTCCTGAATCTAACGTTTTATGTCTAACAGTTCGAATTCGTTGGTTAAACTAGATCTATTACCTTTCCCATTGAAAGAGGTGTGTTAATCAACCTCCCTAGTAATGATTTTAGTAGTTATTCGTCGTTAAATGTTCGAAATTTACAGATCGCACCAGTGAATCAGTTTCAGATCGCACAAGCATAAATGAATAACTCGTACGAGTTGTTACTATTTATACTTAGAGTCACTTCATACGAATTGTGATACTCCGTACGAAGTGTGTATCTTGTACGATTTACCTCCTCGTGCGAGGTGTACAATTATTTTTCAAAATTTTCATTATTTACCCAATTTTCTGTTTTAACAATCCACTCGGTTGAGCAAGTCCAAGTTAATGACCCTGGTTAACTGATTTGTCTACCAAGTCCAAATTAATGCCCTTGGATGAACACTTTTTAGAACAATACTGATGTTTTCAGCAATGTGAAGTTTCAAATTAATGAACTGTTAATCTTTTCAAAACATTTTATCACTCCAGATTAGCTCCCAACCCTTTGTCTTCCGGTTTTCTCAGCGTACAACATTTCTGGATTTTGAAGATCCGCTTTCCATCAACGGCAGTCGAAACTAAGATTGAAACAAAATCTTTTTGAATTTTCCAAAGTTTATGCTAAAACACACTAAAACTCTTTTTGGGTTTTCTAAAATGAAATGAAATATACTATGTACAAACATATTTACAGACATATTTTTGTGAGTTTGTGATAGATGATCATACAGGTTTTTTGAGACATATCACTAGTACCGTTGATCTTGATAAAGACTTTAAGTTTAAAACAAATTCACTTGGATTGCCAATATACTTGTCCACTTAAATCTCTACACATTTCTCAACTGAGAAATACGTTAGATAATTTTTAGAAACTTTACTTAATTGTGTTTCTCACCTCAGAATATACTCCGGTATCAAGATTCTCTAGATTTCATCGTACAGGTGAGTATAGCTAACTAATATCAGTAACTGGGTAATGCGAGGCCTTGAGAGCTCAGGTTAGTACCACCATACCGACAAAGGGATGAAGGCTTGACTTAAAGGAGTGTTCCAATTTAGAATCTTTTTACTGCAATTGTTGAATATTTCGATATTTACAATTTGCTGCAGTTTTTAGGGGTTAATAAGCAAAAGTATTCTACAAGTTCTAGTCCATTGCCAACGCAAACTCATAAAAACTTGTATAATACCCCAGAAAACAATTCTCTATAAAGACCTAGTATCTCAGAATCAGGCAAGCTCTCAAACGAAATTTCGGTGTACTAAGACCATATATCCGAAAGATGTTAACCCACAAATTAAGAAGTTATACTTTTTTATGTTTATATCTTAGAAACAATCTACTGAATGTGTATAGCCTACCGACACATCAACAATGAGATCTATTTAAACTTTTTAACACTACAATTCTTTAGCATATTATGATAGCCCACTGATGTACTATCATTTCCTCTTTTCACACAAAAACTCTTTTTGCCTTATTTGGTGTTTTTGTACATTTTTTGCAATTTTTAATGTTTTTGTATTTTCTGCAACATTTCTCCCCCTAAAATCAAAAACATATTTTTGTATTTTTGTTTTTTTAAAGAAAGAAATTCTAAAAACTATAAAAGTGAAAAATCGATGTGGATTACGAAAACTCATCATCCGATCCGTATTCAACCTCAATTTCCCCATCTGATGACATATTTTTCAAACCATTAAGTCTCATAACATATTTAAATCTGGTTCGAGTAAAAGGTTTGGTATAAAAATCAGCTTTTTGTTCATTAGTGGGGATCCTTTTTATTCGAATCAACCTTTTCTCGTGACAATCACGGATAAAGTGATATCGAATTTCAATGTGTTTGTCTTAGTGTTTTGAAACAAGTTTTTAGTTATATCGATGGCTACCTTATTATCTACGTATATGGGTGTGTCAAGAAATTGCAATTCAAAGTCTCTCATCTGCTGTTGTATCTACAAAATCTGGGAACAACAGCTGGATGCTGAAACGTATCCAGCCTCACATGTAGAGAGAGCGACCATGGTTTGCTTCTTGCACTACCACATTACAAGTTGTGTTCCAAAGAACTCGCAACCAGCTGTTGTAGATTTGGCGTTAAGTTTGCAGCATCCAAAATCTGAGTCAGAATATCCGGCGAGGTAAAAGTTGTCCTTTCGCGGATACCACAAGCCGGTGCTTGGGCAACCCTTCAAGTATCTGAAAATCCGCTTAACTATCATGAGATGTGACACTCGAGGACTTGATTGATATCAGGCGCAAAGGCAGGTTGGATACATGATGTCTGATCTCGATGCTGTGAGATACATCAATGATCCAATCATCGATCTGTATAAGGTTTCATCAATCTTGACTCCGTGTTCTTCTGGACAGATGCCATGATTGATTTCTATTTGAGTAAATAGTGGTTTTGTCCCTGACATTTCGAATTTCTAAAAGATGTCATGAACATATTTCGTCTGATGAATAAAGATACAATCAAGCAATTGATCCACTTGAAGTCCTAAAAAGAACTTCATCTCCCCCATTGGACTCATTTCAAATTTCTTCTTGATGACCTCTTTGAACTCTTTGCACAAGTCGTCATTTGTTGTGCCGAAGATGATGCCATCCACATAGATTTGTACAATCAGCAAGTGTCCTTTTACTTCCTTCGTGAAGAGTGTGCTATCGACAGTGCCTCTGATAAAGCCGTTGTCTAACAGGTGCTAAGAGAGTGTGTCATACAAGGCTCTCGGGGCTTGATGCAACCCGTATAATGCTTTATCTAGTAAGTATATCTTATCCTTATGCACTGGATCGAAAAAACCCTGGTGGTTATCCTACATACACAAGCTCTTTCACTTTTCCGTAAAGGAAAGCAGATTTGACATCGAGCTGGTACACTTTAAACCCTTTCCATGACGCAAAAGCCAGGAAAGTGCGGATTGCTTCCAATCGTGTGACTGGAGCATAAACCTCGGTATAATCAATTCCTTCTTGCTGATGAAAACCTTTGACAACCAGTCGAGCTTTGTTGTGCATAATTACCCCTCGGTCATCTCTTTTGCACTTGAAGACCCATTTGGTTGCTACAGCTTTCTGATTTGATGGTAGGTCAACAAGCTTCCAGAAACCAAGCTTCTCAAATTTTTGCAGCTCCTCCTGCATTGCGTTTACCCAACTTTCATCGGAAAGCGCTTCTTCAGGCGATTTTGATTCAATCTGCGAAATAAAACAATGATGCAAGCTGATTTCTTGAATTGGAGCAATTTTAGTATGAAAACAGCTTAAATCCTTGTTGATTTGATTTCGCGTTTTCACTCCAGCTCTTAGTTCTCCAATGATATTCTCCGAAGGATGGTAAGAAAGATTCCTAGGCATAACTTCATCAGGAACATTCATTATAGCATCTAAATTTGTGATGTTCTATTCAGCAACCTGATTGCTCATCAAAGCCTTTTCTGATTGCTAGGACCTGCCGATTGATTTAGCAAACTTATGATCTCCTTGGCACCTTTATCGGAGCTTGATCCACCATTATCATATGTTGGCTCTTCGTTAGAATCAGATTCATCCAATTGATCAATAGTGGGTATTGTTGTATTTTTGTTAACAGGTTCAACAATGGGCTCTTGTTGTGTATTGCTCGGACTCGCTTCAGAATCATTAGCGCCAATAGGTGATTGATTAACCTCCAGTGGACTTGGAACCTGTTCTTGATTAGCTGCTTGATGTTGTTGATATAACAACACAAGTTCCTCTTCATCAGGTTGTTCTGGCAGATCAAATGAATTCCATAAATTCTCATAGTTAAACAACCAGGAATCTCCAGGTTTTTGAGTAGGCATTGTGTACTTCTGACAGTCAACAAGTTGAGCTAAGATGACTGGGTTTAGACAAGGCAAATATACTTGACGTTGAGGACTAGCATAGCCTATGAAAAATCCTTCCAGAGATCTAGCACCGAATTACTATCCGAGTCTATGACAGTGCACGGTGATCCAAATGGTTCTAAGAACTCTAGATTCGGCTTTATTTGATTTAGTAGCTCGAAACATGTCTTCTTGTGTTCCTTGACAGTTAAAACCCTGTTTAACGTAAAACAAGCAGAGGAAACTGCTTCGCTCCGAAAACTAATAGGAAGTTTTGAATGGGCGAGTATTGTGCGTGTTGTTTCGATGAGAGTGCGATTCTTACGTTCAGCTACTACATTTTGTTGCGGAGTATAGGGGGAGCTGAATTCGTGAAGAATGCCTTTGTCATTACAAAATTCGAGCATACTATTGTTTTTAAACTCAGTACCAATATATTTTTGGATTCTCTTTATCGACAAATGGTATAAGTTTTCGAGCTTTCGGAAGAGGATCATCAAATTTTGGAACGTTTCATCCTTACTCTCCTGAATGAACATATCATCTGTCACAACTAGACAATACAGATCTCTAGATATGCTGCGAACGTTCATGGCCCAAAGAGATCCATATGAAGTCTCTCTAGCGGTAATTTGATAGAATTTAGCAGCTTTTTCGGGTACAATTTCTTATGTTGCTTCCCCTTTTTGCAGCTAAGACAATCGTCAATCAGATGAAAACTTTTTAGATTAACACCCTCCACTAGATTGTTGTGAACAAGATAATTCATCTTTCTCAAATGTATGTGTCCCATTTTTCGATGCCAAAGGATTGAATCTTTTTTCAGTAGCTTTGGATTCAAAACATTGAGCCGATCTTGATGTTGTGGATGCGATGCTCATATCAAGAACATAAAGATCATTTTCCCTTGGAGCTCGCATAAGGATCCACTCCTCAGGAATCTTAAATCCCGGCTTCAGAATAAGACATTCTTTGTGATTGAAATGCGTTGTAAATTACTTGTCACAAATCTGCGAGATGTTGAGTAAATTGTTCTCCAACTCTGCTATGTAGTTTACTTTGTCGAAATAAACTACACCATTCGAGAGTTTTCCTTCACCAATGATTGACCTCCTTGATTTCGCGGAAACGCTCGGATGTGATCAATTTTTCGTAGGGGTATTGAATAGTTACAGGTAAACGATTCGCGTGTGATAAGGTAATCATGAAACCTTGACCAATATACCTTGCAGCTCGTACTGTTTGTTGGCCATAATTCATGAACTCAGTTACCATAGGAAACATATCGTGAATATCTATAAAAAATAAGATACTTGTTTCTTTCTCTTGTTTGAGACAAGTCGTGAATATAGACGTATTTTTTTACAGTGAAAGAAGTTGGGAAGAAGTTGTTAATAATAGATTACCTAGAGAAATAACCCTACATAGCCTCCACGGATAGCATTGCTGTCATGTGACGAGAAGCTCCACTATCCATAATCCATTTCGATATAACTGACCTCGGGATCCCCTACACATGTTAATAAGAGATTACTAAAACAGTGAAACCCAAGTCATCTTGGCCTTGGGTGGGTTTGGAATATCAAATGTTGCAACCTTAACTTCCTTCTTAACTTCAACCCTCTGTCTAGTTTTTTATTCAATTTTATTTACTAGAATAGTTGTTGATTTTGAAACATCAGAAGATGGTTTTGCCTTTTCAATTTTTCGTGTAAAATTTTGAATCCTTTCCCTCATTTTTATTTGATGATTCAGCTTTTTCAAAGTTTGAAAAATTTGTGATTGTTGATCACAACTTTTTTGGATTGAGTATTTCTTTTTAAAATTTGTATGGGCACAAACTCAGGTTTTTTCTGTTTCACATCTTCTATTGATTTCTTAACTTGGTGAACATACTTAGATTTAGGACACTTTTGTGCAATATGCCCAACTTCATTACACTTGAAACATGTCCTATTATCTGAGACTTTGATTTTCTGAGCCTGTTCACGAAGTTCCTTTTCTTTTTTAAACTCATCTGTTAGGACCGATCCTCCAATATCAGGGAACCTAATTTGTATCTAATGTCCAATTAAGGGGAAATTATATGACATGTTAATCAAATACACAAGTTTACTATTTAAATGTCTGTTTATTCATGTCCAAATCATATACATTCAGTTTCCAAACAGACAGAGCTTCGCCGTCAATGTTGCAAAGTACTTACAATGAGAGACCCATGACTTCCTATATATAGACCTACAAGTTTGCTCGAAGTAAGGCTTAGCTAGATCAAGTATGGCCGAACTTGATCAGCTTACTATAACTTCGGCCGAACTTGTGTATACAAGTTAAATAAAGTTCAAAATCAAACATACACAAGCCCTAAACATACAGACTCGATCCAAGACCTAGACAATAGACATTATGCATCAACAAACTCCCCCTTGGATATTGTCGCAGTGTCTTGATCAGTCTTCAATCTTCAACACCTTCTGAAGAAGTTCTTGTGCGGCTTCTTTCGATGTTCTTGCTTTGGCATAGGCGTTTGGTCAGTAGGAGGTATCCCACTTCATAAACTGAAATCTTCTAACCCTTGCCTCCCTACCCCTTTCGTGTATCTTTGCTAAACTCTTTTCCTCTTTTAGAACTCTTCTCTCTCTAACTCTCTGCATCTGGATTCCCACATATGACCTGAGTTAATACCATGTGCATAGCAAACATTAATCACACCTTGGTATTGCTTCGCTTGGACTTCTTCACGTTTGTCAAAACATATCTTCTTGAAGAACAAGCATTTCACATCTTCCTTTGAACAGTTCTAAAGCCCCCAAGTCCTTCTTTCAATCGGTTCTAGATCCTTTTCTTTCGTATATCCCATGTTTTGTCAGCATGCAATACAATCACAGCTTCACATGTTTCTAGATCCGTTTGCCACCACAAAAAGTAAGGATGAAAATCCTATTCGATGGGCTTTAGAGGCATATTCTTCATAGCTCTCGGACGCTTCCTCACAAGCGTGACATCCTTTTCTCCCGTTTTCTTGTAAATCTTTACTCTACGTTTAGGAATGAAGGCTTCCACAACTCGAAACCTCTCGATGCTTCAAACTTTATCACCTTCCAGAGTCTTTGTTCGTTGAACTTCATTTGCAGACTTATGTTTCTTGTTTGCACCAACTCTTCAATATCCCAGCACGGCAATGTTTTTATATCTGCAAGATGTCTGAAATACTGAACCCCAAACTCTCTTTTGATAGCATGTACGTCAAGTTCCCTGATCCACCCCCAACTTAGAATATCACCCAGAGAGACACCTTTATCACGTGTGAAGAATGCTAGTGGCCGTTTAAACTTTCTTTCCTTTGGCATTTCTTTGAACCATGATTTCTTTGCCTCGGCTATCTGCTCTTTTGAGTAATGTTTCGGAATGTTGCCTTCTTTAACCACTTCATCGATCTTCTGTTTCAACAAATCCACATCTATCTGGCTCATCAGCTCTTCAATCATTGGAAATTTGTCAGTATTCAGATTAGAATACTTCTCTGTTTCATCATCATCATCAGAATCTTCAAATATAACATGGTCGTAATCATCAGCTTCAGCCACACGCTTATACACATACTCTTCCAGTTCAAATGTCTTGATATTCACTAATTCTTCTTCGAAATCAAACTCGAATGAATCAGCATCAACCTCAAACATTCTGGCCAATTCTTCCTTGGTATAATCATGTATAAAGTTCCCTTCCTCTATACTTGGTTCCAACATAATCATCAGAGGCTTTTCATGTACATCAGCAACAGGCATAACAACAATCGCTTCAGAAACATCAACATCTTGTGACCCTGTCTGCTCTGTATTCTCCCCTTACTTGGTTCACCTCCATATTAGCATCATCGTTGATTAGGGATTCGAAATCAAATTCAGAATGTACTTTCGCGGAATCAACTTTTAAACCAACGCCCCCTGATCATCATTATCATCACCATCATGATCTGAATCATCTTTAGTATCGTCACCTGCAGGGTCGTCGTCATTATCATCATCTTCCTCATCGTCATCTTTCTAACTCAGACACTTTCACTGATTCAACATTCTGTTCAGGAACATCTTCAGTCACAGTCTCTAATTCAGGAGCTTTTCAGCTTCAACAGACTTTTCAATCACTGATTCTTCTGTAGTTTTAGGAACACCATCGATAACACCTTTGCCTTTGCCCTGTTCTGCTAACTCTTTCTTAGCTTTCTCTTTCGCTTCTTGAACATCAAGTCTATCATATTCTGCTTTAAATTCAATGCCCAAACTATTAGTTAGCACTTTCTGCAACCTTGCAAACCTTCTGTCATTCATATCTCTTTCAGATCTCAATTCTGCTATCACTTTCTCTAACTTTGCATTTGCAGCACTCAAGCTTTCAACCATAACTTTCATGTAGCCTCTATCGTCTTCCAGAAACTTCACTTTGTCTTGCAATATTTCCTTTTCGACATCACTTTGATTTACTTTCTTTTCAGATCTGCATTTTCAACTTCATTTTGCTTCAATTTTTCTTCCAATGTTTTGATTCTCTTTTCTAACATATCCACCGGAGTATCTTGAAACCAGTTTGAAAGATCTTCGGCTGTGATAGGATGTGTAATGTTATCTGGAATATCATAGAAAGCATCTTTGAATTCATTAGCCCTTGCGCTTTGTGGAGTTGATTGCCTTGATTTCTGTGAAGTAGCTTTTGCTGCAGACTTTGGTGTAGAAATAGGTGTACTATGAACAGGAACTTCTGTAACAGTTGGTGGTTATTGTGTGACAGTTGTTTGCGGAACTTGTGTAACAGTTGTTGGAGGAACTTGAGCTTCAACAACTAGAATCTCTTGTAGACTAGAAACAGGAGGTTCTTGTGTAACTCCTTTCTTTGTTTGACTTAGATATCTGAGGCTATGAGCTTTCTTCTTCCCACTTGTGCTCGGAGAACCAGTGGTTTTCTTTGTATCTCCAGCTTTTGACTTTGAGCGCTTTGACTTCTTTTTTGGACGATCTTCATCGGAAGCCTCATCAGAAAGAACATAAAGATCTTCGCCACGTTTTTTCAAACGTTCCTCTTCTTCTCTGTTTTTCTGCTTCGTTTTCTCCAACGTCAGTAGAATCTTCAGAAGATTCATCATCTTTATCTGAAGTTGTAGATATAACCTCAGCATCTTTGTCTTGGCTTTCAACATTAGCCGCAGCGCTAGAACCTTCAACATTCTGTGGTTCTTCTATAGGCTCATCGATCAACATAGTATCAACTTTCTTCGATGCCCTTTTTCGCTTTTGTTTTTCAACAACAACCACATGCTTGGTGTACCAATCGTCTCTCTTTTGTTTAAAATTCTTTAACAGTTCAGCCGCTTCGTTTTCATCGCCACTGCCATCTTTCCTCCATTTGTTCTCTGGTGGCGCGATATAGTCTGCTTTCACAATTGCACCAAATACAGGCTTTGGAATAGGTGTTGAATCTTGTTTCTGAATGATCTTTAACTTTTTCAACGTAGTTTCATCCATATGGCTCAAATATAGAATATCATTCGGATCCTTTACTATATTCTGAAACTTTTCACAATCAGCATCTGAATGAATCTCGGATACATCACCAACCTATCTTTTCCCATGTTCTTCGACATGAAATTGAATATAACTCTTGAAAAATTGAATTTCTTGTTCAGTACCAATGCAGTAACCATACATGCCATGTAATCTTGTATGTCGTCAAGCCCTGCTTTCCTATGACTGAAAGCGTGAATGATGTCGTGAATTAGAAGCTTGTAAGGTAGAGGAACACTGCCTTTCTTCATCGTTGGCTCGTTCGCGTGACCTTTGTAGCCCATATGGAAGAAACATCCCTTAATCATTCTTTCCTCAAAGCTTATCGGATCAATAACATCGCCATTAAACTCTAAAACCCTTCGGATATCAGCTTCGGTGATCAAAAATTCCTTATCTTCTTTACTGACATAAACTGAAGACTTTATGACTTTGTTAGCTTCATCGTAGGATGCTGAATTCCAGAAGAAGTAGACGTGTGATCTATATACAACATGCTTATCCGTAATCGCCTTCGTAATCGGAACTCGCCACAAAAACTCTAAGATCTCTGAAAATGCCGTCAGTGTAGGAAAGATCTTCTCGTCAAGCGAAATACAAGTATTATGAAACTTGTTAAATGACAGCTTGATATTCTGCGGACATAGAAACCAATCAAATTAGCAAAAGTGACAATTTTCAGCATATAAACTCAAGTTCGGGCGAACTTGATTGGTAAACAATACAAAACAAGACAACTTCGGCCGAACATGCACAATACAAACAAATCTTGACATTTTTCCACAAGTTCAGGCGAACTTGTATTTGACAAAATTTACCAATATTTTAACAAGTTTGGGCGAACTTGTTATTTATTCAGTTTTTACATTGAAGTTTGAACAACTTCGCCTGAAGATGATGTAACACACCATCAACAAGTTCAGGCGAACTTGTTGTCTTTTTCAACATAACTGCAACATTACAAACAAGATCTGATCATTGATTTTATGGTATGATTAAGATGTAATCATGTTTATTTAACCATTACACCGTTAAATTTGTCCATAAACATCCTATATCTAACTGATTTTATCATTTTTGGTCCAAATATGTTCAAACGAGTTCAATCATGGCTGATTTGTGAAAGTTATACCTCGGCCATAACTATAAGTGTGCCAATCACTTATAATCAGACTAAATTCGGGCAGTATAACTTCTGCAATTTTGATTTCTCTCAAATCACCTATTAAGTTCGCTCGAAGTTCGTTTCTGATGAACTGAAGAGTTTCAGTGAACTTGATTACTTATATGCAGTCAAGTTCGGGCGAACTTGACTTTTATCCATCAACCATTTAATCAACTTCGCTTGAACAACAATAATGTAACATTTTTTCTCTTGGTAACTTCGGCTGAACTTGATTAAGCTGAATTTCAAACTTTTCAAAATTTTCATTTTTAACCCTGAACTTTCACAAGTTTACCAGTTATGAAAATCCACTCAGTTGACCAAGTCGAAGTTAATGACCTTGATTAACCGATTTGTCTGCTGAGTCCAAGTTAATGACATCGGTTTGACCCGTTATGACCAAATTGATGTTTTCTTCAAAATTAAGTTTCAAATTAATGAACTTTTTATCGTTTTTTGTGCATTTTGATTTTACAGATTAGTTATCCCAACCCGTTGTCGTCAAGATTCCAAAAACTTAGCACCATTCCGAACTCCGAAGATCCGCTTTCCATCATTGGCTGTTGAAAACAATGTTAGAAATAAATTTTTTTGTATTTTCGAAAGTTTATGCTAAAACACACTGAAAATCTTTTTGGGTTTAAATCTGAAATCAAATAATGCTATGTACAGATATATTTACAGATATATTTTTGTGAATTCGTGTTAAAGGATCATATCAGTTGATTGAGACGTATCACCAGTACCATTGACCTTTTGATGATTTTAATTTCTAAACCCGTTTACCTAGATTGTCGATACTATTGTATACTTAAACTTCGACACATTTCTCAAATGTTCCAAGATATCTTAGTTAGACTTATGAAACTTGACTTAACTACGGTTCCCATCTCAGAATATACTCCCGCAACAAGATTCCCTAAATTTCATCTTACAGGTGAGTATAGCGTAATTGATATCTGTATCTGGGTTTTGCGAGGCCTTGAGAGCTCAGGTTAATACCACCGTATCGACAAAGAAATGAAGACTCGACTTTAAGCTGTGTTACAATTAAGGAATCTTTTAAACACTGCAATTGATTAGATCTTTCGATTCTTTCAATTTTATTGTAGTTTAGGGGTTTTTAGCAAAAGTATTATAGAAGTTCTAGGCTATTGCTTCCGGAAAATCAGAAGAACTTGTATAATACCCCAGATATCAATCATCTATAAAGACCTGGTATCTCAGAATCAGGCAATCTCTCAAATGAAATTTCAGAGTACTAAGTCCATTTATCTGAGAGATGTTAATCCACAAGTTTAAGCAGTTGTAAAATTTAGTTTATATCCCGAAAACAATTTACTGAACGTGTAGAGCCTATCGACACATCCACAATAAGACTTGTTTATACTTTTTAAACTTTACAATTCCTAAGCATACTGTGATAGTCCACTGATGTACTATCATTTCCTTTTTGACACAAAATTCTTTTTGTCTTTTTCATGTTTTTGTATTTTCTCGTTTCATTTCTCCCCCTAAACTCAAAAACATATTTTTGTATTTTAGTTTTTAAGAAAATCTAATCCTAAAAGGTAATAAACCAATGAGGATCACGAGAACTCGTCGTCCGATCCATATTCAACCTCTGCATACGTACCTGCCAACAGATTTTTCATACTATTAAGCCTCATTAAGTATTTAAACCGTGAAAGAGTAAAAGGTTTGGTATAAAAATCAGCTTTTTGTTCATCGATGTGGATTTTCTCAATTTGTACCAATCTTTTTTCGTAGCAATCACGAATTAAGTGGTATCGAATATCAATATGTTTTGTTCGAGAGTGATGAACTGGATTTTTCGTTATGTCGATTGCTGCCTTATTATCAACATACAGTGGAGTGTCAAGAAATTGCAGACCATAGTCTCTCATCTGCAGTTGGATCCACAGAATCTTTGAACAACAGCTGGAGGCCGAGAAATACTCAGCTTCACAAGTAGAGAGAGCAACCGTAGTCTGTTTCTTACACTGCCAGGTTACCAAACGTGTTTCAAAGAACTGGCAGCCCACTGTAGTCAATTTTTAGTTCAACTTATCTACACCAAAATCTGAGTCAGCATATCCCGTTAAATCGAAATTGTCATTCTTCGGGTACCACAAGCCGGTGCTTGGACATCCCTTCAAGTATCTGAAACTTCGCTTCACGATCTGCATGTGAGAGATTCTTGGACTGGACTGATACATAAGTGATCCTATCATCGACCTGTATAGAGTATCATCAACTTTGGTTCCTGTTTCATCGATGCAAATTCGTGATTGAGTACAAGAGGAATAGATAACGGCTTCGTGCTTTCCATTTCAAACTTCTTCAAGATGTCATGAACATACTTAGTTTGACGAATGAAAATACAGTCTGGCAACTGATCAACTTGCAATCTGAGGAAGAATTTCATTTTGCCCATAGAAGACATCTCAAATTTCTTCTTCATGATTTTCTCAAACTCTTTGCAAAGATCGTCATTTGTTGAACCAAATATGATGTCGTCCGCATATATTTGTATGATAATCAGATGATTTCCAACTTCTCTTGTATAGAGCGTACTATCCACTGTTCCTCTGATAAAGTCGTTGCCGACGAGATGTTGAGATAACGTCTCGTACCAGGCTCTCGTGGCCTGATGCAAACCATATAAAGCTTTATCCAGGAGATAAGCTTTTTTCTTGTTCAGCGGATCGACAAAAACCAGTGGTTGGCTGACGTACCCTTGCTCACGTTGATCACCATATAGAAAAGCGGATTTCACATCTAACTGGGACACTTTAAATCCTTTCCAAGCAGCAAATGCAAGCAAAATGCGAATGGACTCCAATCTTGCAACTGGTACATATACTTCTGTATAATCAATTCCTTCCTGTTGATGGAATCCTTTGACAACTAGCGGAGCTTTGTTGCGCACTATAACTTAACGATCATCGAGCTTGCACTTTAAGACCCATTTGGTATCTATCGCCTTTTGATTTTCCGGTAGGTCAACAAGTTTCCACACCCCCAACTTTTCGAACTGTAATAATTATTCTTGCATCGCCTGCACCCAGTTCTCATCTCCTAAAGCTTCAGTAACATTCCTTGGCTCTATCTGGGATATGAAGCATGAATAGTATCAATTTTCTTGAATTGGAGCTACTCGTGTATTGAAATAACTTAAAGCTTTGTTGATCTGGCTCCTTGTTCGTACACCAACTTGCAATTCACCAGTTATGGAATTTGATGGGTGGTATGAATACGATCTCGGTATCACCTCACTTAGAGCATCAACAATATTCTCCTGATTAGTGATATTCTGATCTACCACCGTTTCAACTACAGGAGCACTAGAAGAAACTTCATTTTGATTACTCGGGCCAGCAGATTGATTCAACATGCTAGTGATCTGCTCGAATTCTTCATCAGAAGAAGATTCTCATCATCATCAAATGTTGGAGCCTCGTCAGAGTCTGAATCATGTGCTTGAGTTCCCCTATAGCAATCACTGGTTCTGTAGCTGGTATCTCTTATTCGACATTAGTTTCTTGAACACCGTTAGTACTTGGACTTGCACCAGAAGAAGATGACCCAACAGTTGGTTAATTAACCACTATTGGTCTAATAGTCTGCTCTTGATTAGCTGACTGATGTAGATAATATAACACTGCAAGATCTTCTTTAGAAGGCTCTTCTGGCAAGTCAAATGATTTCCACAATTCACTATAATTGAACAACCAAGAATCGCCTGCTCTTTGAATAGGAGTTGTATAACAAAAACAGTCGACGTGTTGTTCTTCTACCACTATTCTCAAACTTGGAAGATATACTCTCTTGAGTGGAGTTGCGTAGCCGACAAAGAAACCATCGATCGATTTGGCACCAAACTTTTCGTCTGAATCAATAACTGTACACGGTGCACCAAACGGTTCTAAGTATTTCAGATGGGCTTCCTTCGGTTTAGCATTTCAAAGCAAGTCTTCTTGGTAGGTTTAACGGTCAAGACTCTGTTCAATGTATAGCATGCTGTTGCGACTGCTTCACTCCAGAAGCTAACAGTAGGCTTTGAATCAGCAAGCATAGTTCTTGATGTTTCTATTAACATTCTGTTCTTCCTCTCAGCTACTCCATTCTGTTGCGGAGTGTATGGAGCACTGAACTCTTGTAATATGCCTTTGTCATTACAAAACTCTTTCATTCGGGCGTTCTTGAATTCTGTACCGTTATCGCTTCGGATTTTTCTAATAGGGAGATGGTACAAATTTTCAGTCTTCTTGAAGAGGATCATAAGATTATCGAACGTTTCGTCTTTTCTCTCTTGGAAGAAGACCCATAAAAACCTTGAATAATCATCTATGACGACAAGACAATAAAGATCTCCAGATATACTACGAACATTCACTGGACCGAAGAGATCCATATGCAGTCTTTCGAGCGGCAGATTGATGGAGTTAAGAATATTTCTTGGATGTGACTTTTTAGTCTGCTTTCCTTTCTTGCATTCCAGACAACTATCATTCATGTGAAAGCTTCTAAGATTCACTCCTTCAACTAAATCATTATGAACTAAATGATTCAGCTTTCTGAGGTGTATGTGACCCATCTTTCTGTGCCGAAGAATTCACTTCTTCTCTGTGGCCTTTGTTACAAAACATTAAGCCGACTTTGAAGTGGTAGTAGCAACACTATATCTAGTACATAAAGATCATTCTCGCGAGGAGCACGCATGAGAATCCATTCTTCTGGAATCTTAAAGCCCAGTTTAATGATCATGCACTCCTTGTCGTTGAAATGGGTGGTAAACTGCTTATCACAGATCTGAGAAATACTGAGAAGATTGTTCTCCAGCTCGGCGATATAGTTGACCTTCTCAAATGAAACCACACCATTCGATAACTTTCCTTCTGCAACGACTCTACCTCCTTGATTACTTGCGAATCCTATGTAGCCTCCATTGATTGCTTTAATATCAAAGAGTAAGGCACGCATCCCGGTCATGTGACATGAAGCTCCGCTATCCATAATCCTCTTCGACAAGATGGATCTTTGGAGCCCCTGCACATGCAAAGTAACTACTTAAAAAGGGAAACCCAAGCCTTTTTGGTCTTGGGTTGAATTAGATAACCATCATTGTAATCAAATTCACATTCATCTGCGTAATCAAAATTGCCATCAAACATTTCATCCAATGTCAACTTTGAAAACTTTTCAATTTTATCTTTCTTTGTTTGTTTTAGAAGACCCCTTTTCAATTTTGAAAGATCATTTTTGATAACCCCCTTATCAGTCTTTGTTTCTATGGAATCTTTAACATTGACTGGCTCAGTTGGTTTGACATTTCCATTTTTTTCTAAAACAAACTTCGCACTTTCAGATGATGAAGTTTTCTTTGCAACCCAAGCTTGAGATTTCATTCGAGCTTTCTTAATGTAAAACTTTGAATCTTTGTTTTCATTCGATTTAGAAGTTTCACCTTTTTTAAAAGTTGATTTCTCAAACTTAGATTCAGTTTTAGGTTTCACTTCAATGTTAGATTCATTGTTTGGTTTTAAGATTGTGATTGGTTTTTCAATCTCTGGTTGCTTAAGTTTCTCATTATCTGAAACTGTCTTTCTTCGGTGATACACAGGTTTTGATTTCGGACACTTGCGAGCAATGTGACCAACTTCATTACATTTGAAGCAAGTCCGAGTATCAAGAGAATGTCCATTCGTGGGTTTTACTCTACTTGTGGATTTAGCCTTATCCTGAAGTTCTTTTTCCTTCTTAAACTCATCATTTGATTGTTTTCCAATCAAACTTTCTTCCTGAACCGTGTTAGTCCCAAACACGAATTTCATGTTTTTATTCTTATATTCGTGGAATGGTGACTTTTGTTTCTTTTTCGGTTCATCTTCTACCTCCAAACCCAAACCCACTCTCTTGTTCTCAGGAAAGTCACCACCATTCCTTCGGTAGTTGTTGTAAGCTTTCTTGGGTTTTTAATAAAACTTCTTTTCATTTCTCTCAAGATCATCTGATGATACTTCCACAAGTTTGAACAATTTAACGATTTGATCTTCTTTCACATTTCGTATCGGAAATCTATCGTCTAAATATAGTCTATCAGAGTGATGTGTGCAAAATGCAACATATAAATTACATCAACTGAGGCATAAAACTAACCTTTTTTAGTAGTAATGTTGGAAAAAGCACCTTTCTTGTTCCTTTTGTATTTTCAGGATAAAAAGAGCATAAAAGAACGAAAGAAGCAAATAAGCAGCCAAAACCAACATAAATATGAAAAGAAGGAATAACAAATCATGCCCGACCCCTCAGCAACACCCTAAAAGACAAAAAACAAGGTTACAGAAGACGACCACTGGTTGTGTCCATCCAACATGGGGTGTGGTCAGACCCTACACTTCAAGACAAAACCTGAAGAAGCTTCTACACCCACCACGGGCCCATGTCCATGCCAACATATGACGTGGTCAACTATAAGATTTGCAGGATCCAGATAGTACAGCGAACAGTTGACCACAGGGCCATGCCCAGAGGCCACAGGGTCATTTGGGGCCCTCTACTGTCAGATGCAATTAATGAAGAAAGAGAAGGATGATGGCCACGGGCCGTGCCCATTGGACATGGGGCCGTGGCCGGGCCTCTGTTTTGACTATAAATAGGGGTGCTTGGTTCCCTTCAAAGGCATCCCTTGGCAAACCACTTTTCTCTCACTTTGCCACCACTCCACCACCACTACAACATCAACACCCACCACCATCACCCATCTTTCATCTTTAGAGTGTGTAGTGGTCTCGAGATCCAAGATTGATTGTAAGGGTTTTTGTCAATCAAAGGCCATGCTTGGCTAATCTCTTACATCACTTGGTGAAGACAAGTCTTTAATGTATTACTTTTGATTTTTAATCTTTCGGCACTTTTTATTTGGGTTTGTATTAATGACTTTAATAACTAGTTTCTTATGTTGAAAGTCAATTTTCTTACCATTTCTTCATGATGTCATGGATTTGCTAATTCGTGTCTTTACGGTCTATGTAAAGTGCGTTAACTAAACTGGTAGGGGGTTAGAAGGGTGGTTTGGTAAAATTCTTGTCTCGTTCAGTGTATAGATCCTACGAGGACTTGGTTCGAGCTTATTAGGACCTCCTTCAATACCCTAAAGATATTGGATGGCGGGGGTGCTAACGGGTTGAACCCCTCATATGTAAACTACTGTTAATATTTAAACCGGCTACTTGGGATTGTATCCTTGCTGACTCAAACCACTTAGCCGAGGGTAACGTCACCTTCAAAAGAGAGGCCTACCACTTTTCGCATTAATAACTTACTTAATTGTCTTCCAATATTCTGACCCTTTGGGATTGTATCCCTAGTGACTCAAACCACTGGGTTGAGGGTAACGTCACCTTCAAAAGAGGGGCCTACTACTATAACTAAGATAATCTCTTAAAAAGTCTGAAAGTGCGAAAATCATCAAAGGATACATTAAAGTAAGTTGGATCCAAGTAATTCTATCTTATCTATCTTATCTATCTTTTCTTTTTATGTTATTTATCTTCTTATTTTTATTTTAAATTTTTATATTTGAAACTTTTATCAAAAATTTAGATTGATTAGACGTTGACGATAAACCGGTATTAAAAGCTCTTGTGTCCTTGGACGATCTCGGTATCTTACCAACACTATACTACGCTTACGATGGGTGCACTTACCCTAGTGTGTGTTTAGTGTTAGTATTATATCGTGTTTTATAAATTTAAAACTTGACTAATGCGTAAAATGAACTTAAAATAATAATAAAAAATATAGTACGCTCAACGCATACCAAGTTTTTCGCGCCGTTGCCGGGGACACAAGGATTTTAAGAAAGTTTAAAATCAACGGCCTAATTATTTTTAACAATTTTCTTTTCATTTTTAGGAATTTTTCAATTTTTAGAAAAATCTACAGTTTCTGCAGGCTAAAGCACGGGGCCTTGTCAATCCAACACACCCTCATGCCCAATAACAGCAGCAACACCATCAGTTTTAAGTCAGACAGTAGCTGAACATGGGCCGTGTCAATCCAACACAGGGCCGTGTCCAACGTCCAGCTACTGAAAATAGGACTGTTTGATCCCGACAGTTAATAACCTCTGACACGCACATGAATGATATTGATTATTTTTTATTTCGCCAATCTTACGACAAGTGGTGTCAACTATGTGGAGGATTCCATCAAGATTTAGAATGCTACATTCTAAATTTTGAACCCCACTATTTAGCAAACCCATCGCTTTCTTTTGGAATCACGTTAAGATTGGCGAAAGTAAAAATGATCCATATCACCCAACCGAATGCACTCAAACTTCTCCATGCGACATTACCTCTTCCGAATTATGTCAACTGGAAGAAAGGATTCTCCGAAAAATAAAAGAAATAGAACTTATGATGAGAGAGAGGTACTCATCACAAGCCCAAAGCCAAGAAGAATCGGTGAGATTGCATTTGGAACTAGCAACGTCGAAGCCGTAAATAGTACCTTAGTCTCTTGCATTAACATTAACGATAGTCGTCCCTGTGTCGATTGTGCCATGAAGGACTCTCCATCGGCCCCCACCGATGCACTCATAGCCCTGAGCAATTCGACATACACAATCTTTAACGAGAGCCCGGATAAGGAGAATAAAGGTTGGTTTCGCCCATCGATAAGTAGATTAGTTTTTACACTTTCCGATAACCTCTTGCGTTCATGCATAAACCAAGAGCAACTCCGGTACCTTAGACACTTCGGTGTTGTTCCCTCCAGTAAAGAACCTCCCGATTACTGGAAATCCTTAAAATAAAGACGACAAATCATAAAAACTCCAACCACGGGGCCGTGTTCACTCCAAAACACCCCATGCCCACCGAAAAATTTACCACAGGGTCGTGTCCTGGCCAACACGCCCCGTGTTTCTAATACAGACAAACGTGTCAGAACATTGTCTGACCACGGGGCCGTGCTCAGCGGGCACGGGGCCGTGGTCAGTGTGCTGCCACTTCCTATAAAGTCTGCCTTGTTGCTGCATGTTTGGCCTCATTCTAAAGACAGAGGTTTCCTGAGATTTCTCACATATACCTTAAAAGGTATGTTCTTAAAGAAGTTTCCTCTATCCCTCTTGTCTTTGCCACTTTTGTCAGTTTCCTCCTTCTTCTTTGAACTCAAATCCTCCATTAAAGCTTGAAGGTCCATAGCTTCAAGCTTTATTTTTGCAAAACATATGTTTTACCCCAATATTCTCAATAAACAACATGTTTATCACATTGCTTTAAGTTATTTCTGTTCACAAATGTTTAAAACCTGAGAAAAAATAAATTAAAACAATGAGATTTCTGAGTTCAAAACATTGCATGAGGACGAGCACGGGCCCGTGTCCGCTGGACACGGGGTCGTGGTGAGCTTTTAAAATCTCGTTTCTTTAAAAATTCACCCTTGTTTTCTTAGTATGTAGACCCGGAACAGTGGAACGTCGTCAACATCAAGAAACAACCCAGGAAGAAAAAGACCATCAATTGATGCTACCCTAGTTCGCGGCATGTATGCTTTAAGGGAAGCCATCGAAGAAATGGCATCAGTGGAAGAGGCCCTTGTAGACCGTGTAAACTATTTGACGGTAGGGTTGGAGAATTGCTTGCAAGAAATCAACCTTTTGCACCAAAGGTTGAACATTCTAGCACTACCTCCCATGGAACCAATCTTCCCCCAAGAAGATTGGAACCTTGCTCAAGAGATCGTTAACCCAACCGGATGGGATGACCTCCCTCCGGAACCTCCTCTAGACGCTTTGTATGAGGTTCCAACAATGGTCGCACCTCCCACTCCTCCCCCATATGAAAATACGGAAGAAGAACCTTCCCTCTTCCTCCCTTAAGAGATTGAGGAAATGCTCAATGACTTTTGAGGAGGTGCACCATCCGGGTTGAAGTTCCTAGAAGCTCCTATCTACCGAAAAATCAATTTCGGGTTTTTGTCGTTCTTAAAACATGTAACCATCTAGGGTGGAACTTCATTATGGCTTAGATCTCTTGCGTCTATCTAAATTTAGGAACTCTGTAATTTTAATTTTTAGGATTGATTTTTAGGGCCTTTTGTATCTCGCACTCTAAGAAATGATGGTTTAAGTTATTGTGTGGTGTTTGGATCTTAAATAATGGCTTAACACACGAGAAAAGATGAAAAATGCCCAAGGGACGTCAAAACCACACCCCATGCATGAAAATTGTGCCTTCCGACAACTTTCGCATCTTTACAGCATGTGCAGCACGGGGTCGTGCTCAGTCCAACACGCTCCGTGCCTAGATTCTGCAAAAACAAATTCTAAAACAGGTTATTGACCACGGACCGTGTTAACTGGCCACGCCCCGTGGTCAAGCTTCTGTAAGTTTTGTCACTGGCACTCTAGACACGGGGCCGTGCCCAGACCACACGGACCCGTGCCCAGTAACATAAAAATTTGTTTTTTAACACGCTTTTACGCATTCGGATCAATCGAAAATTTTATTTTTAGACACATTGTGGACAATGTGTAATTTAAGTGTGGGGGGGGGGGGGACTAACACTGTGAATCTAGCAACTCCTAATAACAAGCCTTACACAAAACTCTATTGGAACCGCTAATCACCCCAAATCTTTTCCAAAATTTTTCATTTTCTTACTTGCCTTGGTTTAATTTGGGAATAACAAGTTCTAAAAAGTTATGTTTTACAAATTTACAACCGATAGCATTGTGATAAAAAGAACCAAATAAGAAAAATTATATAAAAAGGGCATGATAAATCTTTTTAAAATTTGATTATATATACTTGATCACATTACAAACCCATTCCCACAATAAGTGAGCTTTGAGCCTTTATCGAGCATACATTCATCTTTAAACTAAATGCTCATATTCGTTTCTTGTGTGAATAGCCGCATGGTTCTTACGACTCTAGAACTTGCCAAGAAGATTGAAGGTCCGTGATCAGGCGGTTCTAGACGGAAGTTAGTGAGTACACTTAACGTAACAGATTCGGGGTCGTGTGGGGCCCTCTACTGTCAGATGTAATTAATGAAGAAAGAGAAGGATGATGGCCATGAGCCGTGCCCACTGGACACGGGGCCGTGGTCGGGCATCTGTTTTAACTATAAATAGGGGTGCTTGGTTCCCTTCAAAGGCATCCCTTGGCAAACCACTTTTCTCTCACTTTGCCACCACTCCACCACCACTACAGCATCAACACCTACCACCATCACCCATCTTTCATCTTTAGAGTGTGTAGTGGTCTCGGGATCCAAGATTGATTGTAAGGGTTTTTGTCAATCAAAGGCCATGCTTGGCTAATCTCTTACATCACTTGGTGAAGACAAGTCTTTAATGTATTACTTTTGATTTTTAATCTTTCGGCTTTTATTTGGGTTTGTATTAATGACTTTAATAACTAGTTTCTTATGTTGAAAGTCAATTTTCTTACCATTTCTTCATGATGTCATGGATTTGCTAATTCGTGTCTTTACGGTCTATGTAAAGTGCGTGAACTAAACTGGTAGGGGGTTAGAAGGGTGGTTTGGTAAAATTCTTGTCTCGTTCAGTGTATAGATCCTGCGAGGACTTGGTTCGAGCTTATTAGGACCTCCTTCAATACCCTAAAGGTATTGGATGGCAGGGGTGCGAACGGGTTGAACCCCTCATATGTAAACTACTGTTAATATTTTAAACTGGCTAATTGGGATTGTATCCTTGCTGACTCAAACCACTCAGCCGAGGGTAACGTCACCTTCAAAAGAGAGCCTACCACTTTTCGCATTAATAACTTACTTAATTGCCTTCCAATATTCTGACCTTTGGGAATGTATCCCTGCTGACTCAAACCACTGGGTTGAGGGTAACGCCCCCTTCAAAAGAGGGGCCTACTACTATAACTAAGATAATCTCTTAAAAAGTCCGAAAGTGCGAAAATCCTCAAAGGATACATTAAAGATAAGTTGGATCCAATTGATTCTATCTTGTCTATCTTTTCTTTTTATTTTATTTATCTTCTTATTTTTATTTTTTTTAATTTTTATTTGAAACTTTTATCAAAAATTTAGATTGATTAGACGTTGACGAAAAATCGGTATTAAAAGTTGTTGTGTCCTTGGACGATCTCGGTATCTTACCAACGCTATACTAAGCTCACGATGGGGGCACTTGCCCAAGTGTGTGTTTAGTGTTAGTATAATATCGTGTTTTATAAATTAAAACTTGACTAATGCGTAAAATGAACTTAAAATAATAACAAAAAAATATAGTACGCTCAACGCACACCACAGAGTCCTTAACTTTGTACATCACAACGTTAGGATCATCACTTAGACTATTTTCCGAAGATGTATCGTCATTTTCGGATTGTGATTCTGAACTGTTCAGACTTGAGTTGGCACTCTCAAAGCTGCCGTCATCAGAACCATTTCCCAAAACATTATCAACCACATTTTTACAACCGTTTCACCGTCATAATTTGATGTCGTATAGACTACATCAATTTTCTCATGAAACTTATCATTTGTTTCTGATAAAGTGTTATGTTAGTTGCCTTTTCAATGCCATCCACTTTCTTGTAATAATAGCTTGCAAGCAATGGAGGTGGAACATTACTGTACTCTTTACGCTTCATACCTTTTGATTTTTCAACATTTTCCTCCGACTTAATCATAGGAAGAATGTGATCGATGACATACGCATTCATCGTATAACTGAGCAAGATTTGTCTAACTCTTTCAGTTTCAATTTTCATATCTTGAAGCTGTTGTCTTGTTTCAGCAATGGTGTTTAAATACATGTTAATTGCTTCTTGTTTTTCCATTACCATTGCTTTTAACATTCTTATATTGGCACCTTGTTCTAGATTAGCTTTTTCAACATGACAATAAGTGCCTTCCATCTTATCATAAGCTTCTTTCATCGTGCGATAATCGTATCTAAAATTTTCGTTATGCACGATCAATTCACTTATGATTTGAGATTTCTCAACACATTTCTCACAAGGATTTGTGCATTTTGTGCAAGGTTTTTCAACCTCCACAACTTTCACAACTTCCTTCTCAGTCACCTTTACCTATGAACCGACCTGTTTCAGATTAGCCACCATTGCTTTGCAGCAATCTTTGTGAGATTCTATGCATTCATCTCTTTCGTCACATCAATGATCTCCTCGACATCTAGTTTCTTTGATTCAGCCACTTGTTCTTGCGATGTATTTCCAAAGCAACCTGCAAAACTAGCATTAAAGTTAGGAGAGATAATGTTTTCATCTCTGTCTGGTGATAGATCATTTCCTATTCCTCTGTTCTTTGCAGATATTCTTCGATGATCGCATTCTCCAGAGCTGCATCATCAACCATCGATTATGATTCATCCACGATCTCTGCCATTAGCACAACTCCAGTCTTCTTGCCAATATACGTATTCCAGTAAAAGCCTTCTTCTTCATTAGTCACCACTAGAGCTTGTTCAGTTGGCTTTGAGGAATTATCTTGAACTTCTACTTGAGTTCTCTTTGGATATGGCTTGTACTGCAACGCTTTCTTATAATAGTCATTGTTGTTGCCGAAAGGACTCTGGTTGCCGCTTGCTTCTTGGTTGGTGCATTCGCGTTTGAAATGTCCCTTTTGTCGACATTTGAAGCATGTTACCTTCGACTTGTCAAATCCTAGCTTGTTACTTGAATTACCAATGTCTCTTCCAGTGAGCGCTACAAACTTCGTGACTCTTCTGATAATCGATGCTAAGCTCCAATTGATATCCCTCAGTTCCAATTCTTCTTCATCAACCGGATCGTGATCCTCAGCAGTCATTTCTGGATTTCCGATCCCCGCGACTAAACTTTCATATGATTCGAGTACGGTTGCAAGAAGCGCTATATGATGTTTAGCCACTTGCTCAGGGAAAACATTCTTCATATTAACTGCAATGTTGCACTGAAAAACATTTGGATCAGAACTGGAATGATTTGTCTGATTTGTCTGATTCGGTTGATTCTGGAACGGAGAATTTGAACCAACACTTGCATATCCTGTGTTCGAAGGAATCTGATTATAACTCGGGTATGATTGAGTGTTCGATTGATTTTGTGACAAATGATTCGAAGAATTCATATTCGCACTAAACGCCGTTTGAATTTTCGGAATTTGAATATCTTGAACACCTCCTTTGTAGCACACACCTACATCTTGCACTACATTTGCATTCTTTGACTTAGCCATTTTAAGCAACTCCATTTCATGTCCTTCTAATTTGTCAATGAAAAATTATAGCTTGAGATGCATCCAACCTAGACTATTCTTCAATACCATCAAGTAGGTCGACCACTCTCCCTCAGAAAGTGCATCAGCCAATTTATCAATCTGCTCTTCATCAGTTTTTTTAATATTGTGTCTTCGCATCTGAACCATCAAATGACAATATCTATCGATCATTTGTTTCATGGTTTCGCCTTTGAGCATTGTCAAAATGTCAAACTCTTTCTTGATTAAAGCCTTCTTGCTTTTAATCATCTCGTCACTTCCTAGATATTTAGCACAAAGAGCATCCCACAGCATCTGTGACGTCTCGTATTTAGGTAGCAAGATCAAGATGTCTTCTTTCACTAATTGCTATATCAGTCTGATTATCTTCTTTTCTGCCATATACGCATCTTGATGTTCTGGTGTGAACTTAATCAAAGCATGATCTTAACCACGCTAATCTTTTCGCCATTTGTATCCAGTATCAACTGCAACCCAACTGTGAAATTGGTTGGCTTGAACCCAGTTTACAAACTTTTCCTTCCATCCTTCAAACTCGTCCATGCTCATCAACTTTGGCGGTTTGTGGTAGTTCCCATCTTGTTGTCCATATTCATCTGGTTTACCGCATTAGCATTTGCATTTGATGTTGAAGCTACTGTTGAAGCAAAAGCGTAATCATCCATCTCGACAATCAGACGATTTAACTGAAAACACGTTCAAAACCACTCGAAAACTGATTAGCACACTAACAAGTTCGGTCGAACTTGTGAAGAAAACAAAGTTCAGATTGAATTCAACAAGTTCGGGCGAACTTGTATGAAATTTTCAAAAATTTTCACTCTTTAATCAAGTTCGGGCGAACTTGTATTATGTTTTGAGAAATTTTCAAGTTTTCTCCAAGTTTGGGCGAACTTAGTCAAAAATCACTGAAAAATCAAGCAAGTTGGGCGAAGATGGTTAAAATCAACAAGATTTGAAGATTTTAGACCAAGTTTGAGCGAACTTGATGTGTAAGTTCGAGCGAAGTTTGGTGTTCAAACATGGTTTTTTGACAATTTCGACATTAATTCGATTGAATTTGATTCTGAAACTTTCAGGGGTTTGTAATTAAGTGATTATCTATGACATGTTCAATTTTTAGCCATTTTTATCCATGAATTCATCAATTTTGTTAAAAAGTTAAGAAAAATGGTAGAAATGAGTAGAAAGAGAGATTGTCTTGTGTAGATCTCAGCAAATTAGGTATCCATGGCTCTGATACCACTTGTTAGGACCGATCCTCCACTGTCAAAGAACCTAATTTGTATCTAATGTCAAATATAAGCCGAAATTATATGACATGTTAATCAAATACACAAGTTTACTGTTTAAATGTCTGTTTATTCATGTCCAAATCATATACATTCAGTTTCCAAACTGACAGAGCTTCGCCGTCAATGTCGCAAAGTTCTTACAATGAGAGACCCATGACTTCCTATATATAGACCCACAAGTTCGCTCGAAGTAAGGCTGAGCTAGATCAAGTTTGGCCGAACTTGATTAGCTTACTATAACTTCGGTCGAACTTGTGTATAGAAGTTAAATAAACTTCAAAATCAAACATACACAAGCCCTAAACATACAGACTCGATCCAAGACCTGGACAATAGACATGCATCAACATCATCATTAGATTATTTTCCAATACTCTCCTTCTCGTTTACAATGTTTGTTCCAAAAACAAAGTCAATTTTCTTTTTAAAATTCTATTTTTGAAACTTTCTGTTGTCCTTTTTCTGGTCAAAACCCAAACCTTCTCTCCTATTTTCAGGATAATCCCATCCTTTTTTATAATAATTGTTATAAACCTTTTTTAGTTTGGAATAAAACGCAGTTACATTTTTTTCAAGATCAGAAAAGCTCAATTCAACAAGTTTAAAAGTTTGTCTATACAGTCAACATTCATATCCTGGATTGGGAATGCTTCGTCAAAATGAAATTTATAAGATCCATTCATTTTGTAAACAACTACATTAGGATCATCACTTAAGTTGTCTTCTGATGATGAAAGATAACTTTTGTAAAAACTCTCCTCACTTCCAGATTGTGAATTTGAATCAGAACTCTTTAAACTTGACTCAGGACTTTCATAACTTGAAATATATGAATCACTTCCAAGAACATTTTCAACAACAGTTTTTACTAATTCAGTTTCACGCTCATCTTCAGATTTAGTGTATGTTACATCGATGTTCTCCAGAAGCTCATTACTCTTTTCAGTTTTAAATTAAGCCCCTTTTCCACCCCTGCTGGTTTCTTTCTAGCATAGCTTTCCCACATGGGTGGTGGAACTCGTTCGTAACCTACACTCCTTTTCATTTAACTCTTATCATTTTCTTCCATTTCAATTTTAGGAAGAATACGATCGATGACATAAGAACTAGCTGAATAACTGATCAAAAGTTTGTTCACCCTTTATGTTTCCATTCTCGTTTTTTTCTAATTCATTTTCAAGTTCAGCAATCGTGTTTTAATTAATGTTAATTTCCATTTGTTTGTCCATCACGGTTGCCTTGAGCATCGATAGGGTTTTATCATCTTTTCTATTGATCTGTTCATATTGTTTAATGGTACTACTCAGTTTGTCATATGCTTCTTTCATTGTGTTATGTTCACTTTTCAAACTGTCTGAGTCTCTTTTAACTTCTTTCAAAATTTTATCTATTACGACACATTCACTGCAAGGCTCTGTGCATTTATTGTACGACTTTTCAACCTTGACCACTTGTATTTTCACCACTTCTTTTATCACTTCGTTCACACACTCGAACTCCTTTTTACTTCGTAGGAATCTACCTCTTTGAGATTGGCCATCATTGCCTTGTTGGCGATTTTCATCAGATTGTCGACATTCATTTCGTTTTCTACATTTAACACTTCCACAACCTCTGAGTATGGTTCCTCCATTGTTGTACCTTGATAACTTGAGTCGAAATATCCTGCAAAAGAAGAAAGCATATTAGGTGGAATTAAATTTTTAAAAGCACTATGAATCAAATTTTCTTCTTCTAAGCGTTGATAATATTCCTCCAAAACTGCTTCTTCAATAGCTTCGTCATCAAAGACTGCTTCAGAATATTCTTCTGTTTCAGGTTCTAGATATCCGATTATCTCAGCTAGTAGTGCAAGACCTTAGGTTTGAGTGATGTACTTGTTCCAATTAAAATCTTCATCCTCCTGAGCAACGATCAAAGACTTATCTATAGAACTTGGCGTATCGTCTTCAATCTGAATCATTCTTGAATTTGTCCATGGAGGTGACAGTCGAGATTTATAGCCTTTTGTAATAATCATTGCCAAAAGGATTTTGGTTGCCGCTGACTTCTATGTTGGTACACTCTCTTTTAAAATGTCCTTTTTGTGACATTTGAAACAAGTAACCTTAGATTTCAAAGCCAAGCTTCCATCCATACTTCCCAAATCTTTCATCCTTGTTATTTCCAAAAACCTTTGTGCTCTTCAAACTATAGAAGCCATACACCATTTATTATCCATCAGTTCTAGTTCTTCCTGATCAATTTGATCATAATCTTCTTTAGTCATATCCGAGTTTCCGATTCTCCCGGCGATCAGGCTTTCATACGATTCAAGAACGGAAGCTAACAACGCAATGTGTAGTTTGGCAGTTTGTTCATTGAAGTCCTGAGCGTTTTCTAGATTTACAGCAATGTTACACTGTAAAATCTTCGGGTTAGAACTAGACTGGCTTGAATGATTGCTTTGGAGTTATTGGAATTCTGTGAAGTTTGAGATGTTTGAGGTGTATTAGGTTCAAAGTTTGGAAATGATTGAAACGTTGATCGGCTAGAAAATGAACTTGCTGAGTTATTCACACTAAATGCAGTTTGTACTTTAGGACTTTGGTTAATAGCTGAACTACTTTTGTTGTATAGGCTCACATCCTACATCATTTGAGCACCTTTCACCTTTGCCATTTTTTGAAACTCCATCTCATGGCCTTCAAGCTTTTCAATAAAGTTTGATAAGCTATAACCACAATACTTTATGTCGTTCTTCAGAATTGTTAGATATGTGGTCCACTCTCCTTCTGGCAAAGCATCTTCCAGCTTGTCCACTAATTCTTCATCTGTCTTCAAAATTCCCAAACTTTTTCATTTGAACAACTAAGTGACAGTATCGTTCTATCAATTAATTCATGTTTTCTCCTTTCATTAGACTGAAAATATCAAACTCTTTTCTCAGTAGCGCTTTCTTGCTCTTTCTCATCTCCGTACTACCATGATACTTCAATCTAAGTGCATTCCATAACGTTTGAGCATGATCATCGTGTTGCAGAAGTACCAAAATGTCTTCTTTAACTGACTTTTTCAATAAACTCATCTTCTTCTTCTCATTGACGAATTTATCCTTTTCTAATGGTGTGAACTAAGATACAGTCTTTTCCAGATTATTTTCTCCGATTGGTGGTGAATACTTTTCTTCGATCGCGAGCCAACAATTGAAATAATTAGCTTGCACCCAGTTTATAAACTTTTCTTTCCAACTTTCGTAATCCTCTAGATTCATCAATTTCGGAGGTTTCACTGTCGTCCCCATCTCGTTTTCAAGATTCAGCTGTGCAGGTGCAGTTGAAGCATTAACAGCACTCGTTGCAAAAGCGTTGAAAAACTCAGTATTATCCATCATATCGAACAAATTCTCTGAACAAAAATTAAACTTTAAAATGATTAGTAAGACCACTTCGTACGAGGTGATATGTGGTCACTTCGTATGAGTTGATAACAATTTGGTGCGAGTTGATAACAAATGGTCACTTCATACGAGGTATAAGGACACTTCCTACAAGGTGTAGGGCTAATTCGTGTGATGTGATGGTTCAATTTTGATGCTTTTGGACATTTTCGACATGAAATCTAGTGTTTTATGACATGATCTATTTAAAGTTTATCTAATGATGATTTTACACATTATACTCGAAAATCAGTTCATTTTAACCGTTGATTCCTTTTAAAAGTGAAAAATAAGAAGAATGGAGTAGAAATAAAAGTCTTCTAGGCTGAATTTTTTATCAATGTCTTCAAATCAGGCTCCCTGAGCTCTGATACCACTTGTAGGATCGAGTTCCTCCTTAGCAAAGGTATCTAATTTGTTATCTTGTTCATAATCGCGGAAGTATTACGAATTAGTGACAGTTACATCAGATATACTTCCAAATTGTTGATTTCATTCAAATGTTTAACGTTTACAATGTGCCTGAAATCCGATAGAGCTTCGCCTTCTGTCTCGCAAAAGTTCTTTTTACAAATGAACCTGAGACCTATTTATAAGAGATCACACAGTGTCACTTCATATGAGGTGATACAACTCGTACGAGGTGCTCCCCATTCAAACATAAAATTAAATCTAACAGTCCAAAACCCTATTACATTGACTCGACTAAACCTAAGACATAGAAAATAGACATTATGCATCAACAAACTCTAAAAGCAATAATAAAGTTAACAGCAGAAGCATAAAGTTTAATAGTCCAACAATAGTTTAAATGTTCATGGACATTATTAAAACCCAGCAAAGGTTCAACGCAACCACTACACTCCTCCGCTGCAAGCTCCTGAGCTGTACCTATGGACCTACAAAGCATGTAGTAGGGTGTCAATATAAAGTCGGCGAGTTCACGGTTTTCCAGTTTTATTTCCAAAAACATAAATTTATAAAATTACTCATTAATCATGTTATGGGGAGCTAACCCATCTGTAAGCTACTAAACTGCGTAACACTAAACAATTGCGACTGTTGAATCGTTGTTGCCCCATTTGTCAATGTCTATCATCATTGACGGTTGCCAAGGCATACTAGTTCACGTCCGTCTGATGTGACATCCCTCAAAAACACCTAACTACACTAGCTTCTTCAGTGACTGCATGCTAAATTTCAAAACAAAATTTCTTTGAACTTGGGGACGATGTGACAACTCGTACTTTCGAGGTTAGCATTGACTAATCCCCTGACCTTTAACTTCGTAGTATATCTCCCCGGAATACTAGGCAATCCCAAACCAGGGAAAGTGTAGTTCGTTCCCAACCATCGGGAATACATGCTTTTAGTAAATGTGTGAACTCACCTTCGCTTTGCTCGGCAGATAAATTACTGTGTTAAGTTGGTCAACCACACCCTATTATGGTGACCAATATTTATTAGGTTCCTATACAAGTAATGCACGTATTTATTCACACGTATTTAACAAGTTTCATGCTGATACAAGCTATCACGTAACACATATATTCATGCTAATCAGACCTGGATCCATAACAAAAGCCCAAGGCTATAACAAGTAAGTGTGTGGCCCAATTTAGTGCGGCCCACTATCAGTGTGAAATCCAGTCTGATTGTGCGATTTCTAATAGGTGTGCAGCATTACTTAAGCGTGCGGTCATGCATTAGATGGGTGTACAATATGCAGTCTAAGGTATATGGTTCATAAGTGTGCGACTAACATGTGTGCGGGGTGAGGGTATATGATAAAAATTATTCAAACAGTAATCACCCATGTTCCTTCAATCAAATTAAACAAAAGCACATATTTTACATCAATTCTTATGAACCCTAATACCATGTTAAGCATTCATCACCAATTCTGTAACTTCATCATCCCAATCAATCACTAGTTAATCATTATTATACATTGTACATTGATTTATACAAATCCTAATCATGAACTAATTATTACCAATCATTATTAAAGTTGATCTATAAACCCTATCTCATGCAAAATCATCAACTTCATATCATTCAACACTGTATCACCAACCATGTCATGAAATTAGATTTATTAATCATCTTGTTAATCATCATCATGAGCTACAAACAACATCTGAATCACAAGGATTTATCAACATCTTAAGATTCATCATGGCATACCAATCATTAACACACTAACCTCAAGCATCCCTAGTTCATTATTTTCATTTTTGAATCATCTTATCCAAGTATGTCACCAAACAAGTGAAACCATCACACGTATCAAATAGTGTTAATAGATACTAACCTAAAATATGAGATGCAAAAGAGTGTGTAATAATAAATGAGATCTTCAAGGAAGAAAAGAAAGCTTCCAAAGGAAAAATTGATGATGTCTGTTGTAATCTTCCAAAAGAGGAAAGGATTTCTAAAAGGAGAAAGAATACTAGAGAGAGTGAGGGTGAGAGCCACCACCACATTGATTGGAAACATTCTCTAAGGTTTGCTACTAAGGGTATTTATATCCAAGGAAAGATATCGCACACTTATATGCGCATATATGTGTGTGGCCCTTCTCAAATGATGGTGTGCGGTTGGGTGTGTGGCTTGAGGGATGTGTCCGGGTTTAACAAGGGTATCCGGGTTTGCAAAGGGGTGTCCCGATTTATTTGAGTGTGCGGTTGGTTGTGTGTCCGATTTTAAGCAGTTAACTTTGGGCTTAGTTTGGGTCAAACACAAGTAGTAGATTGTGCGGCTGAGTTTCATTACACATAATATTTCTTATTTTATTCTAATTTAAGTTATAGCCAAACTCACATACATTCACATAAGAGCCACTATAATAATCACGCTTATCAAGTTCGCACACAATACAACGTATAATGGAACATGAAGGGAAATGATAGGAAGTTAAAGGTCACGGGATTAGTCAACGCTAACCTCGAAAGTACGAGTTGTCACATTCTTTATCGGCAGTCGACACATGAATTCCAAAATATCTTTAAACGGATTTATTTATGGTATTGAATTATCCAGTACACAACAAATGTTGTATTTCGACTCAAATGTCGTCGACTTTGTCTACAAAAAAATAATAAGATCAACACTTAGTAAAATATCAAAAGTACCAAATTTCGTGCGAAGTTAGTTTGTACGAAGATACTATTGTTATCTTCGTGCGAAGATAATTCAAACAAACATATTTTATACAAAAAGCATTCCAACTTCGTATGAGGATAAACTTAACCATTTTAAAGCACATTTACCTTCGTACGAAGGTAGATTTTACCTTTTTCCGAGGATAGGTTTTCTTCTTTGTACAAAGCTGATAACATCATTACAATGATTTTGATGAATTTTAATTAAATTGAACATTAAAATGTGATCTTATATCGCCGATTAGCATATATGTGTGTTCAATTTTAAACTTTATCGGTCCAAACATCCTAGATCTACGTGTTTAAGTTCAAATAGTCGTTAAGTTCAATTTTACGGTTCAATCGTGTTCAAACTACCTTAGGCATTGTTAGTAGTGTGTAAATCAACCACTACAATGTCAATTTGGAAAGCACTTCATCGTTTATTTTGCAAAATCACTCAAGCGTTCTCTTTGTGCAAAAAAGAAGGGAAACAGTTAAAGTTCTCTTCATACAAAGTGCCCTTTATATAGGTTCAAGGTTTATCTTCGTTCGAGGATAAACTGCTTAATATTCGAACGAAGTGAAACCTAACTTCATGCAAAGTGAACTATTATTTTTCAAAAAAAAATTTCAAATTCTCGAAATTTTTACCAGTTTTAATGACCCACTCAGTTGTCCAAGTTAATGACACTGGTTAACTGACTTGTCTACCAAGTCCAAGTAAATGACCTTGGTTGAACACTGTATGAACAAACTGATGTTTTCTATCAATTTTAAGTTTCAGATGAATGAACTTTTGATCATTTCAAAACAGTTTCTCATTTCAGATAAACTCCTAACCCGTTGTTCTCCAGATTTCATTCAGCAATTAGCAGCTTTGGATTTTGAAGATCAGTTTTCCATCATCGGTAGTCGAAGATAAGATGAAAAATAAAATCTTTTCGAATTTTCCAAAGTTTATGCTAAAATACACTGAAAATCTTTTTAGGTTTTCTAAAATGAAATAGTTATGTACAAACATATTTTGAGAGTTTCTGTAAGAGGATCATATCACTTTTTGAGACTTATCACTAGTACCATTGATCTTGATAAAACTTTAAGTCATAAACAGATTCACTAAGATTATCAGTATACTGGTCCACTTAAACCTCTACACATTTCTCAACTATTCCAAGATACGTTAGTTATAGGTCTTAGAACTTGACTTAACCGTGTTTCCCCCTTAGAATATACCCCCATATCATGATTCCATAGATTTCATCTTACAATTGAATATATCTAACTGATATTTGTATCTAAGTTGTGCGAGACCTTGAGAGCTCAGGTTAGTACCACCGCACAGACAAAGAGATGAAGGCTCGACTTAAAAGTGGTACTCCAAATTTGGAATCTTTTGTACTTCAATTGTCAAACCTTTCAATACTTTCATTTTTTACGCAACTTTTAGGTTTGAAAGCAAAATTATTCTACCAGTTCTATGCCATTGCTGACGCTAAATCAGAAGAACTACTATAATATCTCTGATATCAATTATCTATAAAGACCTAGTATCTTAGAATCCAGTAATATCTCAAACGAAATTTCGGTGTACTAAGACCATATTTCCGAGAGATGTTAAGCCACGGATTAAGAAGTTTTTCTTTATGTTTATGTCTTGAAACAATTTACTAAATGTCTGAAGTCTACTCAGTGAGACATGTTCAATAACTTACTGTATTTCTTTAGCATACTGTAATAGCCCACTGATGTGCTATCATTTCCTCTTTTACAGACGGAAACTCTTTTTGTCTTTTTCATGTTTTTTACTTTTCGAATTTTATATTTTTGCATTTTCTCCAACTTTTCTCCCCAAAAAAACAAAAACATATTTTTTGTAATTTTGGTTTTTTTAAAGAAAGAAAAATTGACAGACCGATGAGGATTACTTCTTATTGCCATCCTCGGTTTCAACCTCATCACTCCCCCTGATGACAAATCCTTCATTCCATTTAATTTTAGTAGATATTTAAATCTTGCTCGATCAAATGGTTTTGAGTAAAAGTCTGCTCGTTGTTCATCATTGTGGATTTTTGTATACGAATCAACTTTTTCTCGTGACAATCATGGATAAAGTGATGTCGGTTTTCTATGTGTTTAGTTTTTGAATGTTGAACCGTATTTTTTGTTATGTCTATGGCCGCTTTGTTATCTACATATATAGGCGTATCAAGAAATTGCAAACCATAGGCACTCATTTGTTGTTGTATCCACAAGATTTGGAACAACAACTGGATGCTGAAACGTATTCAGCTTCACAAGTAGAGAGAGCGACTGTGGTTTGTTTCTTGTATTGCCAACTAAACGAGTTCCGAAGAACTTGCAGCCAACCGTTGTAAATTTGGAGTTGATCTTGCAGCAGCCAAAATCTGAATCAGAATATCCTTCAAGTTTGATATTGTCAGCGCGAGGATACCACAAGCCTAAACATGGACACCTTCAAACATCATAAGATCCGCTTGACAATTATCAGGTGCGATACCCTGGGACTTGACTGGTAGCGAGCGCATAGACACGTTGGGCACACGATATGTGGTCGTTGATGTAGTGAGATACATCAAGGAACCAATCATTGATCGATAAAGTGTTTCATCGATCTTCTCTGCCAAAGGGGTTGACACGTTGGGCACTTGAATATCTCCAACACGTCATTCACGTACTTAGTCTGATGAATGAAGATTCCATCCGAGAATTGATCAACCTAAAGCCCAAAAAGAACGCCATCTCCCCCATAGAACTCATCTCAATTTCTTCTGCATGACCTTTTCGAACTCTTTGCACAATGCATCATTGTTCGAACCGAATATTATGTCATCCACATAAATTAGCACAATTAAGATGTGTCAGTCCACTTCCCGTGTGAAGAGAGTACTACCTATTGTTCCTCGAGTAAAATCATTGTCCAGGAGATGCTTAGACAATGTCTCATACCAGGCTCTCAGAATTATATGTGTGACGAAATAAGAAGCACTCCTTGATGATTTAGCACCGATTCACTTCGGCTGGGACACAAAAACACTACATGCGGCCACACGAACCCATGAGTGGGGCTCGCCAGTACCCAATAGATCTACCCCTCTTGTTCTTTGGTCTATTAAAGATTAATGGCGCTTCAGTTCCACCCTATTCGCACATGATCTAGTTGTTTCATTCCTTAGCTTAACCATACCATCGTAACATGTATTTCCCCCCGAGAGTTGTAAAACCAAAAACGTTTATAAGAAAAAGGGACATGAACTCACAGTATTGCATCCAGAAAGTGTGTGCTAGCAAAGCGGGGTATCCAATGCGCATGGCGTCCAGAAAGTGTGTGCTAGCAAAAGGGACTTGAATGTTGTTAAATTTGTATTTGTTATTTATTTGGAACCCTTGTGTTTTAATATGTTGGCATTTTTTCATATGTTTATTTCTAATACATATATATATATATATATATTGTGTGTGTGTGTGTGTGTTTTTGCATTCATGATGTGTATGAACGAGACTAGCACATGAGTGTCTTCGTGCCTCGCACAAGTAAGAATGGGCCTAGCCTATTTGAGTCTCCGTGTTCCACATGATGTAAGTGAGCCTAGCCCATAAGCGTCTCTGTGCCGCACACGGGTGTAAGTTCGTTATGAGTTATATATACTCTTCCAATATATATTTAGGATATCGAACCTCGTTCACGTGGTTTGATTTGTGTGTATATATTTGTATACCTTTTCAAGATATAATAGTTAAAAATATTTATTTTTAACATCGTATTACAAATAGTGTACATTTATAATGTCCTTTATATGTGTACACTTCAACAAGTGTATTTGTGAACATTACTACGTACTTGCGTATTTATACGTATACGTATACCATGTATATACTTTACTTGTATACTCTATTGTTCGTATTTATGTCGTATTTATACGTATTTGTGTACATGTACATTCTTGTAATCTTACAATTTCACCAAGTGTACCAGTGTTGTATTTTTATACGTATGAGTATATTTGTATACTTATGTATTTACACTTAATGGTTATTTGTATTATACTTCCCGGATTTTAGGGGTGTTGAAATATATATTTTCAAAGGTGTAAAAATATATTAATTTTAGAGTTCGTCGTAGTAGTCATTATTATATATTTTTGTATCCAGCATGCCCAAGTGACGTCGGTAAGATGTACACGTTCCTAGTCGTGACGATATGGCGATCATTTTCGATGACGACCTATTTAATTTATTTGCAAACTTATTTAGTGTCGATTTAGTATATACATACATATATATATATATATATGTGTGTGTGTGTGTGTATATAGGGGAAGGTTCTATGCAGAACACTAAATATTGCGAGAACACGCATAACACAATGAATCACCCATTTTTTCAATCCCAAAAACCTAAAAAGTAAATGAAAATGTTATAAATGTAAGATTTATTGTTTCTTACACTAGGATTCAAAACAAAACATGAAAAAATTGCACTTTTCGTATAACCTACACATGTGTAGGTTAAATTACCAACATTTATGTAGGCTATGTGTAGGTTAAAATATATGGTTTTTAATGTATATATAATACACATACGAATGTAAGAAACATAAAATTTGAAAAATATAAACCTTAAATTCCAAAATTTAGTGTTTTAGAGTTTTTCTTTTTGTTATCGCAATAATTAGTGTTCTGTACTGATCCTCATCCTATATATATATATATATGTAATGGTTTTTCTGATGTTTGTTTTGTTTGTTGTTTGCATCCGTGTTCAAGGATGTAATATAAGTTTACTTATATATATATATATATATATATAGGGGATGGATCATCAGAAAACTAGTTTAAATGAGAAAACCAAAAAACTAACTAAATGAGCCAAAAAAACATATCAAATTTTTTTATAAAAAATCGCTATATATATTATATAAAAAACTTTTAAAAAAAAACATATAATGCACATGTGTAACATATACATATAATGCACATGTGTAGTACACATATAGTGCACATGTGCAGTACAAGTGTTTTTTTTTTTTTTGAAAAAAACATTTTTTTATACATAAAATGCAGTGTTTTTTATAAAAAAATTTAAAAAAATTGTATGTTTTAATGCTTTTTTTTTGGCTTTTTTTAGTTAGTTTTCTAGTTTTCTCATTTATATCTAGTTTTCTATGATCCTCTCCCTATATATATATATATATATATATATATATATATATATATATATATATATATATATATATATATATATATATATATAGGGTAGGGATCCTAAGAGAAGTCCACCCTAATTGAGAAACTTGAGAAGCATTATGGACCACACATTTCCTTAAGCTTTTCGTAATATACACATATGTATAGTTTAAAATTGCCTATATACATATATGTATATTGAATTATACACATACGTATATAGTTAAATTTAACATATACATGTGTGTATATTACAAAAAGCATTGGGAAAACGTGTGGTCCAGAATGCTTCTCAAGTTTCTCAATCAGCCTAGTGCTTCTCACATGATCCTAGCCCTATATATATATATATATATATATATATATATATATATATATATATATATATATATATACGAGGATCATGAGAAAACGAGAAAACTAACTAAAAAAGCCAAAGAAAAGCATAAAAAACATACAACTTTTTTTTTACATTTTTTATAAAAAATCATTGCTTTTTATGTATAAAAAAACTTTTTTTTTCAAAAAAAAAACTTGTACTGCACATGTGCACTATATGTGTACTACACTTGTGCATTTTATGTATATGTTGCACATGTGCATTATATTTTTTTTTTATTTTTTCTTTTAAAAGTTTTATAATATATATAGCGATTTTTATAAAATAAATAAAAAAATTGATATGTTTTTTTGGCTTTTTTATTTAGTTATTTGGTTTTCTCATTTAAACTAGCTTTCTCATGATCCATCCCCTATATATAATAAAATTAGTTTTCTCTTATAAAAAAATTGTATTTTTATGCTTTTTTTTTTGTTTTTTAGTTAGTTTTCTAGTTTTCTCATTTATATCTAGTTTTCTCATGATCCTCTCCCTATATATATATTATATATATATATATATATATATATATATATAATTCCCATTTTAACTTATGAAAATGTACACAAGTTTTTAAGAATAATACTTAGGAGTTTAAGCTAAACTTTTCCATTAAGATGTGCCTAATCATGATTAAGGTTTCTAATCACGTTTAGTCATTTTAATCACCTTTTAATCACACCTTAATCACGATTAGGATTTTAGAAAATTTCGCCATAGTTTCCTCTATACTACGGCGTTTTCCACGTTTTTAAAACGTATTTTAAACCATACTTTAATACCCAAAATCACAAGCAACTCAAATCAAGTTCCATAATCATACTTATCATGCCTATATTACACATAAACACCTTCATTTTTCCATGAACCATATACATATATTTTTAACAAAAACCTCTAAAAATAATAACACTTTTTATAATCATTCATTAGTTTATCCATGTGACATAAACTTGTTTATGTAAATTTTCAAGATCCTTATATTCTAAATCATGTTCTTAACTTCTTGTAAAGTTTAGTGCTTAAGTTAATTGATCATGAAGGTGATGATCTTGTTAGATCTAAATATCTTGATGTTTAGATCATCATTTTTAAGCATGTTCTTACAAGATTATAACATTTAAACAACCTACTTTACAATAATCACCAAGTTCATACAAGTTAGCTTACACTAATCAACACATAACACATCTTTTTTGTAAGCTTTTTAGGTTATGTTTAGGGTTTTTAAGCTTTTTTCTTCGTGGTTTTCAAGATGACAAGCTATACATTTATGATCTTCTTAACATGTCAGGTATGAAAATGAGTGTATAAATGCCTTACTACTAGCACAAGGCTAGGGAAGCACTTTGATGAAGATGTAGAAGAAGATATGAAAATGTGAAAGCTCCAAATGGAAATGCAAGACTCTTAGTGTGCATCCACGGCTTATAGCACCCTTAGATCCTCTTGAAATGGCCTTGTGACTCTTGAATTTAGGTGTTAAAGGATTGAAAATGGAGGGTATTTGGGTGCCGTGAACTTAGAGAGAGTGGGAGAAGGTGTTGTTGATTTTTGAAAGTTATAAAGATGAGGATAAGTTGTAGGGTGTTGTTGATTATAAACTCTGCAAGTCTTCGTAAGTCAATGAAATCTTACAAAACCATGCTTGTTCAAGATCTTCATCAACCACACTAGATTGTATGATGGCTTGTGGGCCCACCCTATGGCCGAAAATGGGAGTATGATGGGTTAGGTTTGTTTATAAAAGTTTAGACATGTGTTATAAATATATGTTAGGATATTTGATCATTAGCCAAGTTCTTGCATGATTAGAAGCCTAATGATGATTATGATGCCAAATGACCTCTAACCAGTCCACTAGATTAGTGGTTTAGGTGTTAAGAATGCCACTAGTTTGTTTATCGGCTAGAAACCAAACAATATGTGAAGGATGCGTTATAATACCGGGAACGATGTCTTTGATACTCCATTGATATCCTTGGGTTTGTTTAAGATGATTATCATCATTTACAAGCTTCATCGGCATTGCAAATGCTGAATTTCTAAGTTGCGGCCAGGTGTAATCGTTAAGTTATAATTCGAATCGGACACTTTAATAGTTTAGGAATTTTCTAGAATGTTAAAGTATTGTACCAATTTGTGCCCCTAATTAGTGTTTTTATTCATATTTCTATGATGATATGCTTTCATATCGTTCGTTGACTATTTCGGGCAGTTTTCAGAAAACTTATTGGCATTAATAGTGTGTTTAGTGAATAGTGTTTTCAGCATTATGCGCCAACACATTGGAAAATAGTTATTCGTTTTCTCGCTAAACGACGAAAGTAACAATATCATTTGTAAAGTTTAAACATGTCCTACAAAAACTAGACTTCGTATGACCTAATTATGCGTAAATTAAGTCATAATGAAAGCAGTTAAATGTATAAATAGTTGTTAAGTTGTACGAAATTACCATGAATTTTTCCAGTTGTCACACTTTCTTCAATCTTTTTAAGGTTACTGGTTTCTTGTGATTTAATGTTTCCAGTTTGTACAAAGTTTTCATAGATTTATCAGTAACTCTTACTGTTTCAAAACTTGTTTTGATTCAACTTTGTGGGTTGGTTTTGAAACACTTGGCTTAGAAACTCAGGTACTGATTTCTTCTTATCGAGACCATGCTTTAGACAGTTTATGAAACATGTCCAGCTTCATGGAAATTAAAGGAAGTTTTCGTATCTTTGTGATTTCTCACAAATTCAGAAGGTGCTTAAGCATGTTTCAAGCTTTGCTTTCAAAGAATTTTTCATTTGATTGTTTCTCAAACATTTCCTTCTCACTTTTAGAACTAGATCCAGACACAAACTTTACACTTCTTTGAAGCTTTCCTTTCAAAGAATTTTTCATTTGATTGTTTCTCAAACATTTCCTTCTCACTTTCAGAACTAGATCCAGACACAAACTTTAGACTTCTTTGAAACTTTGATTTAGCATTATATGAGTTGTTTCTTTTTTGTGTATTACCTCTAAATCTATTCCCATTTCCCAATCCTCTATTACCCTTTCCATCATAACCCATGTTACATTGTTGTTCTGATAATTTTTAGATTTGACTCTCAAATTTTGAGAATATCTCTTTTGATTGTTAAACACGACCTTAGATTAGTAATAACTTGTTTCGGAAAAACGTGTTGACTGAATCCACTGGTTGTTCTGATTGTTTGAAAATTTTGGTATGTTCTTCGAAACTACCTTATTCTCAGTTTTAACCTGAATTACAACATCCTCAACGAGTTTAAAAGTTTTTGCGATCAAATCCACATTCAAGTTTTCGATTGGAAAATCCTAACCATAATATATCTTGTCTGACCCGACCATCTGATATATTGTGATCATTTTCTCAGGGTCAAACAAGTTATGATTCTTCGATGAAATGTGTTTGTTTTTAACCTTGATAACCCATGTTAACATTAATGTTCTGGTAATTTTTAGATTGGTTTCTCAAATTCTGATAATATCTCGGACTGGTAAAAACTTGTTTCGGCAAAATGTTTTGACTTAATTTGGTTGTTTCCATTGTTTGAAATTTTTAGTTTGTTCTTCGAAACTAACTTTTTCTCAGTTTTAACCTAAATTGCAACATCCTTAATGAGTCTAAAAGTTTTTGCAATCAAAGCTACATTTTTTATTGGAAAATCCAAATTAGAATATATCTTTTCTAACCCAACCATCCGACACATTGTGATCATTTTCTCAGGGTCTCACAAGTTATGATTCTCTGATTAAATGTGTTTGTTTTTAACCTTGATAACCCATGTTAACATTGTTGTTCTTGTAATTGTTAGATTGGTTTGTCAAATTCTGATAATATCTCTTCTGATTGTTAAACCCGACCTCATATTAGTAATAACTTGTTTCGGCAAAACGTTTTGACTAAATTTGGATGTTCCAATTGTTTGAAAATTCTAGTTTGTTCTTCGGAACTACCTTTTTTCTTAGTTTTAATCTGAATTGCAATATCCTCAACGAGTTTAAAAGTTTTGCAATCAAAGCTACATTCACGTTTTCGATTGGAATATACAAATGAAAATATGTCTTGTCTAGTCCAATCGTCTGATACATTGGGATCATTTTCTTAGGGTCACACAAGTTATGATTCTCTAATGAAATGTGTTTGTTTTAAACTTTTTTTCTTTTCACAATCTGAACTATCAACATTTTATTTTTCAAAAACTTTTTCAACCACAGAAGATCTACGCTAAATGATTTTACGTGCGGAATCCATAAAACAAAGTAGTAATCGAGACACATAATCATAAATATAAATAGTTTCAAGTTTTTATTCAAAATAAACGACAATATGACAGAGTTTGACAATGTTTATAATTCATTGTATAAGCTCTCCTTGAAGATCGATCTCAAAATTGCAGAGAGTTGTGATGAAGTGCATGATCCATTGCTTATTTATAGAGCTTGAAGAACTCACATAGGACTATCTTGAACGCATGACTCCTATGTGAGTAGGAGTCTTGCATGATACTTCTCAATGTGCAGAAGTTGTTGTGCGTAGGAACCATGCATGCTATCTCTTACTTCTTTTATCATTATTATGTCACCATATTATGTATATCCTTTATTGCATCATAAGCTATTTTGTAGATCTTCGGTGCATCATGGATGATATCTCATGCATATATCATGGTCCCACTATAAATTTCTCTACACTCTTATGCAACTTTAACACCCTAGTTAACAAATCCTAATAAAACCTTAACGAAACCTCTGTCCGGAAATATATTACTTTATGTACATTTATAATTCTAACTATGGCACACAAAAGTGCACTTATAGTCTCCCCCTTAGACATAGCTAGAAATCTGTGATTTTATGTCTTGACATTTCTTAGATTATACTTCAAGTGAAACCGCAGTCTCCCCTTTGAATTATGCTTTGAATCTCTATCAGATAAGACTTTGATGAACAATCACAGGTATCCACACACAAACAGTTTCCTTAACAATCTCGTAGGTCCTGCTCACACTTAACATTACCAGGTTTCCATGGAAAATTTTTGAAAGAAAATCTTTTTGGAATTTTAATATTAAATGCATAAATCTAAACACACTAAAATGTAATATTTACAGTTTATATTTTTATGAGAAAACGTGCAAGAGAATCATATCAGTTACTGAGACATATCAGCTGCACCGTTGATCTAAAAACCACTCAATTTAAACAATTCACGTGGATTGTCGATATTGTTTATCCACCTAAACTCAACCTAAAAACTTTTGTAATGCTTACCGATACGTTGATATTCATTAATTTGCTCTAAGTTCTTATGTACCCTACGATCTCAGCAGATTCCATCATCATATAATACACTAACACAAGTAATGCCTTTAAACATAATCAATAATCAACTGTGATATGTGCAAAAACAATTTAGAAAATTTAAACATTAACAATCTGGTCGATCTTTCGATACATAGAGAAAGTCCAATGTTTAAACAAAAAAAAGTTAAAAATGTTTAACTCTTACCACTAGTTCGATATTCATAGACGCAGAGGTGATCCAAGATTTTAACGAAATACCAAGTAAAATAAAGAAGACCATTTAGGCACTAACATCCAGTTCGGTAACTTCATATATATACATAGAGAATGTCCAATGCTTAAACAAAATAAAGAATTAAAACTAGTTTGAATCTTTTGAAATTGAAAACATAATTGCGGTGACTTTTTAGAAAGTTGTGAAAGTTCACAAGCTAACCAATTTTAACGCTTTACAGGCGATTACCGAGTAGGTACATAATCACCAAGGACAAAACTAAGTACTACGCCTTCAACACATTTCCCACTAGAATTAAGCCTTTTCATTTAGTTCGTATCATTTTCGCAAAACTACTAGTCTAGCTGAGCCTACCGACACATCTTCAGTGAGACTGTTTAACCATTTAAACAATACAAAAATTTAGCATGAACTGATAGTCCACTGATGTACTATTATTTTTGCTTTTCGCAACAATAATCTTGTTTTATCATTTCTCAATGTTTTTAAGATTTTCTATTCTTTTGGCTTTCTGAAAAAATTAACATTTTGAAATGCTGTTTTTGAATTTTACAAGAGTTTTCGATTTTAAAAAATTTCTCCCCCTAAAATCTAATACATCTTTTCAAAATCAAAATAAAAATCTTCCATTTTAACCCAAAAATGTGTTTTGCGAATGTGAACTCGAGACTACCATTTTGTTTGTGTGGAAAACCAAACCTTTCATTTCATTTCCAATATTCATCTCTTTAACCGCTGCACGAACAACCACTATTTCTAAAAATACGTTTGCTTGAAGCTATGTAAATGAAGTTAACTAGTTTCAAATTGGCACCCAATCCATACTAGATTTGAGTTGACTAAATTCATTGACATAAGAAATATTAGTCCATTCACAATCCTATTTGTCATCAAACAGTTTCATAATTTCAACTAGGTCATCTAAAACCTTAGCTTTCCAAACCCACTTCGGTTTCACAACTGTTTGAGTAACAACTCTCTTTTTAACTGTTCTTTTCCTGACTTCTATTTTGTCTTCAGATTTGTATCTGATGAACACGATTCACTAGAAGTCTTAAAACTTTGAATGTTATAAAACGATTCTGCAGAACTTGTGTCGGAATCAATAGTCGTATCCGAAGATAAAATCTTTTCCAAGTATTGTTTCGCCTTTTTTTCCGTTTCTTTCTTCTTCACAAATCTCTAAAGAACAACAATAACACCAAGCTATATTGCTTTCTTTTTTCGTTTTCTGCAACTCAGATCTATAACTTCTATGAAACTTAAAATGAAGAAAGAAAATAAGATTCACATTTGAAACATTAGGCGCGCGTATGACTGTTGTGAAGGAACATTGTTGATTATGATGTGCGATGATGTACAAATGTTGTTATTATCTTTCATATTTTTTGTTTTTAGAGATTTATAAGTGTAATATTTCACTGATATTTGTTTGTTTGGAGTTTGTAAAAACTATACTCAATATCGGTTCAATCTCAGCCATTAAAAATGTTTAAAAGAACTTCGTTTTCAAGGTTTCGACGAATTTCACACGAATATTCGATAGAGACTGATTGTATATATATGATTTTTTATGACAAAAATTTTTAGTTTGATGTCATTTTTAACTTTTTAAACAGTCCGTAACTGATGTATGATGTGCAAAACGTTTGAAACTTTAATCAAAATATACTGAAATTGATGAAAAGATGTCTGAAACTCTCAAACGATACACCGAATCACACCGAAACTCATCTGATTCGAACAATGATTAGACGTAGAACTTCTCAAGCTCTGATACCACTGGTAACACAATATCTACTTTAAACGGTTTTACATGCGGAATCTGGAAAACTGAGTTGTAATTGAGACATGTAATCGTAAATATAAGCAGTTTCAAGTTTTATTCAAAACAAACGATAACCGGACATAGTTTTGCTATGTTTACAATCCTTTGTATAAGCTCTCCTTGAAGATCGATTTCGAAATTGTGAAGAGTTGTGATGAAGCGCATGAGCCATTCGTTATTTATAGAGCTTTAAGAACTCACGTAGGACAATCTTGAATGCATGGCTCCTACGTTAGTAGGAGTCTTACGTGGTACTTCTTTATGTGCAGGAGTTGTTGTGCGTAGGAACAATGCATGTTATCTCTTACTTCTTATATCATCATTAGGTCAATGAAAGTTCCGGATCTGGTGGGTTTAGACGGAATTTGGATAAAATAAAGCTAAAGCGGTAGAAATCTCGTAAGAATAATCAAAAGTAGAAAGCTTCCATTAATACCGAAAGAGTATACACCATTTTACAAGTTGGAGAGAAATCTAAGGTCTTTCCAGCCTTTCCCAAAACTTATCAACTTCTATCACATGACTTCCTATTTATAGACTTTAGAGCGCAAGACACTTTCGGATGTATGACTCATTCGTGCGGATGAGTCCTCATCCGGGCGGATGAGTACTCGTTCTCTCGAAAGTCACTGTTAGTATCTCACTCTGAACTATATAATATTCAACACACGCTTTATCTAGCCTGTTCGTACAGTGGCGGACACACAGAAGATGAACTAACAGTTTCCCCCTTGTATGTCATTTCTACAAATTGTGACCTCTCTAAACTCGTAACTTCACCATATGATAATCATAATGAATAGGTCTCCGTAACTACCCCACTCTCTATCAACATTTTATCTGTGAATTCATCATCCTTTTATTCTCTCCGAAAATTTCGACATGTCCCTCGAACAACCTGTATTTAACATTAAAATCCCCGAAAACAATTTCATCACCAAATTTTGCTGGACACTTTCCCCCTCAAATCGGTCCTAGAAACAAACTTTCACGATTTGGAATTTCAGAATTTTCACCAATTTTTTTAGTCCCAAACAGTCTCTTTCGCGCATCAGAGTCCTTGAGTAGATGACTCATTCGTGCGGATGACTCCTTCATGTGGATAACTCCTTGATCCGTGCAGATGAGTCTGATTTGTGCGGATGACTCTCTACGCTGATGTTCAATTTTTCTCGATCCAAAATATCATTTCTTCGAATTTGATGATGATTTATCCATAGACATGAACGAAAATCAATTTTAAATGTAATATTGTCTTCAATTTCAAATTCATCCATGAATTGACCTTCAGTTTGATGTTTTACGCCTAAAACCCCATAAATCATGAGTTCATGTGATTTAATCAACTGTTAGATCGATTGAATCAGTACCATAGCTCTGATTCCAATTGAAAGTTTTGGATCCGGTGGGTTTAGACAGAAGTTTGGATAGGATAAAGCTAATTCGGTAGAAATCTCGTAAAATAATCAAAAGTAGAAAGCTTCCATTAATACCGAAAGAGCATACATCATTTTACAAGCTAGAGAGAAATATGAGGTGTCTCCAGCCTTTCTCAAAACTTATTAACTTCTAACATATGTCTTCCTGTTTATAGACTTTGTAGCGTAGGATACTTTCAGGCGAGTCCTCATCCGTGCGGATGAGTACTCGTCCTCTCGAAAGTCACTATTAGTATCTCACTCTGAACTATATAATATTCAACAACGCTTTATCTAGCATATTCGTGTAGTGGCAGACACACGGAATCTGAACCAACAGTCACCATATCATGTATATCCTTTATTGCATCATAAGCTATTTTGTAGATCTTTGGTGCATCATATATGATATATCATGCATATATATCATCGTCATTCTCTACACTCTAACCCAACTTTTACACTATAGTTAACAACTCCTAACTAAACCTTAACGAAACCTTTGTCCGAACACATATTACACAGACTCATGACTCTTTATGTTATGTACATATATATTTCTAAATTGTTTTCCAACTTCTCAAAAGAAATATCAATGGTTTCGGGTAAATATCTTTTAGGTTAGCTACCAATGGTGTTTTAACAAAAAACATCTATAGCTTCATCAACATCCTCCAGAGATTTTGTATAATTGTTATTAACTGTAGGAGGATATATATTATACCTGATACCTCGATTTCCTCGACCATATATGTAACATTCCATATCTTTCTTCCTTTTTCCATTTTATTTTAATTCATATTACCAATCTTTTGTAACTCAAGACTTGATCATAATGGAAATCATATTTTATGTTATTTTTTTCTAATTATTCATGCATCATACATAAACATTCACAAATGCACATTTTTATCCAAACTGAGCCATACATCAAGTTTATATTTTCTTTTAAATGATAGTCGTACATGTTTTATTTTTATACATGCTTGCATACACCTTACAACACAAACATGCTTACCTATGTGTTTTGAGCACCAATTAACCAACAAACAACCACAAAGAACCAAAAATGAAATTTCCCTCATCCTAACTCCCAACCAACTCATTTAAAACCCCAACCACTTATCCAACTTATAAATACCAAACCCCTAGCACCTTGTAAACTCTTTCACCACTTCTAAATCACTCTCAAACACTCTATAATCTTCAAGATTTCTAACTTTGGACAAAAAGTTCAAAGTCCACAAAAGTGAGTTTTGGCTTGCTTTCTTCTTGTTTTTCTTCTTCTCCTTCCTTGGATAACCTCTAGGAGCATTTGGACATGTTTACCAAAGTAAACAAAGATGATATGTCACCATTTTTGAGGTCCAAGTAAGGATTTTTGTTAAACTTTAAACTTGTCTTAACTTACCTTTGTTTCTTGGAACATTTACCCCCAAACCGAGTTACCAAAAAGTTCTATTGTTGAGGGACTTTTGTGAAGGTATGACTCCAGAAACTTTGAGGTTACACACCTCCATTTTCTTAATCTTGTAAAGCTCTAAGTAACATCCTAGCACTAAAGTGAACAAACTACACCAAGTCTCCAACCATGACAATGTTGGAAGCACTCCTCTAGTTATACACACTTGGTTACTTCGTAAATTAAATAGTTTATTTATGTTCTTCATACTTGTATTCATGACCATCCGAATCATCAATGTTGATTATTTGTGCATCGGTGAATTCTTGAGGTTAGTGGATTACCCTATCTCTTATAGATGACAAATACATTACTATAATATACCTGATAATATGAATATATAATACCTCCAAAAACCAAACCATAATATCAACCAAACCATGGTTGAATGTTATGTGTTAAGGTGGAAATTATCTTAGTTTAAGACCCCTTAATTTGGATTTCTAATGGGTGTAACACTCTTGAAAAACACAAACTAAAAATAGTATCCGAATAAGTATCTAGAAAAGATATGTTTTATGTATTTTCATACTTATAAATTCCCAATACATTTCATCATGAAACTTCATAAATTCATTCACCTTTGTTTTATGTAGTTTCCTTCAACCTTTTGATTCGTGCATTATCTCTTAAAGTGCAATCTTTCATCACATTTGAAACACATAACCTTTAATTTATCAAATCCCAACTTCATGTGTTCATCACCCAAATTATTTCTCCCAGTAATCTCCATAAACTTTTGAGCCCTTCTCATAACACTTGCCATACACCAACGGATAACAATTAATTCCATTTCTTAGGGGTCTATCTAATCATAGTCTTCTTTTACAAGATTGTAGTTCCCGATTCTTCCAGCAACTAATCCTTCATAGGATTGTAAGACCGAAGCAAGTAGTGTTATATGTTCCTCGGTGTTTTGGTATAGTAAGGTCTTGTTGATTGGTTAGACTCACAACGATGTTGCATTGAAGATTTTCTGAATTTTGGTTTTGTGATGTTTATTCGTTCTGTTGAGCTTGTGATTGTTGAGTTTGCTAAGTATGAGATCCTGAATTTCCTCCATAACTAGATTGTTGATTCCGTGAAGACGAATATATCATATTGTTTCCAACATAAAGCATTCCCACTAGATTTGTATTGTGGTGAACTTCCAACATCTGCAATGAAAGTTGTTTGTATATTAGACTCACAATATGTGAATTCATGTAGTATAGCGCGGAGGTGCTGAATGAGCTTTCATTTTGGATTTCTTTTGCAGGTCTAAATCATGGGCTTCAAGTTATTCAATGAATTTGCTTAAAGTCAGTCTTGCATATTCTACTGGTTTTGATTTCAGAATCATCATGAGCATTCTCCAATCTTTTTCAGGTAAAGCATCTACTAATTTTTTGACTTGATCTTGTTCTTTTGGTTTAATCTCATGACATCAGATCTCTGTTATCAAATGACATAATCTTTCAATAAGTTGATGAAAATTTTATCCTCTCACAACAGTGAAAATATCAAACTCTTTCCTGGTGAGATCTGCTTTGCTTTATCTCCTGTCTGCATTCACCCTATGCTTGTTCTACAAAGCCATCCATAAAGATTTTGATGCCTCATGGTGTTGTAGGAGATGTAAGATGTCATCCTTTAGCCATTGCTGAAGTAGGTTATACATCTTTTCTCTCTCATAAAATTCTTTTTCATTTTTCGGGATTTGAGATATTTTGATTTTATCACCATGTTCATTTCCGGGTATCACGTATTCATCCCCTAGAGCCATCCATGTTTCCAAACCATTCGCTTGAACGTACATTTAGAATCTTTCGGCCCAACTCATATAATCTTCCATCCTGAGCAACTTTGGAGGCTTGTTTGTTATGCCCATCACGTTATCAAGATTAAGGTTCTATACAACACTAGATGGGGTAATTCCTGCTGCAAAAGCACTCATATTTTCAGAATCCATGATCTTCAAACACTTAACGATTTTCACAATCCAAACCAAGTGTAGTACTCTTCACGCGTAGGGCCACTTCAAGCGTAGGACTTGTCCGTGCCTAGGACTAAGTCATCACGTATGAGCAAAGCAAGTCAACATTCCCCTGCGTTTAAATACTAGCATAGAAGTCCTACGCTTCTACTCATGCGCACGTACGACTTGTGCGTGGGAACTCCTACGTGAGTAGGGCTCGGGGGCTCAGCAACATTTTGGTATAAATTTTGATGATTCGGACGTGTTTTTGGATGAATTTTGGTGTATTTTCATATATGATGTTCAAAAATGAAAAAGAAAGGTCTAAGAAGAAATTTGGAGCTTTTCAACGATCGAAACTCTTCAAATGATGAAATATCAAGCTTTTTGCCCAAAATCTTCACTTCTGAGCAATAACACAAGTAGATATCCTCTTCGTAGCTCTGATACCATTTGTAGAAACAATTTTCTTTTGCACTTGACCTGATTAAATGTGAAAATAGTGCAAACGAATATCTACGATATTTGTAAAGACGCAAAATTCAATTACAAGTGGTGTGCACTGCTCAACTACTTAATATTACTTGTTGAATAAATTTTGGCAGCATTTCGTTACAACGAGATCTCCTTGACAAGCTCCATCAATCCACAGTTATGGTGTCATGTGCACGGACTAGCCTTTATATAGGCAATAGGCATCCGTATGCATGACTCCTGCATTAGATAGGCACTTATGCGTGCGTAGGGCTCCTACGCACATGAGTCCTTTTACACTAAAAAACAAACTTCAACTAACTCAACAAATATGATACCTATAAACAATGACTCGTACAAAAGATGCGGGAATTAGACTTAAAGTGTACTAACATAATCTTGATAAGATAACGAGCAAAACATGTTCACTAGTTATCATTTGAGCGTATAAAAGTCCTCCGGATTGAAAAAAAAGGCTTTAAATTGTCTAAAATGCCTGACCGAAAGAAAGCTTTGGAACGCTAAGGCATTGTCCAATGAAACTAACCATAATTTCAGTTATAGTTGGGAGTAAATAGGGTAAACAATGATAAAGAGTATAGGACGTTTGAGCTAAAAAGCTCAATACCTTCTTAACGGGATAGTTGGGTAGAATTTGTGATATTTACGTATATTTGCAGTCGAGGAAAAAAAAATAAGAATGAGAATAAAGAAAAGGAAATGGAAGCATTGAGATAAAGTGCTCAATGCGTTCTTAAAGATTCGGTTGGGTAAAACACTTCAGCAAAGTGCACATCTCAACAAAGTGCATACTTCAACTAGTGCACATCTCAGCAAAGTGCACACCTCAGCAAAGTGCACACCTTAGTAAAATACATGCTTTAGCAAAGTGCACATATTAGTTGCGGCGGCACACGACGTCTGAAGACGTTTCGGCCGCGATACACCATAAAACCCGAGTTGATTAAAACACTTTCTTTTGTCATATTTCTATCCATTATCACAAAAAAACACACTAACACTAATCGTTTTTAGTGTTTATGATAGGTTTATATAAGGGCTGGTACCGGACGGACGATCAAGCACGCGAAGAATCGAACACTCTTAAACCTTCCCCTCCTACGGAACATCTTTTTCAAAAAGATAAAATATGCTCACGCGTGTTAAAGTTTTTCAGTCAAAAACTTTAATGTTTTGGGCTGCAATATATGTGTAATAAACTATTATGTCAGTTTGTCTGGGTAGACTTGTAAGTTCTATGTTAATAATCAATCGAGACTAATCATCATTCCGTATAAACGGGAATGAGTGTTACGAAAACCCTAGTTATTTTTAAAAACAAACCAACTTTGTATAGCGATTTTCCTCGGATTTTAGTTATCATTATTGCGTAACATATATTGAGAGAAAATTGTCTTCTTTATTCTGGTGTATTAGAATGAGGTTCAATAAATGATATAAAGTTAAATGATAAAGCATACATGTCCATTGAATTTTTTAAATTGATATTCTTTAAAATTGAGTTTTTATTAAGTTATAATTTTTTTATTAAGTTATAATTTTTTTAGATAATCTAAATATATTATGAAATTTAATGGTAACTTGTTATTAAAAGATGATTATATAGAATGATTTAAAATCTAAATTATAGATAATAACGAAATTAGTTTGGAGATAATTTAAGTATGAGTTTAAATTTGAAATTATATCGATTACCTTAATATACGATATTGAATATTTAACGTACCATAAATTCTGTTTTTCCTTGTTCTAAATTAGGAAAGAATTATTTATACATTTATAATAAGTTTTTTTTAGAATGCTAAATTTCTTAATTATGTCGTGGGACTTAAATCTCAAACCTTTTGGTGTTCCTAAAGACTTTGCCTTTGTCATTGAGCCATCAATCACATTGGTATACATTTATACTTACTTAGAGAAAAATGCTCGGATAGTCCCTGTGGTTTTCCCATTTTTCATCTTTAGTCCCTAACTTTCTAATTATAGCTATAGTCCCCAACTTTTACAATTTCGTTCCCAGATAGTCCCTAGCGTGGATGGGGGTTCGCTTGTCCAGTTAAGTGGGTATGAAATGACCAAAATACCCTTCCTAATAAAAATGTTATTAATTATCTAACTAAAAGAAAATGGGGTCCACCTTAATTTATTTAAATATCTAATCTAATTAAAATAAAACAAGTTTGCTTCTTCTCCCTTTTCTCTTCCACCCACCACCACCACCACCACCACCACCACACTCCCTAGGAAAGTATAATATTACTAAACAACATTTGCAGACTCACTACTTTCATTCAGGAAGTCACTAAAGATAAAATGAAGCCTTCTTTGATGTGGTTTCTCTTAGTTATCCACATTTTCCTTTATGAAGCTCAAGGTATGTTCGATTGCAGACTCACCTCTTTCTTTTTTATGTACAAAATCATTAAAACATTGAAACAATCCCTCTTCCGGCGTTCTGTACTTTTCAGCGGACTCAATCCTATGTGAAGCTTCCCTTCTCTCTGCCAGCCATCACCTTCCAGCATCCGTGCAACTTCCGACATTGTGTTCACAACAATTCCATCATTTTATTTTTAATATCTAATCTAATTAAAAAAACACCATGTTCCAGCTGCGGTGAGGGTGGGTTGCGATTGGCAGTGGGGGTTGTTACAGTGGTGGTTGTTAGTGGAGATGATTGGTCGGAATGGTGGGTGTAGCGGTGAAGGAGATGTTGTCTTGGAGGTTGTGGTGGTTGACAGAATGAAGTTGAATCGTGGGGTTTTTAGCAGTGGTGGTGTCCACACCCGGGTTGTAGCGGAAGCGCAATCGTGTGACTATGAGGTAATCATTACATCCAATCGTGTAAACAAATAATAATTAACAACGATGCCATAATTATGTAGTGATTTGTAATCAGAGTTCACAAGTTTCCAAAGGTTCAACAAGATCACATTGTTATCCAAAATATAGTTTGAGTTACATTACACCATAAAAATAAAAATGTTTTCATCATAACCGCATGTTGAGGTTTTGACTCCTATATACCCATACGAGGTTGGATATAAGAGGCAAATCCTCCAAAGGTGGCATTCGTTGTCATGTCATTCCCGTTTCCCGAAATTTCACCAGCTCAAGTCTTACGTCCTAAAATACATGTAATTTTAGAAGTCAACAAAATTTGGCGAGTTTATGTAGTTATTGTTTTTGTATAAAATGTCATGTTTGTAATCTAGTAATGAAATATGGGTATGTTATTAGCATTCATGGAGTTTAAGGATCTATCAGTGTGTAGCTTGCACACTGACATATGTGCCATAAGTAAGTAACCAAACCGAGACAAGTTTGACATTATATGGATCACAAAAGCACTCCTAAGGGTAACCAACCATGAGTGGAACGCGCCTCAAGCTCGATAGATCTATACCTTTTGTACCTTGATCACGAAGTGATTAATGGTTACTTTGTCATCATCCTACTTACGCATATTGATCGTGTTATCATCTAAACCCATAGCTAACATACCATTTGTTATGACATGTATTTCCCCTCGATTGTTTTAAAAATGAAACTTTAAAATAGTTGAAGGGGGGACACGAACTCACAGGTTTGCATTCCGTGTGTCGTACTAGTGAAATTCGTGTGTTCGTACCTATGTGTAACCTACATGGGTATTAACTTTATTAGACCCTTATGTCTCGTGGGACCTTGTACAAGTTGTTCATCTTGAAATCTTGTTATGTATTTATTTATCTTCTTTGAAGAACTTTATTGTTTTTATAGTGTTGGTAGTTCGTGTGTTCGATTATTATTTATATATATTTTTTACAACAATATATATATTTTTTGTCGCGTAATAAATCGTGTGTGAACAGGCCTTGCCCTTCACATGTCCTCGTGCCTTGCACGCGTGTCATTGGGCCTAGTCTATGTCATCATGTGTTTGGGCCTAGCCTATGTTATTATGTCTTTGGGCCTAGCCCATGTTATCATGTCTTTGGGCCTAGCCCATTTTATCTTGTCTTTGGGCGTAGCCCATGTTATCTTGTCTTTGCGCCTAGCCCATGTTATCATGTCTTTGGGCCTAGCCCATGTTATCTTGTCTTTGGGCTTAGCCCATGTATTCGTTGGGCCTTGTCCATGTATTCGTGTGATTGGGCCTTGCCCAAGTATTTATGTATTTTGGCCTTGCCCATGTCTTTTTTATAATGGGCCTAGCCCAATTTAATTTTTAGGAGTCCATATTATTCATTTTCTTGCACTTAGTATTGTTTACTAAATATAGAAGTTATAAGTATTCTTGTATACTTATATAAAATTTCTTGTAACTTTTATACATTTTAACTTTCCGGATTTTTGTTATCGGTAATATATATACATATATTTGTCAAGTGTCAAAAAATATATTATTTTTAGTCATGTCGTTGTAGACGTTTGATATATATTTTCGCATCGAAAATCGCCCAAGTGTCGTAGTAGCTCCTCGTGATGGCAAGTGGTTCGTTTCTGTTTTGGGTGACGATATGTATATATTATTTCTTAGGAATATACTTTTATAAGTTCGCCCGTTGTCTGAATCTTCCGCACATCCGATTATTCGTTTAAGATTTTTTATAAAGGCACATGATTTATGTAGTTTATACTTGGTGATTTTCATGTATTTTGGTGTGTTGTGTTAATTGGGTATTTTGCATTTCACTTGTATACCTTAGAAATTCTAGATACATACACATAAATACACATGTATTCTACATATACACTTATGATGGTGCCAATGTATTTTAACCCAGCTAATCATACCTTTAATCACGATTAGATTTTTAGAAAATTTCGCCATAGTTCCCCTAAACTATGGCGTTTTCCACGTTTTCAAAAATGTATTTAAACCGCTTTTCAATTTCGAAATCATCCTTAGTTCATCAAGCTCACCCAAACTCATTTTCAAGTAATAACCATACAACTTAACTTCAATATTTCATGAGTTTCCATACATGTATTTTTCTAAGACTTTTTATATAAAACTTTTTATAACCATTTTTTATATCACTTGTTTTATAAAATATCAAGTTTACTAGTTCTTTTATATCAAGTTCCAAGTCCACTAAAATCCATAACTTTCAGGTATCAAGAATGTATGTGAAGCTCATGAATATTTTGAAGAATATGATCTTGTGTGATTTAATCATATACTTGTTTAAATCACATTTTCAAGTCTCATATGGCAAGATCATCATACTTATGAAATACTACAATAAATAATCAACTAGAACATAGTATATATTATACTTTTATCTTGTTATATTTTAGAGTTTTTAGGTGATTTCTTTTTTGATGTTCAAGATGAACATAACTTGTAATTTAAGTATCTATATATAACAAGAACAAGAAATCATAAACAAGAAGCTTACTGCTAGCTCTTAGGCTAGGGATGATTCAGGAACAAGATGATGGTGAAGAGATGAAGATCAATATGATGAGAAAGCTCCAAAGAAAGTCCTAATGCTCCTCCATTCTTGCAAACCCCATAGGTGACACTGTGATGGCTTGAATGTGAGTATAATATGGTGTTTTAGGGTGTTGTAATGTGGTGTTATGGTGGTGTATGTGAGCCGAAAATAAGAGGGAGTTAGAGAGTTTCTTGTGAGTTCTTGTGAAGTGAAATAATGAGGAAAAAAGATGGTGATATGGTGTTATAATCTTGTAAATCTTCAAGTCCCTTCACAAATCTTCACACCATACCCCTTTAATTATCAAGACCATCAAAAAGTCAAGTTGTAGGTTGGTTGTGGGGCCCACATATGGGGTAAAGTGTAAATATTTTTATAAAATATCTATATAACATGACACATGATTATTTCTTAAATTTAGATATTTTGGTCATTAATAAAAGTCTTGCATCATTAAGGGGTAATTAATGGTTTAGGATGTTAACGAGTTCACTAGACTAGTAGATATTGAGTTTGGATAGTATAAACGTCTTCTGTTTAGCCATCGGGTCTTTAACGGTAATTATAATTTATACCGACGAATAATTCCGCAAGTCATATTTTCGCAACCATGAGATGTATGAAGGGTTCACGAAATCCAAATAAAGCTTAACTAGCTCTCTAGATTGATGTATGAGGCTATTGGACGTCAATTATTTCGTCGGTTCGGCGATCGGGCGTTTTTCGATCATGATGTGCATTGTTTGTCGTAATACCAGAAGTGATGTCTTTTTGATACCCTCATATTGTTTTAAGGTACTCATTATCATTCTGTGATGATTCTGGGGTCTCGGAAATTTTGTATCGATGTTGCGGATGCGTTAAAACTGTTATATTTATTATCGGTTCGGCCAGTTTTGTGATTCGAGCGTTAAACCGGAAAGTTATGTATTATTGCAGGATATATTCCCACATTAGTGCTTTCATGAATATATGGACTCAGTTATGTCATTTGTATGCTTTCCTCGAATAGTGTGCCCAGCACTTTCTACCAACACTTTTAGGACATAGTTTGATTTGTTTCGCGTTGTGATGGAAACCAATATGTTATAGCATGTTTTCCTTGTCCTAACACTTGTTATATGACGTACGACTTAGTAACGTAATTAAATTATGTTAAACGCATTAGATTATGTATTAATGATAGTGATTAGATTGTATGGAATTACTAGTTATTTGCCATTTGTCACAGGTGGTGTGTGGAGGAGATATGGGTTGTCGGCATGGTGGTGGATGGCGGAGGCAGGCAAAGGTTAGGGTTGAACGGCGGGGTGGGTGAATTGGATACAGTGGGGTTAGGGTGAGGCCCACTTGAAATTATAAATATTGGATTGATTTTTGTAATGTATTTAATCTATTTTGTTTTATATAAAAGGTAATTATGTCATTTTACAATCACTTAACACTAAAAACTAACTCTATTCATGTCAGGGACTATCTGGGAATGAAATTACAAAAGTTGGGGACTATAGCTATAACTTTAAAAAGCTAGGGACTAAAGGTTAAAAATGACGAAACCATTGGGACCATCCGAGTATTCTTCTCTATTACTTATCAAAACGAAAATACTAAAATGATATATGAGGAAAAATTGTAAAGGTGTATTTTAGGGAGTAAGATTAAGCCATTAGAAAAATGATATAGTTGAAAGCATATAAGATTTTGTATGATAACACAACTCAAAACTAAATAATCTCATTGAAATCATTTAAGATTTTGTATTATAGGTTTGGTTCATTTCAAAACTCAAAATAATTACAGAACTTTCAGAACTTCTAATAAATAATCATTTTATGAATATATTTTATATCTATGGGACTTTTATCATTTATTATATGTATTTTTATGATTGCATACCTTTTAAGAGTAGTTTACGTATGTGTAATAGTTAAATCATATATATGTGTAATAACTTATTACATATAGGTAAAAGTACTAGTTCACATATATGTAATCATATAATTACATATAAATAATGATAAACATACTCTCAAAATGTATCTAATGATAAAAATACATATAATAAATGATAATGTTATGCTAATTTTTTAGGAAATCAAATGATACATTTATACTATTTGTAAATGAAAATAAATGAGAGTAACAATTAATAAAACAAAGACGTTTACAGACTAATGGCAGGTAGACGAGCAACAAGCTGCGCCGCTACCCCCTTCTGAATAGCAAACCCTAACCTACTAAACACAAAATTCTGCCACTTAACATGCGGCAATGTTACTACTTACCACATGCTGAACCTACTTGAGGAACCGCACCGTGTCAGAGGCAAGAGCGCCAAAGGTATCGAAAGCGAATGGGACGAACACATGTTGTTTCTCGATGCGTATAAATGTATTAAGAGACATAACTGTTGTAACAAAAATAATGTTTCACTTCATGTGCCGCTAAAATCTCTTTTAAACCTTAAAACGAATTCGAAAATCAAGGTATTTGTTATAAACAATGTTTGCCGAAAAAATTAAATAAATAAGAACTGCAAGCTGCATCGTTTAATGAACATATACTTTCATCATCGGATTTAAACGTGAAGAAAGAAATAATAACCAAATCCAATTGGCTTAACCTGTTTGTGTATTGATCTATGTCAAGCTTAGACTCAGTTTCATCTCTCACTTAGATAAAAGATGGTGAAAATTTCGTAACATAACACAAATTTATCATCATATCAAGAATTATTCAATAGAATTATTTACTAAAGTTTAGAGCATTGATGTTTTTTTTGAACGACCCCTGTGTTGTCTGTGAAAATTGATATCAAGATCTTCTTTTTCAAACTCAGATGTTTAAAAACATTGTCTTTGCTAATATTTCACCACCTTATTAGTAGACCGTTGATTTTAATTGATAGTGATTATTATCAGGATTATTAAAATCACTTTGGGGACACAATTATTATAGGATTATTAAAATCACTTTTGGGACCCAAATCAGCAAATATAAATTTTGATAATCCATTGACTTTAATTATAATAAAGAAAACTATAGGATCACAAATCACACCAGAATTTAGACATTGTTATGTAAAGGATCACGTCATTTTTAGTAATTAAAGTTTTCAATCGTAGTGCTGAAGGATGCGGGAGGTATGAGTTGGGTCATCAATCACCATGTAGGACCATTAATTGATTGCTACATCACCTCTTGCCTCATCCATCATGATTTGCATGGATTAAACTATGGCAACCATGAGCTCCCTTTTCTTTTTCAATATTTCATTTTCTTTTTCACAAAAATAAATTAAACTAAGAGAATAGTGGTTTGGGTTATGACCACACCGTTAAGGTAGTGTTTTTGGATGATAGATTAGACGTGAGTGACATGAAGCTGATATAAAGGGTTATAATAACTAGCCTAACAATCAAAAAATTCCCCTCCTTTAGTATCAATTCTTCAATACAAGTGAATTCCAATTAAAATGTTATTTTTCAGATGTGTTTATAAACCATTTACATAATTCATTATATAGTAATTTATATTTTGTTTAACATCATCAAGAGATGGAACATGGAAAGTTGGGTAAATGTGGGGGCCAAAGTGAATGTGGAACATCATCGAAGGTGATTTTACGTCAACCTTCAAAAAGGAATAAAATCAAAAGGATAATGATGCATTTATTTTAAAGATGAGTTAAGGAAATGCCGACTTGTGACTATTGTAATAATGTTATCATAGTCTTTTATTTCTCCTATTGTCATCATTATTTGTCTTGAAGGAGCTGTATATTTATGTAATATGCAATTTACATGTTTCTACTTGTTTTTATCAATTTAAACAAATCTGCATAAAGAAGCGGTGGTGATAATAATGTAAATAAAAGGACTTCGTGTTTAGGGATGTTAAGCATTTGAATTGGACTCGAGGAACTCTAAATTCCATTCGTTTCGGATTCGAGGTTTGAACTTGGGTTTTGAATTCTTCAATTCATCAATGGGATTTTGATTCGGACACAAATTTGTGAATTTTTATGCGACTTAATTTGCTATTCGAGTTAAAATTATGCCTTTCTCTTTTTTATACCGTTTATTTAATACATACAAACATACAAAGAGTTCCGTTTAATACATACAAACATACAAAGAGTTTTTTCCCAACTAACTGTACTTACAAAACTTATTTATCAGGCCAATTGTCGTGGGGGGTACATCACGCAGATCTTGGCTCTGGCGTCTCATAATGCCCGGTCACAACCACCACGACCGGCGCTATAGGTGAGAAAAATTCAACCCCCACTAGTACAAAACCAATTTTTTTCGTGGTGCCAAATTCAATTTTTGGTGCTCTCTTATAATACAAAGCACCAAATAACAAGATTACGACACTAATAATTAAACACATCACCAAAAAATAGATTACAAAGCACCATTAAATGCTTAGAAGTTATACAACACCATTAAATTTGATTTTTTGAGGGTGAAGTTGTCAATAGCACCAAAATATACAATAAAATTGAACCAATAAAAAAACAAACCAAGTTATACAGCACTATTAAAGACAAACCAAATGAACCAATCAAAACATTTTGTTAGGCATCACATGGATCACAATCCTATGGTGTTCAATTGCTCTTATCCTATTCAATCAACGGATCAAATCATGCCTCCAAACACACAACCTTTATACCCACATATATAGAGACACAATGTTAAAATCAGATTCTTTTTTATAGAGAGAATACGTTAAGGAGGAGCAAAGCATCACCGGAAAATTTTCCGGAACGGTTTCCACGGTATCAAGAAACCGACGGTGTGGCGTAAAGTGTATCAACGGCCTTATCTACGAAGAGACACAAGATTTTTGAAGATCTTTCTCGATGATGTTATGCGTGATGCCATCAAATGCACCGAAGATACTCATCGGAAAACTATTACGCCGATGAACGTCATTTATGCTATGAAGTGCCAAGGATGTACAATTATACACTATGTTGATTTGGTTTGATTTTATGTGTTTAAATTGTTATTTTATGATATGGTTGTACAGAAATCATATTTGTATCTCATTCTTTGTAGCTTCCCATGAATATGTAATTTTATTTCATCATGCTTGTAGATTTTATACATTTTCTATTTGTATAGCCTTTTGTTTTATTTGCCTTTGTATTAGATCTTGGATGTTTTATAAATAAAATAAAACTAAAAAAACATTTGCTCAAATAATGTATATTGTTAGGATTGATTGATTTTTTGGTGGTGTGTTTAGAGATTTAATGGTGGACGGGTTTAGTTTCTATGATTGATTTTTTGGTGGTGTGTTTAGAGATTTAATGGTGGAGTGACTTGGTTTCTATCATTGATTTTTGGTGGTGTGTTTAGAGATTTAATGGTGCTCTTATTAAGCAGCACTAACAAATCCCATTATTTGGTGGTTATTTGTTGGTGCTCTCTCAAAAATCTCTCAAAAAGGCATAAATCCCAGCACCAAAAAACTGCTTTTGTACTAGTGCCCAGTGAAAAAGATCACGCCATGCATCTTCCTTCTTCACTCACACATATATATACACATATGTATGTATAATTGAAGGGGTTATATAACCCCCTTACGACTACACCCTCTTGTGATATAAAGCCCTCGTCTTCCACTTTTCGCCACTTGTCGCATAACGCCCACTAAAGGACTTTATGACTACGCATGGTCTAAAACTAGGTACTTTGAAAATTATTTAGACCATGCGTAGCGGTAAAGGTGAATAATGCTCCCACCCTTGAGCGTTGTCCGCCATATGGCAGTTCAGTCAGCAAGGGACATTATTGGGTGTTTTTCGAAAATGGGCGTAGTAGGATAATGCCCCAACCAATCATTACCCAATTATTAAATAAAAAAAATACATCGTTAAAAAGATAAAAACCGAAAAGAGAAATAAAAAACTTACAATTCTAAAAAAATAAAAAACCTTAAAAATATAAAAAAAAAACTGAATACTGGCTAATGGGCCTTGGGCCCATCCCATCTAAGAACCCTAGCTATTTAACCCACTTTTCCCCTTCTCCTTCATTTGAAACCCTAGCCCCTATCTTTTTTTTCTCTGCAGGCATATCAAACACACAAAAAATAACCTTATCAATCATCTCTCAACTCTTCGCTCTCTTTAAAAAAGATCCGGTCACCAGAGTTGGAAACCAGGCCATTCTTCAACCACACTCATCTGAAGGTTGGTATATATATATGATCAGGTTCAAGAGTGAACTAGTGTATTTGCGAACTGTGCGAACTAATCCTGGCCATATACGTGTGTAGATCAATGGCCAGGATTTGTTTACTCAGTTCGCAAATACATTAGTGTTCACTCTAGAACCCTACCCTATATATACATATATATATGTGTATATATATATATATATACATATATATATAAATATATATATGTATATATAAGTTGAATAAAGGAAAAAATAAAAATAAAATACATTCTGACCACTAGACCATGCGTAGTAAGAGGGTAAAACAAAGCCCCCACCCTTGGGCGTTTTGCGCCAAATGGCAGTCCAGTCAGCAAGAGAGCTTTTTAGGCATTATATTAAAAGGGGTGTAGTGGGGTTTGAAATCTTCTGGGGCATTATATTCTAATAGAATTAAATAAAAATAAAAACAATAAAAATGTTATTGGCCATCCAGCAAGTTCTGGCCGTTTTTAAAACCATGCTAACCCCATTTTTTCAAAAAAAAAAAACCCCGGGAACGGTTGTGGGGCTTGGTTAGGCATTTTTTTGCGAAAAAAGGACAAAAAACCCACTATTGGTGGTCTTACTAAAATTAGTATTTTATGAAAAGTTACTTTTTTTCACTCCTATTTTTATCGGATAGAAATAATTCCCATTTAAGTATGTTATTTAATTTAAGAAGAGTTAAAGAAAAAAAGTTAAAATAAATTAAAAAAAGAATCCTGAGATACTATAAAAAAAGTTTTTTAATTATTTTATTAAACATTTTATTAAAGTCTTGATTTTTTCACATGTATTTCTCAACTCATAAAAATATAATTTTTAGAAATGTTTTTGTTTTTTATTTTTAAATGTTTACATTAGGGTGTGCTAGACCGTGTTTGCGAGTTAGCAGGTCCAACCCAGAACAAACCCTAACCCAAATCGAACCCGAACCTAAACACGATCCGGACCTAAAAATCTTGTCCGACAGAACAACCTAAAATAAAAGAATGAATATATACCAGCCAAAGAAAAATATTTGTAGTGATATGAAACTTAACTACATAAAAGAATGAATATACGTATATTGTTTTAAACTTATCAATATGTCTATATGAGAAACAAGAAGTTTATAATGTTTCCAATTAAGAAATTTACTAAATAACATATTTGTTTACTTAAAGTTTATTATTTTTTTTCTTCGACTCTTGATAAATGAAATAATTTTATTTTAAAAAGAAATTATATCTATCCAATAAAAATAGAAATGAGAAAAGCAACTTTTCATTAAACACTCATTATAGTAAATATTTTTCAAAGTACCTATAATAGTAAATAAGTTTTCCAACAACACCTAGTGCGAAAAACTCAACATACAAACCTATAAAAGGGAATAAGACTTTATGTTCTAATACTGGGCCTCTTAACATTTAATATCCAATGCAATGATCAACCCCAAAAACTATTACCGTTTAGTCACTAATTTGTTTTTGAAACGACGACTTTCTTGTATTAGGTTACCGCACTCCTCAAGTTGGAGAGCCTCGTTGCCCAATTCTGGCCAAACTATGTGGTCTTAAACAGGCCCACAATGGTTTCAGAGTTTGGCTTGAGCGTTCCCCGTTAAACTATACCGCCGGCTACCACTTAACACTCATTTTGTCTTCACAATAGAAGAAAACTATGACGTAACCCACGGTGGGACGAAACCTGGGTGGGTTCAGGACAAAGCCTGACACTTTTGCAAGGAGGCTAAACTCTATCCATCATCCCCTAATCCATCAAAGTGATATAAGTGAATATTGAATTTAATTTTTCATTATAAAATCCAAGTCTCTCTTCCACTAGACCACAAATGATACATCCATAATCACTAAATGTCTAAACTTGGGATGGTTCTACACTTTCACTACAATCGACACTTATTCGGATAAAGTCTTACAAACTAAGTTGACCAAAGATTTATGACTCAAAAGCTTCAAAAAAAAAAAACAATCCTGATTTTTTTTATATATATTGAATTGAATTTTTATGATACTATATATATATATAGGGTTAGGATTGTGTGAGAAGTAATAGGTCGGCTAATTTAGAAACTTGTACGGTTCTAAACATTTCGCGCACGGTTTTTCTATTTCAGCTTTCACAACTTCAGATTTCTGATCATCTTTAGAAATTTCAACTTTCTTGTTTATATGATCAATCATAACTCTCTCAGCAACCTTGATTAAGTTTTCATCATTCATCACCTTCTTCTCTTCTATAATTTCTTCTTCAGATTTGTTCTTTTCTCCTTCGCATTGTGTATTTTGTTATCCAAAGAAACCTGCAGCTGCACAAGAATTATAAACATGCGGAGACATGAATGCTTTAAACGCATTATGCATGATATCTTCTTCAAAACAATAGTAGTAGTAAGCAATATCTTCTAGAGATTCATCGAAAACTATATCAGCTGTAAGACTGATCCTTGATGCTTAGGAACCTAAATTTGATATCTAACGTCCATAATAGCGGAAATATTACGTCGTGTTTACCAATAGACAAGATTTAATCAGTTAATCGTCAGTTTTATAGATCAAACGTTCTGGTTACAAACTGACAGAGCTTCGCCTCTGAAATGCCAAAGTTACAAATGAAGTATGCTAGCTAGGTATTTATAGAGACACAAGTTCGCCCCTGGGAGACACAAGTTCGCCCAAACTTGCCTATGCAAGTTCGGCCGAACATGCCTTTACATGAACTTCATGGGCGAACTTGGCTAATACAAACATAAATACTTCGTATACCTAGCCTATTCAGCTCTATACTATACAGACTCGATATAAGACTAAGACATAGACATTATGCACCAACATACTCCCCCTTGGATATCGTCTTCGTCTTGTATCAGTCTTCAAAACTCTGTCTTCATAAAAACATTAACGTACTCGTCCGAAGAAGTTCTTAAACGGCTTTCTTCGTCTTCTTGTTTCGGATCCGGCGTCTGGTCTGTAGGAGGCACTTTGTTCATATGTTGAAACTTCTTGATACTTGCCTTCCTTGTTCTTTCATGAATTGCTTCTAGACGCTTCCCTCCTTTAAAAATTCGACTCTCTCTAGATCCCTCCAGCTCGTCTGCCACATCTTTCCAGAATTGACTTCACGTGCATAGCAAACGTTAACAACTTTCTGATACTGCATCGCCTGTACCTTTTCTCTTTCTTCAAAAAACAATCTTGCTGTAGAAAAGGCATTTTATATCTTCTCTCGAGCAGTTAACCAACCACATAGGATCTAGAATCCTTATCGTCCTCCACAAACCTCTCATACCCTAATGACCCATCACTTCAACCCGTTCCTTAGTAATATCCAGGTGATCTTCAAATTTTAACACAATCACCGCTTCGCAAGTAGCTGGATCTATCTGCCACCACTTGACTAAAGGATAGAAGTTCTGTTCGATCGGCATAAGTGGCATATTCCTCATGGATCTAGGACGTTTCATAATTAACATTATGTCCTTTTCCCCTATAACCTTATTGATCTTAACCCTTCGTCCTGGAATAAACGGCTTCTAGTAATTCCAACCTTTAACAACTTTGTACTTAATCATCTTCCACAACAACTGATCTATTGTCTTCATATGATAAGTAACATTCACTGTTTGTACTAACTCTTCCATATCCCAGTACGGTAATATTTTGAAATCAGCAAGATATTTGAAGTATTGCACTCCAAATTCCCTTTTGATTGCATATACGTTGAGCTCTTTAAACCATCCCCAACTCAGTATATCTCCCAAAGAAACATCTTTATCTCTGGTGAAGACTGCTAGTGGACGTTGAAACTTACGTTCATGTGGCATCTCCCTGAACCAGGACTTTTTCGCTTCAGCTATCTCTTCTTTGGTCATCGGCTTAGGAATCTTTCCTTCTCGTAATGCTTCAGCAATCTTATCTTTAATCATATCTTCATCAAGTTGTTTATAGATCTCTTCAAAAGTAGGAAAACTTTCTGAATTTTGACCGATGTACTTCGCTTTCTGATCTGATTCATCATCTGAGGACCAATCTTCAACTATCACTCGATTGTACTCATCAGCTTCAAACCTTCTCTCATACTGATACTCTTTTGGTTCAAATGTGTTAACATTCATAACTTCCTCAAAATCAAACTCTAAGTTCTCAGCTTCAACTTCAACTAATCTCGCCAAATCTTCTTTCGTGTAGTTATGTACAAACTCACCTTCTTCCACATTGTGTTCCAACATTAGCATTAAAGGCTTCGTGGGTACTGCAGTCACAGGCTTTGCAGAACGATCAATATCTAACAAATCTATATCATCTGAAGGCCCTGTCTTCCCTGACTCCCCCTGACTTTTATCTTCCATCCTATTTGACTCATCGTTCATAAGATTAGAAAAATCAAACTCATCAGATACTTTGGCTTCAGTGATCTTTAAACCTGTACCTCAAAATCATCACCACCTTGATCGTAATCATCGTCATCATCACCAACATTCCAATCCTCGTAACCTTCTTCCTCTTCATCCTCTTTATTATCTTTTTCAGCTTCTTTATTGCCTTTTTCTTCAGAAATAATAATAGGATCAGAAGGCTTGACAGATTCGTCAACCTTAATTTCAGACTCAGAAGCTTTCGAAACATCTTCAGTTAGTTTCTCTGGAACATCAGAAGACCTCTCAGCAGTCTCAGAAGATTTAGGGGCTTCACCCTCAACATGCTTTCCTTTACCACTTTCAGCTAATTCTTTCTCAGCACGCTCTTTTGCTTCCCGACGATCCAGACGATCGTATTCAGCAATGAAATCGATGTTCAGATTGTTTGCTAACACTTTCTGCAATATGTTGAATCTTCGATCGTTCAGTGCTTGGATAGTCTTTAGATCTGCAATCTCAGTCTACAATTTCTCATTCGCGTCTAGCAAACTTTCAATTAGTGCTTTGAAATACTCTCGCTCATTTTCCATCACCTTTACTTTATCATCAAGCAACTCTTTTTTGACCTCGCTTTGATTCACCTTCTTAACAAGCTCAGCCTTTTCAACCTCATTCTGTGCAACTTTCTCTTCCAATACCTTCACGCGCTTCTCTAGCATCTCAAAATTAGATTATGGGAAAAACTCATCCAAGTCTTCGAAACTGATTGGACCATGTGGCATATCACCAAACAGATTTCCCCTTGGTGTCTTTGGCGGTGAATCTTTAGGTGTTGCAGCTTTCGGTGTTGACTTCTTAGGAGTAGAACTTTCAATATTTGAAGTCGTCGGAGCAACAGGTGATTGGATGACAGGAACTTCAACAAAATCAGACATAGGAGGTTCTTGTGTAACTCCTGGCCTTTCAATTTCAGCATGAACAATAACAGGAGGTTCTTGTGGAGGAGGTTCTTGTGTGACTCCTTTCTCCTGAGCACCAGAAGGTTCTCGTGGGGCTTCTGTGCTTTTCAACTGATTGGACCATGTGGCATATCACCAAACAGATTTCCCCTTGGTGTCTTTGGCGTTGAATCTTTAGGTGTTGCAGCTTTCAGTGTTGACTTCTTAGGAGTAGAACTTTCAATATTTGAAGTCGTCGGAGCAACAGGTGATTAGATGACAGGAACTTCAACAAAATCAGACACATGAGGTTCTTGTGTAACTCCTGGCCTTTTAATTTCAGCATGAACAATAACAGGAGGTTCTTGTGGAGGAGGTTCTTGTGTGACTCCTTTCTCCTGAGCACCAGAAGGTTCTCGTGGGGCTTCTGTGCTTTTCAACTTGCCTTTGTACCTCTTGCTCACGGCTTTCTGAGCTTTCTTTGCTTTTCTCTTTCCTTTGGTCTGAGGTGACCCTGTAGTCTTCTTTGAGATTTCAATTGCTAGAGACTTTGTACGCTTAGACTTTTTCTTCGGTCTCTCCTCGTCAGACTCTTTTTCAGTGTTTGGATCAAAATCTGCATCCAACTCTCTTTCCTTTTCTGCTCTAATCTCTGCCTCAGTCTTTTCTGGCTCTTTAGCAGGAATTTCTTTATCAGAATCATCTTCATTTTCAGAAGTAGCAGATATAACATCATCTTGAGTCGTTTTCACAGTTTCTTGACTCTCAATAACAACTGCAGCGCTCGATCCAGCAACTGCTTCAACGTTTTCAGGTTCTTCTTTGTCAACAAGCATCGTTTCTACTTTCTTAGCAGCTCGCTTCTTTTTCGACTTATCAGCTTCTGCCTTTATAAACCACTCGCTTCTTGCCTTTGGTTTGAAATCTTTAAACCATTCTTGCTCAGCTTTAAGCTCTTTCTCGTCATCGCTATCATCCTTTCTCCACTTGTTATCAGGCGGCGATATATAGTTCGAATCTTTAATGACTCCAAATACCGACTTGGCAACAGGAGCTGAAGCTTGTTTCTGGAACTTGATAAGCTTCTTCACAGTCATTTCATCAAGATGAACTAAATACAGCACATTATTTGGATCTCGTGCAATGTTGGCATACTTCTCGTCAATCAACATCTGAACAAATCTCGGATAGAGGCATAGCCTTGAATCTTCCATGTTCTTCATAATGTGAGTGAAAACTAACTTAGAAACATTGAACGGCTTCTTCAGAATAAGCGTCGTTGCCATGCTAGCCAAATAGTCTTGAACATTATCTAATCCGGCTTTACGATGGCTGAATGTGTGAATTAGAGCATGCATCAAAAGCTTGTAGGGGTTTGGCACTTCCCCTTTCTTCAGCGTCAGTTTGTTCACGCTCCCGTTATAACCCATACGAAAGAAATAACCACGCACCATCTTCTTGTCTAAATGAATCGGATCATCTTATTATCTTTGAATTCCAGAATCCGCTGAATATCGTCTTCAGTCACAGAAATTGGTTTAACTTCATTTCTAACTTGTACTGTTGAAGTGATTGTCTTCTCGTCAGCACTAAGGCTTGCATTCATCCAAAAGTGAACGATGTGTGATCGATATGATACTGTGCGCTCTGTAATAGCACGATGAATATGGCTTTCCTCGAGAAACTTCAATATACTGTCGTACTCCTTCAGACGGACATATAGATTTGTCAAGCGTAATGCACGTATTGTGAGTTTTGGAGAACTCAACAGAAATTACACGTGCTGGTACATGTGCCTGAAAAATGACGCAAAGCAATTAGCACACATTTCGAGAAAAATTTCAAAAATTTTCTAACACTTTATCAAGTTCGGGTGAACTTGATTAGTGTTACAACATTCTACCTAAGTTCGCCCGAACATGTGTTAAACACATGTTCAACATTGAATGATAAGTTCGGGCGAACTTATATTAACAACATTCAGTTTTTCAAGATCCAAGTTCGGGCGAACTTCCACATGATATTCAAAACCAAATACATGAAGTTCGGTCGAACATATCTCAATTCTCTTTATTCAGTTTTTGGACAAGTCCGGTCGAACTTGACAACAAGTTCGGCCGAACTTGTCGTCTTCTCCAAAGACCAACTTGTTCAAAACATTTAAACAGCCGTTTCACTTCAATCAAAACATGTTATACGGTCGATTTTATGTGTAGATTAAGAATCTATGTTCTATTTTAACCAACAGCTCCTAGATTTATCAGATACACGATTCAAAGTTCAGATCTATTTGGTTCGTTTAAGATCAATACACGGTTCAAAGTTCAATATTATACCTCGGCCATTGTAAATGGTGTGTAAATCACCAAAAACAACTAAATTTAGGCAGCGTAACGTTATGATTTTGTCAATTTCACTCAAGCTCATTCAAAGCTCAAGTTCGCTCAAGAGAATCTGATAACAAGTAAATGAGTTCGGCCGAACTTACTCGGGTATTTATACCTAGGTAAGTTCGGGCGAACTTATAAGCCCATTAACATAACCCATCATAAGTTCGAGCGAACTTATAAGTTAAAACAAACACAACCATTTTATAGCAAGTTCGGTCGAACTTGCTTGTTTGATTAACCTGATTTGTTTAGCAAGTTCGGCCGAACTTGCCAAACCACAATTTTTAACTTTTTCAAATTTTCATTTTTGACCACTGAACTTTCCAGCTTTTTATCAGTTATGAAAATCCACTCAATTGACCAAGTCCAAGCTAATGACCTTGGTTAACCGATTTGTCTGCCGAGTCCAAGTTAATGACCCCGATTTGACTCGTTACAAACAAACTGTTGATATTTTCAAAATCGAAGTTTCAAATTAATGAACTTTTCATCGTTTTGACTTTTCAGATTAACAGATTAGCTCCCAGCCCGTTCAAAGAGATTCCCACCAGTTCTAGCATCTTACCAGACTTTGAAGATCCGTTCTCCAACATTGGTTTGCTGAAAACAATGTAGAAATAAAATTTTTTTGTATCTTTGTAAGTTTATGCTAAAACACACCGAAAATCTTTTTGATTTTAATCTGTAAAGCTGAAATACAATGTAATAAGCAATGTAAACTATGTACAAACATATTTACAGACATATTTTTGTGAATTCGTGTCTAAGGATCATATCAGTTGATTGAGACATATCACCAGTACCGTTGACCTTTAGCAGACTTTAAGTTTTAAACTCGTTTACCTAGATTGTCGATATGTTTGTCCACTAAAGCTTTACCACATTTTTCAACTGTTTCAAGATATGTTAAGGTAGAATTCATGAAACTTGACTTATCTGTGGTTCCCACTTCTTTAATATACTTCCGTATCCAGATTTCCTAGATTTCATCTTACAGGTGAATATAGCGTAATTGATATCTGTATCTGGGTTGTGCGAGACCTTGAGAGCTCAGGTTAGTACTACCGTACAGACAAACAGATGAAGGCTCATCTTTAAGGTGTGTTCCACTTAAGGAATCTTTTTAGCATTGCATATGATTATATCTTTCAATACTTTTCAATATTGCATGCAATTTGGAGGTTTATACCGAAAGTATTATAGAAGTTCTATGCCATTGCTTCCGCAAAATCAGAAGAACTTGTATAATACCCCAGATATCAACTATCTATAAAGACCTCGTATATCAGAATCAGGCAATCTTTCAAACGCAATTTCGGAGTACTAAGTCCATATATCCAAGATGTGTTAATCCACAAGATTAAGTAGTTGTAAAATTTAGTTTATATCTCGAAAACAGTTTACTGAACGTGTTAAGCCTATCGACACATCCACAGTAAGACTCGTTTATCACTTATTAAACTTTACAATTAGCATACTGTGATAGTCCACTGATGTACTATCATTTCCTTTTATGACACTGAACTTTTTTTGTCTTTTTCAATGTTTTTGTACATTTTGAATTTTTATATGTTTTTGGATTTTATAATTTTCAAATGTTTTTGTATTTTCTCTAACATTTCTCCCCCTAAAATCAAAAACATATTTTTGGACTTTAGTTTTTAACAAAATTCTAAACTAGAAAGATATTTACAAACCAATGTGGATCACGCGAACTCATCGTTCGATCCGTATTCAACCTCAGCGTCCGCACCTGTCAGCAAATTTTTCATACCGTTAATTCTCAGCAAGTATTTAAAACGTGACAAAGAAAATGGTTTGGAATAAAAATCAGCCTTTTGTTCGTCGTGTGTTTTTTTTCTATTCGTACCAATTTCTTTTCGTAGCAATCTCGAATGAAATGATAACGAATTTCAGTGTATTTTGTGCGTGAGTGATGAACCGGATTTTTAGTTATATCTATGGCTGCCTTGTTATCAACATACAGCGGAGTGTCTAGAAATTGCAGACCATAGTCTCTCATCTGCTGTTGAGTCCACAGAATCTGTGAACAACAGCTGGAGGCCGAGATATACTCAGCTTCACAGGTAGAGAGAGCGACCGTAGTCTGTTTCTTACACTGCTAGGTTACCATTCTTGTTCCGAAGAACTGGCATCCCACTGTATTTGATTTTGAGTTCAACTTATCTACACCAAAATTGGAATCAGCATAGCCTGTGAGATCGAAATTGTCGTTCTTCGGGTACCACAAGCCGGTGCTTGGGCATCCTTTCAGGCATCTGAAGATTCGCTTCACAATCTGCATGTGTAAGATCCTCGGGCTTGATTGATATCTGGCGCATAGGCAGGTTGGATAGATAATATCTGGGCACGATGCCGTCAGATACATCAGCGATCCAATCATCAATCTGTATAACATCTCATCAACTTTGGCTCCAGTCTCGTCAACGCAAATGCCGTGATTTAGAGTAAGAGGCGTAGATAAAAGATTCAAGCTTTCCATTCCAAACTTCTTCAAGATGTCGTGAACATACTTAGTCTGATGAATGAAAATACCATCCGGAAGCTGATCTACCTGCAAACCAAGAAAGAACTTCATTTCGCCCATCGAGGACATTTCGAATTTCTTTTTCATGATTCCCTCAAACTCCTTGCAGAGACTATCGTTTGTAGATCCAAAGATGATGTCGTCAACGTAGATTTGAACTATAATCAAATGGCCATCAACTTCTCTGGTGAAAAGAGTACTATCCACAGTTCCTCTGATAAAGCCGTTTTCGACGAGATGTTGCGATAACGTCTCGTACCAAGCTCTCGGGGCTTGGTGTAGTCCATAACTACATCTTTATCCAGTAGGCGCTTTCTTCTTGTTGAGTGGATCGACAAACCCCATTGGTTGTCCAACGTACACCTTCTCACGTAATTTGCGGTACAGAAAAGCCGATTTGACATCCAATTGATAGACCTTAAATCCTTTCCATGATGCGAAAGCTAGAAAAATTCGAATAGATTCCAAGCGAGCTACTGGTGCATAGACTTCAGTGTAGTCTATCCCTTCCTACTGGTGAAATCCCTTGACAACAAGCCTAGCTTTGTTACGAACAATTACTCCTCTATCATCACGTTTACACTTAAAGACCCATTTTGTATCAATTGCTTTCTGATTTTCTGGTAGATCTTCAAGCTTCCACACACCCAACTTCTAAAACTGCAATAATTCTTCTTGCATTGCTTGTACCCAATTTTCATCGGCTAAAGCTTCATTAACTGTCTTTGGCTCAATCTGAGAAATGAAACATGAATAGAAGCAATAGTTCTGGTTGTAGCAACGCGTGTGTAGAAACAACTGAGTGCTTTATTAATTTGACCTCGAGTTCTAACACCAGTTTGAAGTTCTCCGATAATATTTGTTGACGGATGATAGGAATATGATCGCGGCAATTCTTCACTTGGAACATCTACTGAGTTTTGCTGATTCGTGATGTTGAGATCAACAACCAATTCAACATTTGGAGAGCTTGATGAAGCTTCATTTCTGTTGTTCGGGACTGCAGATTGATTAAGAAGACTTGTTGTCTGCTCCACTTCTTCATCTGAAGAAGATGATTCCCCATCAGCATCAAATGTTGGTGCTTCATGTGAGTCGGAATTTTGATTCTGAGGCATACTGCGGTCCGTTGTTGTATTCGCTGGTTCAGTAGAGGCATTTGTTGGAAAGTAGCAGGTGTTGTTAATGTTTCAGCAACATTTTCAGCCGGAACACCACTATTGCTTGAACTTGAGCCAGAAGTGGATGGATCCAACGTGGGTTGATTAACCACAATTGGTCGAACAAGTTGTTCTTGATTCGCTGACTGGTGAGGTAGTATAACGCTGCAACTTCTTCGTCAGTCGGTTCTTCGGGCAAGTCAAATGACGTCCAAAGGTCTTGATAGTTAAACAGCCACGCGTCACCTTTCCTTTGAATAAGATCTGTGTAGTTGAAACAATCTACGTGTTGTGCTTCAATTACCTTTCTCAATGAAAGAACATATACTTTTCTCAACGGAATCGCATATCTGACAAAGAAATCTTCAACAGATTTAGCTCCGAATTTGCCATCTTGGTCTATTACGGTACATGGTGCACCGAATGGTTCTAAGAACTTCAAATTTGGTTTCCGTCGGTTTATCATCTCAAAACATGTTTTCTTTGTTGGTTTGACAGTGAGAACCCTGTTTAGCGTGTAGCAAGCCGCAGCAACCGCTTCACTCCAGAAGCTGATAGGAAGTTTAGAATCAACAAGCATGGTTCTCGCAGTTTCAATCAAAGTTCTGTTTTTCCGTTCAGCTACTCCGTTTTGCTGTGGAGTATAGGGAGCACTAAACTCGTGCAGAATCCCTTTTGCCTTGCAGATTCCTTCATTTTGTTATTCTTAAACTCTGTGCCGTTGTCACTTCTAATGCGTCTGACCGGCAGATGATAAAGGTTCTCGAGTTTCTTGAATAGAATAACCAAGTTCTCGAACGTTTCATCTTTTGATTCTTGAAAGAATACCCACGAATATCTCGAATAGTCATCTGTCACGACCAAGCAATATAAGTCTCCTGAGATGCTTCGAATATTTACAGGACCAAATAAGTCCATGTGGAGACGTTCTAATGGCAACTTGATTGAGGTTAGAATTTTCTTTGGATGAGATTTCTTGATCTGCTTTCCCTTTTTGCATTCCAAGCAATGATCAGACATCTGAAAACTTCGAAGATTTACGCCTTCTACAAGATCATTATGAACCAAGAAATTCATTTTTCGCAAATGAATATGCCCCATCTTACGATGACAAAGAAAAGAATCTTTTTCAGTAGCCTTTGACACAAAACATTGTGCTGATTTTGATGAAGTGGTGGCAACACCCATATCAAGAACATATAAATCATTCTCTCGAGGTGCTCGCATCAGAATCCACTCATCTGGTATTTTGAATCCCGGCTTCAAGATAATACACTCTTTGTCGTTGAAATGAACTGTGAATTTCTTGTCATAAATCTGCGAAATACTCAGAAGGGTTCTCAAGTTCTGCAATATAGTTCATGCGATCAAATGAAACTACGCCATTGGAGAGTTTTCTCTCGGCGACTATCCTTCCACCTTGATTTCCTGCAAATCCAACATATCTACCATTGATAGCTTTAATGTCGAATAGCAACACCTTCATTCCCGTCATATGCCTGGACGCTCCACTATCCAAAATCCACTTAGAAAGTACGGATCTCTGGAGTCCCTGCACATTTTAACAATCTATTTAAAAAGCGAGACCCAAGCCTTTTTGGTCTTGGGTTGAATTGGATAACCATCATCAAAATCAAATTCACATTCATCAGCATAATCGAATCCACACTTATCTATAGAATAAACTTCCCATTCTTCATCTGAATTTTCTATGATGTATATGTTTGAAAACTTTACCGTCTTTTTATCTTTTGAATTGTTACCACTTGTATTTTTGACAGTTTCAGATGTGGTTTCAATTATGATTTCAGATTTTGATTCTTTCTTGCTATCACTAGTCTTAACAGGCTCAGACTTAGTGATTTCAGGTTTAGATTCTTTCGTGTTATCAGTCTTTATCAGCTCAGACTTAATAACGCCAGATGTTGTTGACCTTTTCTTGGTAATCCAGGCTTGAGATTTGATATTAGCCTTCTTGATATAAAATTTGTTTTCGTTTGCCTAGAAGTTTTTCCTTTTTCGAAAATAGAATTCTCAATCCTCTTTTCTATTTTAGGTTTAACTTTTGGAAAAGATTCATTTCTTTTCAAAATCTTGATTGGTTTTTCAAACTCTGGATACCTTGGTTTTATAACATTAGATTCTCTTCTTCGAGGATAATCCGGTTTTGATTTCAGACATCGTCGTGCAATATGACCCATTTCATTGTACTTGAAACATGTCCGATTATCAAGTGGATGTCCTTTAGTGGGTGGTTTTACCCCACTTGATGTTTTGGCACCACTTGTAACCTTGGCTTTTTCTCGAATTCCTTTCTCCTTTTTAAACTCATCATTTAATTGTTTACCAATCAAACTCTCTTCGTGAACCGTGTTTGTCCCATTTACAAAATTCATATTTTTTTTTATATTCATGAAATGGTGACACTTTCTTTACTGGTTCATCTGATTCTTCTAGACCCAACCCTGCTCTCCGGTTTTCCGGATGATCACCACCATTCCTTCGATAGTTGTTTCTTTTAGGTTTGGAATAGAATTTTCGTTTGTTAATTTCCAATTCCTCTAATGTGACTTCAACGAGTTTCAAGAATTTATCAATCAATTCTTCCTTCACATTCTGAATCGGGAAGCTATCATCAAAGTATAGTCTATCCGAATCCTTAATTTTGTACATTACAATATTAGGATCGTCACTTAGAACATCCTCTGACGACTTATCGTCATTTTCAGATTGTGAATCGGAATTCTTTGAACTCGAGTCGGCGCTTTTGAAGCTGCCGTCATAAGAATTACTTAGAACATTTTCAACCACTTTGTTAACCACAGGGTTATTATCATCATCAGATTTAGCATAGATTATATCAATATTCTCTGGCAACTCATCTTTTTTATCAGAAAGTAACTCAACGTTGAGTGCCTTATCCATCCCGTCTGCGGTTTTGCGACAGTACTTCTCGCAAAGGGGTGGAGGAACATTGCTATATTCTTTGCCAGTTTTCTTTTTAGGTTTTTCTTCAGTTGAGATTGTTGGAAGAATGTGATCAATAACATATGCATTTGTGGTATAACTTCTCAACAACTGTTGGACTCTTTCAGTTTCGATTGTTATGTCTTGAAGTTGTTATTTGGTTTCAGCATTGGTGTTTATATAGGTGTTAATTGCCCTTTGTTTATCCATTATTGTTCCACTCAACATCCTTATATTATCAATTGTTCGATGTTATTTCTGTCGAGTCTGCCATAATCATTTTTCATTTTGTCATACGCTTCTTTCATTGTGCGATAATCGTATTTCAACAATTCGTTATGCACATTGTTTTCGACGATGATCTTTGATTTTTTGGCACATTCGACACAAGGTTCAGTACATTTTGTACAATGTTTCTCAACCTCAACAACTTGTACTTTGACAACTTCTTTCTCGACAATTTTTACCTCTGGACCTACCTTGGTTAGATTCGCCATTAAAGCTTTATCTGCCATGTCCTTGAGGTCTTCGACTTTCACTTATTGAGTGACATCAATGATCACTTCATCAATCTTTTTCTCCTCAACCACTTGTTCTTTCAAGCTGCCATCAAAATGACCTACAAAACTGTCACAAGAATTAGAGGATAAAATTCCTTGTCTCTGCATATGGATATATTCCTCTTCTTCCTGCTGTTGATGCAAGTATTGTTCCAGAAGAGCTTGTTCAATAGTTGCTGCTTCTGCTGCTGCCGCTGCTTCAGCTGCTGAATTATCTTCAACTATCTCCGCCATCAAAGCAACTCCGGTCTTTTTCCCAATGTAAGAATTCCAATCAAAACCATCATCTTCACTGGATGCCACCATAGCTTTCTCAGTGGTGCTATTGTCAGGCTTTTCTTGGATTTTAACCTGATTTTTTTTTCGAAAATGGTTTATATTGAAGTGCCTTTTTGTAATATTCATTTCCTCCTCCGAAAGGACTTTGATTTCCAGTTGCTTCGGTGTTCTTACACTCTCTTTTAAAATGCCCCTTTTGACGGCATTTAAAGCACCTGACTTTGGTTTTGTCAAAACCCAATTTGTTGCTGGAATTTCCTATATCACGGCTCTTCAACTATCTCCGCCATCAAAGCAACTCCGGTCTTTTTCCCAATGTAAGAATTCCAATCAAAACCATCATCTTCACTGGATGCCACCATAGCTTTCTCAGTGGTGCTATTGTCAGGCTTTTCTTGGATTTTAACCTGATTTTTTTTTCGAAAATGGTTTATATTGAAGTGCCTTTTTGTAATATTCATTTCCTCCTCCGAAAGGACTTTGATTTCCAGTTGCTTCGGTGTTCTTACACTCTCTTTTAAAATGCCCCTTTTGACGGCATTTAAAGCACCTGACTTTGGTTTTGTCAAAACCCAATTTGTTGCTGGAATTTCCTATATCACGGCCTGTGAGTGCAACGAACTTTGTCACTCTCCTGAGGATTGAAACTAAGGACCATTTGATGTCCATTAGTTCGAGTTCTTCCTCGTCTACCTGGTCATAATCTTTTGCGGTCATCTCGGGGTTTCCGATCTTCCCGGCAACAAGACATTCATAAGATTCTAATACGGTAGCGAGTAGTGACATATGTTGTTTTGCAACTTATTCTGAAACAACATTGTTCAAATTCACTTCAATGTTGCATCTATATACATTTAGATCAGAACTTTGTTGTTGATTCTTATTCGCTTGGCTTTGATAAGTTGAATTTGAACCAGTGCTTGAGTAAGAAATTTGAGGACTCTGGTCATACTGAGGCTGTGATTGATTCTGATTTTGTGAAGAAGCATTCATGTTTGCACTAAAAGCCGTCTGAATTTTAGGACTCGAAATACTATCTAGCATTCCGGCTTTGTAATACAGACCGATGGCTTGAACAACATTAGCGTTTTTTGACTTCGCCATCTTCAGAAGTTCCATTTCGTGGCCTTCAAGTTTATCGATAAACGTCGACAACTTGAAAAATTCCCACTTATCACTGTTTTTCAGAACCATCAAATACGTAGTCCATTCACCATCTGGTAGTGCGTCAGCAAGTTTGTCGATGTATTCTTGTTCTGTCTTTTCGAGACCGTGTCTTCGCATTTGCACTTTAAGATGACAGAAACGCTCGATCATTTGCTTTATAGTCTCATTCTTTAGCATAGTGAAGATATCGACCTCTTTAAGGATAAGTGCCTTTTTGCTTTTGATCATTTCGGCGCTGCCTAGATACTTCTTCTATAATGACAACCAAAGATCTCTTGCAGTAGCATACTCTGGTAGCAAAATCAGGATATCTTCTTTGACAGACTGTTGGATGAGACTGATCATCTTTTTCTCGGTGATATATTCTTCTTTCTGAACCGTCGAGTAGTTGTACTTTTCAAGAACTCGTTGATGTTCATCTACCGGAACAGTGTAGCCCCTTTCAATTGACACCCAGCCAGCGAAGTTCATGGCTCGAACCTAATAGGTAAACTTCTCTTTCCATGCTTCGTACTCGTCCATGCTCATCAGCTTGGGCAGTTTGACAGTCGTTCCCATTTCATTATCAAGATTTACTTGATTGATCACATTGGCATTTGACGAACTAGCTCCGGACATAAAAGCTCTTAGTTGATCATCCATTGTGAATAACGAAATGTGTACTCTAAAAATTTTCAAAAACTTTGAAAACAATTAGTCCTACTACAAGTTCGGTCAAACTTGTAGTATCAAATGAAGAATTCTCAGATTTTCTAACAAGTTCGGTCGAACATGAGAGATTTGTTTTTGAAAAATTTGATTAAACTTCGGTCGAACTTCAGACACAAATCCAACAGAACTTCGGGCGAACTTATCTTCAAGAATTTGATAAAAATCTAGTAAGTTCGGGCGAACTCACTTAAAGTTTCTTTGAAATTTACACAAGTTTGATCGAACTTGATGTAAAATCAATGAAAAATTGTGTAACTTCGAGCGAACTTAGCTGAAATTTCTTCAAAAACTACTCAAGTTCGGGCGAACTTGCTAAAAAATCACTTGAAAAGTGATGTTTTAGGACAAGTTCGGCCGAACATGGCCAACAAGTTCGATCATGGGGGTTTTCAAAAACATGGTTTTTTTCAAAATTTCGACATGAATTCGGTTGAATTTGGTCTCCAATCTTTCAAGGGTTGATCTTTGTTGTATTTTACATGATATATTCAAAATTCAAAAGATTTTGACCGTGAATTCTTCATTTTATGTTCAAAAGTTAAGAAAAAGATAAGAAAGGAGTAGAAATAGATGTGTTCTTATCTTGATACTATCAAATCAGGCTGTTCTAGCTCTGATACCAATTGTAGGACCGATCCTCAATGCTTAGGAAACCTAAATTTGATATCTAACATCCATAATAGCGGAAATATTACGTCGTGTTTACGAATAGACAAGATTTAATCAGTTAATCGTCAGTTTTATAGATCAAACGTTCTGGTTACAAACTGACAGAGCTTCGCCTCTGAAATGCCAAAGTTACAAATGAAGTAGGCTAGCTAGGTATTTATAGAGACACAAGTTCGCCCCTGGGAGATACAAGTTCGCCCGAACTTGCCTATGCAAGTTCGGGCGAACATACCTTTACATGAACTTCATGGGCGAACTTGGCTAATACAAACATAAATACTTCGTATACCTAGCCTATTCAGCTCTATACTATACAGACTCGATATAAGACTAAGACATAGACATTATGCACCAACATCAGCACAATCTTCACTACTCTTCACTACTGATTTATTCAACAACTACTTCTTCCATAATCGGTTCCTCGAAAACTTCATTCTCCATAGTGACTGCTTGAAAAATATCAATTTGACATAAAGACAACAAAAAGATAATTTTGTGCGAACGTGACCTTTGGTGCAAGGGTTCACCTTCGTGCGAACTTGACACAAAGACAACAAATTAGATCTTAGTTCGTACGAGGGTAACAAAAACCAGATTTTCGAAATCTATCTTCGTACGAAGGTAGAATTTGAATTTTGAAAGACTTTTACTTCGTACAAACAAAACTACTTCGTGCAAAGAAAATTTTCAAGCTTTCTCGTTTTTTGGTGATTTTATCATGATTCTTATTGATTTTAGGTAGATTTTATGTATTCCTCGAAAAAATCAGTCCATTTCGACCATTATCTCTGAAAAATGATAAAAATGAGAAGAAGTGAGTAGAAGATAAGTCTTCGAATGCAGAATCTTGTTGATTGTTTTTAAATTAGGCCTCCAAGCTCTGATACCACTTGTGAGGACTGTTTATGTCACACCCCAACCGATGGCGGAGTCATCGGGGCGTGGCACTAGGCGCATCAGATTGTTCAAGAGAATCCATAACAACTAGTAAAATGACAATATTTAAAGGTTTAACTTCCCATAAAATTAAACAAATACATCACCATAGTCAAAACAGATTACACAATCTCTTAAACAATTCAAATCCGACAACCTAGATTTCTGGATGAGTTTCTAGCAATCCTATCTCTTTTCAGTGCAGATAATCCATCAACATGTCACATACGTTAAAATAAAAGTCAATACAATACTGTAAATGTGAGCATACATGTTTGCATAGTAACAGTATATAAGCGTTTCACAAAACCGCATGAACATACGTAAGAGATGTGAACTATGTTAACAGCATTAATACAAGTAACCAACAAACCGCGAATGCGAGTCACGCGAACAAGTCTCCACATACTAAAGAGAAAATAAAGCGAAATGTAAGAGTGTGAGCCTAAACAACCCTGGGCCTCCGGGTGGCGGGTCAACCTCTAGCAAGCTATCATGTTAAAGGTGGCATACAAGTCATCAAGCACGTAACGTACAATTAAGCGAATCACGTATGTAAGAGCGGTTTGCGTTTTAAAGCGTTTGAGCATTTGTGTGTTGTGTTTTGATATAGAGAACGTATGTAACACCCAAAAATGTATTAAAGCAAAAAGGGGTCAAGTATACTCACAGTGAGTGCGTAAACCGAGATGTAAGAGTAGAGAAGAGCGGGTAGAGTGTCGGGTCAGCTTGTAAGTAGGAATAGAAGTGCATCAGTCTTCCATAGTGCTGAGTCGGTCGAAACAGAGTGACGGTGTGGAAGAAACAAGTCAGTTCGTACGAACTGTTACTAATTCGTACGAATTGGTCAATTCGTACGAATTGAGTTTGGTGCGAACTAGGTTGTTTCGTGTCGAAATATCAAGTGTTTTGGCATCGTTTCTTCTGGAAATCGAGTGTCCATCCTTCCAACCTCAAGTTACTGAGTAAACTAAAAGCTGGGGAGGTCTTTTAGAGCAGTTTAGTCACTTATAGGAACTTGGGTTGATTCGTACGAACTGAGCCAATTCATACGAGCCAGTCCAGTTCACACAAGCTGACTGTCTGCGTCTTCGTGTGTTCATAACTGAGTTTTCGTCTGAATCGGATGTGATTTCGAGTCCTTTTCATGGCGGTTTAGACACCGCTCCGTTCCACTGTTAAGTAAAGAAAACATATGTTGGTTTTGATCCGTTTTAGTGCAAAAATCGAGTTTAAAACAGTTTTATTTGGATAAAACACTTAGTGATCTTGAAACAACAAGGTTTTTATCTTAAGAAGCCAAGGCTAACTCAAATACACTCGTTTAAGTGTACATCCAAAGTAAAATCAGAAGTTTTTATGAAAAAAATGAAGATTTTCATAAATAGAGAAGTTTAGATGAATCGGAGATAAACTCGTGTAAATCGTAGTAGAAATTGTTGTGTTTGCGAGGAAAATAGTCGTTTCTTACTTGAAAATCAGAGAAAACGAGCAGCGAAGTTTCTGTGCGAAGTGGCAGGAAGAGTGGGAGCATGGGTGTGTCGGGTATTTATAGGAGGAGGATGAGAGTGTGATCAGTTCGTACGAATTGATCACTTCGTACGAACTGTCCAATTCGCACGAATTGGCCAGTTCGTACGAACTGATCAGTTCGCACGAAGTGGTCTGTTTTGGGTATCTTGTTTCCAGTTGGCGCGTTGGTTATTTATTTGGCGTTTTCGTTTGTATTAGTTAGTTTGGTTTGGGGTTTTAGCGAAGCGTTAAGCGTTATATTAACATTGTAATGCGATATAGCGAGCGAGAGCGTTTGCGAGAGCGAGTACAATCCATAATTTATAAAGCACACGTAACACATAAATAACATAAAGTAACATAAATAACTGCGATTGGGATTTGTGTGATAAGCGAGGTCGTAGGCACGATGGTTACCAAACAAACAAACACACTCGGCTTATAAAGTAGCATAAGCTACTGTGATTCGTGTAGCGTTAGTGTTGCAAGTATAAAAGTGTTTTAAGTGTGATGTTTTGCTGTGTGATGAAATGTATTTAATAAAACATAATTCCATTATTTATCGAATCTAAAATCACAAAACGGTTACAAAAGGAAATAACGGTAGTACGGAACAACCAGAAAATTCGGGTTGTTACAGTTTCTCCATCCGTTTATCCACCCGATAAGCTCAGGTCTAATCTGATTAACCTAGTCCGTAATGCGCGGATTTCATTTTAGATTAGGCGACAAATACACAAGAATACTTTTGAATTTACTGTTTCATTCATATTTCAAACGTGTACAATCTTGGAAACGACTGGATAGGGCTTCACTGTCATGTTTGCAAAACCAATCCTGTCTAACACTAAGCTCGCACTCCTATTTATACTAGAAGCACCTTCGTACGAACTTAGTATGTTCACCTTCGTACGAAGGTGACTTACAACCATTTTAACATTAATCTAACATGTACATATATATACACATATATACACATATATATATATTACACATATATATATATACTTAAAAAAATCTAAAAAAACACACAGAATATTTTCTTATTTTTTTTAAATTGCTATATTTCATTACCAAAAAAAACTTTTTTTAGTAACAATTATCCATGCACATGTGTATAGGTAGCATTTCTTGGACAATTTCCGTAATACAGTAACAGTAGTAGACAAATGCACTTTCATTTACTCTACCATCCGTAATACACTACTTTTTACATTACCAGTATTAAAAATGCACATGTGCATCATTATGTATAAAATTGATATAACGTGTTTTTGTACAAAAGGTTTGTGATTTTGAATGATGAAGTAGGCATATATAAATGTGTTTTGGTTAGTTATATCTAGTGGTTGATGGTTTGGTTATATTTGTCACTTTATGATGTAATACGTTGTGTGGATGGTATAAATGGTGCTGATGTACATGTAATAATGTGAAAATATTGGTAATGGTATTGTATTATGGATGGTAGGAGGTAATCGTATTGTATTATGGATGGTAGGAGATAATGGTAGTGTATTATGGAAGGTATGATAGATGAAAAGGAAAGTGTATTCAAAGTAGTGTACCAAAACACGTTATACCATGTATGCATATGTGCATTTCTAATATTGTTAATGTAAAAAGTAGTGTATTATGGATGGTACTGTAAATGAAAGTGCAATTGTCCAATATTGCTAATGTATTACGGATTTTGTCCAAGAAATGATACATATGCACATGTGCATGGATAATTGTTATTCGATTTTTTTTGTTTTTTAGTGACGAAATATAGCGTTTTTTTAATATTAAAAAGAATAAGTGTTTTTTCTTATTTTTTAGGTATTTTTGGTTGTATTCACACTGGTTCTAGCAATAAAAGGTGGTTCCTAACGGATCCTTCTTATATATATATATATATATATATATATATATATATATATATATATATATATATATATATATAGGATCAAGATCAAGGGAAAACTCCTCCGAGTTGTGAGAACTTAGAGAACTCGATCTTCCCGTGGGAGTTTTACCCCCATTTTTTTCACACCCCTAGATTAAAATATTAGAAACACGACCGCAAAAAAAAAATTCGAAGTCGTGTTTTTCGGCCCATTAACGTACGATTAGAAGTAAAAAAAGAATTTTTGAATTTGAGAAATGTCTGGTCCATAATACTTATTAAGTTTCTCAAATTTGATGCTCTTCTGTTAAGATCCCTAGCCTGTATATATAATTATACATAGGCAATACTGTAAATTTAAACGGGGCAAAATCGTAATTTGATTAGACCAATGGGCGGTTGCCTGACAGGAAAAAAATTACACCAAAACACTACCATAGTTCAAAAAATAAAAAAAAATCGCATGATTGTAATTTTACACAGGAGAAAATTGTAATTTGAAAGGAAAAAAAAACAAAAACGATGGAAAAACTGTAACTTTGAACTAAAGTCAAAATAATAATTTGCCTGGGAGGAAAAAACAAAAACAATAGTAAACTTATATATGAAAACGGGGTAAAATCGTAATTTTGGTGGACCAATGGTGAAGTATAGCTGCCCGACACTATTTCCCTTTATCTATTTTGTAGTACTGGTTGGCATTATTCCTCTTCATGTATTTTGTAGTTATAGATAAAGATAATGATTTTTCTAACATAAACTCTTTTGGAAGGAAGAAAAGAAAGATAAAATAAGTAGTTATAGATAAAGATACTGATTTGAAAAGGTCTGAAAAGTTACCCCAATAGGAAGCGTATGGGGAAATAAGATTCCCATAGGTCGAAAAAGGTCTAGAGTCATATAAGAATCGTATAGGGCAATATGGTTCCCCTGTCAGTAAAGTATAGGAAGCGTATAGGACGCACATTAATAACGTTTGTTCCAAGATCCAACTAGAGTCCATTTAATTATAGGTTGAGCAGGAGGGCGGACATGATGATGTTGAGGTCCCGCCTCAGCATGAAGTAGGGGATCATCAGGATCCATAGAGAGTTTATTGGGCGGTTAGGTTGCATCAACCAACCAACCGTCTTCTTGATAGGATTTTGCGTAAACAGGATGAGCAAATGCGGCTTCTGACACTGCATGGCCAGGAGATAACGTCTCACGGTCGCCAGATGGACTAGATGCATGATGACATGGAGTGGCTGATGACTGGCATGGGTGAACGGGGCCCGGTTCGTATAAACCCGGTTCGTATATGAGTATATCGGTTCCACCCCGTCCACCACCACGAGTTTATACGAACCGGGCCCCGTTCTTTACGCTGCAGCCCGACCCGTTCATGCCATCCTTTACCTAGCCCATCCCGTCCATGCAGATATGTTATCTTATTTTTATTCATTTATCTACGAGTAATTTAATGTTATGCAATGGGTATTTTGTTTAAATTCTTATAGCTTACGGCTCGTCCTATACTCAGCTCGACCTTTCCATGCCGCATTTTCTTCAGTCTGGCCAGACCATATCGCTTTTTTCCTCTGTCCGCCCTTTCCATGCAGGTATGTTATTTTGTTTTTATTTCATTTTCTACGAACAATTTTTATGTTATGTAAAGATTATTTTGTTATATTTTTTATAGGCTCCAGGCACGTCCTATACGCGGCACAACCTGTCACCCTCTACTAGGCGTGACCGAAACTTTACGGATGAGGAGATCGCTAAGTCTGACGAGGAGTCTAACGAGGATTGGTGACGATAGTGGTTTATGTTATTATTATATGATGCAGTATTGTGCGGAGAATTGAATTTAATTTTCAATATTTTATAATATTTGTTTAATTTGAATATTTTTGTTTTGGTAAGTTATAATGTATGTATATAGTTAGTTTGTTTAGATTGCTTAATTTCACTACGTTTTTTATAAACTTCATAACAAAAAAACCAACATCGTTTAAAAAAACCAACTTAATTAATTACTAAGAGCAATATGCTGCTCTGGCAAATAAGAAAAAAAAATTTCCTACAGGGAACGTATGGCCCTATATGATTCGTATGACCTTATATGATTCCTTTGGTCTCTTGAAAAAACAATTTCCTCCGGAGAGGGTATCGCTTTATATGATTCCCCTAATCATTAACTGCCCATTGTCTGAAAAATGTGATACTTCAAGTACACATATAGGAATTGTATGGATCAATACACTTCACCCAGAGAAACTATATTGCTCTATACGATTCCTATAAGGTTTTAGAGATGTGCAAATAAAATGGGGATGTGTGGATAAACAAAGCCTTTTAATAACATTTATCAGCAACTACTTTAATCTGTAGACAAATAGAGTTTTCCATCATCCTAGCTGACTTCTTGGTGATGTTATTAAACTAGTTTTTACCTTTTTAGATCACGTGTATAAGGGCTTGAAGATCAAACTCTTGTGATACGTGGCATTTCAGTCGGTATGAAATATTATTAAGTTTATAGTTAAAAAATGTTGTAGTAGTATAATGTCATGTAATGCCTCTGATAATAGTTACTTAATTATTTATTTTTAATTTATTTTAAAAAAATACATGAAATAAAAAATACATTATACATATTAACTTTAACAAAAAATTTCTATTCTTATATTCATTCTTTTTTAATTTCCGATTTCACATGCTACAAATTATAAATTTAATTTTTGTTTAATTTTATCTTTTTTCCTATTATTCTTTCTAGCTAAATACGCGATTGTATTTAATATATTTTTTTGACGTGATTGTGTAAATTTTCTTGAGAAAAATAGTTTTATTTAAATAGTATAGTGGTGAACGAAACTGATACCTGCATTGGTTATGCTATTCTTTATTATTATCGGATCCAATATCGATATTCTTTTTTTTTCTCTGTCGACATCAGTACCGCTTTTGTTATTATCAGAACAAGTAACGGTATTCTTTTTTTTTTGTTTCAATGTAAAACACATTTATTTTGTATATTATTGACTTTAAAGAAAGTCGGTACAATAGTGATACTGTTACGAACTAAACGAATAACGAGCGAATTCCCACCACATCGCGCACAAAATATATAAATTTAGAAGTCTAATGAATAGTAACATCAATTTTTAAGATATTATATAAAAAATTATGTTCCGGTTTCAGCCATTATACCTTAAATAATATACGATTCAAACCAATTTTTTTTATTTAATTTGATTTTTCCTCTGATAACTTGCGCTCATTATCCTTTTATTTTAAAAGATGACTACGCGACTTTGTTTAATATATTTTTCTCGGTGTTCGTGTATGAACTTTGTTAAAGAAAACATGACTTTAAACTAAGTATCAGTATCATACAAATATCGTCAAGTAACCAACTGATACTGCTCGAATTCCTGCCGCGTCGCGCGGGGAAATATTGTTAGTTAATATTAAAACAAACACACAAATAATACGATTCGTCTTGATTTTCATCTTCGCTTTCACCATACTCGGCTTCATCTTCGCCTTCATTTTCATCTTCCCCTTCTTCTTCACCCTCGTTTGGAATATACCAAACCGACGCATGCATGTTGGGTGTAGGTCCCCTTATTCCTATGGATCTTCACAGAATTGCTTAACTAATCTAGAGTGCGGAATCCTCTAGACCAGATTATCATAGAAAACAGTAGAAGCAGATTAAACCCAAATCAAACAAACAGATCTTTATTGATTATTCACACTAGCAGTTTAACAATCAACCTATGATCCTAGCACTCAAGGAATTTGTCCACCACACAAGTCACAAATTCTCTCTCTCTAAACTCTTTAACTGATTTCAAGTGCTTAACCCTAACCCTAATGCATAACATTGTTTATATAACACAAGACATGTATTCTGGGCTGGTTTCACACAGACCTGCGAATTGGATAGGCCCAATTCGCATACCATTCCCCCAATGTGGGTTTGGTTTGGCCCAATCACTAATAACTCACTATTACAAAGCTAAACCCGCTAACCGTTTATTGTTTCACTAATTACAAGATATCCAAAGACCTGAATCTAAATGTTGTTGTCACAAACATGCACCAACAGACTCCCCCTTGATAATAGCTTCATAAAACAACTTTTGTCTTCAATCATCTTGCATTCTTCCTGTAATCTTTTCTCGTTATTGGTCTTTGGATAGCTTCAGCTTCAATAACTTCTGTGAGCAACAGACTCCCCCTAAGCTGATGCATCCAATCACCAAATCTTCAAAATCGTTAGCAATTGAGTAAACTCCAGTTCAGCATGTAACTCTTCGCTTTTCACAACTTTCTATTTTTAGAAAGGACGAATCGGAATCCTATTTTCGGAAATTGTCGTCTTATAATTGTATCTCATTTTCGAATTGTTGTAAATCCGAGACTTGATTGTAATGAAATTTTGTATTTTATGCGAGATAGACATTATATATACACTGATTCGTGCATACATTCATTACATGATTTCTAAACATGAATCAAATCGTAAATCCTTATTGTGTATTCGTAATTCGTACACGCTTCATTCACACGAGACACTTGATTGTTCGATCGCAAAAAGTATAATTATGAAATCTAAACTTGTTACCATCTTAGAAATTTTAAAACTTTAAAACCCGCTCTTTTCGTAAATAGAACTCTAACTTATGAGGTTCATGCTCCAGAAATAACTTGTCACACGATAATACATGTTATGTACATAATACATAACACCTATTAACCTAATGTATAACATTAAATAACAAAAAATAAGAAAAAATAAAAAATGGCAGCCCCTATTATTCTGCTTTGGGCTAGGTTTAGTGGACTAGTTTCAAATCTAAACTCCCCCAAATCTTGTCCAAAGCCCAACCCACTTAAACCCTAATCCCTTCCCTATATAATAAACACTTCCCCACTCCTTATACCACTTTTGCAAGCCTCCAAACACTTCAAAAACGCTCCCAAACTCAGCTGAGTTTCAGCCACGTTTTTTTAGAGTTCCATCCATAAAAAGTGAGTTTTAACTCACTTCCACTTCAATTTTCTTCTTGTTTCTTCTTCTATAACACTTGTATAACCTCTAGGAAGGTTCTCACAAGTTTTCTTAGGAAAATTAAGGTGAAACCTCACCATTTTTTAGGTCCAAAGTGCACCTAAAATTCTGCTCATTTTCATCTTTTTGATTCTTCATGTTTTGGAAGAAAACTCATATTTTCTTCATACATTCCTATGTCTTAATGCTCATAATCACTTGTATGGTTAGTTGGCTTAAAAACAAGGGTGTGACATTCAAATTTAGAGGATTTATCCTCATAAACTTTCTATTTTCATGGAGCTTTAAGCTCACAAGTGATGCAAGTCTTGAACTTGTTCATGTGTGTCTACCTTGGTTAGCTTGGGCTATCCTAACTCTAAGACCACACATCACTTGATGATTTTCATCATTATCCCAAGTTAGTTTGCTAGCTTGAAAGTGTCACAACCCCGTCTAGCCTTTGACGTGCGTCAAAGTGTGCTCACCGGGTTGTATTTCACTTGGCTACTTGGTATCATGTGACACATTTTACATTCTCGTCATTTACATTCTTGTTCATATTATTGTTCTAAGACCCTCCTTGTTACCTATGGTAACTTGTGTAGTGGTGAACATCATACGAGGTTCCAAAGTCGATGGTTAATCCTCCCACCTCCTACTTGACTTATATGACACCAAGAGGTACCAAAGTGGATGGTTAATCCTCCCACCTCCTACATGATTATATAACCATGTATGTATCTATGGACTATAATATAATCCTTAAAATCGAACCCTTGATAGTGACTAAGTAATCACCTATCAAGTTAATAAGTTTATCACTAATGTGTATAGTTCCTTGTCACGATTCTAATAGGTCTTGAACTTATGAAAATACATTCAATCCTGATAGATTACTATAGTGTCAAAGACAAGTGCTAATACCTTAGTGATTATTTTCGTATTATATACTTTGTCATATTTTGAATCTTAAATCCGAATGTTCCATCATCATCCCAAAATACTCATATGCCTTTGTTTTCCTCTTGTAGAATAACTCGGTGTTCATCCCATCAAAACAACTACCTTCACGGACTTGTCAAGTTAGAAGACTTTGGAAAACCGTGAGTACACTCGACCCACTTTTGTTTATAACACTTATGGGTGTAACATGTGTTCCATATACAAAATCATAACACATAAACTTTATGAAATGCACAAACAATCCTATATCCATGAATACTTGAATTACATTGATGCTTATATCTTGGACATTCTTTATGTAATACCTTAGTCATTAACTAATTTAGCCTTCGTTTGACATGTATAGCGCTATAGGAAGTAACGCATCCCCCTCCTCATGAAATCTAGAGGCCATGTTAAAATATCGTGTTTGCGTTAAGAGTTTGACTAGTAGTATTGCATGCCTTGTATATGCACTTGTAAAATCATAGTTGCCATGAGGATTTGTTTAAACTTTATTCATATATGTATGCTATGCTTAAACTTGTGTATTCGCCTTTGCTTTTGCATTGAATTGTTATTTTAAAACATGTTACAGGTTGATGGAGATGATGCTACGAAATCAAAATAGCAAGGACAATAGATACACACTTAGACGTTTAAGTTTAATATTGTTGTATCAAATTTTGTCACATTAATGTTGTTATTTGAATTCCCTTGTATTGTAATGACTTTTGCTATGAAATGAAATTTGGATTTAATTAATTATTGTCACGTTTAGTTTTATGAGTAATGAGCAATCTATTTCGTCCCGCCTCGATGTTTCAGTCATCGGTTGGGGTGTGACAGATTTGTATCAGAGCCATAACTATAGGGAATTAGGTAGAATTGCCATGCTCGACCTAGTCTATAGTTCAAGTGTCCATTTTTTACCATTCTTATATCATGCTTAAAAATTTATTCTTCCTCATTGCTTCTTCCTTATCTTTTGGTCTTAAAATTTACACAATGTCTTTCCTAAGACATTTTACATAATACACTTGAAGACACTCATGATGCAAATGAGACTATTTGCACCAAAATAGGTCCAATGACTTACAATTTTTGGTGAAATCCCTCAATCCACGTATTCGATTTTTCACGAAGTTGTACCATCAAGTTAGGAGTGATATCTGCATCTTGATGGAAACTTCCATTTCATACTCTAGTGGATCTTACAAACGAGTCGGAATATGCTCCTCGTTTAGTAAGAAACAACCATACTTAGGGTACGAAATCGTCAAGTTAGGGGTGAAACCCGCACCTTGTCGATTCCCATTCCTCGATTTTCAATCTCGCCAAAGTCTCGAATTTTCGATCGACTAGGGACATGTAGTAACTGGAAGGGTAAAATGTCGTTAAGCGCTTCTCTACGAGAGCGTTTTACCTATTAGGCCAAAGCATGTTCCCTAACTCGAAATATCTTACGAGTTCTCTACCCGAAACAATCCCATGTTTTATTGAGCTAATCTTTTATGTTATCTCAATTTTTATGTGATTTTATACTTGTTACCTTATTCGTTTCGAACCGTTACACAACTCGCACGTTTATCGCAATCAAAAAACAATACTAATTCTCGTGAACACACTAAATTTATACTCCTTATTCGCATTCATGCGTGATTATACATGTCATACTTGATAAATTCATGCAAACTTGTGAACCATACTTGAACTTTATACATGCTTATACATGCAGAACATATTTTCTTTATTATGATCAAGTCTCATCCCCTTTTCTTCTATGTTGAACCTCTAGATGAACTCCCCAATCTCTAACAAGAAGTCCAAGAGGTCCAACAAGGGGTCCAACAGCAACTACAACAACAATGAGGACTCTATCTCCAAACAAGACCTTGTTGGTCTTGTCGCCGAACAAATGGCCGACCAAATGGCCCGTGTTATCCCTGATATCGTTAGCCAACTCCAAACCATCCATACCGAAGGCACACCCAAATCCTCTACCGACTCTAAAACCGACAACCCCAAAACGTCTTACTAGTTCAAGCACTTCATGGCTTGTAAACACGTCGAGTTCACTAGCATGGACGGGGCCACGACCATGATAAACTAGTTTGACGCGATGGAGCTTACCTTTCTTCAGGGTGGGTGCCCTGATGAACTTCGAACCCTCAACGCTACCGGGGTCTTTCCTAGAGAGCCCTCGAGTGGTGGACTACTGAACGCAACAAGCGTGGCAACGAAGCAGCCCACGCTCTACCTTGGGACGACCTTAACCAGCTCATGAGGGATCAGTTTTGTCCTCCCCATGAGACCCAGAAGCTCGAAAATGAATTCTGGAATCTCACGCAACAGGGGAGCGACGCCAAAGGATTGATCGCCCGCTTCAAACAACTTAGTATCACCTGTCCTGGACAGGTTGATACCGTTCCCAATGCGATCGCCAAGCTCATCCGTTGCCTCTCGCCTGTGATTATGAACCATGTAGCCGCCGCATGCCCCAAAAACCTCGAAGAAGCCTATAACACTATCATAGAGCTTAACCACAATTGCATCCTTCAAGGGGCCTACGACAAGGTTCCTACGAAGCATGCGCACCAAGCCATCACCAATACCACCACTACCGAATCTCCTCCCTCCCAAACCAAGAAGAACAACAACAACCAGAACAAGAAGCGGAAGGCTTTTGTTCAAAATAATGCGGTCGTCACTCCGCAAAACCCTCAACCTATCCAAACCGTTGCAGCCATCACCCCCGCTACCACCGAACAGCCCAAGCGTCGCTACGCTAGCCCTCATCCCCAGTGTACTAACTGCTCCTACCACAACGCTGTTGGCACGCTGTGTCGCAAGTGTGCCCAATGTCAAAAGTTAGCACATTTTGCTAAGCGTTGCCGAAACTTTCCTCCACCCCAAAACCAGCAAGCCCAAGCCATTATGCCAAATCCTAACGCTAATCCTAACCCTTACCCGAACCAAGCTTAACCGCAACATCAAAATGCTCTTGTGCAAGCGTGTTTCAAATGTGGCGATTTAAACCATCTCGCCAATGTTTGCCCCCTTCTCAACCAACCACGCCAACAACAGCAGCTGGAGCCTGAGCCAGCTAAAGGACGAGCTTTCATGCTTACCTCCGCTCAAGTCCAAAGCTCTAACGACATCATTACTGGTACGTTCCTTGTGAACCATAGTTATGCTACATGCCTATTTGATACTGGTGCCAATAGAAGCTTTGTGTCCTTAGAATTTGAACTCTTGCTTAAGTAAAAACGAACTAAAATGCCTAATCCTTTCGCTATCGAAGTCGCTAATGGCAAGACCATCTCCGTTGATTCCATCTTTCTAGTTGCTCTTTGATCCTTAACGATCATAATTTCTCCATCGATCTCATCCCCATGCAAATGGGTAGTTTTGATATCATAATAGGCATGGATTGGCTTAGGCGAGTTCATGCCGAAGTTGTATGTTTCGAAAAGTTCATCCGTCTTCCTCTTTCTCAAGGTGATTCTCTACAAGTCTATGGCGAGAAACCTTCTAAAGGTCTCAAACTAATGTCGTGCATCACAGCGAACAAGTACTTGCGTAAGAAGTACTTTGCCTTTCTCGCCCACATTGTGGAAAAGAAAGACAAAAGGTCCAAGCATAAGTGATGTTCCTGTCGTTTGTGAGTTTCCTTCTGTTTTCCCTGAGGATCTTCCTGGTCCTCCGCCTCCTCGAGTTGTTGATTTTCGTATTGATGTCATTCCTGGCGCAACTCCTGTAGCGAAGGCTCCCTATCGATTAGCACCCTCGGAAATGCAAGAGCTATCGAGCCAGCTTCAAGAACTTCTTGATAAAGGCTTTATACGCCCTAGTACTTCTCCTTGGGGCGCTCCCGTTCTCCTCGTCAAAAAGAAAGATGGATCATTCTGCATGCGTATTGACTATCGTGAGCTCAACAAGCTCACAGTCAAAAACCGCTATCCACTTCCTCGTATTGACGATCTCTTCGATCAATTGCAAGGCACGACGTGCTTCTCAAAGACCAATCTCCATTCTGGTTATCATCAACTTCGAGTTCACAAAGAAGATGTGCCTAAAACCACTTTCCGCACTCGATATGGACATTACGAGTTCGTGGTAATGCCTTTTGGTTTAACTAACGCGCCCGCCGTGTTCATGGATCTCATGAATCGGGTGTGTAAACCTTTTCTCAATCATTTCTTCATTGTATTCATCGACGATATCCAAATCTACTCCAAGACGAAAGAAGATCATGGATGACATTTGCGTCTCATTCTTCAGCTTTTGCAAACCGAACGTCTTTATGCCAAATTCTCCAAGTGTGAGTTTTGGTTAAAAGAGGTTCAATTCTTAGGTCACACCGTCAATGAACTCGGTATTCATGTTGACCCTGCAAAGATAGAAGATGTGAAGAATTGGATTGCACCTAAGTCGCCCTCTGAAATTCGTTCGTTTCTTGGCCTAGCTGGGTATTATCGCCGCTTCATCTCGAACTTCTAAAAAATTGCCGTTCCTTTGACTTCGTTGACTCAAAAAGATAAACCTTTTGTTTGGGGTCCCGAACAAGAGGAATCCTTCCAAACACTCAAGGACATGCTCTGTAATGCTCCTAGCCTTACTCTCCCCGAAGGGAACAAAGACTTTGTCGTGTACTGCGATGCCTCTAACCTGGGTCTTGGTAGCGTTCTCATGCAACGAGACAAAGTTATAGCTTACGCGCCAAGGCAACTCAAAATTCATGAGAAAAACTATACTACTCACGACCTTGAACTTGGTGCAGTTGTTTTTGCATTAAAGATTTGGCGACACTACCTTTATGGTACAAAGTGTACGGTCTTTACCGACCATAAGAGCCTCCAACATATCTTTGATCAAAAGGAACTCAAAATGCGCCAACGTCATTGGGTAGATTGTTAAACGACTACGACTGTGATATCCGCTACCACCCTGGTAAGGCGAATGTCGTGACCGATGCACTTAGTCGTAAGACTCATGTTAAGAGTGCTCGTTGCTACCAAATCATGGGAAAACTCAACGAGTTTATTCGACAAGCACAATTTGCCGTCATTAACGAGGGTAACCTCGATAACGAGTTGAATTGTGGAGTCGAAAACCCACTCGAAGCTAAGCCCGATGGTATTCCTTCTACCATAGTCGCATTTGGATTCCCGATCGTCTCAATCTTCAAAACACCTTGATGGACGAAGCTCACAAATCCCGATACTCCGTTCATCCTGGAGCCGATAAGATGTACCATGATTTGCGTGCATCCTATTGGTGGCCTGGAATGAAATGTGATATTGCTCTTTACGTGTCCAAATGCCTTACGTGTTCCAAAGTCAAGGCAGAACATCAACGTCCCTCTAGTTTGCTCGAACAACTAGAAATTCCTGTCTGGAAATGGGAGAGCATAACAATGGATTTCATCACAAAATTGCCTCGTACTCCTTCTGGTCATTACAGCATTTGGGTTATCATTGATCGTCTGACGAAATCCGCTCACTTCCTCGCCATTCGTGAAGATTACAAAGTCAAGAAATTGGCTCGTATCTACACGAGTGAGATCATTAGTCGTCATGGTACACCTCTTGATATTATCTCTGATTGCGACGCTCGTTTCACCTCTCGCCTTTGGCAAACTTTTCAATCCGCCCTTGGCACTCAACTTAATCTTAGCACCGCTTTTCATCCTCAGTCTGATGGTTAAACCGAGCGTACTATCCAAACCTTGAGGATATGCTTCGGTCATGCGTAATCGATTTTGGCGGCAATTGGGATTCGCACTTACCCTTGGTTGAATTATCATACAACAATAGTTATCATGCTAGTATTCAAATGGCTCCATTTGAAGCATTGTATGGTCGCAAGTGCCGTTCGCCTATTTGTTGGCACGAGATCGGAGACGTACAACTCACCGGTCCCGAACTAATACAAGAGACGACGGACACTGCAAATACGTGACACCTTACTCAAAGCACAAAGCCGACAAATGAGTTATGTTGATAGAAGACGTAAGCCCTTGGAATTCAATGTTGGTGATCAAGTACTCCTCAAGGTATCACCTTGGAAAGGAGTTGTTCGTTTTGGTAAGAAAGGCAAGCTCGCTCCTCGCTATGTAGGTCCGTTCAAGATTCTCGAAAGGATTGGCAAGGTAGCATATCGACTGCATCTACCTCAAGCGCTCAACAATGTTCACCCAGTCTTCCACATTTCAAACTTGAAGAAGTTTTTAGCTGAAGAAGGACTTCAAGTCCCACTCGAAGATCTTCAAATCAACGAAACATTACATTTTGTGAAAAAACCAGTCGAGATCATGGACCGATGGACCAAGCAATTAAGGCGCAGTCGAATCCCTATCGTGAAGGTTCGATAGGAAGGAAAACGTTGCGCTGAGTTTACTTGGGAACTCGAAAGCGATATGAAGACTAAGCATCCACATCTGTTCGTTACACCTTCCTAAATTTCGGGACGAGATTTCCTAAAGGAGGGGAGACTGTAACGCTTCGCTTTTTGCAACTTTCTATTTTTAGAAAGGACGAATCGGAATCCTATTTTCGAAAATTTGTCGTCTTATAATTGTATCTCATTTTCGAATCGTTGTAAATCCGAGACTTGATTGTAATGAAATTATATATTTATGCGAGATAGACATTATATATACACTGATTCGTGCATACATCATTACATGATTTCTAAACATGAATCAAATCGTAAATCCTTATTGTGTATTCGTAATTCGTACACGCTTCATTCACACGAGACACTTGATTATTCGATCGCAAAAAGTGTAATTATGAAATCTACACTTGTTACCATCTTATGAATTTTAAAACTTTAAAACCCGCTCTTTTCGCTAATAAAACTTTAACTTATGAGGTTCATACTCCCGAAATAACTTGTCACATGATAATACATGTTATATACATAATACATAACATCTATTAACCTAATATATAACATTAAATAACAAAAAATAAGAAAAAAATAAAAAATGGTTGCCCCTATTATTCAGCTTTGGGCTCGGTTTAGTGGACTAGTTTCAAGTCTAAACTCCAATGCTCAACCCACCTAAACCCTAATCCCTTCCCTATATAATAAACACTTCCCCACTCCTTATTCCACTTTTCAAAGCCTCCAAACACTTCAAAAACTCTCCCAAACTCAGCTGAGTTTCATCCACGTTTTTTAGAGTTCCATCCATAAAAAGTGAGTTTTAACTCACTTCCACTTCAATTTTTTTCTTGTGTCTTCTTCTATGACACTTGTATAACCTCTAGGAAGGTTCTCACAAGTTTTCTTGGGCAAATTAAGGTGAAACCTCACCATTTTTGAGGTCCAAAGTGCACCTAAAATTCTTCCAACTTTTATCTTTTTGATTCTTCATGTTTTGGAAGAAAACTCATGTTTTCTTCATACATTCCTATGTCCTAATGCTCATAATCACTTGTAGGGTTAGTTGGGCTTAAAAACAAGGGTGTGACATTCAAATTTAGAGGATTTATCCTCATAAACTTTCTGTTTTCATGGAGCTTTAAGCTCACAAGTGATGCAAGTCTTGAACTTGTTCATGTGTGTCTACCTTGGTTAGCTTGGGCTATCCTAACTCTAAGACCACACATCACTTGATGATTTTCATCATTATCCCAAGTTAGTTTGCTAGCTTGAAGTGTCACAACCCCGTCTAGCCTTTGACGTGTGTCAAAATGTGCTCACCGGGTTGTATTTCACTTGGCTACTTGCTATCATGGTGACACATTTTACATTCTTGTCATTTACATTCTTGTTCATATTATTGTTCTAAGACCCTCCTTGTTACCTATGGTAACTTGTGTAGTGGTGAACATCATACGACGTTCCAAAGTGGATGGTTAATCCTCCCGCCTCCTATTGACTTACATGACACCAAGAGGTACCAAAGTTGATGGTTAATCCTCCCACCTCCTACATGATCATATAACTATGTATGTATCTATGGACTATAATATAATCCTTAAAACCGAACCCTTGATAGTGACTAAGTAATCACCTATCAAGTTAATAAGTTTATCACTAATGTGTATAGTTTCTTGTCACGATTCTAATAGGTCTTGAACTACGAAAACACATTCAATCCTTATGGATTACTATAGTGTCAAAGACAAGTGCTAATACCTTAGCGATTATTTTCGTATTATATACTTTGTCATATTTTGAATCTTAAATCCGAATGTTCCATCATCATCCCAAAATACTCATACGCCTTTGTTTTCCTCTTGTAGGATAACTCGGCGTTCATCCCATCAAACAACTACCTTCACGGACTTGTCAAGTTAGGAGACTTAGTAAAACCGTGAGTACACTCGACCCACTTTCGTTTATAACACTTATGGGTGTAACATGTTTACCATATACATAATCACAACACATAAACTTTACGAAATGCACAAACAATCCTATATCCATGAATACTTGAATCGTTTACATTGATGCTTATATCTTGGACATTCTTTATGTAATACCTTAGTCATTAACTAATTTAGCCTTCGTTTGACATGTATAGCGCTATAGGAAGTAACTTATCCCCCTCCTCATGAAATCTAGAGGTCATGTTAAAATATCGTGTTTGCGTTAAGAGTTTGACTAGTAGTATTGCATGCCTTGTATATGCACTTGTAAAATCATAGTTGCCATGAGGATTTGTTTAAACTTTGTTCATATATGTATGCTATGCTTAAACTTGTGTATTCGCCTTTGCTTTTGCATTGAATTGTTATTTTTAAAACATGTTACAGGTTGATGGAGATGATGCTGTGAAATCAAAATAGCAAGGACGATAGATACACACTTAGACGTTTAGGTTTAATATTGTTGTATCAAATTTTGTCACATTAATGTTTTTATTTGAGTTTCCCTTGTATTGTAATGACTTTTGCTATGAAATGAAATTTGGATTTAATTAATTATTGTCACGTTTAGTTTTATGAGCAATGAGCAATCTATTCCGTCCGGCGTCGATGTTTCCGCCATCGGTTGGGGTGTGACACAGCATTTGCATAACAATATTTAAACTCTTCAAACTTTGTCAGCAATGTAGAAAGGAGGATTCTACCATGCATCCAATCAGACTCCTATTCACAAATCTTTACTTTGCTTCACAAGAACAAATTCCAACTATCTGTATATAAAACAAAAACATATCGAGAAACCATAAGAATTTTTCAACACAAGTTAACAAATTAATATTAATCAAGAGATGCAACAGATTAAGCAATTTACATTCAATACCAATACTCAAAAATTTTCAACACCACTAGAACCTGCAAAGTTAGAAATTTTGAACTCATCTTCTAACACGTCTCCCCCTTTCAGAAACAATTCCTCCAAGAACAACCATTTTCTGTATGTTAAGAATTTTAAAGAAAAAGAAAATCCTTTTGGATTTTATATTTTTCTGAAAGCAAATAAATAACACAAAAATAAACACTCTGTTTTTGTGAGAATCACTGGTTAAAAAGATCATATCAGCCAAAATCAAACTGTTTCACACTTTCAGGTAATTTTCTCTGTTTTCATGAAAAGCAGTTCAAGACGATTACCAGTATTGTTTATCCACTTAAACAAAATACATGAACATTTCAAGTACCTTTACCATGTGATACGTTAAGGTAATATTATACTGATATACTAGTGTGTCCCACTTCAGGACATACCCCCACGATCAAGGTATGCACAAAGATTTATCGTAGTAGGTGAGTATACCGAAATTCATCCTTTTAGATTTACAACGTCAGATACCTGGTGATCAGGTCAGTACTTTCATACAACAAAGTGATCAATATCCAACAAGGGTTAAGACAAATACCACAGATTTTGGTACGATTGTGCAATTTGCACATTTGAATGACTCTCTAGGAGAGCTTCTTCAATTTCTGGGATTTGGAATTTTTAGCTCTTTTAAGATATTCTTGTTGTGCCTAGGTCAGCATATATCTAGATGCAGCAGAAGGACAACCCTGATACCCAACAGTATAAAGATCCAAAACTTCAGATTTTGGCAATCTATCAACGCAAGATTTAAGGTTATAAAACCATAAGCCACTGATATGTTACCCACTCATACTCAATTCTTTATGTTTATATCACCATGGTAAGTTGATTATTTCATGTTTTTGCCTACTTGTACATCATATGATGAAGCTGCTTTCACACTTAAGCAATTTAATTTCAGTTTCAGTGTGATAGTCAACTTGCTGATGTACTATCATTTCTTCTTTTTCCACACACTGATAACTCATTTTCTATTTTTCTAATTTTTTTTATTTTTATGATTTTCTATTTTTTATGTTTTTTATTTTTAAGAAAGTAGTAAACTATTTAAAAAAATCTTATGAAACTGGTTATTCAGGATTCCTCATTCCGTTGAGTTCGACTAGATGTTCAAATCAAAACCTGTCAAAAGCTTTAGTGTAAAGATCTGCCAGGTTATCTAATGTGTTGACTCTATGCAGTTCAATCATTCTCTTTTCAGCACAATCCCGTATAAAATGATGACGAATGTCAATATGTTTTGTGCCACTGTGGTTTACGGATTATTTGTTATGGAAATTGTGGCATTATTGTCTATCATTATAGGGGTGCGAGTGAAATTCAAACCATAATCACGCATTTGTTGTTGGATCCACAGAACCTGAGAGCAACAACTACCCGCAGCAATGTATTCAGTTTCACACGAAGACGTAGACACACATGCTTGTTTCTTGCACTGCCATGACACAAGTCTTCCCCCTAAGAACTGACAACCACCTGTGGTAGATTTTTTGGTTGATTTGCATCCTTCAAAATCTGAATCAGTGTATGCAACAAACTTCAAGTCACTATCAGCAGGATACCATAACCCAAACTTAGGTTTTCCCTTCAAGTAAAAAAGAATTCGCTTCACCGCCTTCATATGCGACTCCTTTGGATTTGCTTGATATCTGGCACACAGACATACGGAGAACATAATGTCTGGTCTTGAAGCAGTAAGATACATCAACTATCCAATCATGGCCCTATATTGAGTAGGATCAACATCATCCACACTCTCAGCATCTAGACCAATGTTGTGATTTTCACAAATGGGTGTATTAAAAGTAGCGCAATCCTCCATCTTGAAACGAGTCAAAATGTCATACACATACTTCGTCTGGTGAATAAAGATCCCATCCTTCTTTTGTTCTACTTGCAACCCCAAGAAGAATGATAACTCACCCATTGCACTCATCTCGAACGTACCCTTCATCACCTCTTCAAACTCATGACACATGCTCTCATCAGATGAACCAAAAATGATATCATCGATATATACTTGTACCAACAGAAAATCTTCCTTCTTCCTCTTAATGAAAAGTGTACTGCCAATTTGACCTCTTTCAAAACCATTCTTTAACAAATGAGCTAACAGTGTCTCATACCACGCCCTAAGTGCCTGATGCAATCCATACAATGCTTTATTCTACTTGTACACTCGATCTGGATAGTCTGGATCAGTAAACTCATCTGGTTGTGAGACATACACCACTTCTTGGACTTTCCCGTAAAGAAACACACTCTTCACGTCTAGCTGGTAAACTTTAAAGCCCTTGAATGAAGCGAAGGCTAGTGCCACTGGTGCAAACACTTCAGTATAATCAATCCCTTTTTGTTGATTGAACCCTTTCACCACTAACTGAGCCTTGTTCCTTGTCATGATCCCTCGGTCATCTTTCTTACACTGGAACACCCACTTGGTGCCAATTTCTTTTTCTCCCTCTGGTAAATCCACTAATTCCAAGACTTTCAACTTCTCAAACTGAGCAAGTTCCTCCTGCATAGCTTCTACCCATGAATTATTCTTCAGATCCATATGAATATTCTTCGGCTCCTCTTGAGAAATAAAACAACTATACAAGTACTCGTTGATAATACCAGTCTTCTCAATCGTAGCATACATACAAGAACCTTCTACTATACTTCTCCTAGTCTGAACACCTGCATTCGGATCACCTATAATGTTCTCAACTGGGTGATCTCTGTTTGCTCGTGTAGTAGCAATGGCGTCTACTTCCAAGTTAGACTCTAGATTTGATCCAATCTCCCCCTAAACATTTTGAGTAGCAAATGGATTGGTAAAGTCCTCCCCCTCAAGAGGTTCAGACTCACTGTCACTCGAATCTGCTACTTCTGCATTTGCATTTGAGGAAGATCCTGACACATCTGCACTTGGAACACTTGAACTTAGACTGAAAGAACTCTCATCTCCGTCCCTAGTCAAGCTGTGAAGTACCTCTAAATCGCCTGCATCGGAAAACTCAGGAATTTTAAAAGATTCAAAGCACAGATCATAATCATATAGAATTGCTGGACCTGGGCTGGACTGCTTGGGCGAATATGCGATAACTTGAATATTAAAACCATTTCAATTTTACCATTTGTTTTATTAAAAACTCTTTTGTTTGGTGCACCGTCGACATAACCTAGGAAAAATCCTTTGTCCGGACTTCACCAAATTTTGGTTGGTTTTTATTTCTAATTATCATGCATGGAAGCCTAAATGGTTCGAACCCTTCAAAATTTGGTTTACAGTTTCTCAAAAGTTCATAACACGTTTTGTTGTGTTGTTTAACCGTCAAAACCCTATTCAGAACATAGCAAGCTGTATTCACAGCCTCTGCCCAAAAGAGGACAGGAAGCTTACAATCAGCAAGCATGGTCCTAGCAGCTTCAATTAACGTCCTGTTTTTCCGTTCTGCCACTCCATTCTGGTGCGGTGTGTATGGAGCACTGAATTGATACTCTATCCCCTTACGAAGACAGTACATATCCAGCAACCGATTCTTAAACTCCGTGCCATTGTCGCTTCTAATGCGCTTGATTCTTGTCTCAAGTAGATTCTCCAACTTTGTAAAAAGATTGATCAACATTTCTGGTGTCTCATCCTTTGTCACTAGAAAGAAAACCCAAGAAAAACGAGAAAAGTCATCAGTAACAACTAAACAATAATATTTTCCTCCAATACTCCTTACATTCACTGGACAAAACAAATCCATGTGAAGTAATTCGAGTGGAGAAGCAATGGAATTCACGGTTTTAGACTTGTGAGGTTTTCTGTGTTGCTTTCCCTTTTTACAAAGAAGACACTTGTCATTCACAGAAAACTTCTGCATAGGCACACCTTCCACTAAATCAATTTTAATTATATAATTCATTTTTCGATAGTGGATATGTGCCATGCGTATATGCCATAACATCGACTCCGCCTCAGATGCTTTCGAAAACAAGCATGTAGTCACCATTGAAGAATCATGTACACTCATGTCCATGACATAGGTATCATTCTTCCTTGTTGCTCGCATTACTACCCAATCATCAGGAATGATCAAACCCGGTTTTAACACCAATGCCTCAGACTTGGTAAAGTGGACAGAGTAACTCTTGTCATAGACTTGCGACACGCTCATCAAATTGTGTTTGAGCTGCTCGACATAGTTAACTTTGTCCAAAGTTATCTTCCCGTTGGTTACTTTCCCTTGACCTGTGATTTTTCCACCTTTTGCTCCTGCAAAGTTCACGTAACCTCCATTTATTTCTTCAAAATCTTTTAGCAACCTCTTATCCCTGGTCATGTGCCTGGAGCAGCCACTGTCAACATACCACAGGTTGATCAGCCTCCTTAGAAGCTCCTGCACAAACCAAAACAAATTTAGTTAGATAGGGGATCCAAGCCTTGATGGTCTTGGGTCTTCCAAATTCATCAACTACCAAAACAACCATCCAATATCCATCACTCCTAGCAGGAGTCTTGGATCTCAGACCATTTGATGGAAATGGTTTTTGATTTCCACTAGGTCTCTGTTCATGAGGGTTCCTATACATGTTTGGACTTTGTGACCTTTGGAAATTTTGATTTTGAAAACCTCTATTTTGATTCGCAAATCCTGAGTTCTGATGAACTCTCGATTGATTTCGCAAATTTTGATTGTAATACTTTCTAGAGTCATTATTGTAAAATTTTCGACTACCACCAGTGTGATATCGATTTTGTTGTGGACTTTGACCTCTGAAATTATTTGACTGGCCATTAAAGTTATTCATTTTAGGTGAACTACTCCTAGGTCTGTCGAATCTGCCAGGTGTAGACTCAGGCTGAAACCTTGGTTGATTTCTTTGCAAACGAGGAAATTGTTGATTTCCTGTTTCAGCCATGTCTTCAACAACAGATTTCTTCGTTGAGTTTGATGTCTTTAACTCACAATCACCCTTCTTTTCTGGTTATTTTTCTTTCAAAGGTGCTTTACGCTTCTTGTAAAGACAACAACTTACGACATGTCCCTTAGTGTGACAATTAAAGCACGATCTTTTTGCAAAAGATGTCTTTGGTGAAGCCTTTGAAGTTGATGGTGCTGATGACTTGGGTGACGTTTTCGAAGGACCAACGTTTGTTTCTTTTGATTTTCATTTGTTCAATTTATCTTTAACAAACTTTTCATTTGACTCTGTTTTAATCACAATATTCTCATTTTTCATGTCATCCCCTTTCACAAAATTAATCTTTTTAACAAAATGTTGTTTTTAGATTGGGAAGATGCATTTTTTTTTTGAAATCAGTGTCTTGCTTGGTCTCCTTCTCGACATCAGCCACTTCATACTCAGAAACAACATCATTCACAGATACGGAACTATCAGGTACTTCGACAGTCATTGGCTCATCCACAGCTGCACCATACACAAAATCTGTTAAATCATCTTCATGTGGTAAAATTGAATAGTCCTGATGAACAGGGGGAGGAACTTCATTAAATCCCACCGTTGTTCGATCAGTACTCTTTTTTAGTTTCCCATCATGTGATTCATTACAAAAGATGTGTTTCTAAACTGGTCTATTTCTCTTTGAAGCTCAACAATCTTAACTTGTGCGTCAGATAATTCTTTGCACTTGTCAGATAGTTCTTTTATTTTATCTCTCATAGTCTCATGTGCCAAATCTATCAATTGAAGCTCTTTATTTAATTTCTCAGTTAAAGTTTTAACTTCAGCTTCACATGATTTTATTTTCTTTAGGTATTGAGACTCTTTTCTTTTTATGAAAAAGTTTGATTCTTTTAGACTATTTAGTTCATTTACCAGACTTTGGTTGTGTGTGGACAACCTGTCAACTGGACCTCTTAGTTCACTGCAAATCATGCAGACAGAACTTACTGGTTTTGAACTTACATCACCAGTAGCTTTACTAAAATCGGCCATAAATGCAGCAAAGTTGGCTTTGGCCCTCTCTTCTTCGTCAGATTGCACCTGCACATCGTCAGTCTTTGCCTCTACAGCTGGTTTTTCTTTAGGCTTGACCTACTCAACATCGTCCAGTATATTTTTTGACAAAATTTTTTCCCTTCGTCTTCTAATATCATATTATGCATGTTTATACAAGCATGCATAGTATCTCTTATTTTTTCTTTGGTCCATGCACGACAAAAATTTCTCAAATAATGCACACGCTGTTGAGAACCCCAAAGCATCTCTCAATGTCCTTTCACGCAGACTCTTGAACTTTCTAAAAATGTGCTCGTTTTTCATAAATTGGGTCGCTAAACGTTTTCATGATAATGGTATACTGCAGATATATTCCATCACTCGAATAGTATCCATATGGGTAGTAGTTTCCATTAGCCCAAAAAGAAGCCTTTGTTGCTCTACCATAAAGGAAATCCATTACAACAGGCGACTGTTTGAAAACGTTTATGTCACTGCATGATCCAGCAACACCAAAGTAGTCCGACCAAACCCAGAGGTCGTATAAAGCAACGCTTGAACCATAACCGATGGTCCTTTTTGGTCACCACGTGTGTTAACCTCGCCATTCGGTTGGGCATTTATACCACAACCGACGATGACAATCTAACCGAGGATCCTTCTTGTGAATGCATCTCGTAAATTTGTTGTAGATTGTTCCAAGTGGGCTTTCTCAGATAACGACCATACAAACTTATTATTCATTTATTAAAACAATATATATATACATATTAAACTAAATAAAAAAATATTCTAAATAAATAAAACGTAAAATAAAATTTTAAAAAAATTGTAGTATACGGTAAAAAAATTACTTCAAGGTGTCGCGTGTTGTTTTCTCAGCCACCTTTAAATAATCGTCATTGATGTCAGTCGTGAAATAAACGTCTGAGTAACAGTAAATCCAAGCGTCCCTTTCGCATCCAGTTTTTGCTTAAAGTAATCAAACTTGTTTTCCAAATCTCCGGTAATTCGTAGAAATAAACGTTTACCCATCCGGAAAATGCACCTAAAAATCTTTGGGTTTGCGTATGCCAGCGCTACGTCCAAGTAATCTTCCATCAAATGATTGTTCGCCGCAATTCGGTCTCGTTACGTATATTCCCTTTGAAAATCGGGCGTAGAGGCCGACTACCATGTTTCATATACCTTGCCGCGAGCTGACACGCACTCGTAACCTCCTCTTGCTCGACCTCCTCGCCGGTCGTGTCACTGTCATCCGCTAAAAACGCTTTGTAAAAATAAATTGCAATGGATGAGGAAGAAGTGGGGAATCCATTTTTATGTATTTGGTGTGGGTATTTATTTGTTTGTATGAGAGATGTATGTGAGGTGTGATTATTTATATATATATATATATATATATATAAGGTTCATGCGAGAACCACCTTTATTGTGAGAACCGCGAGAACCACCTTTATTGCAAAATAAAATCTAAAAAAATCAAAAAAGCACTCAAAAAAAATTTTTTAATATTTTTTTAATAAAAATCGTTTTATTTCGTTACCAAAAAAAAATTCGAGTAACAGTTATACATGCACATGTGCATATGTATCATCACTTCGACAAATTCTGTAATACGTTATCACTAGTAGACAATTGCACTTTAATTTACAATAACATCCATAATACACTCAATTTTACATTAAATGCACATGTGCATCATTATGTATAACAATTATATACCGTGTTTTGGTACAAAAAGTTTGTGATTTTGAATGATGAAGTAGGCTCATATATATGTTTTTTGGTTAGTTATATCTAGTGGTTGATGGGTTCATTATAGTTGTCACTTTATGATGTCATATGTTGATTGGATGGTATAAACGGTGTTGATATACATGTAATAAAATGAAAATATTGGTATTGGTATTGTATTATAAATGGTAGGACGTAATGGTATTATATTATGGATGGTAGGAGGTGATGGAAGTGTATTATGGATGGTATGATAGATGAAAGAGATAGTGTATTCAAAGTAGTGTACCAAAACACCTTATTTCATGTTGATACATATAGATGCACATGTGCATTTCTTATATTGGTAACGTAAAAAGTAGTGTATTACACATGGTAGTGTAAATGAAAGTACAATTGTCTAATGTTTGTAATGTATTACTAATTTGTCAAAGAAATGATGAAAATGTACATGTGCATGGTAGTGTATTATGGATGGTATGATAATTGAAAGAGAAAATGTATTCAAATTGGTGGACCAAACACCTTATTTGATGTTGATATATATAGATACACATGTTCATTGCTAATATTGGTAACGTAAAAAGTAGTGTGTTACACATGGTAGTGTAAATGAAAGTACAATTGTCTAATGTTTGTAATGTATTATGGAATTTGTCAAAGAAATGACGAAAAAATGCACATGTGCATGGATGGTTGGTACTCAAGTTTTTTTTTTTGAATTTTTTTATCGTTGAGTGAATATAGCGACTTTTTCAAAAAAAAAATTTAAAAAAAAACAAGAAAATATTTTGGTATTTTTTGGATTTTTTAAGTATTACTGTTTGTGTTCACACTGGTTCTCGCAGTTCTCGCAATAAAGGGTGGTTCCTAACGGATCCTTGTCCTATATATATAGGGTAAGGTTCATGCGAAAACCATCTTTATTGTGAGAACCGCGAGAACCATCTTCATGCGAGAACCATCTTTTTTTTTAATAAAAATCGTTATAATTCGTTACCAAAAAAAAAACTTTTTATTTTCGAGTAAGAGTTATCCATGCACATGTGCATATGTATCATAACTTCGACAAATTCAATAATGCGTTATCACTAGTAGACAATTGCACTTTAATTTACAATACCATCCATAATACACTCAATTTTACATTAAATGCACATGTGCATCATTATGTATAACAATTATATACGGTATTTTGGTACAAAAAGTTTGTGATTTTAAATGATGAAGTAGGCTCATATATATGTTTTTTGGTTAGTTATATCTAGTGGTTGATGGGTTCATTATAGTTGTCACTGTATGATGTAATATGTTGATTGGATGGCATAAACGGTGTTGATATACATGTAATAAAGTGAAAATATTGGTATTGGTATTGTATTATAAATGGTAGGAGGTAACGGTATTGTATTATGGATGGTAGGAGGTAATGGAAGTGTATTATGGATGGTATGATAGATGAAAGAGATAGTGTATTCAAAGTAGTGTACCAAAATACCTTATTTCATGTTGATACATATAGATGCACATATGCATTTCTTATATTGGTAACGTAAAAAGTAGTGTATTACACATGGTAGTGTAAATGAAAGTACAATTGTCTAATGTTTGTAATGTATTACTAATTTGTCAAAGAAATGATGAAAATGCACATGTGCATGGTAGTGTATTATGGATGGTATGATAATTGAAAGAGAAAAGGTATTCAAATTGGTGGACCAAAACACCTTATTTCATGTTGATATATATAGATACACATGTGCATTGCTAATATGGTAACGTAAAAAGTAGTGTGTTACACATGGTAGTGTAAATGAAAGTACAATTGTCTAATGTTTGTAATGTATTATGGAATTTGTCAAAGAAATGACGAAAATGCACATATGCATGGATAGTTGGTACTCTATTGAGTAAATATAGCGACTTTTTCAAAAAACAATATTAAAAAAAACAAAAAAAAAATTATTTTTTTTTTATTTTTTAGGTATTACTGTTTTTGTTCACACTGGTTCTCGTATATATATATATAGGGGTGAGATTTGGAGAAAACGCTTAAAAGTGTGAAAACGGTGAGAACGATTTTGGTGGTGACGTGTGGCGTTTGTGTTAACTTACACTAAGGTTAATACTATCAAAAGGTCCATGCACATGTCACTCACATGCCAAAGACTACCCACACCATAGAACACCCATTTCAGAAAACGCCATGAAAATACCCGGTTGAATGCCTAAAAACACCCACATTCAGATGAAAAAACCATGAAAACCCAGTTGAAAACGCTATAAAACACTCGGTTCGGAAAAACGCCATAAAAACTAGTTTAAAACGCCATAAAAAACATGATAACCCAGTTCAGAAAACACCATAAAAAACACAAAGTTTAAAACGCCATAAAAAACAGCGCTTAAAACGCCAAAAATACACAAAGCTCAAAATGCCATAAAAACCAAGTTTATTTTTTTCGAAAAATATATCAATAGTATACTCGTTGGAAAGATAAAAAAACGTTGAATTTTATGGTGTATTTTTTTTTTAAAAATAATCACGTATAAAAAAGTTATTGTCGTTTAAATATGACGGGGGGAAATGACATGTGACTAGCATGTGCACCCTTGTTTGGATCTTCCCATATTAACCTACCTCGTAGTTCTAAAGTTCCTATTATTTACAAAAGTATCACCGCATCAATCTTAGCCACAAATCAAAAAGATCATGTGGCTGAAAATCGTTCTCACCGTTTTCACACTTCTAGGCGTTTTCTCCTGATCCTGTTTCTATATATATATATATATATATATATATATATATATATAGCGGAGAGTTCAAATGAGAAGAATTTTTTTGTAAAAATAAAAAAGAAGAAATTTCAACCAATAAGAATCATTTATTTTACTTTATTTAATTTTTGTATTTAATATTAGTGTAAGGGTATATTGGTAAACTTAGATAGATCATTAATTGTTAATTTTTTAATAGCTAACTACATTAAATTTGTTTATTTAAAAAAATATATTTATATTCTCAAAGAAGAAAAAAAATTAATTTAAAGTGTAAGATGAATTATAAGGTGTATATGATGAATTACAAGCTATGTAAGATAAATTTCAATATTTGTAGGATATGTGTATAGGAAAAAATTTAATGTAGAGGATAATAGTCTTTATGACTAATTAATTAGTCAAAAATAGTAATAAAAGAGATGAGAAAAATTATTTAATGTTTTACAATTGTACCCTTTGTTCTTTTTCTTCTCAATTTATTTTCTTCTCAAATGAACCTCCCCTAGATATAGATATTCTAGTTTTTTTTAAATCCGACCATTGCCCCAACGGCTACATTGGCCAAATCAAAAGTTGTTCAACGTTTTAACAAACACGTCCGTCGAACTTTTTAACGAATTACGCCCATGGGGGCGGGGTAGCTGCCTTTTTAGTGCGTGAAGTGGCAAGATCACGCCATTTAACATTGCCACGACGGACGGTCTTACTAAGGTTCCTTATTCCAATTGATTGAAAAGCTCTGGCAGGAGTAGGACATTCCATACAAATCCGATTCACTAGCCTCTCAAATCCCATTTTTCATTGGGGTGAAGTGGCATCATCTTGTACCACCCATAGTAAGACCACCCGTAGTGGCAATGTGAAGTAGCTTTCCGCTCAACCGGAATAAGGAACCTTAGTAAGACCACATGTAGTGGCAATGTAAAGTGGCATGATCTTGCCACTTCACGCCCAATACGCCAGCTACACTGTCACCATGGGCGTGATTCGTCAAAAAAATTGATAGGCGTGTTTGTTAAAATGCCGAAAAACTTTTGATTTGGCCAATAGAGTCGTTGGGGAAACGATCAATTTTTTTAAAAGAAAAAATAGAACTCATACTCACACCACACACACACCTCTCACACAAACAAACACAAACCCACACCCAATATATAAAAATGGATTCCCCCACCTCTTCCTCATCCATTGAAAATTATTTTTACAAAGAGTTTTTAGCCGATTCCGGTGACACGACCAACAAGGAGATCGAGCAAGAACCGGTTCCAAGTGCATGTCAGCTCGCCCCAACATGGTAGTCTGCCTCCACCCCTGATTTTGCAAAGTGAATATACGGAATGAGACCGAATTGCACCGAATACTCATTTGAAGAAAGATTACTTTGAAGAAGCGCCGACATACACAAACCCATATATTTTTAGGCGTGGTTTCCGGATGAGTAAACGTTTATTCTATGCATTACCGAAGATTTGGAAAACAAGTTTGATTACTTTAAGCAAAAACCAGATGCGAGAGGGACGCTTGGATTTTCCGCTATTCAAAAGTATACTTAGCGATACATGTGCTTGCCTTAAGAAACACGACAGACATAATGACGAGTATTTAAAAATGGTTGAGAAAATAACAAGCGCACCTTGGAGTTTTTTTTGTTACGGTATACTACAAAATTTTTAAAATTTATTTTACGTTTTATTTGTTTAGACTTTAAAAACAATATATATATATATATATATATATATATATATATATATATATATATATATATATGAGATGCATTCACAAGAACATGGTTTACCATGCATGATTGGGAGTTTAGATTGTCGTCATTGGTCGTGGTATAATTGTCCAACCACATGGCGAGGTCAACACATACTTGGTGACCAAAAAGGACCATCGGTTATGCTGCAAGCGGTTGCTTCATACAACCTTTGGGTTTGGTTGGCCTACTTTGGCGTTGCCTGTTCACGCAATGACATAAACTTTTTCAAACAGTCGCGTGTGGTAAAGGATTTCATTTATGGTAGAGCAACAAAGGCTTCTTTATGGGCTAATGGAAACTATTACCCACATAGATACTATTTGAGTGATGGAATATATCCGTAGTATTCGATTATCGTGAAAACATTTAGCAACCCAATCGATGAAAAAAGAGAAATTTTAAGAAAGTTCAAGAGTCTGCACGAAAGGACATGAGAAATGCTTTAGGGTTCTTCAATAGCATTGACATTATTTGAGAAACCCTTGTCGTGAATGGACCAAAGAAAAATAATTGATACTATGTATGCCTGTATAATCATTCATAGTATGATATTAGAAGACAAAGAAAAGCAACATGTCAAAATTATATACCAGGCGATGTTCAGCAATATCCGCAAGCAACAATGGCTGATAGAGTGACAAATGTGCATCGAATGCATTCCCTATTAACACATTGTGCGTTAGTGTTGGATTTGGTCCAACATGCATGGTCCGTTTGGTATAGTCGAAAAGAGAGTGAAGAAAAAGGGGAAGATGAAGATGAAAATGAAGTTGAGGACAAAGGCAAAGATGAAGACGAGTATGGCGAAGGTGAAGATGAAAATTAAGACGAATAGTATTATTTGTGTCTTTTCTAATATTAATGTATTTTTTATTTAATGTAATTATTTGATATATTTTCCTAATAAAAGAATTTAAAAATAAATAATTGGGTAATCATTGAAAGGGGCGTTACCACTACACCATTTTTAACTTCAATCCCCATAATGCCCCTTGCTGACAGGGATACCACGTGTCGCATAATGCCCCAAAGAAGGGGCTTGATCTTCAAGCCCCACTACACATGGTCTAAGACCATTGTAGAATCGGTTGGTCTCGTAATTATAAGCAACCCTTTGTTGTACAACCCATCCTATGGTAATAGAAATGTTTATCAAAAGTAAACCCATCATCATTATGTACCTACTTGTTGAGGACCTCATATCTCAATTTTTTTATTAGTTTTCAACCAACAATGTTTTTCTCCCACTATAAATTGTCACATGGTATGGTAATAACAACCATTCCACGAGAAAATAACGATTAACTAAACAGAATTTGCAAACTGATATTACTAAACCCAAGCAATCAGTCTAAACTTATAATCGAGATATGTTTTATTTGAAACCAAAAACTAAAGAGTTCTGCTAAATATTCCTAGTTACTCGTTACCGCATCGATATTCTAACTTTTTTCATCTATTATGATAGATGCCTCCTCGCCGAAAATCTCGTAGGAATGCCCACACGACTAACCATCTACATAATGACACTACCTCAAATGAAACTCCAACTGACTCAAACATGGTTTCTTCTGAACTTGGTTGCTTAGACCGTAGAGGTTGTTATGCAACAAACTCAAGAACATGATAACACTAATCCTGGAGGTGTCATTGATAAGAATATCACCAACAACACTTTTTGAAGACATCCATGTGTGGCTTCGTCGTTTCCAAAAGAAACACCCAAAATATTTCAGTCCGCTACTACTCCAATCGAAGCACGAAACTGGATAACCCATGTTGAAAAGATCTTTGAAATGCTAGGGGTTATAGACTAGTACAAGGTCAGGCTGGTTGCCTTCAAGTTATAAGATTATGCACAAACTTGATGGGAAGGATACAAACAAGCCAAAGGGGAGATGCATACGTCGTCACTCTATCCTGGGCTGGATTCCGTACCACGTTCTACGAGAGGTATTTCTCGACAGTTGACGGAGAAGCTCACATCAAGGAGTATGCTGTTATTCAACAAGGGATCGGTGAGCCTGCTTCGTTGTTTATTACTCGATTCTCAAGTTTAGCTCGTATTCCGGGAGAAGCAATAGGATTTGCCGCAGTTCAAGCTAAGAAGTACAAATGGGCAGCTAATGATCGAATTCAGATTTTGATCATGTCCATGAAATTCAAGGACATTACTGAGGTGGCAAATGCAATTAAGACTTTAGAGTTCAAGGGAAATGAATTCTTATCTCAGACTAGGAAAACAAGAAGAAAGACAAAGATGGATTTCTCAAATAGGCTATGGGCTAGTCATCCACTGATACAAACCCTCAGGACTGTAGACTCTAAGCAAATCGAAACCCTGGATATCAAACACGTCTTTGGAAGCCAAGGCCCCTCAATCAGACACTTCTCTAGAATCAGACTCAGCCAAATGGAGGGCCTAACAGGGCTCAATCGCTGAACCATAATCAGACTACGAGTCCTTCATGCAACACGTGTGGCAAGAAACAACAGGGCGTATGTCATAGGACCTAGGGAACACGCTTCAGATGTGGCGGGACTGGACACATTATTAAAGCCTGTACCAATCCAGATACTAAGAGGATTATTGGAGGGAATGCAGCACCCCCAAACACTAGGGGAAAAGTGTTTTTACTTTTTTTCTACTAATGCTGCTAACGCCTCAGGTACTATGTCTTCAACCTTCAGCTTGGTGATCATAGTATCTATGTGTTATTTGATACGAAAGCGATCCATTTGTGGTTTCTTGTTTGTATACTAAGTACCTTACGATTAGACCAAGTAAATTAGATTACACTCCGATGACAATTCAATCTTAATCACTCTCATATATAAAGATTGACCTATCTGTATTGAATTCGTTGTGCATAACGCTGATATTTTTTCGATGTATATGTGTGACTTTGATGTGATCCTTGGGATGGATTGGTTAACTCGCCACATGTGGATATTGATTGTTACTCTGAACATGTCATATTTGGCTATCTTTGTCATCTAAATCGTGTCTATCAGTGGGTTTAACCCCATAAACATCTTAAGATTATTTCTGCGCTCAAAGCTCGTAAGTTAATCTTGCACGGTTGCGTTGGATTCTTAACTTCGATTAGAGATACCTCAGTTATTGAAAACAACATTGACTGCCGTTGTGTTATTCATGAGTATCCTAGTGTATTTTCAAATAAACCACCAGAACTACTACCTGGCCGTGAGATAGAATCTCTATCAATTTGATCCTTGGTGTTGATCCAATCTTTAAAGCACTATACTGTATGGCTCCATTGGAACTAAAGGAGTTGAAGTAACAATTGAAATAATTGTTAGATTTGGGATTCATAAGACCAAGCGTTTCACCTTGGGATGCACCGGTCTTATTTGTCAAGAAGAAGGACGGTAGTATGCGTTTGTGCATTGATTACCAGGAGTTAAACAAGATCACCATTCGCAATCGGTACCCTCTTCCTCGTGTGGATGTCCTTTTTGACCAATTTCATGGTTCTCAGTTCTTCTCAAAGATAGATTGGAGGTCTGGTTATCATCAGCTAAAGATCAAGGAAGAAGATGTTTCTAAGAATACTTTTAGGACTTGCTACGATAATTACGAGTTTTTGGTTATGACTTTTTGTCTAACCAATGCCCTTACATCTAGGTTTATTCTAAGAGTCGATAAGAACATCAGGAACATCTGCATACAGTGCTAGGAACTTTGCGATATGATATGTTATATGCAAAGTTTTCAAAATGTAACTTTTTGTTAACTCAAGTTGTATTCCTAGGTCACGTTATATCAGCAGATGGAATCAAGATGGATCCTTCCAAGATTGAAACAATAACGAAATGGCCTAGACCAACCTCTGCCACCGAGTTCGAAGCTTCTTGGGTTTAGATGGCTACTACCAAAGATTAGTGGAAGGATTTTCACCATCGGGGTACCCCTCAGGCAAATTTTAAGGAAAGGTATGAAGTTCTCTTTGAATGAGGAACACGAGAAGAGCTTTGAAGAGTTAAAGAAACGCCTCGTGTCTGCTTCGATACTCACCCTCCCTTCTGCATCAAGCAGTTATTAGATCTATAGTGATGCTTCGAAGAAAGGTTTATGTTGCATGTTAATGCAACATGGGAAGGTTATTGCTTACACATCTCGTCAGCTAAAACTCTACGAAGTTAATTACTCGACGCACGACTTCGAGCTAGATGCAGTTATCTTTGCATTGAAGATTTGGTGATACTATCTGTATGGATAGACTTGTGACATCTTCACCGATCACAAAAGCCTCAAGTATATATATACTCAAAAGGAGTTAGAATATGAGGCAAAGGATGTGGTTGGACCTTTTGAAGGATTACGATGCTAATATTTTTACCGCCACGACAAGGCTAATGTCGTAGCTGATGCTTTGAGTCGAAAGAACTTTGGGACTATATTTTGCCTTCATATTCAACCTCGCATTATCTCGGGCCTTGATAAGATGTATATCGTACTTCATGTTGGCAAGTCATATGGCTATCTTGCTAGAATGCACATAGAACTTGACCAAGCACAAAAGCATGATGGGGAGTTAGAGGTGATTATGTAGAACCTTGAGGTAGGTTAACAATCTGAATTCCGCATAGATGAACATGGTGTGATATGGTGTGGCAAAAGGTTATGCGTACCTAATGATTTTGCCCTATGAGGGTCACAACTCACCATTTTCTATTCACCATAGATCTACGAAGATGTATCGAGACTTACGTCAGAACTTTTGGTGGAGTGGCATGAAGGAAGATGTTGCCCGATATGTAAGTTAGTGTCTCACGTACTAGTAAGTGAAAGTCGAGCACCAACAAGCAAATGGTTTGTTGCAGCCATTGGATATTCCAGTATGGAAATGGGATGAGATCACGATGGATTTTGTTTCAAATTTACCAAGGACGTTTCAAAAGAATGATACTATATGGGTGGTTGTTGCTAGACTATCCAAATTAGCTAACTTCCTACCTATTCAGCGAGGATTTTCGGCTAGTAAGTTATCCGAAATTTTCCTTTAGGAGGTTATCCGACTCCACAACACTATTTCTTCAATTCTTTCAGATAGGGATCCATGGTCCACTTCACGATTTTGGAAAGGCTTTCAAGAAGCTAGGAGTACTCGACTTAAGTTTAGTACCGCTTTCCATCCATAAACATATGGGCAATCAGAACGTACAATCCTTACTTTAGAAGACATACTCCGTGCATGTGCACTTGAATCGACTGGTATCTGGAATGAATATTTGTGTCTTGTTGAGTTCGCTTACAAAAATAGCTGGCAAGCTAGTATTGGCATGGCGCATTGTGAACTCAACGGAAACACAGTTAGTGCGACATAGATATGATTATTGTGTAAATGAGGAACGAATAAAACATCATTTAGCAAAAGTGGGCGTAAATTTGTGTGAATGGTGGTTTGACCAATATGTGTGATGGGAAGAGTTTTACCATCACCTAAGACAATCTCATCCGGGCCTCCATATTCGGAAAGGATGGGCATCGAGTTTCGATTTGAAGTAGTATGACTAGACGCACTTGTGTCCCACATTCATAATATTCAAAAACCAACCGGCAATTGATAGAAACTTTGAACACCTCACTAAGAAACTTCAACTCAATGAACACCCGCGAATATCTCCACAATCATCAAATCTTCATTGGATAACAAATCATCTAGTAACACACTTTAATTTGAGAAACATTCTTCCACGATCAAAGTTACATTCTTCCTCTTTAGTCACGATAATAGATGTATAGTCTTCTCCGTTAGTCTCGGTAGTAATTTCATCAACAAATATCATCATCCCCTGGTGATTAGTCCGAAAAATAACTCATTTGTTCAAAGATTAACCATTCTACCACTTTAGACTATCACAAAAACTAACATGTAATTTTTTGAAAGCCCTCTGATATCTTTTTAGTATCAGCAATACTAATGCATCCTCCTGATAAGCTAATCCTGCTAACCGGCTTATACGAAGAATCGGGACTCAAACCCTTAGAAATCAATTTGATTTCATACTAAGGAATCCAAACTTCCTATGATCACGGACTAACAAATCCAAGATCCTATGCATCCCCAGTCAATTTGAAGTCAGGACCACCCGAATATTGTTGCACATTTTCCGGTCTAAATTTTAAAAAATGTCCTAATATTTGAAAATTTTTATTCGCCCTCATTTTTGGCAAATTCTGGCCTCTCTAAACTCATCACTAAATTTCCCCCTCAAACTAAGAAAATTCAGTCCTCTCTGTTCTCTTGAAAAACTCAACTATGTGGAATATTTGGCATTTTGCTCTATAAAAGTCCGTTTTTCATCAATGCGGATTTTTCTTTTAGGTTGATTAATAGTCACTATACCAAATGATAAACATTCTTCATAGGTATCAATGACTACCCAACGATCTTCAACATTCTTTGATTTCATAATCATATCCATTCTCCGAAGCCTCCAATGGTGTCCTCAAACAACCCGTATTTAATGTTAAAATCTCGAAAAACATTTTAATTACCAAATTTTTTCTGGACAATCGTCTCGTCACCACAATCAAAAAATGCATTTTGACTCATTCGCGCGGATGAAAAATGTTCATTCATGCGAATGTCTCCTTCGTGTGGATAACTTGATAGATTTGGAATGGATTAAGAAGTTCATGCGGATTGGAGCCTTCCATGGGGATGAAGGTTAGTTCGTGTGGATGAAAGATTGGTTCGTGCGAATGAACAAGATTTTTCAAACGAATCAGGATTCAAATGCGTGCAGATGAATGACACCTTCACACGAATAAGCACTCCTGGGTGCGAAATTGTCTCGTCCGTTAGAACATGATTTTCACATTTTTCGATCTAAGATCTTTATTTCTTCAAATTTTATGATGATTCTTCCAAAGACATGGTCAAAATCATTAGTGATAGAAATCTCATAGAGATAAGAAGAAGTAGAAAGATTCCATTCATACCAAAAGAGCATACATCATTTTACAAGCTAGAGAGAGCATCATGCAATCTCTCCAGCATCTTCCCAAAACTTAACAGCTAACGAACACATGGCCCTATATATAGACATGAGGTTTGGGATGGACTAGGCTAGTCCGTGCAAATGAGTCTCATCTGTATGAATCACGCTCATCCTATCCAAAATGTCATGTGTTCGAATAACTCACTAAGTTATACAATATTCAAAACAAGCTGTATCTAGCTTATTCGTACAGTGGCGGACACACAGAATATGCACTAACATGATGAAGATCCAAACATCTATAAGGCCAAACAAATGCTTGGATTAAAGCAACGGAGGATAGCATAAACAGAAGTTTTCCCAATATAACAGTACTTGCTTTGTAGTAGTGTTTAGCATAGTTAGACCAGATGTTAGATTTGTAAAGATGTTTGCAACATTTGTGGAATCTTTTCTATTACTAATGTTAGATGTCACTATCTAGGTGTTGACAGCCTATCACGAACAGAACTTTAGCACTTAGTATAGATAGATCTCACCTGTTAGAAATTTATTTCATCACTTCACACATTCTCTTTTGTACGAATAGTTTTGTGAGTGATCAGGCTGAGGGGGAGATGGTAGAATCATTTTGTAAAACATTTAAATTAAAGAAAAACAGTTGTTGATGATATCTTCCTACTTGTGAATTCTATTGTTTTATCAATATTTATTTTAAAGTATCAAACTCGGATCTTAATAATGGTACTAGAGCCTTGTCATAATAAATTTGATTTAACAATCAGTTTAATATACAAAGATCAGCTCACAATGATCCAATACTAAGCGTAGCTTAGAGTAGGAAAATGTAGAACTCAAAAGTGTCTTACACATACTCTGTTCTTTTTCAAAAGATTAAAAGAGAATGTCACTCAATAACTATGATTCCCTTATCTCTGGTTGTATTAGAAAACCACCGATGCATGTCAGAGCAAACTATAATATATGGCAACGTCAAATGGTGCATTATCTTGCTCAATGAAGCATAGGTTGTTGGAGGTCGGTATTGTGTCGAAAAATCCTAATGTGCATGAGCCAAAGAATCCGGAAGATTACTCTGTGCTAGATTTTCAAAAGTTTGAGATAGATGCCAAAGCACTTAATATGATTGCAAAGGCTCTATCAAATGAGATTTATGTAGAGCTATTACATTGTAATAGTGCAAAAGAGCTATCAGATGAGTTAAAAGAGAAATTTAACAAATCTGAGGAAATTGTTAAGAACAGCTAGGAAACTCTTGACATACAAAATTTTCAGAGTGCATCTAACTCAGCACAAACAACAGTCTGTGAAAAGGTTGATGCAAATGTTGTAAAAAAAACAATGATCCATAGAATACAATTGAAGATGAGATTAATTGCGGATGCGCATTTATGGCCACCAAAATGGGAGTCTCTACATGCCTAGATAGCCTATGGTATGTAGATAGTGGAGGATCCATACATATGACTGAATGCAAAGCTCTACTATCAAACTTATATACTCATGAAGGTGGTGATATATTCTTTGGAAGTAAATCTTAAGGAAAAGTGTTGAGGTTAGGAATTGTCCAGGCTAGTAAGCTAAATTTTGAAAAGAGTTAAATGTCATTTTGGTCCCTGTGGTTTGAGCCATTTTGTCAGTTTAGTTCAAAGGTTTCATTTTTCACATGTGGGTCCAAAAAGGTTTCACCGTGGCCATTTTAGCCCACTAGGTTAACTTCATCCATTTTTTCTGTTAACGAGAAGGGCAATTCAGTCATTTTATACGGCCGAACTGCCCTTCTAGTTAACAGAATTACATATAAAATGATTGAATTGCCCTTCTCGTTGATAGAAAAAATGGATGAAGTTAACCTAATGGATTAAAATGGCAACGATGAAATATTTTTGGACCCACATGTGAAAAATGAAACATTTGGACTAAACAGGAAAAATGGCCCAAACCACTCTTTTGAAAATGTTAATCTTATTAACAATTTAAAATTCAATCTACAAGTGTCTCACAAATGAGTGAAAAAGACTATGGTTCATTTTTTATAAAGAAAACTTGAAAATTGTTAGACCTGATTTGTTAAAAAGATTGAAAAAATTATAGCTGAAAGCACTGCAAAACTTGTTGCTCATCGAAATTATGTTTCTATTTAAATTTCATAAAAATAGGGTATTACTACCGCGAAGCGCGGGTGTAACCCACTAATTTTAATAATAATTTAACTCTAACAGGTAGAAGTAAGTGTAAGTTAATAATTGTTTAATTATATTACTACTAACATGTACTTCTATTCCAAATAAATGTAAAGTTCGATTTGACACAGTTAAATTAGTTTCCCCATAATTTAAATGTAGACTTCTTGTGAAGTTGTCATCAGCTGGCTCACATTTAATTAAGCTGGTGGGTGTGGGGTGCATTCCCGGTCTGTCGAGGCACGGCACCGCCGCCCCCCTCTGGCCTGGCCCGTCACATCGGTTTTGTCGCCTCTCTGCCGCAAGTGACACTATTACAAAAAGAGGCATTTGCTATGAAATTTTGCTACGGGATAAAATGGTAGCAAATTTTGCTACGAGTTAGCTACGGATTAGCTACGAACACATTTTGCTACGAATTAGCTACGAGCTTCCGTCGCAAATGAATTTCGTAGCAAAACTCATAGCAAATCCGTAGAAAAATTGATGAAATGAATATAAACACATAATGTAGCAAAACCGGTAGCAAAATCCATAGCAAAACCATGAAAATAAGTATTCAGAAATAAACTAAAAAGGTAAAATAAAATATGTAGCAAAATCGATAGCAAAATTGTGAAAATAAATATAATAAAAAAACTTAGTAAAATTGGTAGCAAAGTCAATAGCTAAATCATAAAAATAAATATTTAAAAACTAACTAACTGAGGTATAAAAAGAACGGTAGCAAAACCGGTAAGTAAATAAAGCTCGTAGAGAAATTGGTAACAGAATCTAGAAAAATTCTTAAAAACTTACGTAACAAAGTTTGTAGAAAATCCATAGAAAAAATCATTGCAAAAATAAGAAAAAAAAAGTATTCAAAAAATAATTTACTAATATCCATAGCAACATGATAGCAAAATACGTAGCAAAAACAAAAAAAATTAATTAATAAAAGTGGTAGCAAAATCCATAGCAAAACTAACAAAATGAATATTCAAAAAACAATAAAAACGCATAAGAAAATCCATAAACAAAAATGGACAAAACGAGGCATTTGCTATGAAGTTTTGCTATCCCCAGAAAAATCTGTCGCAAATTCTGCTACGAATTATCTATGGATTAGCAACGGACACATTTTGCTACAGATATTTAACTATATCTAAAAATAAGTTATTAAAATGGGTAGCAAAATTCGTAGCTTAAATGTGAAAAAAAGCATTCAAAATCTAAGTAATAAATGTTAAAACGGAAATCCGTAATAAAATCTGTAGCAAACCTAAAAATTAAATATTTAAATAAATTATTAAAAAATACTAGCAAAATATTTATAAAAAAACCAACGTAGAAAAATTTGCCTAAAAAGGAAAAAAAATTAATTAACAAGATCGGGAGCAAAATTCATAACAAAACTAACAAAATATAGTTCGAAAAAATAATTCAATAAAGCCCATAATAAAATCCATGTAAAAACCTAAAAAAAACAATTTTAAAAAACTTAATAAAACATATACTTTATAGAGAACACAAATATATTGTGTATACATGTTTTACTTCTTTTATATGCTTTATACTCGCTCTCGCTCTCACTCGCCAATACTCGCTCTATCGCACTATTATGCTAACGCAATGCTTAACGCATCGCTAAAACGCTTAACATAACTAACTAATACGAACGAAGACACCAAACGAACAGCCAATGCGTGAATCGGAAACAATTCGCACGGAACTGGCCAGTTCGTACGAATTGACCAATTCGTACGAATTGCCGCTAAACTCACCCTCCTCCTCTCCTATAAATACTACACTCCCTCACACGCACTCCTCTTGCTGCCACTTGCACAAAACGCTCTCTAAATCTTCTCCTTTGTTTTCCAAGTAAGAAACAACTATTTCACGCAAACCACAACGATTTCCACGACGATTTTACACGAGTTTATCTCCGATTTCATCTAAACTTCTCCGTTTACGAAAATCTTCATCTTTTTCATAAAAACTTCAGTTTTTCCCTCGGAATCACACTTGAACGAGTGTATTTGAGCTAGCCTTGGGTTCTCAAGTTAGAAAACTTAATGTTTCCAGCTCACCAAGTGTTGATCCAAAGAAAATTGTTTTAAAACTCAATTTCTACACTAAAACGGACTAAAACCGACATATGTTTCGTTCACTAGATAGTGGGACGAAGCGGTGTCGAAACCAGCCTGAAATGGACTCGAAATCACGTCTGTTCCAAGCGAAAACTCAGTTCCGGACGCACGAAGACGCTAAACACTCAAGTCGTGCGAATCGGACTGGCTCGTACGAATTGACCAATTCATACGAACCAGCCCTAATTCCCACAAGTGGCTAAACCCGCTCTAAAGACCTCCCCGGCTTTTAGTTTGCTCAGTAGCTTAAGGTTGAAAAGATGGACACTCGATTTCTCGAAGAAACGATGCGAAAACACTCGATTTTAGACAATAAACAACCCAATTCGTACGAATTAACCAATTCGTGTGAATTGACCTGTTTATCGCACCCGACACTTCTTTTCGACCGATTCAGCACTGTGGAAGACTGATGCACTTATGTTCCCGCTTGCAAGCTGACCCGGCACTCTCCCCGCTCCCCTCAGCTCGTGTTTACTGCTTAATCACGCACAGTGAGTATACTTGACTCCTTTTCGTTTTAATGCACTTTTGGATGTTACATACGTTCTCTATCAAACGATAGAATTAAAAATAGAACATATAATAGAAGTAAACTATGACAATGGGTTGCCCGGGCTAAAACGCAAACCACTCTCGCATGACTATACGTGAAATGCTGAACAACTATGTGTTAATTGTATGCCTTGAGATTGCTGACCACCCTTAACATGATAGCTGCTATAGGTTGACACGCCACCTGTTAGATCAGGGGTTGTTAAGGCTCGCTCTCGCTTTACTTTATTTGTCTCATTCGCGGTTGTGTTGGTTAGTCTATTTTGGTATAGGTAGCATATATGTTCACATGACTACGTTAGTGCATGTTGGTTTTGTCAAACGCTTTATTACTATTACTATGACAAACCTATGTACTCACCTTTACATTATTATATTGACCTTTTATTTTAACGTATGTGACAGGTTGATGGATATTCATATGCTGCAAATGGATAGGATCTCTAGAAACTCACTAAAAATCTAGGTCGTCGGATTTTGTATTGTTTAAGAAACTTGTAATTCGTTTTTACTATCGTTGAATATTTGTTTGATTGTATGGGAAATTAAACTTAATAAATATTGTCAAAGAAATAGTCGTTATGGATTCTCTTGAGCAATCTGATTCGCCTAGTGCCACATCCCGATGATTCCACCGTATGACACCAAGTACATTTGTATGTATTTTTTCTTGTCTATATTTATGTTAAAGTTATTATACAAGGTAATGTGTGTATAGTGCCGAGCTGAGCCCAACCAGGCTCGAGCTCGGTTCGGTTCAAGAATTGTTTCAAATACTCGAGTTTGGCTTGTGGTTAGTTATTCAATCTCCAACTCGGCTTGGGTTCAAGCTCAATTAATCGGTCATTATTTATTAAGTAATTTAGGTAAATGATAGTTTTTATTATTTATCATAAATTTGTATATAACATTGTATATAGTTACAATCAGAAGTTTCATATACAGTAAAGTACATAGGTTTAAACACATGGTACAAAATGGTGTGCACAGTAACGTGTCTGCTTTGTATTTTTCTGTACCGCCTTGTGAACCTGCAACTGAAGATGAATCCACAGCTTCTTCATCGTTTTGATTTTTATTTCCATCCTTGAACCTCTAGTCGATTCATCTCCTAAATCTTACTCTAATTGTTGGACTTTAGATCGGTCTATTTCTAAAAGCCCTAAATGCATTAGCTTCGAATTTCCACCGTAGCAAGTTGATCCCTTACATGAAATTGTTGATCCTGTTATGAAATCGCGGAAAATATACCTCACTAAATTCTTTACTGCCACAAGACTTATTTTACACAACTTTTTTCAAATTAAAAGGGCGAGGGAGAGATAGAAAATTGGAGGAATAGAAAGATAGTGCCAGCCAACTTGCATGGCACTTCCCTATCGGTCCAAACAATTTATGATTTTATCCACAGTTTAAAATAACGATTTCGCTCTCAGTTTAAAATTTCGTTTTTGCCCCCAGTTCAAAATAAAATTATTTTTTTGCCCCTAGCTCAAAATTACGTTTTTGTCCCCATTCAATATAAAAGTATGTTTCCTGCTAGCTCAAAATTACGATTTTGCCCTTAGTTCAAAATTATGATTTCGCCCTAGTTCAAAATAAAATTATGATTTTTCCCCCAACTTAAAATTATGATTTTGCCCCCAACTGAAAATTACAAATTTGCCCTCATTTCAAAAATTATGATTTCTTCCCTAGTTAAAAATTGTGATCTTGCCATCATTTTAGTTTCTCTTTTTGCAAAACTATAGTAGTGTTTTATTTTACTTGATTGACTCAATATAACTTTTGGTGTGTCAAGCAATTGTGTGACACTCGCTCGTTGGTCCCTACAAATTAGTATTTTACCCCAGCTCAAATTTACAGACCTATCATCGTTTTAGCTTTTTTAGCAAAATGGTGGTAGTTTTTTGGTTTAATTGGTTATCTGGATGTATTTTTTGAGATCGTGTTATAAGTAGTATGTATAAGTAACCTAAATACATGCATACATGTTATGATACTAAGAAATATTTGATTTAACAAACCCCAACACGGGCGGGCATAAGTGTAATTTTTATCCGTCCAGGCATGCCTGATACATGCTCATTTGTCCTGAAAAAATTACAATTTTGCTCCCAGTTTAAAATTATATTATTTCCATCGGTTTAGTTTTTTTAAGCAAAAGTATGGTAATGTTTTGTTTTAATTGGTTGACTCGATGTAATTTTCTTTTGAGATCGTGTTATGAGTAGTATGTATAAGTAACTGAAACACAAACATGCATATGTGAGAGAGAATATTCGGCTTAGTACTCCGCAACGCTGGCGGGGCAAAAACTAGTTATATACACACACTTTAGTTGATTTTTTTATAATGTTAGATATAATTATTATTTATTTAAACATATATTTAAATTATTAATTAAAAATTATATAAATAATTGTCTCATTTAGGCTCGTGAGCATGCTTAAGCTAGGTAGGTGGAGCTCGAGCTCGTTTACAAAACATGTTTATTATTAGGCTCATGCTCAAACTCGTCTAAGCTCGGATCGATTCAAGTTTTTTAGCCGATCTCAAATAGCTTGCGGGTAACTTGACTCGGTTTCATAGAAAAGGATTTTAAGGTTAATAAAAATAAATATGTAATTAATACTCATAACGATTAAAAAAATAAACTATAAACTACCAAACCAAGTCAAATTCCTGATTTCCTTCCCGCCACTCATATTTTCCCGCCACCCTTATTGGCACGTCTCATTTACAAAACCGTCCGGATAAATCGTGTGCCCATTATCATCTCGGACTTAACCGATGTGGAGAAATCGTTCCATATAAGCATAGATAACTCCCATAATCTACAATCCGACATACTTTCTTTACTTTCTTTTGATATCTCCTTTCATTCTGGTAGTAGCTTGGATATTCCGGCGAACCGACGTACTGACAGTCAGTGGCGAACCCAGAAATCTTTTTCATGGGGTGCGGAAATGTTTATAGGTCGGTTGTCTATGCTAAAATTAAAAAAAAAACGGTCTGATTCGGATCAGGTCACATAATAAAAAGATAAAACTAATTAAAATTTTAAATACATTATAAACACACACCAATCCTCCTTTGAAATCCATATAAAAAATATAATATATATATACAATTGCTTTCTATAGTTTACTTTTTTAAAACCGCACTATTATATCAAGTGGCGAAACCAATTAATTTTAGTCGAAGAGCAGTAATATAATTTTTAATATTTGCTAGTATCAATCCGTTACATTTTTACTATCAATTCTGTGTTTTTATAATTCACATTCTTATTCTATATTTTTGATTTTAAATTTAATTGGTATTTAATGGATCTATTAAACATAGTTTGAGTTTTTTTTTCACACATTATTTTAAAGAATGTGTACATGATAAAGATCAATTACTATAACCTTATAAAATTTATATTAGTAAATGTAAGTTTTGTTTTTTAACACCAAATAGTCAAATTATATATCAACAAAAAAAGAGAAACGAGCAAGTAATACTTTGAAAAGAGTATACTTGCTGCAGTTTTGTTTTTTTACATCATATTTTGAATTAAGCAGCAAAATTAATACTTTGAAAAGAGGAGCAGTGTGTACGTGGCATCAACTTTTATATGCTAAATTACAATAACACCCCCACTTTTATATGTTAAGTTACTATACCACCCTCACTTTGAGTAAACACAAAAAATATCATCTTCTCCAAAATATCACAGCAACATGAACCAGAAGTTCTTCCGGTGAACACCATTCTCATTGTTTTTTTCTTATTCTATTTCAATTACAATTTTCTTACTATTCTTCTAATAGCAATTCATGGGGTGCGATTTCAAAATTTCATGGGGGGCGCTCAAGATTTTCACTTATAAATAACACTAAAAGAAGAATATTCAAGGGGGGCGCCCGCCAACCCAAGGGAGGCTATGGGTCCGCCACTGCCGACGGTAACTTGTGATGACCCTGAATCATTGAATAAACATATTGACGTTAATCTCCACTGCATTGCTACCTTTCTAGGCCGACCATTACAAACCACCAACGCGTTGATGATTGGAGCCTCCGACCATCCCCTCACGTCCTTGGAACCCAAGAAGAAGTCTACCATTGCTCATCTTCATAGCTGATCATCTGTTGGCACCCTTTTTCTGAGCCATAATGGACCGTCCGCGGGTCACCAAAAGGGAACTCCATTGACTCTGCATCTCACCTGTCCACTTTTCTATTTCGACAAAAGGTACATTATGAATGTTTGATGGGTTGTACATTGTACAATGATACCAATGCATGGGTTCATTTACATTGGCTTCAAAAGGATGACCATGAAGAATGACCACATGATATTCCTCTAAAAATTTGATGAGAAAGAAAGGTTTTAAACAATATGGATTAGCTGAATAAGGTGAGTGAAGTTTTGTTGGATAGATGACTGGGTATATACTCGATTTAAAAAAAACGCCTTTTGCATATTTAGTAACATTTACACTTTGCATGAGGATTTCATAAAATTATGTTGGTCAATTTTTAATAACTATTTATATATAAGACTTGGTGTTATGTGATTTTTTCTTATCTCAACAGTTTCGAAATGTCAAATGAGAGTTCTTATAAGCCAATTTTAAAATCTATTAATTGTTTCATAAAGTGTTGTATAATTGGTAAATAAATCAATTCAAAATAAACTCATATTTGTACTTTTGGTTACAGGTGTAACCGGAGTTGGAATGAGAGATAAGGAAGAGATTATTGTGTGACGGAAAATGCGAAGAAAATGTGCAAATAGACGAGAGAAATTATTGTAACAAAATTGCCACATCATTTTCCATCGAGTTTAGATATTGTTTATGTTGGTAAACGTATAATTCGAATATTTATTGTATTGTTTCTTATTAGATAATTCGATCTTTATTGTATCACATTTAATTTGGTTATGTTATTCTATTTGGTTTAGTATTTGTCTTTGGTATCTTTATTGAAATTTGAATATAATGTATGTACGCAACAAATAAAAACTAATACAAGCAATGGAAAATTACGAAAAATTACTTAAAATTCGTAGCTATTTCAATAGCGAAAATTTAACGTATTTCATACTAAATAATATGCAAGCAAAAATTGTAGCAAAACTTTAGCAAATATCCGTAGCAAAGTCAAGCGAAATTCGCGACTAAATTCCGTTGCGTAGCAAAAGCGTGCAATTTTTTGTAGCCAAATCATGATGAATTTGTAGCTAAAGTCTATAGCGAACCGACAGCAGAAAACGTAGCAAGTTTCGTAGCAAAAAAAATGCAAAAGGTAGCAAATTCTCGTAGCCAAACGATAGCAAGTTCGTAGTTAAATTTTGTAGCAAAAATGATAGCAAAAAAATTACAAATTATCATAGCCAACATTCGTAGCCAAACTACTCCGTAGCTAAAAATAACCATAGCAAAAAGTATGCGTAGCTAAAAACATCTGTAGCTAAAATTTTCCGTAGCTAAAAGTTTCCGTAGCTAAAAACCCATAGCGAAATTTCATAGCAACCTTCTTCATAGCAAATTCGTGGCTAAAATAGCGACGTCATTTTTTGTAGCTAAACTCGTCACAAACATAATTTCTGTAGCTGAAGTTCGTAGCAAATAAATTCGCGACGGGACGTGTAGCTACGAACCAAATCCGTAGCAAAAAAGGTTTGCTACAAATTTGCTACGGATCTGGCCCTAGCAAATGTCTATTTCTGTAGTAGTGTGACGAGCCCATTCAAAAATAATGTTGTTGAGGTGGATCTTTGAAGACCAATCAAATTAGAAGATGAGGCTCATCATCCATAACTCAGACCCACACTTGAGTTAGGTGATGACCCCCATAATGTTGCCGCAAGGCTCATCACCAACTGATGCTTCTCCTCCACACCTCATAATCTATTAGGATTGTTTGTTTAGTCGTGCGTTACTTCTCGCTAAAAAATGAGTTTGCTAATTATTGTTTAGTTATCTAATATATGTACTTCCACCCAAAAAAATGTAACTTTTTTATATAAAAAAGTAATATAACAGGAAAAAAAGTATATTTGGATTAAAATGTTCCTAGAAAATGGAAGTGTTGCTCTTCCTGGATAATCTAGAAAGGCAAATGCCGCAAATCTTATGTTTTCACGGATAATGCTTACGTAGTAATCATTTTTCCATTAAAGCATTTTCACATTTTTGGTAAATTAGACATTTGCATGAGATTGTATTTTTCTTGAATTAAATCATTCTTAGGTAGTTTGCTATAAAGACCTAATTCCCCATGTTTTGGATATAGTTTGCTATAATGATCAATTTTAGATGTACGACAAAGTTTGGAATGAATAATCATTCTGAAGTAGTTTTTTTTTTTTTTTTGACTTTAACATTGGAGATTGTATTTTGTTAGTAGTAAATTAAATCCATTTTACGGGTTGGATAATAAATATTTCGGATTGCAGGTCAATAGCAGGGCCGGCCCAAGCCCAAGTATTTTGTGGGCTTGGGCCTAGGGCCACCAAATCTCTAGGGCCTCCAGCTTTTTTAAAAATATGTATATATGATATGGGCCTGTGAAATGGGTTTATTCATTAATGTGATGCATATAATATGGGCCAGCGAATTGGGTTAATGTGTTTAAAAAAAGTGCTGCACATATGGGAATACTGAAGACGCAGACATGCAGTAATCATGATTAGGTTGTAGGATGCGGCAGTTCAGATTTACAAGATGAGGAAGAGAAATCGTCGCCACACTGCCGCTAATCCAGGGAGATTGGAGAATTGAAACGGTCGCTTGTAATATGCAACAATCATCATCAAAATCGGTAATATTATAGACTCGTGACCTTTAAATAAGATGGATTGATTCAATTTTTGTCACATGAGTTCAGATTTCGAAAGTTGTTCTTGATTTTGTTATTATTTTTCTGCGAGTCTGCCACAAATCATCATTCATTCTGTTGGAAAGAAGGCTTCTACATCTGAAACAAAATTGGTGTCTTGGTGACAACTAATCTGATTGAGAGGGCTGAGTTTGTTGAGACAACTGGTGACGAAATTGAAGGCTTCGATTCAAAATTAAGGTACATTAATCACTATTTCTCAAGAGTTACATGATTTTTTTTTTTTGGAAAAAGGCCACAAGCTTTTACTTCGCCTTAGGCCACCAAAATGGTTAAGCCGGCCCTGGTCAATAGATCATACTACAATTAGCATTTTCTAGCGAGTAAAAAATGCAGCTTTGACATGAACAAACTAATGAACTATGTAAAAAGTTCACTCTTTTTTAAAGCACGTTTACTTATTAGATAGAGTAAATTACTGTTTTGGCCTCAGCCCCAATAGGAATCTTTTAACATATTAGACCCTAAGATTGCATTTTATAACGGTTTTGGCACCTGCACTAACTTTGTACATTTTTGCAGTTAAGTGTAAAGGTAATTAAGTCATTATATACCATAGGGGTTGTTTTTTATAATTACAAAGTTCTTTTAATACTTAAGAGATTAATAATGCAATGCATCAAGTTTTTTTTATTATTTCGTTATTTTCACGTTTATTATTTAACAAAATACGTTTAAATATACTAACAAAATATGTTTTTTCATTAACCGTTTTTTTATAAAAGTCGTTTTAAAAAATAAATTTTTTATTTGCATTTTGTTTAAACCATCTATCGTTTTAAAAATTGTTCCTTTTTAAACCATTTGTTTTTTAAAATCGTTCTTTTTAAAGTCGTTTGGTTTTTAAAGTTTTTTTAAACACTTCATTTTATACCATTATTTTTAAAATCATTTATTTTTAAAACATTTTTAAACAACTCACTTTTGTAAGTCGTTCATTTTTTAATTTTACAAAACGTCTTGATTTTTATAAAACAAATGTAATATTTGAGAAAAAAAAGAAATATTCTAATAAAAAGTTTTCAAAAGATCGCTCATTTTTAAAACTTTTTTTAAAATGGTTTATTTCTTTTCCAAATCTTCCAGTTTTTAGACCGTTTGTTTATTCAAAATTCGTTATTTTTTAACCTCTTGTTTATTAAATTTGTGCGCTTTTTAGTACCTTGCACTTGTTAACTTATTTTTTAAGGTTTCTTTTTTTATAAACGTCATTGTTTTTAATCTTCATCTTTTAAAACAAATCGATTGTTTTTAAATTACTTCGATTTTTTAAATCGTTCGTTTTCTGAAGTTCGTTTTCCCTAACGACTATAAGTAAACTGAATACAAAGTTTAACAAATGATTGATTTCAAAAACGGTTCTAAACAGAATGGTTTAAAAAAGAAACAAAATTAACGACTTGTTGGGATTGAACCATTTCAAAAGGAACATATAATATAAAGCCAAAACTACATCAGATGATTGATCCAAGTACAACAGAGTTTCTAAACTCTGATCCAACCCTCTGCTGAAGCTAAAGTCTGCTATACAAGTATTGTTGATACTAAGGTCTGATGACACAAAGCTCTGATGAAGAATAAAGCTAAGGTCTGATGAAGACAACAGAGTTCGGGTTTATCAGTGTTTAGTGTAATCACTGTTTTTAATGTAACAGTATTTGTAATAAGCAGATGGTAGGTGAAACAGTGGTTAGGGTTAGTTATTTAGTTGTTAGCAGTCAATATCAACCCTGATGTCATCAAAGATGCTCAGAGATTAGACATTTTGTATAAATAGAAAAGTACATTGTATTGGTCCACCATCTATTGAAAAAGATCATTTACCAACCATTTTCTCTGCATTTCTGTATGATCAAACTTAGTTATAAAATGTTGATGGGGAGTTTGTGATTCACATGCAAAACTATAAGTTTGAAAGCATCATGATGTTTGAAAGCATGATGATGAAAACAGTCTTCCATTAATTGTAATACAAATTTTTTTATTTCCGCTGCAAATTCACTTTGTTTTACCTTCTTCCATTTACCATCTTTTAAAACAATTACAATCAAATCTAACTCAGATCCTAACACGACTTAAAAAGCTAATTGTTTAAAAAAGTTCAAAAAATCATCTTAAAAAGAAGGGTATAAAATCAATCGTTTAAAAAACTTTATAAAAAACAAACGCTTAATGAAAATACATGTTTATTTGTATATATAAAACATATGTTGTTAAATAATAATCGTGAAAATAATGAATAATAAAAAAATTGAGTAATTGCATTATTTATCTCTTAAATAATAAAAGAACTTTGTAATTATCAAAAATAGCCCCTAAGGTATATAATTACCTAATTACCCTTACACTTAACTTAAAAAAAAAGTAACAAAGTTAGTGTCAGGGGCCAAAATCGTTATAAAATTCAACCTCATGGTTTAATATGTTCCGATCAAACTTTCCTCATGAATCGTGTTCGTCCCATATACAAAATTCATGTTTTTATTCTTGTATTCATGAAATGGTGACACTTTCTTTTTAGGTTCATCTGATTCCTCTAATCCTAACCCAGCACTTCGGTTTTCCGGATGCTCACCAACATTCTTTTGGTAGTTATTTCTTTTAGGTTTGAAATAGAATTTCTTTTCATTGATCTCCAGATCATCTGATGTGACTTCCACGAGTTTAAAGAATTTGTCTAACAATTCTTCCTTCATGTTCTGAATCGGAAAACTGTCATCAAAGTATAATCTATCAGATTCCTTAATCTTGTACATGACAACATTAGGATCATCACATAGATCATTCTCCGATGATGTATCGTCATCTTCGGACCGTGAATCAGAATTCTTTGAGCTCGAGTCGGCGCTTTTAAAGCTGCCTTCATCAGAATCGTTCAAAACATTTTCAACAACCTTTTTAACCACAACATTGTCATCATCTGTTTTAGTATAGATTACATCAATGTTCTCTGGCAACTCAGTTTTCTTTTCAGATAACAACTCAATATTGAGTGCCTTATCCATCCCATCAGCGGATTTGCGACAATACTTCTCATATAGAGGTGGAGGAACATTGTTGTATTCTTTACCAATTTTCTTTTTAGGTTTCTCTTCCGATGGAATTGTCGGAAGGATGTAATCAATGACATATGCATTACAAGTGTAACTTCTCAAATGTTGTTGTACATGCTCTGTTTCAATTGTCATGTCCTGAAGTTGTTGCTTAGTTCAGCAATGGTGTTAATATAGATATTAATCGCTTTTTGCTTATCCATTAGTGTTCCTTTTAACATCCTTATTGTATCATGTTGTTCGATGTTTTTTCTATCAAGCCTTCCATAATCAATTTTCATTTTATCATACGCTTCCTTCATTGTGCGATAATCGTATTTCAAAAGTTCATTATGCACATTGTTTTCAGCGATAATCTTTGATTTTTCGGCACACTCAGAACATGGTTCAGTACATTTTGTAGAAGGTTTCTCAACCTCTACAACTTGTATTTTGACAACTTCATTTACCTCTGGACCTACCTTGGTTACATTTGCCATTAATGCTTTGTCGGCAATGTCCTTGAGGTTTTCGGCATTCACTTCTTTAGTAACATCAATGACTACTTCATCAGATGATTTCTTCTCGGGAACTTGTTCCTGAGAACTTCCATTAAAATGTCCTGCAAAATTATCACACAAATTAGGAGATAAAATTCCTTGCTTCTGCGTGTGAATATACTCCTCTTCTTCACGTTGTTGTTGCAGATATTGTTCCAGCAGAATATTCTCCAAAGCCGCTGCTTCTTCTGCAGAAGTATCTTCAACAACTTTAGCCATTAATGCAACTCCGGTCTTCTTACCGATGTAGGAATTCCAATCAAAACCGTCATCTTCGTTTGATGCAACCATAGCTTTCTCAGTGTTGCTGCTATTTAGTTTCTCTTGGATTTCAACCTGAGTCTTTTTCGGGAAAGGCTTGTACTGAAGTGACTTCTTGTAATATTCGTTACCTCCTCCAAATGGACTCTGATTTCCTGTTGCTTCAGGATTTTCACACTATCTCTTAAAATGTCCCTTTTTGCGACATCTGAAGCACATGACTTTCGTCTTGTCAAAACCTAGTTTGTTGCTTGAATTTCCAATATCTCGGCCAGTGAGAGCAACGAACTTTGTGACTCTTCGAATGATAGATGCTAAACACCACTTGATATCCATCAACTCGAGTTCTTCTTCACCCACTTGGTCATAATCTTCTGCCGTTATTTCGGGATTTCCAATTTTACCAGCTACAAGACTTTCGTATGACTCCAGAACAGTGGCAAGAAGAGGCATATGCTGTTTAGCAACTTGTTCCGAAACAACATTGTTCAAATTCACTGCGATGTTGCACTTGTATACATTCGAATAAGAATTTGTTTGTTGATTCTAATTTGTTTAACTTTGATAAGATGAATTTGAACCAGTACTTGAGAATGAAGACTGTGGACTTTGATCATATTATGGATATGACTGATTCTGATTCTGCTGCGAATTGTTCGAAGAATTCAAACTCGCATTAAATGCTGTCTGAATCTTTGGACTTGAAATGTTATCTTGCATTCCACTCTTGTAATACAACCCAACGTCTTGAACAATATTAGCGTTCTTTGACTTTGCAATCTTCAAGAGTTCCATTTCATGGCCTTCGAGTTTATCGATAAATGTTGACAGCTTGAAGAATTCCCATTTATTACTTTCCTTCAGAACCATTAGATAAGTTGTCCATTCTCCATCAGGTAGAGCATCTGCAAGCTTGTCGATGTACTCTTGTTCCGTCTTCTCGAGACCGTGTCTTCGCATTTGGACTTTAAGATGACAGAAACATTCAATCATCTGCTTCATGGTCTCACCCTTCAACATGTTGAAGATGTCGAACTCTTTCATAATGAGCGCCTTCTTACTCTTTATCATCTCCGTGCTTCCTTGATACTTCTTTTGAAGTGAGAGCCAGAGATCTCTTGCAGTTGTGTATTCCGGTAGCAAGACGAGAATATCTTCTTTGACGGATTGTTGGATAAGACTGATCATCTTTTCTCATAAATGTATTCGTCTTTCTGTACAGTCGTGTAGTTGTACTTTTCCAGAACTTGCTGGTGTTCATCCACCGAAACAGTGTAACCTCTTTCAATCGACACCCAGCCTGTGAAGTGCATGGCTTGAACCCAATATGTAAACTTCTCCTTCCATGCTTCATACTCGTCCATGCTCATTAGCTTGGGCGGTTTAACAGTCGTGCCCATTTCGTTATCAAGATTAACTTGATGGATCACGTTGGCATTTGACGAACTAGCTCCGGACATGAAAGCTCTTTGAATATCATCAATTGTGAATAACGAGACGTGTACGCTGAAAACAATCAAAAACTTTTGAAAATGTTAGATCTACTACAAGTTCGGTCGAACTTGTAGTTAGGATGAAGAATTCTCAGTTTTAATCACAAGTTCGGTCGAACTTGTGATTTGTGTTTTGAAAAAATTTTCTTTTAACAACCTCGGTCGAACTTGTTTATGATTTGTAAAGATTTTGTAAGTTCGAGCGAACTTAGCAATGAGTTTGATGAAAAACTAGCAAGTTCGGGCGAACTTAGCTAAAAATCCTTGAATTTTATCAAGTTCGGTCAAACTTGACAAGAATTCAGTAAAAATCTAGCAACTTCGAGCGAATTTAACCAATTTTCTTCAAAAATTCACTCAAGTTCGAGCGAACTTGGCAAAATTTTCTTGAAAACACCTCAAGTTCGAGCGAACTTGGTAAAAAATCACTGAAAAAGTGAGTTTTTAGCACAAGTTCGGTCGAACTTGGTCAAACAAGTTCGATGGACAAGTTTTGGAAAACATGGTTTTTTCAAAATTTTGACATCAATTCGGTTGAATTTGATCTCCAATCTTTCAAGGGTTTATCTTTGTTGTATTTTACATGATATATTCAAAATTGAAAAGATTTTGACTATGAATTCTTTGTTTTTGATGAAAAAGTTAAGAAAAATAGAAGAATGGAGATGAAATAGAAGTGTTCTTGTCTTGATACTATCAAATCAGGCTGTTCTGGCTCTGATACCACTTGTAGGACCGATCCTCGATGCTAAGGAACCTAAATTTGATATCTAACGTCTATAATAGCGGAAATATTACGTCGTGTTTACCAATAGACAAGAATTAATCAGTTAATCATTAGTTTCATAACGTCAAGAGTACAAACTGACAGAGCTTCGCCTCCAAAATACCAAAGTTACAAATGAGGATCACAAGCTAGGTATTTATAGAGATGCAAGTTCGTTCATTAAGGATGTAAGTTCGCCCGAACTTGCTTTAGCAAGTTCGGCCGAACTTGTCTCAACATGACAAGTATGAGCGAACTTGACCTCCTACTGCATAAATACATCATACACCTAGCCTATTCAGCTCTATTGTATACAGACTCGATATAAGACTAAGACATAGACATTATGCGTTAACAACAGGGGCCAAAACAGTAATTTACTATATTTGATATATAGCATGAACTTTTACTTGGTTTGGTTTATGCTTAACAATGATGCAGTTCGGCAAAGTACAAGACCACCTCATACTTTACCAGCAGTTTTACAAAGTACAACTTCAATTATTATCCAACCTTAATTAAAGCATTAGAGATGTAATATAACCCAAAGTCCCAATTCAAACAATTTGTATATATAACCCAAAGTCCCAATTCAATTATTATCCAACCTTAATTAAAGCATTAGAAATTGCTCTCTACAATTAGATAACCTCAGACCATTGTTTTCATTTACTTAACTATGTTATATTTATTGTTTAACATTGCAGATGGTGTTGCTTGAAACACTTAAGTATGCAACATTTAACTTCCTAAGAGTATATGTTCTATTTGTATTACATCTAAATACTTGGGTTTTTTTTGGTTCACATACTTACACATGGATGGTTCTAACTTTTAAGTTATTGTATCTCTAACAAGATAGTTAAGCTAAACTTAAGAATTTTAGATTCATGTGAAAAGATAGTGTCAAACAGGTCAAATGTTCAAAGTATATTCAAATGCCAAATACAATCCTGTTTCTTTTTTATAGTAATATACTTTTGTTGGTTTCTTTTTTGGTAATTTATAATCTTTTTGGAACCATAGTGGCAGCCTGACCCAACCCGTTTTTACCCATACTGGACTCTGTAAAGCATTCACATCCATTCCACTATATTTTTATCCTATATACATTAAAAAAACTGTATTTTCTCTCTTCATTTTAGTTAAATACTATTTTTTATAACTTTATCATTACATTTTCTTTGTTCTTCACCCACAACCACTTTCAAAATATATTAAAAATTATAGAGTTGAACAATGTCTCCTCAAATATAAAATTTTCTCTCTACTTCACTCCTAACCACTTTTTATACTCTTTGTATTATCAAAACTCCACTTGCACCATTTAGAGGAATGGATGTGAATGCTCCAAGGTAAAGGTAAAGTAATGGGTCTACCGGTTGTTGAAGGTACATTTTTAAAGCTTTTTATCATTGACACATGTTTCAACTGTAAATTTAATGTATTTGTGATCTAGGATATTGATGTCTGCATTTGTTGTTATGATCGAACACCATCTTCCAAGTGGTTATGGCCATTTTTAAGCAATAGAATGTTTAACACCCTGGAATTAGTTTTTTTCGTAGGTAGTTGCTCAGATAGGATGGACAGGAGTGAGGTCACCTTAGAGAGTTGCGGAATTGACGTTTAATAAACTGATTATCAAGTGTTTTTTTTTTTTTGAGAATTTGGTTTTTATTTGTTTATATGGACGCAATTTGTTTACTTAGTTGAACTCACAAAAATATGCCTTATGGTTAAATACTTTTGCGTTAGTTCAATTATAGGTTTCTAGAATGAAATTTTGTTTTGTTGGACCATAAGCAACGGCTACATGCGTCTAGATTGAAGTCCAACTGTTAACAATTATGTTGGGATAAAAAACAGTAGAAACTGCAGGTATAAGGCTCCCTTTTTGCTAGGTTTAAATCGTCTAGAATGAAATCCAATGTTCGGCCAGTTACATTTTGTAATAGATATTATGGGGTTGCGAAGCAACGACAAGAGGGGAAAAAAGCAATTGTTGTAGTCTTTATGTTAACCTACTGGTGCGTATTGTAACGTAACATTTTCAATGCTAACAGTTGCTTGTTTTGTGTTTCAGTAAATCCTAGCCCGCTTTTTTTAAAGATTAATATATATTTTTTGATGTTCTCCAAAAAGTAAAGTCGTGTTTGTTTTTCTAAAAAGATCTACGCAAGCTCTTCTTTCTGTGCCGTGCAGACACTGTCATCTGCAGACTGTTTGGTTTTTCTAAAACGTTTCATTAAACAACGTATGCGCGAGCTTTTCTTGGTGTAGACTTGGTCCAGCCACTTCTAAGATCTTCTAAGTCTGCAGAGGGTTAAACAACACCATCCACCACCACCACTATCCACCACCCACACCCACCGCCACCGTCTACCACCACCGTCCACCACCACCACCCACCGTCCACCACCTCCCAACGCCACCATCTACCACCACCGTTCGTACACCACTACTAGTTTATTTTAGAAGTCCACATGCGTTAAAAAACAAATAGTCTTTCGTACACCTATTCTTCTACAGATGCATGCAGATATGGTCCGCAGACTATGCACATTTTAACTCTTAAAAACAAACACCACCTAAATAGTCATTATAAGGATCATTTTCTTAATGTTTGTTTATCTTGTCACTTATTTATTTATTTTCATCAAATATATCTTCATTCAGTTTACCTATATAAAAAAATTACCTATCTTGATTGTATCTACTAAAAACAACAACCTGATTTAACAAAATTTAATTTTGTTTGGACATGAGTTTTTTATTATTAAACTATACGATATAATCGGGTGTTTCCGCTAGTGGCACTATGATGCTCTAGTGATCCGTCAGTGATCCAAATTTGGCGTTCAAGAAAAAAAAAACTATGCAAGTGACATATCATATTTGTCTTTTTATATAATTTTTTTGCTATAATGTGTCTCATACGTATACTTAACCTAGTAAAAATATAAAAGCATGCCAACAAATGGTTACTCATAGACTTTTTACAAGGTCTAGAGTAAAAAAATTATTTAAACACACAAACAAATTTTCTTTAGCCATAGGTTAATTCACATGGCACTTTACATGTGTAATTATTAGATTGGATATTTAGTACATCCAATCTACCTTTTAATGATTTTAGTACCAACCAAATTTCAATCTTCTTAGATGACTTGGCTTATTTGATGTTTTCGGATTGGTTGGGGATTAGAACTACTGACCATTTTGCTTTGGGTAAACAGAGAGGAGGCACTACGAGGACTTACTATATTAGGAAATCTTGTGTTAGTTTGAGCAACAGTCCAATGAAACTCTATATGATCATTCCGTGGGTAACGCAAAATTAGAAATGCATTTTCATGATAATGTATTTAATGTGTTTACATGTATAAGATGGTGTTTGATCGATTTATGTATATTGATAATCATTGTCGGAAAGTGACACACTTGACGTTGGTTAGCTACCTACAGAGCCATCCATATCATAAGTACTACTTTTAGAGCACTTATGAAGTAACTTGGATACAAACACGAGTACTTGTTAATTATCAAGACCAAGGAAGACATTGGAGAAAGGGGATGAAAATGCAAGTCGTTGAATAATGATGTTTCCAGCAGGGTCGACCTTGGGGGTGGGCGAGCCGCACCCCCGGCCAGGGCCCGTTTTTCCTGGGGCGTAAATTTTTTCATATATATTTTTATAATATATTTAGAGTTAAATGTTTGAAACATTTAGTCCCAAGGCGGGCGAGGGATAAGGTCATTTTGCCAATTTAGTCTAAATGTTTAAAACGTTATCATTTTAGTCCAAATAGTTTCAAACGTTGCCATTTTAGTACACTAGGTTAACTTCATCCATTTTTGTTAACGAGAAGGGAAATTCAATCATTTATATGTAATTTTGTTAACCAGAAGGGCAATTCGGCCATATAAAATTGTCGAATTGCCTTTCTCGTTAACATAAAAAATAGATGAAGTTAACCTAGTGGACTAAAGTGGCAACTTTTGTCACTATTTGGACTAAAATGGTAACGTTTCAAACCTTTGGACTAAATTGGCAAAATGACCATACCACAGGGACTAAAATTGCATTTAACTCATATATTTAGTTTATACATCCTTTCCTTGTACATCAAAATTTGTATTAGTACAGTGGATAAACCGTTTCAAAACAATGTGGAAGTATCTGGTGCGAGATCATGCATAGATGCTTTGTATTTTTAATGTCCTAATCTTTCTTCAAGGATTTTTCTATACATTTTGAATTTAATGTCTTAATCTTTCTTCAAGGTTTTTTTCTACATTTTGCAAACGATTCTTGGAAAATTACAAAAAAGGACATTGACCAAAACTACTTTCAGATTTGGTACTTCTCGCGTCCTTGGAGCGAGACATCACACACGGGATACGTTTTGGAGTTAGAATTGGACATGTGTGTTCACCACCATTTCTTTGAGGAATCTACATCTTCATTAACCCAGAAAGAAACTCTGGTGAATCTGCAACTTCTCCAGCTCCATCGCCACTTCTCTGACGAAGCTGCAACTTCAGCAAACGAGGAGAGTAGAAGTGTACCGATCCTTAACGTAAAAAGAAACTCGATTTCCGACATCATTGTAACGCTTCGCATTTTAATACCTTCCTTATTTAGAAAGATGTATTTCTATTTCTATTTTTTGAAATCTTGTAATCTTAATTCATTTCAATCTACGTAATCTCGAGACTTTGATTATAACGGAAATACATTTTATTCACACTTGTTTATGCATAAATACATGCTACTTAATTAATCTTGAGTACGTGCTTTATATATGAAGCCGAAATATAGTTGATGTTTAATTATATCCAAAATCATACTCAAATACATTCATGTTATTCACACACTCATATATCCCTTAAATGCCCAGAAAAATAATTGGTTCTTACGAACTACAAGCTGTAGCTTACGGTCCGTAAGCCCTTCTAGGCAGGCAGAATGTTTGAAAACTCGTGAATTTTACCTCTTTTCCACCTCCAACCTTCACCAATCACCTCCTAACTTCATTTAAGACCCAACCCTAATCACCCACTTATAAATATATGCCTTCCACACCTCCCCAACACCTGTGCACACTCCAAAAATCACTCCAAACACTCAAATCCTCTCAAGAAATTCTGTTTTGGGCGGAATACTATCTAGTGTTCAAAGTGAGTTCTAACTCACGTCTTCCACTTTTTCTTTGTGTTTTCTTGTATCAAACCACTTGGATAACCTCTAGGATTGTTACCCACTGTTCACCATGGTGTAACAAGGTGGTACAACTCTAGAAATATTGTCCAACGTATTAAAAACTTTATGTTTGAATCAAACTTTTCATACAAGTTCATATTCATCTTATTCTTGTAAGAATCCTACACCCACCTTGCTTATAACCAAACCTATGGTTATAGGGCTGGAATAGGGTTGATTCCCACAAGTCTAGAGGTCCAAGAACCTCCTAAACATTCTATTTTAACAAGGTTCCAAGCAACCTACAAGTGTTGAGACCATCCAAGTTCATCATCTTCAATATCGCGGGACTTATGTTTTGGTAAAAGTGTGAACCATGGAAGATTTGGCTCTCCAACCTTGATCCCCTACCTCACTTGCTTGATTTATTACTTATCTTCATACCACTAAGTCTCAAAAAAATTTCCAAACAAAGGGACAAGGCTACATCACTTCCCCAAACACTCTCCATGTTTGGGATACACGCATCTAGCTTGCTCACTTGGTTGTTTTTAGACCTGGTAGATTTGTGTTCTTATATCACATTCATGACCAACCGAAATCATCAACAAGGTTAATGATTTTATGCTTTGGTGAATCATATAATTAGGTTAAATGGATGTTCATCATCCTACCTCCTTCCATAACCATTCTTATGGCTCCTTAATAATACTAGACTAACTATAATACATGAACTACCCAAATCATCATTATATTCCAAACTCATGGTTGAAAGTGGTGCAGTAAGGTATTATTATCTTTAGGTAAAGGTTCCTCATACTTGGACTTCCAATAGGCGAATTAGTGATCATGTAATATACAAGATTATGGGTTCCAGAATGGGTGCCTTAACAAAGGTAACTTTTCGTGTAAATTCGTATTAATCATCATTCGACGTTTCATAAATATAATTTAACCCCATAATGCACCGAAACTCACAAGCCTTCGTTCCCCTTGTAAGGTGACCTCGGCGTTCCGAAACTCTCAAAATTCTCCGCTTACGTTTTTGGAAGCTTTTGCAAATCGTGAGTATACATGACCCTCTTTTCGTTTTCACACTTTTTGTAACGCCCTGCTATATCAAACTTTCTATATTTGGAAAGTTTTTGTTGTATTTCTATTTTTAGAAACTTTTGTAAACTTTGTATTCATCGTTCCGTTGTAACCGCTATTCTGAGACTTGAATCATATTGAAACGCGTGTTCTATTTTATCATGTTAAACTCGTTTATACACCACATATATGTTACTTGACCCACAACATACAACAACATTGATAAAATTGCAAAATACGTGACTTACATGTTAATACGAAACTTGTATGCAATATTTATACTCGATTTTATTCAAAATATACTTATGATACCTTTGACATATGCTAAATATGCTTAGGAACCTTTATTTGTTCTTAAATAGCAACACATAACCTTTACATATGTTACAAATCAAGAAAAGCAAAAAATAAAATAAAAACATGTAGTCCTGGCCGGACCCTAGCAGACCGCAAGGGGTACCCCTTACGGTCCGTAAGGGGTACTGGCGAGCAGACCTTTTGAACTCAGCCGCGAATTGCACGAATCCCATCACTTATTCCTCCTCCAATGGCCTTCAAACTCCATTAAATCACCCACCAACTTAACCTAACTCATCCCCTATAAAACCCAAGCATTTCCCAAGATTTTTACACTTTGCACATCATCAAATCACTCCCAAATCCTCCCCTAATCAGCTGCAAATCTTGAGTTCGAGCAGAAAGTTCATCTTTCACAAAAGTGAGAATAACTCACTCAATTCTTAACAAAATCACTCCATTCTTTTTCCCACTTGCTTGGAACAATCTTAGGAACATTTCCATTGGTTTTCCAAAAAACCAGGCTCTGGAATGTCCATAAAAAGGCTCCAAAGTGGACTGTTTTATTTTACTTTCTTCAAACTTTGTTAAACTTGTTCAAACTTGAGTCTAACTCATCTCAAATCTATGTCCGAATGCTTACAACCTCACTTATGGTTGGTTAGGCTTAAAAATAAGGTTGAGACATGTCAAATTAGAGGATAAAACCTCACAAACTATCTGTTTTCGACTAGGGTTTACACCCACAAGTAGTGTCCAAATTAAACTTGATGAAGGTGTGATATTTGGACTAGCTTGGGCTATCCGTCATTGAATCCACACACTACTTGATGATTTCATTAGTTTTAGTTGTTGTTCTTATTTAGTTCATGACCCTCTTTGTGTTTATAACACAAGTGTAGTGGTGAAACATTTGAGGTGCCTAAATGGAAACTTGTTCTTCCTACCTCTTGCATGAAACCCATGACACAAAGAGGTACCTAAATGGAGACTTTGATCTCCTACCTCCTACTTGAATTATCTGTTATGTATTTTATAAAATTTAAGTATGTATATGACTATGCAACAAAGACTTAATGATAACTTAATAGTTAATTGTTAAGAAACTAGTTACACCATCTAAGGACCATACACTTGTTACGATTCTAACGGATCTTCGTATCCATGAAAACACACCAAACCCTTGAGGTTTCAATAGTGTCAAGGACAAGTGTTATGAGTACAAGATGATTAATTTCATAAGACTATTTTCATGTCGTTAAAATTCCGAATCTTTAATCTTCCATTAAACTCCCAACACTCATAAGCCATTGTTACTTCTTGTAGAAGGACAAGGTGCTCCAAGATAATCAACAAAACACTCTCGGAATTTAAGTCGGATAAGCTTGCAAAACCGTGAGTATACTCGATCCCATTTCTTATTTTAAACACTTTGGGTGCAACATGTACATTATACAAATCACACCATGAAACTAGTTTACACACTTACTCTATACGTTAACGACATGATACATGTTATTATACTTGATACTCGCATGCTATGTTAGACTTGTGTTATATGCTCATTAACTTTGCTTTAACAAACATAGCGGTATAGGAGTAACGCACCGCCCATAAACTTGTGGTTTTATTAAGTAAACTAAATTACACCCCATTTGTTTCGATGAATTGGATACACACGATTGCGTTTGACTTTGGATTGACATATAAAATCACATGTTTAGTATGTTGTAACAATTATATGCCATGACTACCATGTTTGATATGAGTTAAACTTTATTCACTATTATGCTATGTACAAAACTCGTACGCTCGCCAACTTTTTGTTGATATATATTATTTTAATACATGTTGCAGGAAACTAAGTTGATGCCGTTGAAGAAACACGTTAGGGTGGATTAGATACACACCTAGTTATAACTTAATGTATTTTGTTCTATGTTGTATTGTCATTTGGAACTTGTTGTACTCTCCCTTTTGAACCATTGTAATCTCAATTTAGTATCAATGAAACTTTGAATTATTAAATATTTCCGCAAATAGAATTATGACGTTTTGAACAATTTGTTCGTCTCATCCCGATGTTTCCGCCATCGGTTGGGGTGTGACACTTTTGGGTGCAATATATATTACCATATTAAAATTCACACAAACACACATATGCAATTACATTATTCATACAAAAGAATCCATTATACATGCTTTATACGTTTATACTTTAGGAATACATGCATGCTAGAAGCCATTCTTCCACTATACTTTGTCATTAACTTCGTACAAGCCTACCTTAACATGTATAGCGTTATAGGAGTAGCACACCTCCCGTTAATGGGTCTATGTTAAGAAATACGATCATAGAAACGGTCTTGTTGTTGCGACAACAATATTACACTAGTGGAATCTTTGGGTTGACACGTATGTGATGCATGCTAGTTTATGTTATGTTTCCGCCATCGGTTGGAGTGTGACAATCACTCTCTTAGTAATTAACAGAATCGTTGATTCAACCGGCGAATGGTTCTGGTCCAGGGTGAAGTGGAATCTTGGAGTAATGGAAATGGTGGTGCTGAAGAAGGGGTGTAAAAGGTGGTGTTATTAGTGGACGGTGGTGGTATGATGATGATGAGGAAGGTGGTGGTGGTTGTGGTTGTGGTTGGAGGAGATGGTTGAAGCTTGGGTTAAAGTTAGTGGTGGGATTAAAGAATGAAGAGATTGATTGAGTGGTTGAATCATACTCCTTGTCACCGGAACCGCCACTAGATGATTGAAAATTGCCGGTGTTACTAGAGTCTATATGGTGGTGGATTAAAGAAAAATGAGGAGGGAGAGAGAAAGGAAGAAGGATTTTTATCTGGGTGTTATATGTTAAGCCTCAAGTACAGACACATGGGCGTAGGTGCAGGCACGTGTCCAAGTCTAATTCCAAGACGCATCACGTGCGTGATGCCTCGCTCTAAGGACGCAAGAGGTGGCCAAATCTAAGAGGGGTTTTGGTTAATGCCATTTTTTGTGTTTTTCTCCCATGATTTTTTTCCCTTTTTAAGAGCTATTAACGAACCTTCTTCTACTCCAATTTATTCAGCCTAAGAATGCAAAAAAAAAAAAAAAACAAAACAAAGAATGGTATAATCTTAAAACCACAAATCCATTCTTCTACGAAGTAAAAGAAAGAAATTTCTTATTTTTAAAAAAAGTTTTGTGTTAGTTTACTTTTGATAATGTTTTCGGTTGATTCTAAGATTAATAGTGATAAGTCTAATCTTTTTTTTATATTTGTGTGTTACTTTGCATTTAATTTCAACTCCCTCAGAGCCAAATTTGCACACTAATTAGTATAGGGGAGGTTTATTTGAGAAGAAAAATTAATTAAGAAGAAAAAAAAACAAAGCGTACAATTGTAAAACATTAAGTAGCTTTTTTTCATCTAATTTATTGTTATCTTTAAGTAATTAATTACTCATAAAGACTACTATTCTCTACACTAATTTTTTTTACTGACATACATAAAAACTTATCCTACACATTTCGAAATTTATCCTAGACATACTTAAATTTATCCTATACAACTCGTAATTTATCCTACACACCAAGTAATTTATCCTACACTCATAATTTTGTTTTTAGTTTTTTGAAAAAAATATATTTTGAAAATAAGTTACAAATTTAATGTAGTTAGATATTAAAGAGCAAGACTGGAAATTAAGAATCTATGTAAGTTTGCAAATATACCCTTATATTAAAATTAAATTCAAATATTAAATGAAGTAAAATGAACCATTCTTATTGGTTGAAACTTCTTCGTTTTTCTTCTTACAAAAAGTTTCTTCTCATTTAAATTCTCCATAATAGGTATAAGACTAAGTTAGTTATGACTGATTAGGATGAGTAATGATTATTATTTGTACATTAGTAAAAAAAATTATGTTAATATCTTAGTAGCTACTCTTTGATTTTATCACGATTTATTTGTAGGAAAATTAGTGAATGGATATTTAGTTAATTTATAATTGAGTGAAATTATCATTACTAATTAAACTCTTGAGTAGAGTTTTATTGATGACATTTGATGAGTTTTATTAGAGTTCAAATATATAATTATTAAGACTCTTAACTCTTGGATACTTAGAAGAATATGTGTCTCTTATGCAAAGGACATTAGAGAAATACAAGAGATATGATACAACAAAAATACATATATACTTGAAGAGTTCTTAAAAAAGAAAAAAAAATTGAAGATCCATGTGACGGGTATTTAGAGAGATAAGTTTTCTCTACTCGATTCCATCACCTTCATATTCATATTTTCCAGAGGTTTTAACACTATAATTTTATCTGATGTAACCTCGGGCGCGTGGCCATCTCAGACAGTACAGACTGCTTCAGCTGTTGTACCGTGGGAGACAGACGGGTCGTCTTTGGTAGAGGCGTGAAATCTATTTTAAGGGAAGCGTGTTGAACATGTGCCTCAACCACAACCGTCAACATCAATTGTTCTTTCTTGTAGCAAGGATATTAAAAGAAGGCTTTGTTCGAGCACAAAGTTGATTACTCTATCTTTTGAAGATCTTGCTAAGGAGACTACAAGAATACGTTACTAAAGATCAATTTGAAGACTTTATCTTTTGAAGATATTGGTTTGAATCGATTGGTTTATTTAAATATGTTGTAGTTCATATTTATTTTCGTTTGAATTTGTACAAGGTTCATTTACTACAATTTCCCAAAAGTTTAAAAAGAGTATTTTTGTTTTTTATTAGTTTGTTAATAAAATTGTGACCCATGTCTTATACTGTTTAGGTATTTAAATTAGATCATTTTGTTAAATGGTTGTGCAATCCCATGCTTATACATAAGGTCTTGGTTCGAAAAATGGCACCAGCATGTCCTCTCTAATTTTTTGGTTATTGAGGTTAACATTTTTCTATTTGCAAAAGCCCATATATTTTGATGACCGACCCGGTTGCCAGCAAAAACAAGAAAGAAATAGGGATGGGAAAAGGGTTGTTTTTTTTATACATTTAAATGTGTGAATGTGTTATTGATTAAAAAAACTAACATAAGATGTTAGTGTCAAGCATCCTGTTAGAGCATTCACATCCATTCCATTATAATTTTTTTTCTATATTATACTAAAAAAAATATATTTTCTCTCAACTTTTAAATTAAATAATATTTTATTATAACTTTATGATTACCTTTTATCTCTCTATCACTCACAACTACTTTTAAAATATATTAAAAAATTATAGAAGGTGAACGGTGTCCCCTCAAATATACAGATGAAAAATAACATTTTCTCTTTTCTTCAATTATAACCATTTTTTATATTCTTTATATTATAAAAACCTCACTCACATTATTTAGTGGAATGGATATGAACGCTCTTACTTTTAAGTGAATAGTAGCTCCAAATATGTAATTTTTAAGAATTAAAAACCAAATAAGCAACATTAACATATATACGGACCATCAGCATAATCGTTTCTGATAATAATTATAGCTTAAGAAAATACAAGTTTAAGAAATAACAAAAAAATAGAATTTAAATTTTACGGAAAAACAATTTGGATATTAGCAAAGGTTGACATCTGTTCCTACTTGAAGGAGTTCACTGAATCTACTGATAATAGTTGAAAGAGTAAACTGTCATTTTGGTCCTTGAGGTTTGGGCAGTTTTGTCACTTTAGTTCAAATTTTAAACTTTTTGCATCTGGGTTCTTGTGGTTTCAGTTTTATTGCCATTTTGGTCTAAAAGTGATATTTGTCTTCTAAAATCCTGTTATTTTGTCCTTTTCCTCAGGGGTAAAATGATCATTTTAAACAGAGTTTGAGGTTTATTTATATGTATAATATATATTAATGCTTAAAATGACCATTTTGCCCCTGAGAAATAGGACAAAATAGTAAGATTTTAGAAGACAAATATCACTTTTAAACCAAAATGGCAATAAAACCAAAACAACAGGGACTCGAATGCAAAAAGTTTAAGATTTAGACTAAAATAGCAAAACTGTCCAAACCTTAGAGACCAAAATGGTACTTTACTCTAATTGAAATGACTACCGGCAGTATATTGATTAATTACTTGACTTTTACCAAAAAGAATATATTGCTCATTTATTCCAAATAATATATGTATTGTTATTTGTCATTTGTCATTGTGTGTACATACCTGAAAATTTGTTCTATTGATTACTCACTTCACTTTAAAGAATATTGGTGGTGACAATAAAGTTTAGAATTAGGTCTTTCTAAAAGTCGTTAGATCAAAACCGAGCCAAACCGGGTTTTACCCGCAGTAGGCCTTCAGACGGACGGGTTTTCCCCAAAAGGTGGCGCATCTATGCATCCAACTCTGACTGTTATGAAGAAGAGAATGCATTTCCTCAACTGAGAGCATCCCATAATACAGGATGCATATCCAGTGATTTAATTGGCTGTTAATAAAAGAAAATTTAAACTATATATATAAAAGAAATCTGTTTTATATAAAAGATAGTTATAAATTACCGTACCTTCTAAACCCATACATGCCCCTTCACTTATTTGAGGTGCTTTTAATGAAGGTTAGAATATTAAGGGAACATAATCACATGCATCTCGTAAGTGCTAGTTAAATCACCAATAATCTTGTTTTTCTTTTGTCTTGTCACAAAAATTAATGATGATGCTAAAGATAAAACAGCCTGTTCATACCAGAAGGGCTATAATATTTATTTTAACGGCAACTTTGGATTATTGACGGGTCACTAGATTATTACTGTGTTACTAGCGGAATACCCGATTATATCCATCTCCACTTGGCATAATGCCCATAAACCTATTTAGGAGAAAACCTAATAAAATATAGGAAAATCTCCCTTTCGAACCCCAGAACCTATTGGTCTCAAAACCTTATCTTACCAATTTAGAAGGGCTATAATACTACATGGTATTTTCTATATATCCGTATATTGATCAAGATAAATCTTACTTAAGTTGGTTTTATATAAATGTCATGACATGATATACTCTTATAATTTCATTGCTTAAGTTCGATAGTAAACTTTCATCAAGTAGTTAATAATAAATATTTGCGTGTTCAAAACATGTTGATATACTAATATAATTATAATATAACTAGTATTAAGCCTCACGCGTTGCAACGGGGACATAAACCGTGCCAAGTAGCAGTAATGCTACACAACTACCAGTGACCAACAACACCAGAAAAGTTCGTACTATAAAATAAATAAAATGAAAAAATAACATCGAACGAAATGCATATGTAAAATCGTTGAACCACGCATGCCCGTTGCGGCATGTTAATGCGAAGAAATTAGACTGAAACGTAGAAATAGAAAAGCATAACTAAGTCGATCTAAGACCACACGCATTGCGATGAACCTGTCAAACAGTGAAAAATAGACGCGCTGTGACGGTCCTGTCAAACGGAAAAAATTAGACGAAAAAATGTTGAAACCCACACTATCAATGCGGCGCGTTCACTCGCAAAATTAGAACGAAACGTAAACAAAAAATTTGTAAAAGATGAAAAATATGGGGATCAAAGTTGAAAATAAAAATGTGTTGGGTTTAATTGTAAAAGATGAAAAATTTTGGGTTAAAAGTAAAAATAACTAAAAGGTTAAAATACAAAAAAAGTGAAAAACTTAAGGTTAGAAATGAAAAGTCAAAAACTTTTTTGGAAAACTCCAGGTCCTTAGAGTAGAACTTCATTAAGCACAAACATGTTTGTAATTTATAATATGGTAATTATGTGAAACACTATACTAAAACACATTGCTATGCCAAGACCATGAGTAGTGGTAACATCCTTTGGTGGGGCTTATGTGACAAGTGGTGGAAAAATGCAAGAGAGAGCTTTATGATAATTATATCACAAGAGGGTGTAGTGGTAACATCAATACCCCATCATTACACAATTATTAGTTTTTTATTTTTTATAGTTAATCTCTAAATTTATAAAATTAAAAACCATTAAAAAAATAAAAAAAAGACCATCTCATTAAATTAAAAAGCATTACAAAAAGTAAAAAAAAAACATTACAATAAAATTAAAAACCCTCTAAAACTCAAAGATCATATATTTTTCATGCGCTCCTTTTGTTTTAGCGCCATTTGCAATTCCTTTCGTGTTATGTGGTTGTGCGGTTTCGAGTAGAATTCAAAATTTTTTTTTCTCATTGTATAACCTTCATAAGCTCGACCACTTCCCGGTTTTCTTCCATGCGTTGAGCCACGAGGTCGCGTATGTTTCGAAGGCGTTGGTTCATCCCCATAAATGATTCAGTCAAGCCGGACTTTCCCGACGATGACTCTGACCTCCTCGATCTTGCACAGCTTCTCCTACCAGGCAGTCTTTGTAGCTCTGGTACTTGCTCTTCCGCCCCCTCCTCACCCGTAAATAACGGATTTACATCGGTTAGGTCGACGTTTCAAGCGTCGGACGTTGGCATTTCGGGTTCAGCCGACTCGTTGGTTTTTTACTTCTTTGACGACCTTCCATTTGTCGTCCAACTCGAAGAAACTCCTACCGTCGGGTCGACATTGGCCCATTTAGGGCTATGACGAAGAATTTGCCAAATCTTCAAGTATGAGAAATTCCCTCGACCCGCTTGATATTCCACTAAAGACGACCGCATTATATCCTCGTCGCTTGAACCGCTTTTCCTACCGCTTTTCCAACCGTTTTGTTGACATTGATAAATTGATTGAAAACTTGTGCACTTGTTATTAATATCGGTCCATCAGCCCGATATTGAATCTAGTGGTTGGTAAGTGTCCCCTACCCATGAGACCGTAAAAACCTTCTTGAATTCTTCTTCAAAACAAATGTTTATTTTCGATTGTTTGCTAAAAAAAGATATAAAAGAATAAATACAATTTTTCACAAACAAATTATATGTATAAATTAAAATCTTATCTATTTCGGGATAATTCGATACGTCGATCCAAGATCTAGCTAACGTGTACTCCTCTTCATCATCCCAAGGTTGCATGATTTTTTTCTCGATCGGGTCTCGGTTACGTCTTTCTTTTTGTAGCAGGTCCGTTTGTTGCGTTTGGTGTTGGTTGTTTGTGTCGCCGGCTACTCTATTTTCAGTTGAGTCTCCGTTTGTGTCTCCGAGAAGAAGTTGGGCTCACTTTATGTTGAGCTGAATGGTTGTGAAGAATTTGTGAAAGCTCCCATGTTGTGGTTCGGGTTCCAACCGTATAGGTTTGGGTCCCACGAGAGGGGTTAGTTCAATAGGTTCATGAATCCGGTTTGGTTTTGATTGTACTCGACAAAGCCGGTTCCATAGGTGGTGGGTCGATTAGGAACTAGAGTAACGGGTTGGTTAGGAGTGTTCGGTTAGTTCAGGTCGCCGCTAGGATGAGTAGGAACAAAACCTCGGTTGTAGGGATACATGGTAGAGTGCGTGGTACAAAAACCTAGAGGTTTTTATAAAATATAGAGTAAAAGAATGGTTGTAGAAAGTATGGTTTTTAAAAAGTGCAGAGATTGTAATGTATTTATATGGTTTTCTTTTTGTTTAAACAAATAAAAAGAAAATAAAAGTTACCGTTCATCAACGTTCAACACAAAACCCAACAACAAACTTCCTACTATAATTTTGGCGAACCCTTACCCAAACCGTTGCATGGCGCCTCCCGGGTTAGTGTTCGCCGGCGCTATAAGGCGCCGTGGGGGGTAGGGGTGGCGCTATGTAACATGCGAGTATGGAGGGACTAATGTGAGGTAAGATCAAATAAAAAGTTTATTTTGCTTAAGTAGGTTGGGAAGGAATTTTAACAATTCATTTTTCAAATCAATTGTTAAGATGAAGATATATGAAAAACTAGAAGTGCAAGTTTATCTTTGGAAAATTTCATTTATTAACTTTTCTCTCCACATGCATATTTCACCCTCATTTTTTAAATGTTCATAACTTTTTTATACATTATTTTTTCATAAAAAAATTACCATAAAGTCGAGCGTTATTATTTTTAATTCAAGTATCCTATTGCTATATAAAATATGACAACTAGAAAAACCCAAAAAATGTGTTATTTCTATGTTGTAAGACTTTTTTTTGTGATGCATTTTTGTGCTAATTTTTTTGTTGAATTTTTTTGTTTTAAATTTTTTTGCTGGATTTTTTTACTAAATTTTTGTGCTATATTTTTTATGCTGTATTTTGGGAAATTTGTATATTTCCCCTTATAAACTCATCTCAATTGCATATGCATATTTACCCAATCTCATTATAGAATATCCCCTTCTCCATTAAAATGACAAAATTGCCCATTTCATGTTAACACAATCTGAGATGAAATTACACAGTTGATCAAACGGCGACTGTTCAATCCTTCTCATTCAGATCTCCTTCTCTTGGCAATGAGTTTTCCTTCTATCGGCACCGTCGATTACAGTCTCTCGGTTCTCCAACTCTCTCGGCGCCGGCAATTACATCACGTAATCCGACTCGGTTTATTTTGATCATGCTGCCATATCATCTTCTTTCTTTCGAAACCCTTTTGGAAATTGCTTTTAAGTTTGATTGGAAAAGGAGGTCTTCCTGATCCTTGATAAAAAAGGGATTTTGAACTCTAGTGGTTGTTTGGTCACTACAAATGGTCTTATAAAACTACTACAGACACTGGAGTTACAAATCCTTAATGGTGTGTTCATGTTTACAATCCTACTGCTCTAAATTCATAAACCAATTATTCATCGAACATCTATTACCTCTAATATAAAGTCAGCCTTTTATTCAGTTTCATATGGGCTGGTGTTCGTTTTGGTTCAAAATTCGACCTTTACAGGCTTTATATCCATGGAGTTCTTGATCAAGATTGATACTTTGTCATCCTGTTACCGTAATGTGTTAAAACTATGATATTTACTTTTGCATTTTGGATATTGGTGGTACCCTAGCTTTCTTTCATTTGTGAATGGTGCTTCAGTTCATTGCTATGCATATTTATGTTTGATGTAGTTTATTTGGTAAGTGGGATCGCTATAAATCTATATACATATGTTTGTTTTGTATTAATTATAGTTGTTTTGTTTTAAGTTTTTTATTTATTTTTAAATCTATAATTTTTTAAGTTTTAGTAAAATTAAGGGGTAAAATAGTCAAGTTATAATTTAATTTAAATAAAATAAATCAAAATAGGTAAATTTGCAATTTTATTGGTTAATGAAGAGGAAATATACAATTAAAATTTAGGCTAGGGTAAATATGCAATTAAAAAGATTTCCAAGGGTAAATATGTAAAAAACTCTATTTTGTATTTTTTAGAAAACAAACAAGGTATCTTCAGACTCTTACCTAAAAGGAATAAAATGTTTTGGTACTAAAATGTTATCATTTTATACTTATAAGAAGCGTCATATTTCATTATCACATTTTTTTCTTAGGATACTTAAGTAAAACCTAATTTTTCCCAAACTAATACAATATATGATATAATTATGTGACACCCTATACTCTAACGCAAAGATTTAAAAACCGGTTTATATCGGTCGGTTGAACCGGTTAAACCGGATGCTAGAAGCTTGGCCGGCACGAATCATACTAGTAAAATGAGAGAACGGCAAAGAAGTTGTACCGCCAGTAAATTGGGTCATACCGGATTAAACCAATATATCGGTACCGGGTCAAATGTTAGAATTTAGACGTTTAATCTATTATGGGCCCTAAAAGGTTACGATTTACCTTTTAGTAAAACCTAGCGCCCAAAAAAGTACCAACAGTGAATTGTTGGTTTATTTTTATTTGGATTAACTTTTAGAATATTTTTATTAGAGTTATATGCCATTTTAGTTCCTGTGGTTTGGGCCATTTTGCCAGTTTAGTCCAAATGTTTCATTTTTCCCCCGTGGGCCCAAAAATGTTTCATCGTTGCCATTTTAGTCCACTGGGTTAACCTCATCCATTTTTTCTGTTAACGAGAAGGGCAGTTCGGTCATTTTATATGTAATTCTGTTTACTAGAAGGGCAATGTGGCCGTATAAAATGACTGGATTGCCTTTCTCGTTAACAGAAAAAATGGATGAAGTTAACACAGTGGACTAAAATGATAACGATGAAACCTTTTTGGGCCCACAGGGAAAAAAATGAAACCTTTAGACTAAACTGGCAAAATAGCCCAAACCACAGGGACTAAAATGACATTTAACTCTTTTTATTATGAAATGAGGTAGTTTTTTTATTATTTTTGATTACAGAATGTATTTTTATGGATTTATAGGGTTAATTAGTCAATACGGTTGAACCGTCCGGTAAAACCGGTTCAACCGATTGAACCGTTTCTGAGCTTAACCAGGTATGATTTAAGAACCGGTTTTTAAAACATTGCTCTAAGGTGTTGCTGTAGTGTCACATTTGTATATGAAATTAAGTGTTCAAAACTTTAACCATTAGATCTTCTTTTCTTTTATCACTCTCAACTCAATCTCTTTTGCAGTGTATTTCTTGATATTCACTCACATTATCTATGTCACTGATTTTCAGCGCCATTGATGTAGGATTATCACACATCTCTCTGTCTCTTTAACAATAAATATCATGGATTAGGCTCTCTATAGAAAGCATCATCTAAACTCATCTTGTCTTCGATTATGTTAAACACATTAAGCATTCATGATACTTTCTCTTTGAAATTTTCCACTGGCAAAGCTATAAACATGCATCAAAAGCTATCAATAAATCTCAAATCTTTAAGCCAGGGGCAGACCTACCTTGTAACCTCCGTTGCCCCTTAGTGCTCCAACGGTAGTGTAAATTTTGAAAAAAATGACGTTTTTTCGATTTCATCACCCTTTTTTTAACGTTGCACATATAAGGATTTTCTAGATTGGCCAGTGATGCCTAGAGATGTGATCTTAATGAAGTACTAAACCAAATAGTGATTGTAACACAAAACCCCTTTAGGGTTGGCGTATTATTATTGCGTAATTTAGAATTTAACATGATAAAGACAATGCTTCAACCTTTCATAATCTAATATGAACTAAAAAAAGGTCTTAAAGTATGTACAACATATTATTTAAGACTAAAGACTCTTTGTAACCACTAGAATCCCCTATCTTGATTCTCTTGACGACCTCACATGCACAATGAAAACAGAAATGCTTCATACATATAACAAGATGAAATGAAACATATCGATCATTAGAGTAAAGTAAGGTTTATATCAATGAAATTCCTAACTAAAAAAACATGTGTGACAGAGAAGTGTCACGGGAAAAAGATGCCATTTGCAAGAGAAGAAGAATGGCCGGTAAATTTATCTATACTATATATTAATATGTATAAGGGTGATTATTTAAGATACCAAAAAAAAAAAGAAATTTTTTCTCTGTAATGCATATGGTACAACCCTCAAATAAGGGTAAATTGGACTTTTAAACAATAATTACACTTTAATCCACCCATCTTAATTAAATTTTATTTCACTCATCTTTAACAAAATTGTGGATAATTAGTTAACAAATACATATTTACCCCCACCCCTACAAAATTATAATTCTTTTATTTGTTTCTATCAAATCTTTCAAACAATGATGTTTTAAAAACCCCATTGATAACCTACTCATTTTTGTTCGAGTTTTGATGCTTGTTATTGAAAATATCGATGTGTGAATTAAATGTACAAATAGATAATGTCTTATTGTAAAATGATTACTACGATATAAAAACTAAGTTGGTTAATTTGGAGATAATATAATGGTAATTTACCCCAATTTTAAAAGGTACAAGTTTAAACCCATTTCCAATACATATAAACACCATGGCCGGCGGCAATAGTTTAGCGATTTGTTTATAACGTCGGCCAAGGAAATTACACTTTCATCCTCGCCTCCAAATTTACATTACTGCCATCGTCTCAGTATTGACAACCGTGTTGGCGGGTGCGTGACAGTGGGTCTGACTGTGGTGAGTATGGTGGTGGTTGGCGTGTCGTAGTGACGACTTGGCGAGTCGCAATGACGGTGGCGAGTGGCACTGGCGAGTGGCTGTGGTGGTCGTTGTTGGGATTGAACCCTATGAAAGGAACAGATGATACAAAGCCAAATAAAACTATCCGAGCTTTGGTTAAACTATCAGAGGATAGCAGAGGTTACAACCTCTGTTGTACATACACTGCTTTTCCTAAAGACTGCTCTCCTATCATCTGACTTCACAAAGTTGCAAAGGTCTGCCAGAGTTACAAGGATCAGAGGATAGAGATCAGAGCTTAGTCATTAGTTAGATAATCAAAGTGCTAAGCACTGATAGTTAGTATTAGCAGTGTTTGTAGTTAGTTACATTTAGTTTCCTGTCATTATTACCCCGACGTCATCAAAGATGCTCAGTGGTTAGATAGTTTAGTATAAATAGGTAACTTGTGTAACAGTTTAATTTTGTCTATTAAAAGATCAACTTTCACATATCATCTTCTCTGCATTTTCTTACTACCAAACTTCAATTGCAAAGGCTGAGGGGGAGTTTGTGAATCACATGCAAGTTTACCAACTTGAAAGCATGTTGATGATGAAAACAAACGACCATTGCTTGTAGTAAAAGTTTTCCATTTATTTCCGCTGCAAATCTCTTTTAAAACTCAATCATTTTCTATTTTGAAACAAAAACTACAAGTAATTCAAACTCAGATCCTAACAATTGGTATCAGAGCTTGATTCATCAAATTCGATCTAACAATCAATTTGATTCGAACAAATCAGCTCTCTGTTATTTAGTTTGGTTGTTTTTTCTTGATAAACAGAGTTCTATTACGTTCAAAGTTTTTAAAACAGAAATTTGTGTAAAATCAACTGAAAATGTCTCAAAACACATAGGATGCCAACTCTGGATCCTTATTCAAACCGCCGATGCTCAAAAGAAATGAATATTTCATTTGGCAACGACGAATGGGTCATATCCTTGCTTAGCAAAACACCAGTTGCTGGAGATCTGTTGCTTATGGATCTCACGTTCCGATGGTTCCAAGCACAGAGGATCCAACTAAACAAGTGCCAAAAAATCCTGAAAACTTTTCGGAGCAGGATTTCCAGAAAATTGAATTGGATGCTAAGGCATTTAGCATAGTTGCTTCGGCCTTACCCAATGAGATTTATGCTGGTCTATTCCATTGCAATAGTGCAAAGGAGTTATGGAATGCACTAAAAGAGCAATTCGGTGGGACTGAGGAAGTCATAGAAAGTAACAGAGAAGTTCTAAATCAGCAGTATGAAACGTTTTGTCACTTGAAAGGAGAGTCTCTAACACAGCAGTTCGAACGTTACAGCTGTCTCATCAGTGAACTTAGACTGGTTAACGTGGTTTTTCCTAATTCGACTGTCAATAGTCGTTTCCTTAGATCGTTACCAGATAAGTGGGAGACTGTAGCTTATGTAACACGAAAATCTTTTGGGTTTAAAGAAATGTCGTTGACACAACTTCATGGGATACTCCTCACTTATGAGAGAGAGAGTTAAACCAGAAAAAGAAGTTGTAAGATTCTGGCAAAATGACTGATGATTACTCATTGGATAATACAGCTCTTTTTGGCCAAGAAGAGGGATCTGGCAGCAGTAAGGACCAAAGTTATGATCACTATATAGATATTACTTCTGGTGGGAACTTTGGATCTGAAACATATGCACCCAACTATGCTTTCACTGCTAGTGGGGAAAGCCAAACCTCTGATAATCTATCCTTTGAGCTGAATGACTTGCAACACTTTGAACCTTCTGATCTTGAAGAAATGGATATTTTGCACCAACTGGCCCTATTGAGTGTTAGGCTAGTAAATTCTATAAGAGAACTGGTGGGAAATTCCCAGGATTGCATGGGGGTTGAAGGTTGGGCTGGATAAATCAAAAGTCAAGTGTTATAAGTGTAATAGGTTAGGACACTTTGCCAGAGAATGCAGGTCCAAAATTCTGGACCAATAGTGACTCATCCAGGCTCTAGACCTCAGCACACACAAAACACTGCTCATTATTCCTAATATACCCCTGCTCAACATGTTCAAAACACTGCCCACATTGCACATCCTGCTACTACTGTTCCAGTGCATTATGTTCAATCCACTGCTCCACAAATTCAATATGTTCAGGCACCATCACATCCTCAAGTGCATGCACAACAAGCACCCATTGTCACACAACCTGCTCAAACCACTGCTAGTCCAGCAGAGGTTGGTCTACAGAGCTTTTTCACACAAAGTTATGTTGACTGGAGTAGCTTGCTTGATGATTTGACTGATGAGAACTTTGCTTTAATGGCCAAAAATGATGTTGAACAAGAGTTTTGTTTAATGGCCTTAGAGACAATTGCTGAAGGTGTTGAATATGTGGAGTTAGTGTTAAAAGCTGATGAAGTTCAAGTTTGTGATGAAACAGTGGTTTCAAGTGAAGAAAAGAAAAATGCTGCTGATGAGGAAAAGAACTCTCATGCTAACCCATGGAATGTTGATGTGTGTGAAGATGAGTGTGATTGTGCTCTCATGGCTGCTACAAAGGTATCACCTCAGATCCTTAAAGATCTATGTTCTGACAAATGCATCATTGCTTATGCAAACATTAAGCAGGTGAATGAAAACCTGAGGAACAAAATTTTAAAAGATGAACTTAAGTTTGAAAAACTGATTAAAGAGTTAAAATCAAAGTTAAGTGAAAAAGATTCTGAAATGAGTAGCCTGAGACATGAATCAATCATAACCAAGGACCAACTCCAAACTATGGTAGAAAAATACCAAGTTTGTAAAAAGGAGTTAGAAAAAACCCAAATCACTTGTGAAAAATGGGTTGAGTCCTGTAAAGGTTATGAGATTATGCTTGATGCTCAGATCAAGAGCAACATTAAGTTTGGTGTAGGTTTTAGAACCTATGACCAAAATGAGAAAAAATGTTGCTGAAATTGATTTTGAGTTGGTTGAAATAGTCCCATCAAATTTGGCTGGTGAAGAAATAAAAATCACAGATAAATCTGGAAAAAAATTGTTTTGGAAAAATCAGAGGTTTCAACAAAAGATAAAGAAATTGAAAAATATCAGTTTAAACCAACCTGGTCAGATGAACGTGATATTTTAGAAAACTTTAAGCCAATGGACTTTACAACCTCTGATGGTATTAAAGCCCCAAAAGCACTGGTGATCCCTATCAAAGATGTACCAGTAGAGGTCACAACCACTGCTGATAAAAAGTCTGATAGGAAAAGAAGAGTAAAGATTAAAAACTTATTTTGTGAAAAAAGAAATCATGTGGCTGCAGATTGTTTTCTTTTAAAAGCCTATGACATTAACAAAACTTGTGTTATCAAAAATTCTTCAAGATGCACCATCTGTAACAAAACAAATCATTTAACTCAAGAGTGTGCCTATCTCAAAAACTATGAGCAAAAGGTATACGAGATCAAGGCAAAAGCACTAGAAAGAGAAGGTTCAAGTTCTGCTGGAAATAAAGCCAAGCAGAGTTTTGAACCAACTGAAACATCTGTTACAAAAGCCTTAAACAAAACCTGTTAGGATCTGAGTTTGAATTACTTGTAGTTTTTGTTTCAAAATTGAAAATGATTGAAGTTTTTAAAAGAAATTTGCAGCGGAAATAGATGGAAAAGTTTTACTACAAGCAATGGTCGTTTGTTTTCATCATCATCATGCTTTCAAGTTGGTAAACTTACATGTGATTCACAAACTCCCCCTCAGCCTTTGCAATTGAAGTTTGGTAGTAAGAGAATGTAGAGAAGATGAAATGCGAAAGTTGATCTTTTAATAGACAAAATTAAACTGTTACACAAGTTACCTATTTATATTAAACTATCTAACCACTGAGCATCTTTGATGATGTCAGGGTTGATAGTGACAGGAAACTAAATTTAACTAACAACAAACACTGCTAATACTAATTATCCGTGCTTAGCACTGTTACATTGATAAACTATCTAATGACTAAGCTCTGATCTCTATCCTCTGATCCTTGTAGCTCTGGCAGACCTTTGCAACTTTGTGAAGACAGATGATAGAAGAGCAGTCTTTAGGGAAGGCAGTGTTTGTACAACAGAGGTTGTAACCTCTTATTGTGTAACCAAAGCTCGGATAGTGTTATTTGGATTTGTATCATCTATTCCTTTCATAGGGTTCAATCCTAACAATCTCCCCTTGGAACAGATGATGCCAAAAACACTTTATTCTTGGTCTTTATTCCTCAGGAAGAATTCTCTTATTTGATCTTTGAATTGAAGTTAAAAGTTAAAAGATTCTATGTCATCAGCATCCTTCTGTAGCTCTAAACATAATAATTCTTGGAAGTCTTCTACTGTAAGCCCATAAGCAACTTCCATAGATAGTTTAGTGGCATTACAATCAGACTTGAGCAGTGTCAATTCATGGGTATCTTTGTCGACCTTCCACTTTAGAATTTTTGGGTCTGAAGGTTTTCTTGAAGGAGCTTTTATTGCTGAGGTTTGAGAAGGAGCTATTTTTGATAAATCTTTAGCCAGCTTGGCACTTGAATCATCTGTTGGATAATCAATCATGTTCTGTATACCTTCTTTGATAAATATATCCTCAAACTCTTTGTCAGTCTTTAGAGACATCTCCCCTTGCCTTTTTCTGTGTAACAGGGCAAGTGTGGAATGGGCAGATGTTGTGCTGGACGTTTTGGAGAGTTGGGCTTTGAGAATAGTATATTCTTTTGAATAATCAGGTTTAGGAGGCATGGATGGATCCTTTTTCCTCCTTTCTTCCAACTTTTTGTAAGTGTCTATCACCCTGACCTCACCCCATCTCATCACTTGGTTCTTCGAACCATAGTAATTCTGAATTAGTTCATTCTTCATTCTCTTCAACTTTAAGTCCTTTTCAGGCATATCTTTCTTGTATAAATCCCAGTTGGGAGGAGTTGGCTTTTTGAGAGGGTCTTTCAACATTTCTTGCATTCTGTTGATTTCATCTCTTAGCCCATCTATGCTCCAATCCCTGAACTGTGCCCTTGTTACCTTATACATCTTCTTCTCAATGATATACTCAATGAGTTCACTCTTGAGCAGCTTATCTTCCCTTTCTGACAACTGATTGCTCAGGTTCTTGACAAAATCTTGTATGATGCTGGCTTTACTAGTTGAAAGGACATGGCAATCTGTATCTCTCTATCACTTTTACCAGCTGATTCTCTTTTGGCAATATCCTCTGCTTGCTTCCGTTTCAATTCCAGATAATCATCAACATTTGCAGGTCTTGGATAGCCATCAAGGGATAGGATTGTTTTTTTGTCAGGGTCATCCTCTGAAAAGAAACTTAGGATCTCTTCCCTGACTACTGGTAAATCAAGAGGATATATCTTTGCTGCAGGAGTAACTTCAAGAGTTGAAGATGTTGTAGGCTCTGATGTGGAGGTCATTGGTTGTGATGATAGTGGAAGAGGTGCAGGAATCTCATAATCATTTATCACTTTTGTGATCTTTCTCCTTTCAAACCTTAAAGTGGGTGATGGTGGTTGTGGGATCTTAGGTGGTGGGGATAATGGATGAGTTGATGTGGGAAAAGTGATCATGGCAGTGGATAGAGTTGCATCTGTTGCAACCTCTGCTGTATCAACAGCTGTTGATACAATAGATGCTGTAATATCTGCTTGTGTGGAGGTAGGTTGTGGCTTTGAAGATGTGATAGGTTTTTGAGAGGCAGAGGTTTTGATGGTTGGATTGGTTTCAGGCTTAGTTTTAGGAGGTGTGGTTGTTGGTTGCCTAGCTTTTCTAGCAGGTATCTTCTTTGGTGAAGTACCAACCTCTCCTTTTTCTTTTTGCTGTTCAATCTTTTTCTCAACCAACACTCTGCTCTCCTCAATCACTGTCTTCTTGTGACTAGCCCTTGCCTTAGCTACAATTTCATCAGTTAAATCTTTCTTCTTTGAACCATTAGGCCTTGGAATATTTAAAGTAGGTCTGGCCTTATCATCATCTATTGTCAGTTTTTTGTTTCCCAAAGGTTTCTCCCCCTTTTTGGCTTCATCTGTTGTAACAAAGATAACCGTTGGAGGTGCATGGCCAGTGGTTGTGAGTAGATGAGCTTTGATGGATTTAATGTCTGCTTCAGTGTCTTGATAACTTGAATCAAACATGTTTCTAACATCATTCATCTGGTGCTTGTGTTGTAGATCCAAATAATGTTGTTGATGTTGAAACAGAGGGTTAAGAGCTTCCTTGAGATCAGCAGTGGATGGAACAGAGGGTTGACTTTTTGTAGCTATCATCTGCTTCAGTAAACTTTTGATCTCGTCCACAGAATGTTCTATCTTGGTAACTCTCTCTGTTAAATCCTGATATTTTAGATCATCACCTAATTTAATAGGATCATCTGAACTCCTACCAGACATGGTAGTTGTATCTATGGTATCATTAGCAGTGGTTTTAGGACCAACTTTAACCGTAGATGCCCCTTTGTCTTGGAACTGGGAACTTCCCACAATAGAGGTAACAGTTGTTGCCTCAACAGTGGTTGCCTTCAACCAAGTCTTATTAATGAAACCACTGTCCAACTGAAAACTTGGGAGTTCAGCAATTGTAGTGGCTGCTTGAATTGAACTATCACAAAGGGTTACATGTAACCCAAGGGATGTAGCCTCTTCAAGTGCTGATGGGCTAGCAATGAATAAAGAGTTAGACCCAGCCTCTTGATGAAGTATATTCTCAGTAATAGGTTGTTGAGAAGTGCTGGTTTTTGTTTGGTCTAATTCAATTGCATTCATCAAAGGTAACATAGTAGGTGAAGTGTAGTCATTGGTGAAGGTGGCTGTGTAGAAAGCGACATTACCCTGGGAGAGGGGCTGTGGAAGATAGAACCAAGTGGATATAGAGCTTCATAATTTGGTGTCCCTGTGTCTATAACCTTTTCCTTTTGTGAGGAAGAAGGAGGAGTTTCAAAGCCGGTTGGAGATCTTTGAACCATCTGCTGTGAAGAAGTAGCAGCAGTGGTTTGTGATTTTGGTGCTGTTACTGGGTTAACCTCTGTGATCTCATCTTCAAGAGGACCCATTTTGGGTTTGGTGGGCTTTTTGGTTAGTGTTTTGGTTTTCTTTTTGAGGATTTTTGGTGTGGGTTTCAGAGCAGCGGTTGTGGTGCCCATTTTGTTCAGGTAAAACTTGCTCAACCTCCTCTACTTGTGTTTTCACAACTTTATATTGGTTTGTTATTATGGTGAAGGTTTCATTATTGAGGCGGCCTGGGTTTGTCGCAGCGCCTTTTTTACTTTCAGGACCTTTGATTTGATCTTGTAAGTAAACACTCAGAAACCGTGGGTGGATCAAAAAAGCTTTTCTTTTTGTAATGTTCTGAAAATTATGCACAAGATCATTGAACAGGATCTGGGAGTAGTTAAAATCTGTGTTAGTTAAAATTGCATACCCAGATATTGCATGTTCAATGGAATTTAATTGAAAGTAGTGGTTTTTGCTGAGAGACAAGTTAGAATTGTGTGAAAGAAAAATCTCATCTTAGCAGGAAAGTTTGTTTAAAGATGGTCATACCTTTCATCTGGCCTACATAACCTCTTTCCAGAAACTCTGCTTGGATCTCATTGAGGGGAAATGACACAGGATGTGCTATGTCATTTAACTTGAAAACTTGAGAGATCGATTTGGGGCTAATTTGCATCAATACTCCCCTACTCTTGAGATTATTGTATAAGGAACATCAGCAGCAGTTGAGTGAACCTTAGCATTATTCCAGAAGTCACGAAGAGAAGCAATGTAGATTGGGGCTTTGACTTCCAACATGTGCTTGAATTTCGACTTTTGCAAAATTCGAATCATTGGATGATAACGAGTATTTGCGTCATTTGCTTCAAGTATGGCGGTGTAATTATGTGGGGTTTTGATTATGAGAGTGAAGGGTGGAAGTTCTTGTGTGGATTTCTTTGAAGATTTTGATTTGGGAGCCATGGTGTTAGAGAGAAAAACTGTTTTGAGATTCTTGAAATCGACACAGTTTTAGGGTAAACACTGTTGAGGGATAAAACAGGGTTTTTATAGGGTTTTGAAAAAGTGACGATGACATGGCATCTGTTGCAAGATCTGATGGCTAACATCTGGCCACGTGTAACCTCTGATGAGAAAAGTACTGATTTTTAACACTATCAGTGGATAGCTATCAGTGTTTTGAAACAAGTGGTAAAAATGGAAGTCAGAGGATACACTTTAACAGTGGATAAGATTTTGAAGCCTATAAGAGGTTTTGAGCAAATAGATGTTATGAGCAGACTTTTAAAGATTTATTGAAAAATTCAATGTTAACTATTTTTAAGGATGAATTATTGATTTTCTAAAAACATTTTGATGCTATGTACGTATGGATTTACAAGAAAACTTGTTTTTAATCCATGTTTAGCATTCCAAATTTTGAGATCAAGTTTTCAAAGGTAGATGTATCCAATGCCTTGGTTAAAACATCTAGCAACTAATCTGAAGTATGGACACGATGCAAAGAAATCAAACCTTTTTTATAGCAATCTCTCACAAAGTGATTTATGATGTCAATGTGCTTTGTAGTTGAGTGAGAAACTGGATTTTTAATGATGTTTTCAGCAGCTTGACTGTCCAATCTGAGTGAAGTCTTTAGTGCAGTTACACCAAAATCCAGCAACTGGTTTCGAAGCCACAAGAGTTGAGCAGTGCAACTAGCAACAACAATATACTCTGCCTCAGCAGTGGATGTTGAAACTGCACCTGCTTTTTGCTTTGCCAATACACTAGACAATCACCTAGGAATTGACATCCTCCTGATGTAGACTTCCTTGTAGTTTTGCACCCAGCAAAGTCACTATCTGAAAAACCTGAAAGCTCAATATTCCCATTAGCTGGATACCAGATACCGAGTGTGGGAGCACCTTTTATGTATCTGAATATCCTTTTTACAGCAATAAGATCAGACTTTCTAGGTAATGCATGTGATCTGGCACAAACACATGTTGCAAACATGATGTCTGGCCTTGATGCAGTTAGGTACAAGAAAGACCCAATCATGCTTCTAAAAGAGTTTGATCAACAAGGTCATCTTTACCATCAATGGTGACTAGCTTGGTGGTTGCCATGGGTGTGCTACATGGTTTACAATCATCCATATCAAACTTTTTAAGCAGTTCTTTCACATGCTTGTTTTGATAGATAAATGTACCATTTTGCAATTGTTTATCTTGGAGACCAAGAAAACATTGGAGCTCACCCATTGCACTCATCTCAAACTCTGCTGCCATGAGTTTTCGAAACTCTTCACACATAGCAGTGCTTGTGATCCAAATATGATGTCATCCACATAAATTTGGACAAGCATCAAATCTTTTCCTTTCCATTTTAAGAATGGGGTTTTATCTATTTTACCTCTAGTAAACCCTATGGATAAGAGAAAAATGGATAGAGTTTCATACCAGGCTCTTGGTGCTTGCTTCAAGCCATACAATGCTTTGTTCAGCTTGTAGACATGACCAGGATGGAATGCATCTTCAAAACCATGAGGTTGACAGACATACATCTCTTCTTTGATTTTTCCATACAAGAATGCACTCTTTATATCCATTTGATACACTTTTATGTTGTGGTTAGCAGCAAAAGCTAAGAACAGGCGAATAGCTTCCAACCTTGCTACAGGAGCAAAAGTCTCATCATAGTCTATACCTTCTTCCTGTCTGTAGCCTTGAACCACGAGCCTTGCTTTGTTTTTGACAACAATAACCCTTTCATCAGTTTTGTTCTTGAAGACCCACTTTGTGCCAATTGGACTTATATCTTTTGGCAGTGGCACAAGCTCCCAAACTTGTTGTCTCTTGAACTGAAGGGGTTCTTCTTGCATGGCTTCTACCCAAATGTTTTCTTTCAGTGCCTCTTGGTACTTGACTGGCTGCGTGAGTGATAGAAAACCAGCAAAAAGACAAATATTTTGGGATTGGCTCCGTGTGAGTACCCCAGATTTGATGTTGCCAATAACTTGATCTGCTGGATGGCTTTTGAGATAAATCAAATCACGTTGGTATGGAACAATAGAATTTTGAGGTGATGGCTGCAAATGTGTATCATCTAAGCTAACCTCTGCTGGTGAGTTTGAAGTATCAACCTCTGATGTAAATGGAGGTGGTGGTATTGGGGGTAAAGAGGTAACATTCTGATGATTTTGGTGTCCAAAGGACTTTTATCAACAGATGTTTGATTTTGTGAACTGGCAGAGGTTTGAGGATCAACCATTGTTGACCTAGAAGTGGCAGAGTTTACACAAGAGCTTGTGGCACCTAATCCTCTGTTGGAAGAATTGACTTTTGTTTGTGGAAGAACACAGTCATATTCTTGATCTTGATCTTCTCTTGATGGTTGTGGTGTACCTGCATTGTCTAGCTTGATAAAAAGATCAGCAAATGTGAATTTATCTAAATCAAAAAGCTCTGCCGGATTTGCTGGGATTTTCAGTGATGAATGTTCATTGAACTTCACATTCAAAGTTTCTTCAACACACTTTGTCCTAGAGTTAAAAACTATGTAGGCTTTAGCAGTGGTTGAGTATCCTGAAAATAACCACAATCAATTTGGCTGCAAACTTAGATATAGAATCTTTTAAGTTCAAAATGAAGCATGGACAACCAAAAACTTTAAAATAGGAAATCAAAGGTTTTATTTTATACAAAATCTCATAGGCAGTCTTTTGATGCCTAGGGTTAATTAAAACTCTGTTTTGAACATAGCAAGCAGTGTTTGCAGCCTCTGCCCAGAAAGACAAGGGTAAACCAGAGTATGCTAGCATAGTTCTTGCTGATTCAATTAAAGTTCTATTTTTTCTTTCAACCACCCCATTTTGTTTTGGAGTTCTTGGAATGCTATATTTTCTAACAATTCTTTTTGACTCACAAAAAGCATCCAACACCCTATTTTTAAACTCTGTTCCATTGTCACTCCTAAAGATTTTTACTGGAAGATCAAATTTCTTTTCTATTTGTTTAACAAAGTTTTGCAAAATGACTGCAGTTTCATCCTTAGAGTGGAGAAAGAAGGTCCATGTAAACCTAGAGAAATCATCAACTATCACTAGGCAATACCTTTTGTGTTTTAAGCTCATGATTTGTACTGGGCCAAACAAGCCATGTGAAGCAATTGTAAACACTGGCTTGTTTTGGACTCTTCAATTGATTTGAAAGAACTTTTATGTTGTTTTCCTTTTAAGTAGGAAACACAATGTTCTTCACAGGAATTTTGCTTGTGAGGCAAACCTCTTACAAGAATTTGTTTTGAGAGTATGGTGATAGTTTTAAGATTGGTGTGTCCAAGTCTATGATGCCATAACTCAGTCTCTTTGCTTGAAGCAACTGAGAATAAGCATGTTCCAGACATAGGATTATCTTTTAACATATCTACCACATACACATTCCCACTTCTGTGTGCAGTGAGTTGTGCTTTGCTCTCAGCAATGATTTGATCAATCTTTTTAACAACCTCTGGTCCCATAATTTGACAAGTTTTCTTGGTGAAGAAGGATCCATACCCTCTGTCACTCATTTGTGAGACACTCAGCAGGTTAAATTTCAGATTGTCAATTAAGTTCACATTTTCAAACTTGAGTTTCCCAGCCAGAACCGACCCAGACCCTAAAACCTTTCCCTTTGAGTTATTCCCAAAAGATATATCACCCCCCATGAGCCATGAAGTCCTTGAGAAGGGCTCTACATCCTGTCATGTGCCTGGAACCTCCACTATCTACATACCATAAGCTATCAAGGCAAGTAGAGGGTCCCTTTGTAGCAGCCATGAGAGCACAATCACACTCATCTTCACACACATCAACATTCCATGGGTCAGCATGAGAGTTCTTTTCCTCATCAGCAGCATTTTTCTTTTCTTTACTTGAAACCACTGTTTCATCACAAACTTGAACTTCATCAGCTTTTAACACTATCTCCACATATTCAACACCTTCAGCAATTGTCTCTAAGACCATTAAACAAAATTCTTGTTCAACATCATTTTTGGCCATTAAAGCAAAGTTCTCATCAGTCAAATCCTCAGGCAAGCTACTCCAGTCAACATAACTTTGTGTGAAAAAGCTCTGTTGACCAACCTATGCTGGACTAGCAGTGGTTTGAGCAGGTTGTGTGACAATGGGTGCTTGTTGTACATGCACTTGAGGATGTGATGGTGCCTAAACATATTGAATTTGTGGAGTAGTGGATTGAACATAATGCACTGGAACAGTAGTAGAAGGATGTGCAAAGTGATCAGTGTTTTAAACATGTTGAGCAGGGGTATATTGGGAATAATGAACAGTGTTTTGTGTGTGCTGAGGTCTAGGGCCAGGATGAGTCACTATTGGTCCAGAATTTTGAGACCCACATTCTCTAGAAAAGTGTCTTAACCTATTACACTTATAACACTTGACTTTTCATTTATCCAGCCTAACCTTCAACCCCCCATGCAATCCTGGGAATTTCCTACCAGTTCTCTTATAGAATTTACTAGCCCTAAAACTCAATAGGGCCAGTTGGTGCAAAATATCCATTTCTTCAAGATCAGAAGGTTCAAAGTGTTGCAAATCATTCAGCTCAAAGGATAGATTGTCCGAGGTTTGGCTTTCCCCACTAGCAGTGAAAGCATAGTTGGGTGCATATGTTTCAGATCCAAAGTTTCCACCAGATGTAATGTCTATATAGTGATCATAACTTTGGTCCTTACTGCTGCCAGAACCCTCTTCTTGGCCAAAAAGAGCTATATTACCCACTTATCTGGTAATGATCTAAGGAAACCTCTGCTCCTAGAGAGGTGCAAGTGACAGATGCCCCACCATCAAACTCATTTCTAAGAGGGTATGGCCAACCAACCTATAAAAAGGTTCCTCTTACTTATGAAGGATACAAAAAGCCTTCAAAGCAAAGAGTGAATAAGCATCCATATGGATACAATCATCTGATAGAAAATGGCTAAGAGCAAGAGCAGATGTTACAAGAAAAAATCCAAACCACTGATCATTATCCTAGACTTGAGACTGGACCATCTGTGACCCCATCCAAAGCCATTTTGGCTTTGGAGACCTATCTTAACTGATCTATTTACTTGATGTGCAGGGACCTTCTACTTGTCTTGATAGCTTATGGTATGTATATAGTGGAGGTTCTAGGCACATGACAAGATGTAGAACCCTTCTCAAGGACTTCATGGCTCATGGGGGGGGGGGGTGATATATCTTTTGGTAATAACTCAAAGGGAAAGGTTTTAGAGTCTGGGTCGGTTCTGGCTGGGAAACTCAGGTTTGAAAATGTGAACTTAATTGACAATCTGAAATTTAACCTGCTGAGTGTCTCACAAATGAGTGACAGAGGGTATGGGTCCTTCTTCACCAAGAAAACTTGTTAAATTGTGGGACCAGAGGTTGTTAAAAAGATTGATCAAATCATTGTTGAGAGCAAAGCACAACTCACTGCACACAGAAGTGGGAATGTGTATGTGGTAGATATGCTAAAAGATAATCCTATGCCTGGAACATGCTTATTCTCAGTTGCTTCTAGCAAAGAGACTGAGTTATGGCATCGAAGACTTGGACACACAAATCTTAAAACTATCACCACACTCTCAAAACAAAGTCTTGTAAGAGGTTTGCCTCACAAGCAATTTTCCTGTGATGAACATTGTGTTTCCTGCTTAAAAGGAAAACAATATAAAAGTTTTTTCAAATCAATTGAAGAGTCCAAAACAAGCCAGTGTTTACAATTGCTTCACATAGACTTGTTTGGCCCAGTGCAAATTATGAGCTTAAAACACAAAAGGTATTGTCTAGTGATAGTTGATGATTTCTCTAGGTTTACATGGACCTTCTTTCTCCACTCTAAGGATGAAACTGCAGTCATTTTGCAAAACTTCGTTAAACAAGTAGAAAAGCAATTTGATCTTCCAGTAAAAATCTTTAGGAGTGACAATGGAATAGAGTTTAAAAATAGGGAGTTGGATGCTTTTTGTGAGTCAAAAGGAATTGTTAGACAATATAGCATTCCAAGAACTCCAGAGCAAAATGGGGTGGTTGAAAGGAAAAATAGAACTTTAATTGAATCAGCAAGAACTATGCTTGCAGACTCTGGTTTACCCTTGTCCTTCTGGGCAGAGACTGTAAACACTGCTTGCTATGTCCAAAACACAGTTTTGATTAAACCCAGGCATCAAAAGACTGCCTATGAGATTTTGTATAAAATCAAACCTCTAATTTCCTATTTAAAGTTTTTGGCTGTCCATGCTTCATTTTGAACTTAAAAGATTCTATATCTAAGTTTGCAGCCAAAATTGACTGTGGTTATTTTCTGGGATACTCAACCACTGCTAAAGCCTACAGAGTCTTTAATTCTAGGACCAAGTGTGTTTAAGAAACTTTGAATGGGAAGTTCAATGAACTTTCATCACTGAAAATCCCAGCAAATCCTGCAGAGTTTTTTGATTTAGATAAATTCACATTTACTGATGTTTCTATCAAGCTAGACAATGCAGGTACACCACAATCATCTGGAGAAGATCAAGATCAAGAATATGACTGTGTGCTTCCACAAACAACAGTCAATTCTTCCAACAGAGGATCAGGTGCCACAAGCTCTTGTGTAAACTCTGCCACTTCTGGGTCAACAATGGTTGATCATCAAACACCTGCGAGTTCACAAAATCAAACATCTATTGATAAAAGTCCTAAAGTCGGGCAACAAAATCATCAGAATGTTACCTCTATACTCCCAATACCACCACCTCCATTTCCATCAACGGCTGATACTTCAAATTCACCAGTAGAGGTTAGCTCAGATGATACACATTTGCAGCCATCACCTCAAAATGCTATTGTTCCATACTAAGGTGATTTGATTTATCACAAAAGCCATCCAGCAGATCAAGTTATTGGCAACATCAAATCTGGGGTGCTCACACGGAGCCAATCCCAAAATATTTGTCTTTTTGCTGATTTTCTATCACTCACACAGCCAGTCAAGTACCAAGAGGCACTGAAAGACAACAGCTGGGTAGAAGCCATGCAAGAAGAACTCCTTCAGTTCAAGAGACAACAAGTTTGGGAGCTTGTGCCACTACCAAAAGATGTAAGTCCAATTGTCACAAAGTGGGTCTTCAAGAACAAAACTGATGAAAGGGGTATTGTTGTCAAAAACAAAGCAAGGCTCGTGGTTCAAGGCTACAGACAGGAAGAAGGTATAGACTATGATGAAACTTTTGCTCCTGTAGCAAGGTTGGAAGCTATTCGCCTGTTCTTAGCCTTTGCTGCTAACCACAACATAAAGGTGTATCAAATGGATATAAAGAGTGCATTTTTGTATGGAAAATCAAAGAAGAGGTGTATGTCTGTCCAACTCCAGGTTTTGAAGATGCATTCCATACTGATCATGTCTACAAGCTCAACAAAGCATTGTATGGCTTGAAGCAAGCACCAAGAGCCTGGTATGAAACTCTATCCACTTTTCTCTTATCCATAGGGTTTACTAGAGGTAAAATAGATAAAACCCTATTCTTAAATGGAAAGGAAAAGATTGGATGCTTGTCCAAATTTATGTGGATGACATCATTTTTGGATCCACAAGCACTGCTATGTGTGAAGAGTTTCGAAAACTCATGGCAGAAGAGTTTGAGATGAGTGCAATGGGTGAGCTCCAATGTTTTCTTGGTCTCCAAGATAAACAATTGCAAAATGGTACATTTATCCATCAAAACAAGTATGTGAAAGAACTGCTTAAAAAGTTTGATATGGATGACTGTAAACCATGTAGCACACCCATGGCAACCACCAAGCTAGTCACCATTGATGGTAAAGATGACCTTGTTGATCAAACTCTTTATAGAAGCATGATTGGGTCTTTATTATACCTAACTGCATCAAGGCCAGACATCATGTTTGCAACATGTGTTTGTGTCACACCCCGACCCGCAGCGGAAAAGGTGATCGGGGCATGATTGGGTTATCATCAAAGCTCATGACATTTATTAAGCGTTTCATATTCATTAATACATATTAAATGGAAATTTACAATAAATGTTACAACATGATCTATCTAACAATCTAAACTTCTTTGTTCTCTTCTAAGGCATATCCTATGTTTTCCTTGCTTCAACCTGTTCACCTGTATCATGTGTAAAAAGGTTTTTGGATCAACATAATGTTGGCGAGTGAATCCTATGGAAAACATTTGAACAAATTTATTTAAATTGATTATGAAATATGTGCACAACCAAACATGAGTAAAAATAGATGTAACTTAATCAACAATCATAAGATGTTAAATGAAACACACATGAACAATAGTGGAACAATTAGAGGCACGCGATGCTCAACTCGTCTCTCACGAGGAACTGAGGGGCCTGATGAATGATTTGCATAACATGATAATATGAATGACACAACTACAAACAATATAAACTCAATGATACACACATGAACAATAATGAATTTGATTTGAAGCACGCGTTGTTCAACTCGTCTCCCACGAGGAACTGATGGGCTTAATGTATGAGTTTCTTATAACTTGACAAAAGGCAATAAGTAAATCACAACCATAAAAACAATCAAAGTTTAGGTCATGATGTGGTATGGCACAAGTTTAAATAAATAAATTAATTATTTTCATAACACACGACACACCCCAAAACGTGTAATTTAAAAGGGGGAGTTGTAAGATTCACTCACAGTGGGTGCGTTCGGTTGTTGATGTTGAATGTACGCGAAGTGGTTTTAACCACGAGTGAGATTAACCTAGATAAATCGCATTATGGTTTGGTAAGTAAACGGATTTTATTAATCTATTTTAGTAGGATTGTTGGGTGTATTTTTGTGAGTTTGAGGCTATTTTCTAACCTTAAAAATGTTATTTTTAAGTATTTTTAATTGATTTTTAATTAAAATAATTAAATAAAAAAATAATAAAAAAAAATTGATTTTTTTCTGACCGTTGACCGTTTGACTGACCGTTGACCTGACCGTTGACCGGTTCAATTCGGAATACAAGTGCGCTGAGTGAGGCTCGAACCCGAGACCTCCCGTACGCGTGCACGCAGCTCTACCAACTGAGCTACGTGTCTAACCCGTTATATATCTGATTTTAATTATATATATATATTAATTAGTTTAAACCGAAAATCATTTTATTTTAAAAACAGTTTAAGCGAATCGGACATGCACTCCACAGGTCTCGAACCCGGGACCTGTGGTTTAATCTAACACACAGTCCACCGCTGGACTGTGTGTTCAACATGTTATATAATTCGATTTTTATTATACTTAAATACTAATTAGTTATTTCCTTTTCTGCCTTATTTAAAAAGAAGAGATAATTGTCCGAGTCGGTGCAGAAGACCGGACTCGAACTCGTGACCAGTGATATAAACAAACACACAGTCCACCGCTGGACTGTGTGTCTAACTTGGTTATTATTCCGATTATTAATATACTTAACATATAACTGTGGCGACCCGGTTCGGTTTAACAAAAAAATGATTTTTATTAAGGCAGCGTGTGAAACGGGATTCGAACTCGAGACCTTTGAATGTTTAACGTGCACACAGTCCACCGCTGTACTGTGTGTCTAACCCGATTAATTTCTTGATTTATTTTATACTTATATGTTACGGAAATACATCGTCTTCTTCACTGAAATATAACCAGAGTTCGGAAATCGACTGGTTCAAAGTTTTTATCGGTTTATTAGTGTTTTTCAGTTCATTACGGTGAGATAAATGTGAAAAGGAAAAGAAATTGGGCGGAGAAGTATACCGACTGGACTCTCTGTTTTCCGGCAGAAACTCCGGCGACAGAATTCACCTCCGGCGACGTGTTCCTTGTAGCAGCGAGTCTCTAGGAAGCTTACAAAGGGTGTGGGTATCTCCGGTATAAGCTCAGAGGCTCAGTGAGGCTCAGGGATGGAGAAACCGGTTTTCCGGCGATGAGCAGGGAAAATTCCGGCGAGTGGAATTACGCCGAGAAAAGGTGTGTTTTTGAGCGAAAAGGTTTGCAGTCGGTTGTGGGTGAATTTATAATGCAGAACGTTGAAGCACCTGGTCTGATTTCCGACTGTAATCATAAATCATAAAACTCCGGCGGTTATGGTTTGGTCGCGGACTTCAAACATCGGTTATAACCGATGTCTGGTTAATGGTTTACGTTATAACGTAATTTGTAGTTAAGACTCGCGAGATTTCCTTGATTCCGACGACTGAACTGTTTGGGCGCCGGTTTTGAATTCGTAACGTCCCTTTATGAATTAAATGATTCTATTATTTATCAAACAGAACAAGTGGCGCAGTGGTTTGTGTGATGTGCGATAAGGCTTGAGCTGATTCGGTACAGACCCGGGTTCGAAACCCGGCAGAGGTATAATATTTTTATTTTGCGATTTTTGACAGTTTTTCAAAAACTAATTATATATTCTTGTATAATAATCGATTACGTATCGTTTAAAAATATTTTGGGCATTTAATTCGCAACGAAAATTTTGATGACTGTTCGGTTGATAAACGGAGCGGGTTTGGTAAATCCGTTTTTGACGGATGTTACAGTTTGTGCCAGATCACATGCATTACCTAGAAAGTCTGATCTTATTGCTGTAAAAATGATATTCAGACACATAAAAGGTGCTCCCACACTTGGTATCTGGTATCCAGCTAATGGGAATATTGAGCTTTCAAGTTTTTCAGATAGTGACTTTGCTGGGTGCAAAACTACAAGGAAGTCCACATCAGGAGGATGTCAATTCCTAGGTGATTGTCTAGTGTCTTGGCAAAGCAAAAAGCAGGTTGTAGTTTCAACATCCATTACTGAGGCAGAGTATATTGCTGCTGCTAGCTGCACTGGTCAACTCTTCTGGCTTTAAAACCAGTTGCTGGATTTTGGTGTAACTGCACTAAAGACTCCACTTAGATTGGACAGTCAAGCTGCTGTAAACATCATTAAAAATCTAGTTTCTCATTCAACAACAAAGCACATTGACATCAGACATCACTTTGTGAGAGATTGCTATGAAAAAGGTTTGATTTCTTTGCATCATGTCCATATTTCAGATCATTTGGTAGATGTCTTAACCAAGACATTTGATACATCTACCTTTGAAAATTTGATCTCAAGAATTGGAATGCTAAACATGGATTAAAAACAAGTTTTCTTGTAAATCCATGCTTAAATAGCATCAAAATGCTTTCAGAAAATCAATAACTCATCTTTAGAAATAGTTAAAATTGAAAATTTTCAATAAACTTTAAAAGTCTGCTCATAACATCTTTTGCTCAAAACCTCTGATAGGCTTAAAAATCCTATCCACTGTTAAAGTGTATCCTCTGACTTCCAATTTACCACCTTTTCAAAACACTGATACCTATCCACTGATAGTGTTAAAAATCAGTACTTTTCTCATTAGAGGTTACACGTGGCCAGATGGTAGCCATCAGATCTTGCAACAGATGCCACGTCATGTTCATTTTTTCAAAACCCTATAAAAACCCTGTTTTATCCCTCACCAGTGTTTACCCTAAAACTGTGTCATTTCAAAAATCTCAACACAGTTTTTCTCTCTAACACAATGGCTCCCAAATCAAAATCTTCGAAGAAATCCACACAAGCACTTCCACCCTACACTCTCATAATCAAAACCCCACATAATTACACCGCCATACTTGAAGCAAACGATGCAAATACTCGCTATCATCTAATCATTCGAATTTTGCAAAAGTCGAAATTCAAGCACATGTTAGAAGTCAAAGCCCCAATTTACATTGATTCTCTTCGTGACTTCTGGAATAATGCTAAGGTTCACTCAACTGCTGCTGGTGTTCCTTATACAATAATCTCAATAGTAGGGGGAGTGTTAATGCAAATTAGCCCCCAATCGATCTCTCAAGTTTTCAAGTTAAATGACTTGGAACACCCTGTGTCATTTCCCCAAAATGAGATCCAAGCAGAGTTTCTGGAAAGAGGTTATGTAGGCCAGGTGAAAGGTATGACCATCTTTAAACCAAACTTTCCTTCTGAGATGAGATTTTTCTTTCACACAATTCTAACTTGTCTCTCAGCAAAAACCACTTCTTTCAATGAAATTCCATTGAACAAGCAATATCTGGGGTATGCAATTTTAACTGACACAGATTTTAACTACTCCCAAATACTGTTCAATGATCTTGTGAATAATTTTCAAAAAAATTGCAAAAAGAAAAGCTTTTTTGATTCATCCACGTTTTCTGAGTGTTTACTTACAAGATCAAATCAAAGGTCCTGAAAGTAAAAAAGACGCTGTGACTAAACCAGGCTGCCTCACTCATGAAACCTTCACTAGAATAACAAACCAAGATAAAGTTGCGAAAACACAAGCAGAGAAGGATGAGCAAGTTTTACCTGAACAAAATTTTCAAACTCAACCTCTTGCTACTGAGCCCACTACTCTTGGTGATCACCACAACCGCTGCTCTATAACCCACACCAAAAATCCTCAAAAAGAAAACCAAAACACTTACCAAAAAGCCCACCAAACCCAAAAAGGGTCCTCTGGAAGATGAGATCCCACAGGTTAACCCAGTGACAGCACCAAAGTCACAAACCACTACTGCTACTTCTTCACAGAAGATGGTTCAAAGATCTCCAACCGGCTTTGAAACTCCTCCTTCTTCCTCACAAAAGGAAAAGGTTGTAGACACTGGGACACCAAATTATGAAGCTCTAGATCCACTTGGTTCTATCTTCCACAGCCCCTCTCCCAGGGCACTGTCGCTTTCTACACAGCCACCTTCACCAATGACCACACTTCCACCTACTACGTTACCATTGCTGAATGCACTTGAATTAGACCAGACACAAACCAACACTTCTCAACAACCTATTACTGAATATACTTCATCAAGAGGCTGGGTCTAACTCTTTATTCATTGCTAGCCCATCAGCACATGAAGAGGCTACATCCCTTGGGTTACATGTAATCCTTGGTGATAGTTCAACTCAAGCAGCCACTACAATTGCTGAACTCCCAAGTTCTCAGTTGGACAGTGGTTTCATAAATAAGACTTGGTTGAAGGCAACCACTGTTGAGGCAACAACTGTTACCTCTGTTGTGGGAAGTCCCCAGTTCCAAGACAAAGGGGCATCTATGGTTGAAGTTGGTACTAAAACCACTGCTAATGATACCATATCTACAACTACCACTTCAGGTAGGAGTTCAGATGACCCTATTAAATTACGTGATGAGCTAAAATACCAGGATTTGATGGAGAGAGTGACATAGATAGAAAACTCTGTTGATGAAATCAAAAGTTTACTGAAGCAGATGATAGCTACAAAAAGTCAACCCTCTGTTCTATCCACTGTAAATCTCAAAGAAGCTCTTAACCCTCTGTTTCAACATCAACAACATTATTTGGATCTACAACACAAGCACCAGATGAATGATGTTAGAAACATGGTTGAATCAAGGTATCAAGACACTGCAGCAGACATTAAAGCCATCAAAGCTCATCTACTCACAACCACTGGCCATGCACCTCCAACGGTTATCTTTGTTATAACATATAAAGCCAAAAAGGGGGAGAAACCTTTGGGAAACAAAAAGCTGAAAATAGATGATGATAAGGCCAGACCTACTTTAAATATTCCAAGGCCTAATGGTTCAAAGAAGAAAGATTTAACTGATGAAACTGTGGCCAAGGCAAGGGCTAGTCACAAGAAGACAGTGATGAAGGAGAGTAGAGTGTTGGTTGAGAAAAAGATTGAACAGCAAAAAGAAAAAGTAGAGGTTGGTACTTCATTAAAGAGGATACCTGCTAGAAAAGCCAGGCAACCAACATCCACACCTCCTAAAACTAAGCCTGCAACCAATCAAACCATTAAAACCTCTGCCTCTCAAAAACCTATCACATCTTCAAAGCCACAACCCACATCCACACAAGCAGATGTTACAGCACCTATTGTGTCAACATCTGTTGATACAGTAGAGGTTGCAACAGATGCAACTCTATCTACTGCTATGATCGCATTTCCCACATCAACTCATCCATTATCCACACCACCTAAGATCCCACCACCACCATCACCCACTTTAAGGTTCAAAAGGAGAAAAATCACAAAAGTGATCAATGATGATGAGATTCATGCACCTCTTCCACTATCATCACAACCAATGACCTCCACATCAGTGATTACAACATCTTCAACTCTTGAAGTTACTCCTGCAGCAAATTTTGAAACAAAAACTACAAGTAATTCAAACTCAGATCCTAACAGTCGTCGTTTTTAAATCTATGGTTCGGCCCTCCGGCGAGTGTATTGATGGACGACGTCTAACCGGCACGAGTACGCTATCCAAGATGGAAACGACTTCCCCGTGGAGCATTTTCTCTTTTGTGTTGTTGGCTGGTGGTAGTGACGGTGGCGAGTGGCGGTGGCTGTTGCGGCTGTGGTGGTGGTTTGATTTGCGTTTACGGTGGACAACAAATTGGTTAGTGGGTAGAGACATGGCTAGAAAACGGTGGTAAGTGGTGGTGAAACATTGGCGATGGTGATGCTGGGAAAAACATGATATAGAGCAAGAGCCAAGAGATTTTATTTTGATGGTGATAGAAATGGTTTAAAATTAAGATGTTGTAGGCTTTTCAGTTTCTCTATGTAAGAGCCAGCTGTATTCCAAAAATGATTTATTTATTTGCTATTCTTATTTACTTAGTGACTTTTCTTAATTACTAAACCTTATCGATACTCAATAACATTAGTGAATTTGGTGAATTTTTTTTAAAGGTAAATTTCATTAACACAAACAAACCAACCTCACAACAAGGCGGCCAAAAACAAACAAAACTACATAATCTAGCAATCTTTTCACGAAACATTTATATTTTTCCTTCTAACATTATACCAAAGAAACTCAACCGATTTAACTTCACTAATAATTTTCTCCACCTTGACCGTTATGTTGTTGTACTTCGCTCCATTTCTAGCTCTCCATATACTCCAGCATCCTATTCAAATAATACCTTTAACCGCCTCTTTTTTAATTCCACTTAACCCGACGTCATCATGAATTTTCAGTATGAAGAAACACCAGATTTAATATAGATGGGAATCAATTTAAATCTAGGAGTAGGGTTTCTGCATAAAAGGGTTAATCCTAAGTTTGTTCGCCGATTGGATCTGGTTCGCCAGAAGATCACTGCAAAACAGAAGCGCCGTTAGCCTCTCCATGGGGAGAATGGGGGTTCTCTCCGTGACCACACTCCGGCGTGAGAATAAGTACAGTGATCGGAAAATGATAAGTGGTAGATAGTGAGAGTAAGTGAAAGTGAATGCATAACTTGTACCTTAAGTCTCTTATTTATAGCCGATTATTTTGGGTACCAAAATGCAATTAGGAGAGTTAACGGAATCTTTTATTGCCGTTTAACAGTGGCTTCTCCGTTAATGCACATGGATCATGAGCAAATCTACGGTAGGGATGATGCCATGTGGAAAGTGACTTGATCTAGATCTGCCCGCTGGTAATGCCATCATCGTAAATTTAGATGAGTGCTCAAGATGTTGCCACGTCACATTCAGTTGTAACTAACTGAGGACTTGCACGATGATCATTAAATGCTTTCAGAATGTTCTACAGCGGTAGGCCTCTGATCTGTTGCCACGTGTCCATTTTGTTGAAACAGAAAAGATTCCTTTTCTTCAATCTTAAGTTCCCTGCGCGCGGGTGTACCTGATAATTTGATTGTTATCTTTGAGCTGAACTGATCCCTTACGCGGGCCCGCGCAAGGGTGTTAAATGAGTATTGACCTTCTCAGTATCCCAGTGCATGGTACCAGATGTTTGTTTCTTCTAAATCTTGCTCAACTAGTCTGCGCGGGAAGCACAAGGCTTGTCTTGGATAATTCTGGAAACAAATAATGGTATGGTCTCCTACTCTGGCACAAAGTTTTTGGGACCATACCCCTTCAAGTCCCCCCAGTACAGTGTTACTCCTATGCACGAATGGCAAATAGGTGGAGTACTGGACTAAATAAAAAGTGTGCGCTTTGTTGCTTGGAAATATTCCAAAATGAATTGTTGCGCCGCCTTAAGAAAACTTCATGATGAAGATTAAAGTTTCGGATGAGGGGCAAAAATTCGAATTTTGAAAAAGTAGACCAGTGATATCACAGTGAGTCAGAAGATTGGTGAGAAGAACATGCACAAAATGACATCTACCTACTGTGTGACCTGCTGTCAACAGTGTCAGACGTCAAACATTAATTGGTTTATGACTACCGTGTACGACACGAGCGCGTGAGATCGCCTACTATTACCCACTCGCCCACTTGGTGACTAGGGTTTCGAGATTTCCTAAAAAGGGGCGGCACGATCTTCTAGGGCATTAATTGTGGTGACTATATATATATGCTCTCCTGCTTCATCTGCTCCACTTTATGTTTGTGAGAGAAAACTGAAACTTTCTTGAGCCCTTTCTCTCTTCTTTGAATAAAAATTTCCTTCGTCTTTCCAGCCCCTTTTTTCTGTTCTGAGTGAATTAATACAATCGTCAATCATCATGTCGGCTAGTTCCAAACCAGAAGATGTTATAGAGACGTTGCCGTCGTTGCCACCACTAAAATGGTCTAGAGAATCTTTCAACAATTTAGTGGCGAACTTCAAATTTCCGGTGAGTTTGGATGCTCGATATCCAAGAGAACATGACACAGCGGCACAAGCACCGTCTGGGTACATTACCCTATTTTGGAAATATTTTGCCAACGGCAATTTCCGTTTACTGGTCACCCGTCATATCACAGATCTTCTCGATCATTATAAGTTCCATATCTCCCAACTAAATCCCATGGGAATGGTGGGGATCAAGCATTTTGAGTTCGTCTGTCGATCAATGAATATTACCCTGACAGTGAATCGCTTTGAGTTTTCTACTGGTTAGATTGTTCATTGGGTTTTTACTCGTTCCAACAACGGTTGCCTGCAAAGAAACTGCTACTCGTTCCTCCGAAATCATACCACGGTTGGAGGCAAAAAAATTTCTACATCAAAGCCGGAGTGATCTCGATAAAGATGAAATTCCGGGGTGTTGATGATTTTCCCTTGAAAACAATACCGATACCAGCACACGAAGAATGGTATTAAGATCTGAAAGATGTTCCAAGAATTATGTTACCTGAGTGGGCACTAGTTGCAGCTGGTATGAGTTTGCATTGGAAGGCGGATCGTCGTGACAAGCCAGTGTACATGGAAGACAAAGCCAGTAAGTAACAATGCGCTTGCAAAAAATTTTATGTCATGTTGGTTGGTTCTCTTATGCTTGCGCTTTTGCAGTTACTTTTCTATACCTTGTTTCTTTCAAGAGAGAAAAGGGAAAATGAGCACTGTTCAATCGGATTCGGCGGAACCATCTTGGTATGAACAGATCTTGGTGAACTTTGAGCTTCCTAAAGAGGAAGATTTGAAGGCGCAACCTTCGTCTACTGTTGGTAAGTGTTCTTTATTTATATTGCGCCTGAGTTAGTATTGCAATATTACTGTTTTGCTTTTGTCATGCTTAAGTAATATGGCAATATAACTCATGGCTTATATACATGTTTTGAGTTTAGGTGATTTGATAAACTTGGGATCTTATCAATCCAAGCTCCCCAGAGAAGGTGGCCCCTGAAGCAGAGAAGATTGTTGAGGAAAAAACAAAACTTTCGTCTCATGCTACTACTGGTGAGCAGTCTAAAGATACTGCTCCATTTTCATCAATGCTTGAATTAGAGACTACTGCTGGCGAGCAGTCTAAACATGCTGGCCCATCCCCCACAACGCAAATTTTTTACTCTGTTTTTGAAGATCCAAAGAATCACCTGTCCGCCCAGACGAGACTCCCGGTGATTATTATTACCGATCATACACGTCAAAGAGAGCTTCTGATATTCACGAACCAGTTTGGAAATTGAAGCAAGGAGACACTTTCTCCGACTGGAAAGCATGTGGTGAATGGTTCAAAGGTGTGTATCCTTCTGCGGAAGTAAAATTCCATGAGGACCGATCGCATGACCAAACCTACTACACATATCTTCAAAAGACTGCAAGTGCTTCTTCAACCACCCACCGCATAGTGCGCGAATGGCACAATATTAAAAAAGAGTGGGAAGAGGTTGAAGCGAAGAAGGTAAGGGTGGAGGTGGAATCAGCACGTGTTCAGGCTCTGATCGTGATCTTGAAGCCGAGAAGGAAAAATTTGAAGATGAAAAGAAAACAGAAGAGTGATCCACCATGGGGTGGAAGAAAAAATCTGAGGCAGAGGTCGCGCGTCTTGCTGAGGAGCACAAGCACTGGAAAGAGGCATGTGAGCACGATAACAACGAAAAAATCATCTTGCGCAACGAGATTGAAAGGCTCAAGAAAGAAAAATCTGGTGCGCTGGCTGCTGCTGATGAAGCTCACTCACAACGTGAACATAGTGAGCAGAAAGAGGTAGAAACAAGCATGATCCTTCTCCTTACAAATAAAGAAATTGCTGATCTTACCTCCATGTTGTTTGATTAGGAACAAATGAAGGTGGAGCTAGATGTGGCGAAAAAAGACTTGCAGCTTGTTACGTTAAAAAAGCTGAACTGGCTCGCCACTTAGCTGAGAGCGAGAAGAAAGTAGAAGAGACAAAGGTTGCACAGGCCACTACTGTAAGTGTATTAGAGCCATTGACGAACAATTTAACTTTGATGCAGCAGTATGGTGTTATAAATGTGAGTATCCAAAATCTTCTTAAATAATTCGGATATCTTTGCGCATGGACTTATCTCTGTGAATTTGTATAGATTGCAAACTCGCTTCTGAACTCTACGTAGTTGGATGAGGTGGTAGCCATGCTGATGGTGGCAGCACATAATGATGGTTATGCGCACGGATACGGCGAGTGTGCCCGTCATGTTAGTGCTGCTTTGAAAGTTAAATGGGACACTAGCCGATCCGCTAGAGATGGGGTTGATACAAGCGCAACATTTAGTGGATGGCAAGAAAGGATATGACAACATTCAGGTGCCTGTGATGGACCTAGTTGATGATGCGCTCAAGCATGATAACTTTGTAGACCTTTTAAAGGAAATCTTTACTGAAAAGCAAGAGATTCAGAGGCGAAGGCTCTAGAATAAGAATGAGCCTCTTTGAAGAATTATGGGTTTTTAGTAATAGTTTGTGGGTTTGTTGTAATTACCTTTGCACGGAAGCGCATGTAACTTTTTGTCTTTGAATGGTATTATATTTTGACTATAATATTTGCATGAGTACAATTACTTGTTTAGGTAAGACGAATAAATGTGATAATACTCATGTGTGGATCAGGATTTGATCCTTTCGCAGTAATTTGTTACCATTATGTCCATGAGATTTAAAATAATCACCATGTTTTTGTATCTACTAAAGTAATTGCATGCATTTGTAATAAAAATATGAAAATGAAATAAGTAACGCCTTTTGTATTATTGGTAAGGCGCGAGGCCGCTTAGATACAGAATCACTAAGATTACATTGATAATAAAACTTTGTAAATAACAATCTCCTGCACATATATGGATAAAGCGCAAGGCCTGTGCATTTGAAGAGTGCTAGGATTACATGTAGCATCGGCGCAATTGCTGGGCTCCAGGTTCTAGAAACACTGGTCCCATCCAGGCGTTTGAGCGTATACACGCTTTTCCCAGAACTTCGTTAATAATATACGGTCCTTCTTTATTGCAGCGTTCTCGCATCTCTCCTCTAACAGGTCTAGATCCAAATGACGCTGCTCTTCTTTATTCTGCTTTTCTAGGGCGAGTATGCGCGGAGATGGAAGACTGATTTCTGCAGGGATCACCGCTTCAGTTCCGTAAACTAGGCTGAAGGGTGTTTCGCATGTACTTGTTTTTGGCATGGTGCAATGAGCCCATAGAATCCTAGGAAGCTCATCCACCCAGCCTCTGCGAGCGTCACCGAGAAATGCTTTGATACCTTCAACAATCTGTTTATTGATGCTTTCGACTTGACTGTTGCCCTGAGGGTGTGCAAAAAAAGTGAATACATGCTCAATATTCATCTCTTTCATCCAGTCTTGTAGATCCTCTGAAGCAAGGTTTGGACCATTGTCAGTAATTATGTGCATTGGGAGACCGAATCGACAAATGATGTGCTCCCATATAAACTTGCGAATCACCATTGCTGTTGTTGAAGCGAGTGGCTTAGCTTCCACCCATTTCGTAAAGTAATCCACCGCCACAACAATGAACTTTACTGCACCAGGCGCATCAGGGAAAGGACCCACCAAATCAATTGCCCATTATTGAAAGGGCCAAGCCGTGGTTATTAGGACAATGGATCTCTAGGACGCAATGTTTTTGGGGCGTAATACTGATATGAGGAGCATTTTCGCAGGATTTTGATAGCATCCAAATACATGCCCGGCCAATAGTATCCTGCACTCATTATCTTAGCAACAACCATGCGCGGACCAGCGTGTACACCACATAACCCTTCATGGATTTCTCGAACCAAGTATTGAGCATTTTGTTTGTATACACAGCGCAAAAGAGGACCTGTTAGGGCTGTTTTTTATTTTCTTATGGATCAGGGATTGTTCCGGATAGCCTGAGTTATTTTTTCCTGAAACGCACAGGAGATACTGGAAGGATTAAGGATCCTTAGTTCTTGTAACGGTTACTAATAATTATCTTCGATATGATGTTTAAGTTTAACGCAGGTATTGATATAAGACTAAGTCAAGCTAGAATATTGGAATATGCTGGGAATTAAACATGTGCAAAAGGCCATAGAGACGTTGTGGATGAACGTGGGAGCTTCTCCCATTTTGCGGATAGTTAGTTGATAACCGATACTTGTTATTTTGAGGGGATATTGAGCTCATTTAGAACACACTTCTTTTTTTTTGAATACATACGACACAATCTCTACTTCTCTCATAATTCACTCTCGAAAACACACACTAGCTTACATTGTACCGAGCCCAATATCGTCCAAAGTTGTAATCTTTTTCAAGCAATATAGTTGGTGATCAGTAGTTTCCATCACCCGAGGTTTTTTATGCCGGAGATCATTCGTTGATCAAGGGATTTTTCCTCGTATAAATCCTTGTGTTGATTGTCATTTCCATTTGGTAATTGTTCCTACATTTGTTCATTAAACCAAGCACTCAACCTCACATTCAAATTTTTGTTACATTATCCTTAATCAGATTTTTGACCAAAACAGTTTGGCGCCCACCGTGGGTCGATTGGTGCTTCAATTCTAAAAATCCCATTCATTTCTATTCATTTCCATCAATCATACGGCTTCTCAGGGAAAGTTCAGTTCAAGTGCCATGCCGGCGGTTACCTCATCCCAGACTAGTGCAACGTTGCCACCCATTCCTCATGCATATCAGAAGAGTGCTTAGATTCCTCAGAAGAAAACTACACCTGTTTATACAGGATCGAAAACCTCTGTTGTTTCCTCCTCTACACCCACTAACAGTGATCTCTCTACTTTGATTTTGCAGATGAAGGGATACATGGAACAACAGGACAAAACCAACCAGAGGATCCTCAGGGAGATGGATTAAATCAAGAAGTAGAAGAGATCAGTGGAGGATCACTCTCAACTGATGCCCAGGTCATTGGATTTCGCTTCTCCAACATCAACGATCCAACATTCTAGAGAATCTGGTGTTCAAATGCAAGAATCCTCCAACTATCAGCAAGGATCACCGGCGATGACACAGGCTCTAGGATCCTCTTCTCAAGTTCAGGGATCCTACTTCCAGCCTCAAGGATCATCTATCCTTCAGCGAGGATCACTAGGAATCACGGATCCTCAAGGATTCTTCTACGAACCTGCATTATTGCAAGGGATGTACCAGTCCATAGGATTCTATACACCACACCAAGGATCCTCGTCTCAAGTTCAAGGATCCAACTTGTTCCAGGATCAAGGATCCTTAGGGAGCCAACCATCCAGGAACTCCGAAGTTCATACAGGAGACTTCATTCCTATGCAGGCTATTGCTTCATCTGGTCCAACTGTTGCACCTGAAGTGCCTTCTTTTGGATATACTTCCAGGATACTGGTTCCATACCAATCAGGAGTTAACAATTTCAATACGTCTTTTGGTACTAATTATGGTTCCATGCATGATACAGGTATCAATCAGACCATGGCTAGGGAGCTCCAGAAGCTTAAGGATATGATATCAAGCATCCCAGGAGTGGTTAAGCCCTATCCTGAGATCCCGGATGGAAGTCACAGGGTGTCTCGTTTTGCACCTCCTATATGCAATGCTGAGATACCAAAACGCTTTCAAACCCCCAACATGAAGCTTTACGATGGTACAACTGATCCGGAGGAGCATGTGGCACAATACCGGGAAAGGATGGAGATCAACCCCATTCCAGAAAGGTTAGAGGAAGCCTGTCATTGCAAGGGTTTCGGATCCACACTCACTGGATCAGCATTAATGTGGCTGCTAAGTCTTCCTCCTTACTCAATTACTTCATTTTCTCATTTAGTTAATTTATTCAACAACCAATTTTCTTGTAGTAGAACCACTAAACGATTGCCTAGTGATTTATATAGAATAACACAAGGCCGTGATGAATCATTAAGAGATTACATCACTAAGTTTAGTAGAGAATCCTTGGAAATCCCTAACCTTGATATCGCCACTGCTGTGGAGGCATTCAAAATGGGATTGCTGAAGGATTCTTCATTCTATAATGACCTTGTTATGACACCTTGCAGGAATTTAGACGAAGTGAGGAACATGGCATTGAGGTGCATTCGTTTAGAGGATGATAGAAGGATCCAAGAAAGGCTACCAGGATCCTCAAAACAGGAAAAGCAGGGATCATTCTTTAAGAATAACAGATCCAAGTCATACTCTAAAAACGACAACCACAATGTGCATGCAGTCGAACAAGACGAAGACGATGAGAATTATCCTTCAATCTCTGAATATTGTTTTTCTGCTGATAATAATGAACTAATCCTTGCTATGCAGAATTTAGGTGACAAAGCTAGGTGGCCGCGAAAGAATGACAAGCCTACAGCCACCAAGGATAAGTCTAAATGGTGCGCTTATCATGAGGATTTAGGTCACCTTACTGATGAATGCATAGCCTTGAGGAAGGAAATTGGTTATCTTCTCAGCAGAGGGTACCTGAAGGAGTTGTTAGGAAGAAAACGTTCTAGGACTCAGGATCCTGAAAAGGTTCTTGAGAGGGCCCCTCCTCCACCAGCTGATGCACAAATTATCAACCTCATCTCTGGAGGTTCTAACATATGTGGAACATCGTTTTCTGCGGCCAAAAGACATGACAAAGAAACAAAGATGGAAAACGGAGAAAGACCAGTTCGAACTTCAACACTTACTCAGCAGAAAGTGATATCATTTGATGAGGACGATCGTGTAGATATACAGGATCCTCATCACGATGGTTTGGTTATTAACTTGTTTATTTCTAACCACTTTGTTCGCATGATCCTTATTGATGGAGGAAGTTCAGTGAACATAACACTATTGGATGTCCTAAAAAAGATGAACATTCCTGAATCCGAAATCATCCAAAGATCATTGATGCTTGTGGGATTCAGTGGAGAAACCAAGAATACACTAGGGGACATCAAACTCCCAATTTATATAGAGGGAGTGAACTCTATCCAAAAATTCTGTGTAATAGATTGCTTATCTTGTTATAATGTTATCCTTGGTTGGCCATGGATACATGACATGAAGGCAGTCCCCTCAACATATCACCAATGTGTCAAGCTCCCAACTCCATGGGTAGTAGTCAAGATAGAAAGTGATCAGCAGAAGGCAAAGAACTGCTACACCTCTTTAATGAAACTGGCTTCCAAATCCAGGGAGGCATAGCAATTAAAGTATCATCCTAAAGACGTCATGGAGGCTAGAGAACAAGACGTTAAGGATATTCTGTTAGACCCTGAGGATACTGAATCCAAAGTATATAGGATCTGGGATCCAATATGGCATAGAGCAGGATCTAGTATCCTTTTTGAAACGAAGAAAGTCTACATTTACATGGAAACATGAAGACATGATAGGTATCTCAAAAGATGTCATTACTCATAAACTTGGTATTGACAAATCTTTCAGGCCAATACACCAAAAAAGAAGAAAATTTGCACCTGAGAGAAATGACATCATTCAAGAAGAGGTAAATAAGCTACTAAAGGCAGGCATGATTAGAGAGGTCAAGTATCCAAGATCGCTGGCCAATGTGGTTGTAGTTCAAAAGAAAAACGGAAAGTGGAGGGTATGTACCAATTTTACTAATTTAAACAAGGCATGTACCAAGGATCCTTTTCCTTTACCACACATTGACTCCTACGGCGGGTTATGAGCTGTTAACTTTTATGGATGCTTCATCCGGATTTCAGCAAATTCAGATGGAACCATCTGATCAAGAGGATACAACATTCATGACACCCACCGACATATATTGTTATATTGCTATGCCCTTTGGTTTAAGAAATGCATGTGCTACATACCAAAGGTTGGTGAATTTGATGTTCAAGGAACATCTTGGACACGCAGTGGAGGTATACATAGATGATATGGTGGTCAAGTCTAAAAGAGCTAAAGGTCACCTGAAGGATCTTGAAGAAGCATTTAATATCCTTGACCAACACAACATGAAGTTGAATCCTTCCAAATGCCATTTGGAGTTAAAGCTGGAAAATTTTTAGGATATATGGTGACCAAAAGAGGAATTGAAGCAAGTCCGAAGCTGATCAAAGCCATAGTCAACATCAAATCTCCTGCCAATGCTAAGGATGTACAAAGATTAACAGGAAGAATTGCAGCTTTGAACAGATTCATCTCAAAATCCTCAGAAAACTGCAAGGATTTTTATGATATTCTGAGGAAGAATAAGAAGTTTGAATGGACTGAAAAGCATGAAGCTGCTCAACAAGCCCTCAAGGATTACTTATCCTCTACGTCAGCTTTGATGAAACCAGAAAATGGGGAACCATTATCCTTATACCTAGTTGTCTCAGGTAAAGCGGTAAGTGCGGTCCTAGTTAAGGATCATGAAGGCCAACAAAATCCGGTATATTATGTAAGTAAAAGTCTACTTGATGCTGAGGCCAGGTATTCTCATTTAGAGAAACTTATTCTTGCTTTAATCATGGCTTCTACTAAACTTAGACATTATTTTGAAACTCATACTATTATTGTTAAAACTAACTTTCCTATTAAGAATGTTCTCAGGAAACCTGAAATGTCAGGAAGAATGGCAAAATGGGCAGTCAAGCTTAGTGCATATGACATTAAGTATGAACCCAGGACTGCCATCATGTCCCAAGCTCTGGCTAACTTTGTGGTGATTTCAGTAGTGATCTACAAAGGGAAGCTGAATTAGAAGTGCAACAACTTGGAGAGACTAAGGATCATTGGACACTCTTCACAGATGGAGCCTCAAATGTCAAGGGAACTAGACTTGGCTTACTACTAAAATCGCCACAGGAGGGACATTATACCCCAATCTATAGCATGTGAATTCCAAACCACCAGTAATAAGGCAGAGTATGAGGCCTTGATAGCAGGTTTGCTATTAGCTAAGCATATGAGGATCAGGTATCTTCAAGTATTTGTGGATTCTCTGTTAATTACTAATCATTATAATGGTTCCTATGCTGTTAAAGGTGAGAAACTAATCAAATATTTGGAGATAGTCAAGAAATTGGCGGACTCTTTTGCTTTTTTCAGCCTAACACAGGTACCCAGGGAAGAAAATGCAGAAGCTGATGCTTTAGCTAATCTAGGTTCATCACTAAAGATACTAGAGGATGTGAAGATACCTATCATCCACATTTTAACCCCTGCAATTAAGGAATGCGAAGCAATGGAAATAACAGAGGATTCTGCAATTATTCCCGGTGTTGAACTGCAGTCCAATCCAGGATCCTGGATCCTTCCAATAATGAAGTATATTCAAAATGGAGAAATTCCCATAGGAGAGAATCCTAGAACCTTCAGGATTAAGGTATGACAATTTACCATAATGAATAACATGCTATATAAGAGATCTCTTGCAGGACCCTATTTACGATGCATTGAAGATCCTGAGATTCAGGAAGTCTTGAAGGATTTTCATGAAGGAGACTGTGGAAATCACACTGGGGGCAGAGCACTATTTTCAAGGATCCTCAGAACAGGATATTATTAGAAGGATGCTGTGGAGTATGCAAGAAAATGTGATGCTTTCCAGAGACATAGTAATATTCTTCATCAACCAGCAGAACCTCTACATCCTATATCCTCCTCTTGGCCATTCATGAGATGGGGAATGGATATAGTAGGCAAACTTCCCAAGGCACCAGGAGGAAAGGTGTTTATGCTAGCTATGACAGACTATTTCTCTAAGTGGATAAAAGTAGAAGCCTTTGCCCAAGTCAGAGAAAAGGAAGTCATATCTTTTATTAAAAGAAATATCATAACTAAATTTGGAATTCCTTCTGAAATTGTTTGTGATAACGGATCCCAGTTTATTGGGAGTCATACTACTAACTTTTGTGACAGCTGGGGGATTAGGATGATAACATCAACACCAGTCCACCCACAAGCTAATGGCCAGGCAGAATCATCCAACAAGATCATTATCAAAAACTTGAAGAAGAAGCTCGGATCCAAAAAAGGAAAATGGGCTGAGGAATTACCTTATGTCTTATGGGCAGATAGGACAACTCCTAAGAATGCTATGGGTCAGACTCCATTCTCCTTGAAGAAATGGTAGTACCGACAGCCGGAACACGCATCCGTGATCCTGAAGCAAATGTTGAAACTCTAGTTCAAGACTTGGATACCGTGGAAGAACTTAGAGACTTGGCAAGGATAAGGTTGGCTAGCTATCAACAAAGAATGGCTGGAACTTATAACAAGAATGTCAGGGTAAGAAGATTTCAAGTCGGTGACATGGTATTGAGAAAGACATTTCAGAATACCACGAATCCTTCTGATGGCAAGTTAGCACCAAAATAGGAAGGCCCATATCTTATAGAAGCTGAAGCTGGAAAGGGGGCATATCGGTTATTAACCATGGATGGTGATCTTCTGCCAAGAGCTTGGAATGAGGATTCCACCTAAAGATGTATTTTATGTGAGGCTCAAGTATCCTTAAGCACTCTAATGTTCAGATTGAAGGATCCTCAAAGGATATATGATCCTTTGTTTGGTAACATTTTACTAATTCTTTCGTATCATGTTTATGGTTTATTATAAGGAATGGGTGTTAAATTCTTAACATCCAATTTTATCTAGTTTTAAGCTTTTGTAGAATTCACTTAAAGGATCTAGAGGTTGGCCACCTCTCCAAGACTTTGGGCATGTCCCCTACTTAAGGTATCTAATACCTTCTAAGGTTTAAATGTTTTCACCTTTCACACGAATTGGGTTTCAACACCCCACTTGTAACACATGTTATCCAAGTATAGTTGGAGACAATGGGACCAGTACCCGTTTTGGGGCTGACAATTTCATTGTTGTTGGCTATATGAAGGATCCTAAGTATAATGGTAGACGTACCATACATACGTTCCTAAGGTTTCTAACGTTTTCACGTTAGCGAAGGTTTTGGCATTTTCATGTCACAAGAGATTGGTTAGTCGCCAGTATGGGCCATACACCAGTATCCCAAGTTTTCTAACATTTTCACGTTAGCTCAAGTTTAATATTTTCATATTACCTACGATGATTGGGCTTGTCCCCAGCTGTCTGGGCTTGTCCCCAGCTGTCTGGGCTTGTCCCTAATTAATTTGGGCTTGTCCCCAGTTTGTTTTGTTTGGCTTAGCCCCAAGTTCATTTCAACAAGTTTTGGAGCTTTGGTGACTCACAAGTTAATTTAGAAAGGTTCCTGGACCCTTCAAGTTTATCTAACGGTGACTTGTTTGTTTGTACAAAGTTAGTTCCTAAGGATATAATATCCGAACTAGGATTTTCTGGAATGCTTTATTCTCATATTTGTTTATCTTATTGACTTTTCCCTGAACTTTGCACTTAAGGATATATGACTTATCTACATATATCTAATCAGATTTTATCTAAGATTATTATGTACAAGAATTGGAAAATTTTTAACAATATGAAGTTTTCTAAGTCTTTATAAGATAAAACTTATGATTTTCACAAACAATGTATTTGAACATGGAGACATAAGCATAACAATTCAACTTTGCCAAACAACTGAACAACACCAGGGATAGTCAAAAGTCTAATGTTATTAGGCCCATTAATATTTATCAAAAGTATCCGGCTCGGATTTCACCAGCAAAACGTGGACCATCCATCCAGGCCGGATTGGGTTCATCTAACAGTTATAGTTTGTGCAGAAAAGCAAAATGTGGGAAATAAAGAGCAGGATAACAAAGGCTTTATCCCCCAAACAAAGGATCCCTCCACCTTTGTTATCCTACCTATTGTCTAATGGATCAGTGATCCTTAAACCTAGATCTACTAACCACAAATTGTTCAAGACAACCAACCAAAAGATATAAAAAATGGGCTCAGGCCTTTTCTAGATTATCCTTCATTGCCCATTGGTTTGCCATTACCTTCAGCAGCTTCAACCACCATCTCTTCAACTTCCTTCTACACCCAGCTGGATCCTGCTTCGCCTGCCACCACTATTGCCAGTTCTGGTGTGCACCCGCCAAGGTTGTTTAGAGCCATCTCCCAAGAAGCCACGTCCCATGAAGACCTGTCAAAACCAGGATCACCAGCCTCCTTAGCCATCTTGGTCATGGATTGAAGGACAGACTTGGCCGCGCTTAGTTTGGCTTGCTCAGCCACCTCCTTTATCTGCTCATTGGCAGTGGCCTCAGCTTCCCTCAGTATCTTCTCCAGAGCCTTCTTCTCCTTTTCGAGCTTGGACATGTCTTTGTCCTTAACAACAGCAATGGAGCGCATCCCAGCCAGAGTGTCTTCGTACTCGGCCATCCTCTTCTCATAATAGAGCTTCACATGGCCAAACTCCTGCAAAACAATAAACAATCTTCAGGATACCGGATCCTTGCAAACATGTAAAATATAACTGTCAGGTTCAGGGATCTTTACCTCAGACAGAGCATCATGGAGGCGTTTCTCGATGTCGAAGAGGTTTCCCTCTGGTTCAAAGGACTTCTTCCATTTTGAACCAGACTTAGCTCTGGTAGTGACTTGGCGAGGTTCAGCAGCAAGGGTGTTCTTCATTGGCTCCTTTTTCATAGCCTTAGAGAGTATGATGTTGTTGATATCATCGAGGGCAAAGTCTCTGGACTTGGAAGTTGATTTCTGGACACCTAGTTATCATACATCATGCAAGACTGATTCTGATAGCATAGAAACCTAGATTTGATATCTAATGTCCATAATAGCGGAAATATTACGACACGATTAACAAGTAAGAAGAATTAAACAGTTAAACGTTAATTTTATTGATAAACTTCAAATCTCCAGTTTGACAGAGCTTCGCTACTTAGAGCACCAAAGTTTACAAATGACAAGACACAAGCTAGCTATATATAGGCTAGTAAGTTCGTTGGTGGAGGGGAAGTTCGGGCAAACTTGACATAGTCAAGTTCGGCCGAACTTGAATTCTCAATATCATCACAAGCGAACTTGCTACCATTTTACATAAATACTTGATTTCGCTAGCCTATTCACATCTAGTCTATACAGACTCGATATAAGACTAAGACATAGACATTCTACACCAACAAACTCCCCCTTAGATATCGTCTTCGTCTTTTATCAGTCTTCAAACCTCTGTGTTAAATAAAACTTTAACACATACGACCAAAGAAGTTATTTTACGGCTTCTTTCGTCTTTCCTGCTTTGGATCTTGTGTTTGATCAGTAGGTGGCACTTTATTCATAAATTGAAACCTTCTGAGCCTTGCCGCCCTACCTCTTTCATTTATCTCTTCGAGACACTTTTCTTCCTTAAAAAATTCTACACGTTCAAGATCCCTCCAACTCGATTCCCGCATCCTACCAGAGTTCACTTCCCGTGCATAGCATACATTAACGACTCTCTGATATTGCATAGCTTGTTCTTTTTCACGTTCTTCGAACACTATCTTGCTGTAGAACAAACACTTTATATCTTTCTTCGAACAATTAACTAGCCACATCGGGTCTAGTATCCTTATCGTTCTCCACAACCCTCTCATACCTTGCACACCAAACATTTCAACCCTCTCCTTTGTAATATCCAGATGATCCTCAAATCATAGAACAATCACAGCTTCACACGTATTTCGATCAATCTACCATCACTTAAACAACGGATAAAAATTCTGTTCGATAGGCATCAACGGCATGTTTCTCATCGCTCTCGGGCGTTTCATGATCAACGTAATGTCTTTCTCCCCAGTCTTCTTGTTTGTTTTGATACGTCGTCTAGGGATTAAAGGCTTCCAGTGTTCAAAACCTTTGGTTGCGTCATACTTGATCATTTTCCACAGTAATTGATCAATAAACTTCATGTGGTATGTTACATTCCTCGTTTGAACAAGTTCTTCAACATCCCAGAAAGGTAGTGTCTTGAAATCTGCAAGATATTTGAAGTATTGAACTCCAAATTCCCGTTTAATGGCATACACATTCAGTTCTTTAAAACCCCCAGCTTAGGATATCACCTAATGACACATCTTTGTCTCTGGTAAAGGATGCTAGTGGTCGTTGAAACTTTCTTTCACGAGGCATTTCTTTAAACCAGGATTTCTTAGCTTGTGCGATCTCCTCCTTTGTCATTGGCTTTGGAACTTTTCCTTCATGCATCGACACTTTGATCTTTTCGTTTAACATATCCTCGTTCAACTGCTTATATATCTCCTCGAACATAGGAAAACTATCTGTGTTTTGACCAACATACTTCACAGCTTCGTCTTTCTCTTCATCAGAGGACCAATCTTCCACTATAACTCTGCTATAATCATCTGCCTCATATCTACGTCGATAATGATACTCGTTAGGCTCAAACTTATTCACATTCAGTACTTGCTCTTCAAAATCAAAATCAAGTGATTCTGCATCAACGTCGATCAACTTTGCAAGATCTTCTTTAGTGTAGTTGTCACGAATTTACCCTCTTCCACATTGTGTTCAAGCATAAGTATCAACGGCTTTGTTGGGACTGCAGCAACAGGATTTTCAATAGTAATAGTGTCAGACATATTAATATCATCAGTTGGCCCTGTTTGCCCTGACTCCCCCTCATTCTGATCATTCATAGCATTCGCCTCATCGTTTAGAAGATCAGTGAAATCAAAGCTTTCATTCACTGCTGCATCAACCACCTTAATCCCGGTACCACTAGGATCATCATCATTACCTCCATCATGGTCAGAATCATCTTTCGGATCATCAGTTGGTGGTTCATCATCTTTTTCCTCATCTTCTGCTTCATCATCGTCCTTTTCTTCAGTAACGGTTACAGTATCAGAAGGCTTGACAGATTCGTCAACCTTAGAAACCTCAGACTCAGAAGCTTTCTCAACATTCTCATCAACAGGCTTTTCAACTTCAGAAGATTTTGGTGTATCACCTTCAACACCTTTTCCTTTTCCACTTTCTGCAAGCTCTTTCTCAGCTCTTTCTCTTGCCTCTTGCCTATCTAATCGATCATATTCAGCGATAAAGTTGATTCCAAGACTATTAGACAACATTTTCTGCATTCTTGTGAACCTTCTATCATTTAGAGCTTTATCATTTTCAGATCAGCAATCTCTGTCTGCAGCTTTTCATTTGCATCTTGTAAGCTTTCAATCAATGCCTTCATGAATTCATGATCATTTTCTAACACCTTGATCTTATCTTCCATCATTTCTTTTTCAACAGAGCTTTGATTAACCTTCTTGATTAGCTCGTCCTTTTCAGATTCATTCTTTGCTACTTTATCTTCCAAGATCTTTACCCGCTTTTCAAGAACATCCACATCTGTTTCAGGAAATAAATCATCTAAATATTGAAGATCAACCGGCACATTTGGAATATCACCAAATATCTTTGTCTTTGGAGTTTTTGGTGTTGATTTAGGAGTATCATCCTTTGGAGTAGATTTCTTTGGATTTGAGCTTTCAAGATGAACAACTTTAGGATCTGGAGATTGTATCACTGGAAGATCTAACAATACAGTCTCAGGAGGTTCTTGTGTAACTCCTGGACATTCAGCCTCAGAAGAAATAACAACAGGAGGTTCTTGTGTAGGAGGTTCTTGTGTAACTCCTTTCTCCTGTGCACCAGAAGGTTGTTGTGCTGCTTCTGTGCTTTTAGGCTTTCTGATGTATCTCCTACTTGTAGCTTTCTTTGTTTTCTTGCCTTTGATCTTTGGAGACCCTGTAGTCTTCGTCATTGAAGCTACTGCAGACTTCACACGCTTAGTACTTTTCTTTGGTCTCTCCTCGTCAGACTCTTTTTCTAATTCAGGATCAAAGTCAGCATCAGTTTCTTTGACCTTTTCTGCTTCTGTTTCAGCTATTGATTTCTTAGTAGCTTTCTCGATCCAATCATCACTATCATATTCATTAGTTGCAGAAATCACATCATCCTCTTGAGTAGTCTTTTCAACTTCCTGACTCTCTGTCACTACTACTGCACTAGAACCAGCCTCTTTTTGCACATTTATAGGCTCGTCTTCATCTATAAGCATCGTGTCAGCTTTCTTGGATGCTCGTTTCTTTTTTTTCTCGACCTCAGCTTTTAAGAACCATTCACTGTGAGCTTTTGTCTTGAACGTTTTAAACCATTCCTTCTCAGCATTTAATTCTTTCTCATCACCACTACCGTCGGTTCTCCATTTGTTTTCCGCCGGTACAACATAATTTTCATTCTTTATCGCCCAAATATTGGTTTTGCCACAAGTGCCGAATCCTGCTTCTGAAACTTTAACAACTTCTTTACAGTGGTTTCATCGAGATGACTGAAGTAAAGAATATCATTCGGATCCGTGCAATATCTATAAACTTCTTGTCGATGAGCATTTGCACAAACCTCTGATACAAAGACAATCTCGTATCTTCCATATTCTTCTACATATGAGTAAAAACAAGCTTTGAATAGTTGAACGGCTTTTTTAGAATCAACGCCGTAGCCATGCATGCCATATAATCATGTACATCATTGAGACCCGCCTTTCTATGACTGAATGTGTGAATGATTGCATGCATGAGAAACTTGTAGGGGTTTGGAACTTCCCCTTACTTCAGTGTCGGCTTGTTCACGCTTCCTTTATAGCCTATTCGGTAGAAACAACCACGAACCATCTTCTCGTCTAGAAAAATAGGATCATCTTTGTTGTCGTTGAATTGTAATATCCTGCGAATACCCTCATCAGTGACTGTGATCTCTTTGTTCTCGTTTCCGACTTGAATAGACAACGTAATAGTCTTCTTGTCTTCACTGAGACTTGCATGCATCCAGAAAAGATAAGTGTGCGATCGATAAGACACTGTTCGCTCAGTAATAGCTCGATGTATAGGACAATCCTTTAAGAATTTCAAAATGCTTTCGTATTCCTTCAAAGATGGACACAATACCTTGTCAAGTGTAATACAAGTGTTGTGGAATTTAGAATAATCCATAGTGATTACCCGCACTGGTGCTTGAACCTGAAAATCGACGCAAAACATTTAGCACACATTTCGAGAAAACGTTACAAATTTTTCAACATTTAACATCAAGTTCGGGCGAACTTGATGTTGATATTGCAAACAGATTAAGTCAAGTTCGCCCGAACATGTTACAACACATGTTCAACATATCAATTATAATTTCGGGCGAACTTACACGTTTCAACTTTCTAAAACCTAAGTTCGGTCGAACTTCTGAAAACCTTCAATTTTTCATTTCTTAGCCTAAGTTCGGTCGAGCTTATGAACTGCAACTTGGATCATTATCTTATGTTGCAAGTTCGACCGGACTTGATGAACAAGTTCGGCGAACTTGTCATCTTCTCCAACAAATCATGCAAAAACTGATATGTCCAATCATGATCAAATCCATCTTAATTACACGGTCAATTTATGCTGATTAACACGTTTTTAAGTCCAATTTGTCTGACAAACACCTAGATTTATCAATTTTGACAAGTTCAGATCTAAATTAAGCGATTAGGTTCAGTTTACGGTTCAAATCTTGAATTCTCACCTCTTCCATTGCAATAAGTGTGCAAATCACCTAAGGCAATTCAAATTTTGGCAGAATAACGACTCTAAATTGACAATTTTAACAAATCGCTCTTAATCGTCAAGTTCGCTCAGAGGTTTATGAAACTGATACTGAAGTTCGGCCGAACTTGCTTTGTATTTATACACTAGCAAGTTCGGGCGAACTTGAAAGCCCATAATATGAAAGCCCAAGTTAAGTCCGGGCGAACTTACTCAAACACCTATCAATATCCAAACAAGTTCGGTCGAACTTGTTTCAAACTGAAACTTTAAATTGTTAAGCAAGTTCGGCCGAACTTGCCTAAACTCAATTTCAACTTTTCAAGTTTTTGCAATTTTAATCCCTGAATTTTTCACATTTTACCAGTTCTAAAGATCCACTCAGTTGACTACGTCCAAGTTAATGACCTTGGTAAACCGATTTGTCTGCCGAGTCCAAGTTAATGACCCCGGTTTGACCCGATATGAACAAACTGTTGAACTTTTCAATTTTTTTCAAAAATCAAAGTTTCAATTAATGAACTTTTCATCGTTTTTGGCTTATCAGATTTTACAGATTAGCTCCCAGCCTGTTTTCAATTAGATTCCCACCAGTTTAGCACCTTACCAGACTTCGAAAACCCGTTCTCCAACATTGATTTGCTGAAAACAATGTAGAAACAAAATCTTTTTGTATTTTTGTAAGTTTATGCTAAAACACATTGAAAATCTTTTTGGTTTTAATCTGTAAAGCAGATAAACTATGTATAGGACAAAATAAACTATGTACAAACATATTTACAGATATATTTTTGTGAATTCGTGTCTAAGGATCATATCAGTTGATTGAGACATATCACCAGTACCGTTGACCTTTAGATGACTTTAAGTTTTAAACTCGTTTACCTAGATTGTCGATATGTTTGTCCACTTAAACTTTACCACGTTTCTCAACTGTTCCAAGATGTATTAGGTTATGATTTATGAAACTTGACTTAACTGTGTTTCCTACTTCTTGAATATACTCCCGAATCCAGATTCCTAGATTTCATCTTACAGGTGAATATAGCGTAATTGATATATGTATCTGGGTTAAGGCGAGGTCTTGAGAGCTCAGGTTAATACCACCGTATCGACAAAGAGATGAAGGCTCGACTTAAAGGTGTGTTCCATTTAAGGAATCTTTTCAGCATTGCAAATGATTAGATCTTTCGATTCTTTTCAAATTAAGCATGAAATTTAGGGGTTTATAGCGAAAATATTATAGAAGTTCTAGGCTATTGCTTCCGCAAAATCAGAAGAACTTGTATAATACCCCAGTTACCAACTATCTATAAAGACCTCGTATCTTCGAATCAGGTAACTCTTCAATCGAAATTTCGGAGTACTAAGTCCATATATCCAAGATGTGTTAATCCACAAGTTTAAGAAGTTGCTAAATTTAATTTATATCCCGGAAAAAATCTACTGAACGTGTTAAGCCTATCGACACATCCACAGTAAGACTTGTTTATCACTTTTAAACTTTTCATTTCTTTAGCGTACTGTGATAGTCCACTGATGTACTATCATTTTCTTTTGTGACACCGAAATCTTTTTGTCTTTTTCAATGTTTTTGTACTTTTTGATTTTTCATATATTTTTGTATTTTCTCAAATTTTCTCCCCCTAAAATCAAAAACATAGTTTTGAATTTTAGTTTTTAAGAAATACTAAGCTAAAAGATAGACAAACCAATGTGGATCACGTGAACTCGTCGTCTGATCCGTATTCAACCTCAGCTTCCGCACCTGTCAGCAAATTTTTAATACCGTTAAGCCTCATTAGATATTTAAATCTTGTTAAAGGAAATGCTTTGGTATAAAAATCAGCCTTTTGTTCATCGGTTTTGATTTTGTCTATTCGCACCAACTTCTTTTTGTAGCCGTCATGAATGAAGTGATAACGAATTTCAATGTGTTTAGTGCGTGAGTGATGAACACGAATTTTCATGATATCGATCGCTGCCTTATTATCTACAAATAAAGGCGTATCAAGAAACTGCAGACCATAATCCTCATCTGTTGTAGAATCCATAGGATTTAAGAACAACAGTTGGAAGCAGAAATGTATTATGCCTCACAGGTACAGAGAGAGACCGTGGTCTGTTTCTTGCATTGCCATGTTACCAAACGAGTTCCTAAGAACTGGCAACCCGTGGTTGTAGATTTAGAGTTCAACTTATCCACCCGAAGTCTGAGTCAGCGTATCCCGTAAGATCAAAATTGTCGTTCTTTGGATACCACAAGCTGGTGCTTGGACATCCCTTCAAGTATCGGAAGATTCGCTTGACTATCTAGATGTGTGACACTCGAGGACTAGACTGGTATCTCGTGCATAGGCAGGTAGGATACATGATATCTGGGCGCGATGCCGTCAAATACATCAAAGATCCTATCATCAATCGATAGAGTGTGTCATCAACTTTGGTTCCCGTCTCGTCAATGCAAATTCCATGATTCAGTGCCAGCGAAGTCGAAAGCGGCTTCGAGCTATCCATTTCAAACTTCTTGAGAATGTCGTGAACATACTTTGTCTGATGAATGAATATGCCGTCTGGTAACTGATCGACCTGTAATCCAAGAAAGAATTTTATTCCGCCCATGGAGGACATCTCGAATTTCTTCTTCATGATCTTTTCGAACTCTTTGCAAAGACTATCATCCGTTGAACGTAGATGATATCATCCACATAGATTTGTACAATGATTAGATGACTTCCGACTTCTCTGGTAAACAATGTACTATCCACTGTGCCTCTTGTAAAGCCATTTCCAACGAGATGTTGCGATAACGTCTCGTACCAAGCTCTCGGGGCTTGGTGTAATCCATATAAGGCTTTATCCAGGAGATAAGCTTTGTTCTTGTTCAGCAGATCGATGAACCCCGGTGGTTGGCCGACGTACACTTGTTCTCTAAGTTTACCATAGAGAAATGCAGATTTTACACCCAACTGGTACACCTTAAAACCTTTCCAAGCTGCGAATGCAAGGAAAATGCGGATAGACTCTAATCGTGTAACCGGTGCGTATACTTCTGTGTAGTCAATACCTTCTTGCTGGTGGAAACCTTTGACAACCAACCGAGCTTTGTTTCTGACTATTACACCTCGATCGTCTCTTTTACACTTGAAGACCCACTTCGTATCTATAGCTTTATACTTCGGTGGCAAGTCTACAAGCCTCCAAACACCCGATTTCTCGAATTGTAACGTTCCTTTTGCATTGCTATCACCCAATTCTCGTCACCCAGAGCTTCATTAACTATTTTTGGCACTATTTGAGAAATGAAACATGAATAGTAGCAGTAGTTTTGAGTAGGAGCAACTCGGGTGTAGAAACAACTAAGTGCTTTGTTGATTTGGCTTCGTGTACGCACACCAGTTTGCAATTCACCTATAATATTTGTTGAAGGATGGTAAGAATATGATCTTGGCATTTCTTCGCTAGGAACATCAACTGAGCTTTGCTGACTTGAGATGTTTTAATCAACAATCAATTCAACATTAGGAGCACTTGATGAAGCTTCGTTTTGATTTCTCGAGCTAGCAGATTGATTTAACATGTTAGATATATGCTCAACTTCTTCATCCGATGAAGATTCACCATCAGCATCAAATGTCGGCGCTTCATCAGAGTCAGAATTCTGATTCTGAGGCATACTTGGCACCGTTGTTGCATTTTCTGGTTCGGAAGACACATTCGATGGAGTTATAGACGGTGTTGCTTCTGCTTCAGAAATATTTTCAACTTGAACACCACTATTACTAGGACCTGCTTCGGAAGATGAAGAATCCAAAGTGGGTTGATTAACCACAATTGGTCTAATGATTTGTTCCTGATTTGCCGACTGTTGAAGATAATATAACGCTGCGATTTCTTCTTCAGACGGTTCTTCCGGCAAGTCGAATGACTTCCAAAGATCCTGATAGTTGATCAGCCATGCGTCGCCTCTTCTTTGAATAGGATCCGTATAGTTGAAACAATCAACATGCTGTGCTTCAATTACCTTTCTCAATGAGGGGACATACATTCTTCGTAGCGGACTCGCATAACCGACAAAGAAACCTTCAAGCGATTTGGCCCCAAATTTACCATCTTGATCGATTACAATACATGGCGCACCAAATGGCTCTAAGAATTTCAAGTTTGGCTTCCGTCAGTTTATTATTCCAAAACATGTCTTTTTTGATGGTTTAACAGTTAGAACCCTGTTTAGTGTGTAGCAAGCCGCTGCAACTGCCTCACTCCAGAAGCTGACAGGAAGTTTAGAATCCGCAAGCATAGTCCTTGCTGTTTCAATTAAGGTATGATTCTTCCTCTCAGCTACACCGTTTTGCTGCGGAGTATAGGGTGCACTGAACTCGTGCAGAATACCCTTGGCGTTGCAAAATTCTTTCATCTTACTATTCTTGAATTCTGTGCCATTGTCACTGCGGATTCGTCGGACAGGAAGATGATAAAGGTTTTCTAGTTTCTTGAAAAGAATCACCAAGTTTCAAATGTTTCGTCTTTTGATTCTTGGAAGAAAACCCACGAATAACGCGAATAGTCATCTGTCACAACTAAGCAGCATAAGTCTCCTGAAATACTTCGAACGTTTACAGGACCAAATAAATCCATGTGGAGACGTTCAAGCGGCAACTTAATTGAATTCAAAATCTTCTTCGGATGTGACTTTTTGATCTGCTTCCCCCTTTTACACTACAAACAATGATCAGACATATGGAAGCTCCGAAGATTAAGACCCTCAACTAGATCATTATGTACCATAAAATTCATTTTACGTAAATGAATGTGCCCCATTTTCTGATGCCAAAGAATAGAATCTTTCTTAGTAGCCTTTGTCACAAAGCATTGTGCTGATTTTGATGATGTGGTAGCGACGCCCATATCTAAGACATATAAATCGTTCTTGCGCGGAGCTCGCATCAAAATCCACTCATCAGGTATTTTGAATCCCGGCTTTAAGATCATACACTCTTTATAGTTGAAATGCACCGTGAACTGTTTGTCACAAATCTACGAAATGCTCAGAAGATTATTCTCAAGCTCAGCAATGTAGTTCACTCGATCAAACGATACAACGCCATTGGAGAGTTTTCCCTCGGAGACAATTCTTCCACCTTGATTACCGGCAAATCCAACATATTCGCTGTTAATAGCTTTAATGTCGAACAAAAGAGCTTTCATCCCTGTCATATGTCTGGACGCTCCACTATCCAAAATCCACTTTGAAAGAACGGATCTCTGGAGCCCCTGCACATATTAAAATCTAGTTAAACAGCGCGACCCAAGCCTTCTTGGTCTTGGATTTGGGATAAAAAGCTTGGTAATCATCCTCATAATCTTCATCTAAGCCTCCATTGTCAGTTACATTTTCAAAGTTCACTTTCTTCTTAGCTTTTGTTGATTTGACAGTTTCGGTTTCGATCTCAGATTTTGATTCTTTCTAATTATCAGTCTTAACAAGCTCAGATTTGATAATCTCTGTTGTTGACTTTTTCTTAGCAATCCAGGCTTGTGATTTTATGTTTGCCTTTTTGATGTAAAACTTTGTTTCATTAGCCCTGGAAGTTTCACCTTTTTCGGAAATTGAGTTATTAAATTTCTTTTCAATTTTAGGTTTAACCTCAGGTTTGGATTCATTTCTTTTCAAAATCGTTATAGGTTTTACAAACTCTGGTTGCTTTGGTTTTACAACATCTGAACTTTCCTTTCTTCGAAGATAGACCGATTTCAGACACTTCCATGCAATATGACCAACTTCATTGCACTTGAAGCAAGTCCGATTATCATGTGAATGACCACTAGTGGATTTTACACCACTTGCAGCTTTGGTCTTATCTCGAAGTTCCTTCTGTTTCTTAAACTCGTCATTTGATTGTTTTCCAATCAAACTTTCCTCATGAACCGTGCTCGTTCCATAAACAAAAGTCATATTGTTGTTTTTATATTCTTGAAACGGTGACTTTTTCTTAACCGGTTCTTCTTCCTCATCTAGACCCAACCCAGCTCTCCGATTTTCCTTTTTAGACTTTTTAACATTTTCTTCCGATGAGATCGTGGGAAGAATATGATCGATGGCATATGCGTTAGTTGTATAACTTCTTAAAAGTTGTTGAACACGTTCTGTTTCAATGTTCATGTCCTGGAGTTTTTGTTTGGTTTCAGCAATGGTGTTGATGTAAATATTTATTGCCCTTTTTGTTTATCCATTACTGTTCCTTTTAACATCCTTACAGTATCGTGTTGTTCAATATTATTTCTGTCGAGCCTGCCCTAATCATCTTTCATTTTGTCATACGCTTCCTTCATTGTACGATAACCATATTTGAAATGTTCATTATGTACATTGAGTTCAGCGATGATTTGTGATTTTTTGGCACATTTAGCACATGGCTCGGTACATTTTGTGCAAGGTTTCTCAACCTCCACAACTAGCAATTTGACAACTTCCTTTTCAACTATCTTTACCTCTGGATCTACCTTAGTTAGATTTGCCATCATAGCTTTGTTGGCAATGTCCGTGAGGTTTTCAGCATTCACTTATCGAACAACATCAATAACTTCTTCATCAATCGATTTCTCCTCAATCACTTGCTCCTGAGAACTTCTATCAAAGTTACCTGCAAAACTAGAAGTTGAGTTAGACGATAAAATGCCTTGTGTCTTCATGTGAAGATAAGTCTCCTCTTCTTCTTGTTGTTGCCGATATTACTCCAGTAGAATATTCTCCAGGGCTGCGTCTTTACCAGATGTATCTTCGACAATTTCAGCCATCAAAGCAACTCCGGTTTTCTTACCAATAGAAGAATTCCAGTCAAAGCCATCATCCTCGTTGGTAGCAACCATTGCCTTCTCGGTATTGTTGGTTGATTTATCTTTAATATCAACTTGAGTCTTTTTCAGAAACGGTTTATATTGTAGTGATTTCTTGTAGTATTTGTTGCCACCTCCAAATAGACTCTGATTGCCCGTTGCTTCAGGATTTTTGCATTCTCTTTTGAAATGCCCTTTCTGTCGACATCTAAAACACATGACCTTTGATTTGTCGAAACCTAGCTTGTTGCTTGAATTTCTGATATCTCGGCCTGTGAGTGCAACAAACTTTGTCACCCTTCGAATGATAGAAGCCAACGACCATTTTATATCCATCAACTCAAGTTCTTCTTCGTCCACCTGATCATAGTCTTCTGCGGTCATTTCCGGATTACCGATCTTTCCGGCCACCAGACTTTCATATGATTCTAGAACAGTGGCGAGAAGTGACATATGCTGCTTAGCAACTTGCTCAGAAACAACATTGTTTAAGTTGACAACAATGTTACACTTGTATACATTTGGATCAGAATTCGTTTGTTGATTCTGATTTGCTTGACTTTGACACAAAGAATTTGAACCAGTGCTTGAGAACGAAGAACTCTGTGGACTTTGATCATATTGAGGATATGATTGATTCTGATTCCGTGGTGAAGAAGTTATATTTGCATTGAATGCTGTTTGAATCTTTGGGCTTGAAATGTTGTCTTGAACTCCGTTCTTGTAATATAGACCAACATCTTGAACAATGTTAGCATTCTTCGACTTTGCGATCTTTAGAAGTTCCATTTCATGACCTTCAAGTTTGTCGATGAACGCAGATAACTTGAAGAATTCCCAATTCGGACTTTCTTTTAATACTATAAGATAAGTAGTCCATTCTTCGTCAGGTAACGCATCTGCAAGCTTATCGATGTATTCCGGTTCTGTCTTCTCCAGGCCGTGTCTCCTCATTTGAACTTTCAAATGACAAAAACGTTCAATCATCTGTTTCATTGTCTCGCCCTTCAGCATGGTAAAAATATCAAATTCCTTCATGATAAGAGCTTTTTTACTCTTGATCATCTCTGCGCTTCCTTGTTATTTCTTTTGCAGTGATAACCATAGTTCTCTCGCAGTCGTGTACTCGGGTAACAAGATCAGAATATCTTCTTTAATAGACTGTTGCATGAGACTGATCATCTTTTTTCTCAGTAATGTACTCATCTTTCTGTATTGTGGAGTACTTGTACTTCTCCAAAACTTGCTGATTTTCGTCTAACGGAACAACATAACCTCTCTCAATAGCCACCCAGCTTTGGAAATGCATGGCTTGAACCCAATAACTGAACTTCTCCTTCCATCCCTTGTACTCGTCCATACTCATTAACTTCAGAGGTTTGACAGACGTGTCCATTTCGTTGTCAAGGTTGACTTGTTGTATCACATTAGCATTGGATATACCCACTCCTGACATAAACGCTCTCTGAAGATCATCCATCGCGAATATCAACACACGTACATTGAAAACACGTTCAAACTTTGAAAATAATTAGAACAACTACAAGTTTGGTCAAACTTGCAGTGATGAATGAAGAATTAAGATTTACACACAAGTTCGGTCCAACTTATGTGATTTGATTTGAAAATTATCCCCCTGGTGCAACTTCGAGCGGAGTTACAACAATTTTCAAGAAGAAACTTGCAAGTTCGGCCGAAGTTAGCTTAAGTTTCCTGATTTTTATCAAGTTCGAGCGAACTTGATAAAATTTCAATGAAAACTTATTAAGTTCGAGCGAACTTAACACAATTTCTTTCAAAAACCTTTCAAGTTCGAGCGAACTTGATAGAAAATCACTCAGAAAGTGATTTTCTAAGTCAAGTTCGGCCGAACTTGGGTTAAAAGTTTGATCATAGTGAGTTTTGAAAACATGGTTTTTGCAACAATTTGACACCAATTCGTTTGATTTTAGTCTCCAAACTCTCAGGGTTTATCTATGATGTATTTAACTTGACATATTCAAATTTGGACAGAATTTGCCAGTGAATTCTTCATTTTTGTGTAAAAGTTAAGAAAAATAGAAGAATGGAGTAGAATTGGAGATGTTCTTGTCTTGATATCAATCAAATCAGGCTATTCTAGCTCTGATATCACTTGTAGGACCAACACATCAAAAAGATAAGTTTTTAACTTAAACTTCTATTACTTTCTTACATTACATATTCTACGGTTACTCACTTGACATGCTGTAGGATGAGGAGGTTTGAACTTCTTCAATAGGATCCTGGATCCTCGCTTTAAAGGTTCTTTCTGCAGGATCAAGATCTAGAAACTTTTGTACCTGTTTGGCAACACCCGGAAGATTGGCAAGAACTGCAAAGTCTGTCACTAAAAAAAAGTCAAGATCAAAAACAGTTATGATACAAATGAAATACATCCTATCCTTCGATATCCACCTATGAGGCAACAAATTCCCTTCTGGAATAGAATCCCATCTGACGAAGTAAAATTGATTCTTCCAGAAACGATCGTTTTGGGTGGTTTTAAGGACGGGAACCAGACGGTGGGCTTTGACTTTGAATAAGAACCGATTGGAACCGTGGGTAACCAGGGAATACATGAAGGCTAGGTCAGAAAGATTGATATGTAAACTGTTTTTCTCAGCGGCTTCTTCGATAGTATAAGGGGTTCTCCAAAACATTGGCATCACTTAGCTGAAGCTAATGCCGGTAAGTTTGAAAAAACTCTGAGTCAAAGGCGGAAAGGGATATGAGAATCCAAGCAGAAAGGGTAAAGCGGGAAAGCAGACCCAAGTCTCTGACAAAGCATCGTTTCGAACGGATGGATCGAAAGGTCTGAAGACGGTTTCTGAAGGAAAACAGGGCTTTAGGTGCTGAATTTTGGATCTGTGAACTTACAGATCTCAGAGGAAGGGTCTTTAGCAAGTTTTGTGATGGGAGAGAATCACCGAACTTTCTGGAGCCGAAAGTCGGAGAGGATTTGGTATGCATGTTGCCGGAACTAAGAGAGAACACGAAGGAAAAGGAGAGGAGATTACCTGATTTGCAACGGAAGGATTTGATTTATGATAATAAATCTCGAAACTTAAAAGAATAGGGAGTTATCTCTTCCCTATTAATAGTGATGATTATTTTGAATAGCCAGTACAAGTCCCATCATCCATTATAACGGCTAATTTTGAATTTAATCTAATATGACAGCTGTGATCTATTATCACAACCGCCATATTGGGGGCAATTTTTAGGGCTATTTTTTATTTTCTTATAGATCAGGGATCCTTCCGGGTAGCCTGAGTTATTTGTTCCTGAAACCCACATGAGATACTGGAAGGATTAAGGATCCTTGGTTCTTGTAACGGTTACTAATAATTGTCTTCGATATGATGTTTAAGTGTAACGCAGGTATTGATAAAAGACTAAGTCAAGCTAGAATATTGGAATATGCTGGGAATTAAACACGTGCAAAAAGCCATAGAGACGTTGTGGATGAACGTGGGAGCTTCCCCTATTTTGCGGATAGTTAGTTGCTAACCGATACTTGTTATTTTGAGGGGATATTTAGCTCATTTAGAACACACCTCTTTTTTTTTGAATACATACGACACAATCTCTGCTTCTCTCACAATTAACTCTCGAAAACACACACTAGCTTATATTGTACCGAGCCCAATATCGTCCAAAGTTGTAATCTTTTTCATGCAATATAGTTGGTGATTGGTAGTTTCCATCACCCGAGGTTTTTTATGCCGGAGATCATTCGTTGATCAAAGGCTTTTTCCTCGTATAAATCCTTGTATTAATTGTCATTTCCATTTGATAATTGTTTGTACATTTGTTCATTAAACCAAGCACTCAACCTCACATTCAAAGTTTGATTACATTATCCTTAATCAGATTTTTGACCAAAACAGGACCCATGTATGATTTTTGATATAAAATTCTGTCAGCCATTTCATAGATCAGCGCTTTGTATTGAACTTTACGTGCTTCTGCCTTTCGTTCTGGAAGAGACCCGTGTTGTAAAAACATAATGATTAGAGACATCCATGATGGTTTCCCAACTTCTACGACGTTGACATGACGTAATGGTACAGATGGGTTTGTAAGTACCTCCATGCGCACCTCCTTGGCAAGATGCTTGAACTGGTGGCTGCTGACTTGCTAAGCGCATTTTTGCAACGATTGATATGAGTTATCTTGAACGTGTGGAAATTGGCAATTAAAGACTTTGCTTGATCCAGGTATAAAACCATTGTTTCTCCTTTTGCATCACAGATGCTGTTAATCTGACTAGCGACTAGCAAAGAATCAACATGTGCTTCAAGAATTTTTGCACCCATTTTGATAGCTAGGAGAAGACCAGCAAGGAAAGCTTCGTGCTCCGCTTCATTATTGGTGCTTTTGAAATCGAGTCTAATGGCATAAGTGAATTCATGATTCTCGGGGCTAACTAAACAGAGACTAGCCCCTGCGCCGTCATCATTGGATGCGCTATCTGTATGTAAAACCCATATACCATCGTCCACTCGCATTTTGAATAGCCTCACATTCTTGAATCTTTTCCACTGGTACTTTAGTAATAAAATCGGCTAGGACTTGGCCTTTGATGGCTGGTCGCGGTTTGTACATGATATTATGTCCTCCCAGTTCGATAGCCCATTTTGCTAGATGACCAGCAACATCAGGCTTGGGCAATATCTGACCCACATGATAGTTCGTAAGAACAGTGATGACATGCCCTGAAAAATACCTGCACAGTCTACGCGAAGCGTGAACTAGTGCCAGAACAAGCTTTTCCATTATCGAGTATCGAGTCTTTGGGTCAGTTAGCATCTTGCTGACATAGTATATTGGAGTTTGGACTCCGTCTCGTTCAACTAATATCACTGCGCCGACTGCAATAATGGATGCAGAGAGATATAAAATCAACGGTTTCGTCTTGCGCGGAGCTTTCAAAGTTGGCAGCTGAACGAAACACTCTTTCATTTCTTTGGAAGCCTTCTCTGCTTCTGGAGTCCATTGAAAATGGCTCTTTTTAAAACAATTGTGTCGCATGCTGATGAAAGGATAAGATTTTGCAGCATGATTAGCTAGGAAGCGATTTAGCGCAACAAATTTTCCAACTAAACGTTGCATTCCTTTGATGTTTGTTGGTGAAGGCATGTGTTGTATAGCTTTCACTTATTATGGATTCACTTTGAAACCGTCCGTGGTGATGATGAATCCCAAGAACTTCCCTTCTTCCATACCAAAAGAACATTTCCCAGGACTGAGCTTTAAATTAACCTAACGTAAGGATGTGAAGGTGCGCTGTATATTTTTTTTAACATTAACTCTTCATCAGGACTCATGATGACCAGATCATCGATGTACACCTCGACTGTGACGCCTATATCTTCACTAAAAATAGTATCCATCAATCTTTGATATGTTGCCCCTGCATTGCGGAGACCGAACGGCATTTTTGTGTAGCAAAATATGCCCTTCTCCGTGCGAAAAGCCATTTTATCTTCATTCTCCTTTTCCATCTGAACCTGATGATAACCCATATAACAATCCAGAAAACATTTCCAACGAAAGGATGCCAAAGAGTCTACTTTCTTGTCAATCTCTAGAAGAGAATAACAATCCTTCGGGCAAGCTTTATTAAAATCTTTAAAGTCAACACACATACGCCAACCACCGTTGTGCTAATGGACCATTACTAGGTTAGCAACCCAATTTTGGTATCGAACTTCTCTTAGATTCCAGCTTGTAGTAGCTCGGACACTTGTTCGTTCATTGCGTGAGTCTTTTCTGGCCCTAGGCTGCGCTTTGCCTGCACCACTGGTTCAACTAAGGTAAAAGTGTTCAACCAATGTTCCGCCACATCTCTTGGAACTCTAGTCATGCCAGCTGGAGACCATGCGAAAGTATCCATGTTTTTTAACAGAAGTTGCTTAAGTTGTGCATGGATTGCTGGAGACATGGAAGGGCCCAACAAAATTGTTTGCTCTGGGTATTTATTGTTAAGTACCCATTTCTTTGGTTCATTTGATATTGAAGGCTTCGCAACCTTCATTGGTGGCTCATCATCGGCAGACATAATTTCCTTTCGAGAATAAAGTATCGCTACTGTTTTGGTCAAAAATTAACGAAGCAATTAAGTGATCAAATTAGTTTTGTGAGGTAGTGTGCTAATGGTGTTTATGAAAAAAGTGTTGGTTTGCTTGTTTGTAAAAACAGTTTTCAGGATACGGCTCAGGATATCAAGTTGTATCAATAATCAAACAATGAGCAAAAATGTAAAGGTTGACAGGTGATGTACGAGGAAAGCCCTTGATCAATCTAGATCTTCGGCATAAAACCTTGGGAGCTGATAATCGCAACTGCCTTGTTCTTCTTATTACTCCAAAACCCAGGATACAACGCAAGATAATTCCCAGATCGTTGCTAAGTGTTACAAAAATTACTAGTGCGGTGTGTTTGTGTATAATTGTGAGAGAAAGTGTGAGAAGTCGAGAGTAGCGAATGTGAGTGTTGTGCCCTATCGATCTGGTTATCCAATATTTATAGTTAAAAGGAAAACAAACTCTCCTAAAATGATGGGATGCCTTGGAATATTCCCTAACAGACGTTATTGACAAGGTATAGCGGCTTCAACGTCTTTCTTCTAACTATTTAGTCCGAGTCTTCAGGTGAATGAGTCTTTATGAACGTTGTGATCCTGTAACTATGACCTGCACGTGTATAATTAGTAACTACCAGGATACTGCACCAGGACGTTACCAATATCCTGGTCCGGTATCCTAATCGTAATAAGAAATAACAAAGTCAGGATATAATTCAGGATATGGGCTCAGAATTTCACCCTTAACAATTGTCCCCAAAATGTTACCGTTTGAGGATACTGAGCATCAACGGTTACATTTTTCACGAATTTCAAGGTCATTACGAGATGAGACTTTGATGTGACAACTTGCAACTACTCAGCCTATAAACACTCCTCATCCCCCTATATCGATTCATCTTTATCTTCATTTGGCTTCACCGAGAAATCAAGAGGTAACCCATTTCTCTCTTTCCTCATTCTTTTCCTTCTTCCTATTCTCTAATTCCGGCGAAGATATGACAAGACAGACTAGATCAAGCACCGGTGATTTTACACCTTCGTTCACGCCACAAAACCTTCTTCGAAATCCTGATAAAGATGTGTGTTCATTCGACAATGCTCACCTGTCGTCCCTCAAGACTTTGGGTATCTTCCCAGAAGGGACGGTATTCCCGGCTATATGACCGGGAAATCCCGTCAGATATGGTGTCTGATGAGTGGCTCTGCTTCAACGCTTATCCATTTACCTTGGGCCTTCGATTTCTCTTTTCTGATTTCATTACTGATTTCTTTCACACCACCGGCCTTAGTTTCAGCCCAACCATGCCCATGCTATGGAGGGTTTTGGCTGTTCTTGATCACATCAAGAACGAGCACATTCCTGAGCTCTGTGTTAATGACCTTCCCATCGCTTACAGGCTAAGATCCCACGGATCCAATCGGTTTTTGTCCTACTCCACTTCTAGCGATCCTTTAATACTCCAGGCCACCAAGAATGAAGAGGAATGGAAATCCAAGTTCTTCTTTGTAAAAAGATATTCAATTCCTAGTGGAGCAGATTATCCGGTGAAGTGGTTAACCAAGGGTAGGAACTAGGGTTTTAGGGTTATCCCTACATATATCCTATTCAATATCTTGCTTAATATCTTCCTTATGTTTTGTGCAGCTGACTTTAGGAAACTAGCACCTCCGCTTGCTGATTCAGAGAATAGGATCAAAGCAATCTATCAGCTTCCAGATTCCGAAATAATTTTCATTCCACCTCCATCATCCTCAACCCAACACTCAAGCTCTAATATGTCTGTTAAGGATCCTGTTTAATATCCTGCGTAGATCCTGTTAGTCAGGATATTGAATTATTAAGTCTAAAGTTACCTCCCTGTATGCAGCATCAGCCAAGACCCCTGAGGTTTTCGATCTTGATGAATTGGATAGCTACTCCGGACCTGCACAGCGAAGAAAGAGTCAAGCTCCAAACCATCAGCCGCATCGAAGCCTTCTTCCAGTTCCAAGCCCACCGCTGTCCCCAAGTCTTCTTTAGCTTCCAAGCCTCGGGCCTCTAGTTCTCGAAAGAGAAAGGATACTGACTCCCTCGCCGCTTCAGTTGAAGCCTCTCCTTCCTACGAGAACCTTGGGTTTGCAGAATCCAGCAGCCTCATGACTTCCCTTCTTAACCAGGTAAATATCCTCATCCTATATCCTGCGAATATACTTTTAATTGATATCCTGGTTAATTATACTGACATTCATACCTGACATTGTAGGGTCTCGAACGCCTGACACATCTCCAGGTCATGGCTTGTGATTCTATCAAGGCATTGGAGGTCAAACTAAAGAAGGCAGAGATCGCCAATGAGGATCAGGGGAAGATCACAGAGGCCATGTCACAACATTATGAAGACAAACTCAAGGCTATGATCCGGGATGCTAAGCTTGCCGAGGAGAAGGTAGCTCAAGAGCTCAGGCTAAACTGGACGCCGCTCAGCTTCAACATGAACAAGATATGATCGCCTACCGGGAAGGCCTCAAGGGTTCCGTTGTCATCTCCCTTCTTCAAGCTAGGCTAACGATGGCTTATGAAGCCAGAGTCGTGGGCGTTGAATGCCCTACCTGGGACATTGAAGCTTGGGAGGCAAAACTGAAGGACCTTGGTGGCGAACCCATAGAGCGCATTGCCAAACCGATGGTTGAGGAGCCTCCAAAGGCGGTTGAAGCTATCAAGGATTCTGGGACTGATGCTGGAGCGGATGCTAGTTGTGATGCTGGTTGGGATGCTGAGGGTAAGGAGGCGGTGAAGGTCGGTGAGGATGCTGCTGTGTGAGAGCATCGAGGTGGGCAATGATGGATAGTATTGCTTAGGCCAGAGCCCACTTTTTTAGATCTGAATGGTTTGTACCCCTTTAAACACTTTACTTTTCCTGCACTTCAAACAATTTATATTTTCTGCACAATATGATGGCCAAAGGTGGAGTGATCCTGGGTTCCAGGACGAAGCCTTTGGTCATCAATGTTCATATGCTTTAGAATTTATCATACTCTTAGTGGATGGGTCTTGGTTTAAGACGAAACCAAGAGTGTGACATTTTGGGTTGCTAATAATAGATTAATCTTTTAGCCTTATATGTCGTTGTTATGTTTTCATTTTGAGAAATATGTTTGAAATATTCTGATCAGATATCCTAGTCGGGATACTGATAAAATAGTCAGTACTTCTATTATTTTTTAAAATATCAGACAAAAGTCTGGTAGAACATTTCTTTGTTGAAAACTTGGATTATTTAGATAAGGCTTTCAAGTATTGAAAATGGAAAGTCATACTAGACACACTTATGCGATAATTTCCAACTCCAACCTTGGAATCCTTTGCAATGTCCCCAGCATGGATGTCCCCTGTCCGTGCAGGATATTGCATCAATGTATGACATACTTGAGTATTTCTTCACTTAGTGACTAAGCTTTGTAGCTTTTTCTCCACAAAAGAACGTGTATGAACACAATCATAATCTGCTATATCTTTAGAGTTTGTTCACAACTTTAGTTTGACTGGGGATAAACCCATAACATCCTGGGGGATAAACCCTTAGTATCCTGGGGTTAAACCCCTGTTTTCATGCGCTACAGGCGGGAGTGTATAACTCCAAGACTTAGAAAGGTGAAAACCTTTAAACCTTTTAGAGTATGAAAATACCCTTTCGCGAGAGAGGGTGATCAATCCTCATATACCTTAAGGATCCAGGATATAGCCATAATAACGAAATTATCAGCCACTGTTACATGAACTAGTCCCACTATCTTGAACTATACCCGGATACTTGCGCTCCAAGCGGGGTGTTTAAACCCAATTTGGGTGAAAGGTGAATACCTTTAAACCTGTGAAGGGATCTGTATCCCCTAAACTTGAGAGAGGGGGCCAATCCTCTAGTCTTTCAATCCGTCTTGAGTACATATCTTGGAGTAATATCCTGAAAAGTATCCTACAAAACACCTTTAAACTAAGGTGGGTGTTAGCTTAGCTAACACCCCTCTGATGCTTAAGTCAGTATTGGGTTTCAAAGAATATTAAATTAAACATATTTAAAAGAGATATAATTCATACCATCCTGAGTCAGAAAGTAAATCCTAAACTCACTTGAAATAAGCTTTAAGATGTATAGCATTCTAGGATCTTGGTATCATATCTCCCTCCATGGTCTTGAGCCAGTATGCCCTCTTTTCTGAATCTGATTCAACTTCATATGGCCCTTCCCATTTTGGGGCTAATTTGCCATCGGCAGGATTGGTTGTGTTTTCAAAGGCTTTTTTCAATACCCAATCTCCAACTTGGAATCTTCTGGTTCTTAAATTTTTGTTGTATGACTTAGCCATCCTTTGCTTTGCTGCATCCCTTGCTTCGTCGATAGTATCTAAGTCTTGACATAAGGCTTCAGGATTTGCTTCAGGATCTCGAAGGCTCGATCTTGCTGTAGGTATCACCATTTCTGTTGGAATCACTGCTTCTGCCCCAAATACCAAAGAAAATGGAGTTTGCCGAGTAGCATTCTTCACAGTTGTTCTATCAGCTCATAGGACAATGGGAGTTCCTCAGCCCATCTTCCTTTTCTGGCACCTAACCTTTTCTTCAAGTTATTGACAATTATCTTGTTGGAGGATTCTGCTTGTCCATTGGCCTGAGGATGCACCGGTGTTGACGTGATCATCTTGATTCCCCAATTTTTACAAAAATGTATGGTTCTTTTGCTGATAAATTGAGAGCCATTACCACAAATTATCTCGGTCGGTATGTCGAATCTTATCAGGATATTCCTCATGATGAAAGATACCAGTTCTTGATCCCTTACTTGGACAAAGGCTTCTGCTTCAACCCACTTGGAAAAATAACCCCGTCATTGCCAGCATGAAGACCTTTCCTCCTAGAGCCTTAGGTAGTTTCCCCACTATATCCATTCCCCACTTCATGAATGGCCATGGAGATGTAATGGGATATAATGGTTCAGCAGGCTGATGTAGTATATTGTTGTGTCTTTGACATGCATCACACTTTCGGGCATACTCCGCAACATCTTTTTCATGGTTGGCCAGTAATATTTTGTTCTCAACACTTTCGAGAATAAAGATCTGCCCCCAGTATGGTTGCCACAATCTCCTTCGTGTATATCCTGAAGTACCTCTTTGGTTTCAGGAGCTTCCAGGCACCTCAGATATGGACCTGCAAGGGATTTTTATACAAAACATTATTTATAATAGTAAAGCGGGATACCTTCATTCTGAAAGCTTTGGGATTCACATGCTTTGGGATATCTCCTTCTTCAAGGTACTTCACAATTGGAGTCATCCAGGATTCAGGATTTTCCTCAAGATATCCATCACCAGGATCCTGGATAGTTATTACTTCCTTATCCTGAGATTTGAAAAGTTTCATAGCGGGATACAGGATATGTAGTATTGGCATCTAAGTTCCTTTCGGTATCCTGACAGTGAATCCTAAATTTTCTAGAGCATCTGCCTCAGCATTTTCTTCTCTTGGTACCTTCTCAAGTGTAAAATTTTTGAAATATCCTGCTAATTTTTTAACAATTTCAATATATTCAGCTAACTTTTCACCTTTAACTGCATAAGATCCATTGAAATGGTTAGTAATCAACAGGGAATCAACATACACTTGTAAATATTTAACATTCATATTCTTAGCCAATTTGAGTCCTGCTATTAGGGCTTCATACTCAACTTCATTATTAGTAGCAGAAAATTCACATCTAATTGCCTGGGGTAATATGTCCCCCATATGGCGATTTTAGTAGTATCCCTAATCCAACACCTTTGACATTAGATGCACCATCAGTATATAATATCCAAGATCCTGAATTCTCATCTAATTGTTGTACTTCTAGGTCAGCCTCATTTTGAATATCACTACTAAAATCAGCCACAAAGTCTGCTAAAGCATGTGACTTTATAGCATTCCTAGGTTCATATACTAAATCGTATGCACTTAATTTTACGGACCACTTAGCCATCCTACCAGACATCTCAGGTTTCCTAAGCACATTTTTAACAGGATAATTGGTTTTGACATAAATCCTATGAGTTTCAAAGTAATGTCTAAGCTTAGTTGATGCCATGACTAGAGCTAATATCAATTTTTCTAAGTGTGAATATCTAGTTTCAGCATCTAAAAAACTTTTACTAACATAATAAACAGGATACTACTGACCTTCATGATCCTTTACCAGGACATCACTTACTTTGTTTCCCGTACTGCAAGGTATAGGGATAAGGGTTCACCATCCTCTGGCTTCATCAATAGGGGTGCACTTGAAAGATATTGCTTCAGTTCTTGCAGAGCAACTTCGTGTCTTTCTCCCCATTCAAACTTTTTGTTCTTTTTCAGAATATCGTAAAATTCCTTGCATTTCTCCGATGATCTTGATATGAACTTGTTCAACGCTACTACCCGTCCTGTTAATCTCTGCACATCCTTCATGTTGGAAGGTGATTTGAGATCCAGGATAGCTGTAATCTGTTCTGGGCTTATTTCTATTCCCCTCTTGGTCACCATATATCCTAGAAATTCTCCTGCCCCACTCCGAAGTGACACTTAGCGGGATTCAGCTTCATATTATACTGATCCAGGATATTGAAAGCACATTCAAGATCCTGGAGGTAGTCCTCGGCTTTCTTGGATTTTACCACCATATAGACCTCCATTGTGTCCCCCATTTTGTCTTTGAACATCATATTGACTCGCCTCTGGTATGTTGCTCCCGCATTTTTAAACCAAAAGGCATGGCAGTATAACAGTATATACATGTGGGTGTCATGAATGTTGTATCCTCTTGGTCGGATGGCTCCATCTGGATTTGCTGAAATCCTGAGGATGCATCCATAAAGGTCAGCATTTCATGACCAGCAATTGCATCTACCATCGAATCTATATGAGGTAATGGGAATGGGTCTTTAGGACAAGCTTTACTGAGGTCTATGTAATCTACACAAACTCTCCACTTCCCATTCTTCTTTTGGATCACCACTACGTTTGCTAGCCACTTAGGAAATTTAACTTCCCTAATCATCTTGGATTTCAACAATCTTTCAACCTCCTCTTGTATAATCGCATTCCTTTTCGGAGAGAATTTCCTTCTCTTTTTCGAACGGGCCTGAAAGATTTGTCAATTCCAAGTTTGTGAGTTATAATATCTTTTGATATACCTGTCATATCTTCGTGTCTCCATGCAAACGTAGACATCCTGCATTTCAAAAAGTTAGTAAGCTGATTCTCAATATCCTGAGGGATATTGGTTCCTACAAGCACCGAGATATCTGGATTATCCTGGTCCAGGATAACTTTTTTAACATCCTGCTCCGAAGTCTCCATGATATCCTGGGCTTGTATCTTTAATTGCTATCCTGCCCTGGATTTTGTTGATGCCTTCATCTTGGCGTCTGAGGGAGGCATGCAGCTCGTTCGGGATCCTTGTCAGTATCCTGACCCTTATTCTTCTTCCTTCTGATGAGATCTTTTAAGTAGCCTTTGCTTAGCAGATAGCTTATCTCTTTTCTTAGGGCTATGCAATCTTCCGTTACATGTCCAAAATCTTCATGAAAGGCGCACCACTTGGACTTATCCTTCCAATCAGCTTTTGTTGATTCTTCTTTGGCCACCTTGCCTTATCTCCTAAACCCTGCATGGCATATATTAATTCAGGAGTATTAACAGAAAAACAGTATCCTGACAACTCAGGATAATCCTCAGGATCTTCGTCCTCAACAGCGTTCACTTTCTTGCTGTCGTTCCTGCCATATGGCTTAGAGCGATATGGCTTGTACGATGATTCTGACTTTCTGTTAGTTGACTCGTATGTTGAGGATGAATTCATCCTCTCTTGCATTTTCTTGTCGTCTTCAAGCCTGATATATCCTAGGGCCCTGTTTTGAACTTCGTCTAAGTTCCTGCAAGGATTCATCACAATATCCTGATAAAAAGGAGAATCCTTTTGTAAATCCATCTTGAATGCCTGTACAGCCGTAGCAACATCAAAATGTGGAATATCTAAGGATTCCCTACTAAATTTGTTCACATGATCCCTAAGGGATTCTTGAGGTCCTTGTGTTATCCTGTAGAGGTCACTTGTTAGTTTTTCAAAGCTTCTACTATAAGAAAATTGACTATTAAACAAATTGACCAAATGAGCAAATGATGTAATTGAATGACATGGAACGCTTAAGAGCCACTTCAAGGCTGATCTTGTCAGAGTGGAGCCGAAGCCTTTGCAGAGACATGCTTCTTTAAGATCCGGTGGAATAGGATTCACTTCCATCCTCTCCCTATATTGGGCTATATGTTCTTCAGGATCCGTTGTCCCATCATAAAGCTTCATGTTTGGGGTTTGAAATCTCTTCGGGATTTCGACATCACAAATGTGGCGAGCAAAGCGGGATATGTTGTGGCTATCCTGGATACTTCCGATATGGGCTGCACTTCCCCGGGTACACTTGATATCATATCCTTCAGTTTCTGAAGCTCTCTGGATAGTGCTGAGGTTACACTTGTATCCTGCGAAGATCCAACATTGTTAGTAGCAAGAGTATTAACATTATTAGAAAGGTTACTAGTCTGTTGATTCTGGCCATATCCTGGAGAATATCCTGGGCCCCTCACAATCGATATCCTGGCTGATGAGGGTATCTCAAGAACATTGCTCTGGGAACGACTTGGTACAATATTGCCCTGATTATCTTCAGTGTACACCGCTGAACTAAAGTTCAGATTCCTGGGCTGCAAGGGAGTGACTATATCCTCAGCAGGTCTCTTGGAGTTGGACTTCAAGAGTTGTATGTCTCTCATTATTGTTTGGTTGGTTTCCTGCTGTTGCTTCATCTAATCGTGTATATTACCAAACAAAGCTAAAATTTCATCATTAGAAGCCATAATAGGAGTTCTCCCCAGGACACCAGATCTGTAGGAATTCTGAACAGGCAGAGCGTCTCGGGATGGAGGTGGTGGAAGCACCAAACTGGTTGTAGCAGGCGTGGAGGAAGAGCTCATGTTTGATTTCGAAGCCATCGAAAACATTTGTGAAAAAAAGTTTTGAAAACAAAAAGCCAAGTAATGACTTTAACAAAGCTTTTTTGTAGAAATAGCACCACTTGCCCCACGGTGGGCGCCAAATTGTTTGGGTCAAAAATTACCAAAGCAATTAAGTGATCAAATTAGTTTTGTGAGGTAGTGTGCTAACGGTGTTTATGAAAAAAGTGTTGGTTTTCTTGTTTGTAAAAACAGTTTTCAGGATACGGCACAGGATATCGAGCTGTATCAATAATCAAACAATGAGCAAAAATGTAAAGGTTGACAGGTGATGTACGAGGAAAGCCCTTGATCAATCTAGATCTCCGGCATAAAACCTCGGGAACTGGCAATCGCAGCTGCCTTGTTCTTCATATTACTCCAAAACTCAGGATACAGTGCAGGATAATTCTCAGATCATTGCTAAGTGTTACAAAAATTACTAGTGAAGTGTGTTTGTGTATAATTGTGAGAGAAAGTGTGAGAACTCGAGAGTAGCGAATGTGAGTGTTGTTCCCTATCGATCTGGTTATCCAATATTTATAGTTACAAAGAAAACAAACTCTCCTAAAATGAAGGGATGCCTTGGAATATTCCCTAACGAACGTTATTGACCAGGCATAGCGGCTTCAACGTCTTTCTTCTAACCATTTAGTCTGAGTCTTCAGGTGAATGAGTCTTTATGAACGTTGTGATCCTGTAACTATGACCTGCACGTGTATAATTAGTAACTGCCAGGATGCTGCACCAGGACGTTACCGATATCCTAGTCCGGTATCCTGATCGTAATCAGAAATAACAAAGTCAGGACATAATTCAGGATATAGGCTCAGAATTTCACCCATAACAGCTACGCCGGTTTCTGTGGGAAAACAACAAGCGGCGTATGGCGTGGATGTGATCATACTAAAATTTCGCTGGGTGCATCGACCCAGTAATACATCGTGACGAGAAGTAGCAGGTGTTTTGGTCAAAAATTACCGAAGCATTTTAGGGATCAAACTTAGTATGTGAGGTAGCGTGCTATTGTGGTTTGTAAAAATATGTTGAGTTGATTGATTATGTGATATAGTTCCAGATTAATGAACTATATTAAAATGACAAGTAAATGCAATAAAAGTAAATGTTGACACAGGATGTACAAGGAAAGCCCTTGATCAATCTAGATCTCCGACATAAAACCTTGGGAGCTGACAATCGCCTGCTGCCTTGTTCTTCTTATTACTTGAATACCCAGGATACAGTGTAGGATAATGCCCAGATCGCTACGAAGAGATAAATGTGTATGAGTTAGAGAGCTCGAAGTGAAGTGAGTTCAAGTGTTGGGTCGATCTGGCTTATCGTTTATATAATTATAATAACAAACAATTTCTCCTATAAACTAGGGATACTTCTGAATATTCCCTCTTGAACGTTGGAGACCTATTCTTCTGGTTTCAACGTCTATTTCCCAACTAAATTGAGCGAGTCTTCAGGAGAAAAGGTTCTTGTGAACGTTGTGATCCTGCAGCCATAACCTACAAGCTAACTCTTAGTAACTACCAGGATACTGCCTCAGGATGTTACCAATATCTTGGCTCGGTATCCTGATCGTAATCAGCAATTATAAATTAAAGATATATCATCAGGATGTGGGCTCAGAATTCCGCCCATAACAATTGTCCCCAAAAATGTTACTGTTGGGGATCCTGAGTTCTAACGATAATATTTTTACGCTTAGCGAAGCTATTAAGAGATAAGACCCCTTGATTTGGCAGAATCCAACTACACGGGCTACATCTACTCATTGCTCCCCTATATCTTCTCAACTTGATCTCTATTTAACCGTCACCAAGAAAGCAAAAAGGTAAACTTCTCTCTCTCATATTTATCCATTTTCTCCTTTCTTCCTTCTGTTTCTGGTCAAGAAATGGAAAGGCAAACCAGGTCGAGTTCCGGCGACTCAGCCCCTACCTTCATACCACAAAATCTTCTCCAGTATCCGGAGAAAGAATGGTACGCATTCGATAATGCCCATTTGTCATCCCTTCCATCCTCCGGTATCTTCCCGGACGGCACGATATTCCGGTCATATGATCTGGAACTCTGATCAGACATGTCGTCCACCGAATGGCTCTGTTTTAATGCTTATCCCTTCACATTGGGTCTTCGATTCCCTTATTCCGACTTTATCACTGATTTCTTTCGCATCACCGGCCTTAGCTTCAGCCAAACCATGCCCATGCTTTGGAGGGTTCTAGTAGTTCTTAATCGCATCAAGAATGAAAATGTTCCTGACCTTTGTGTTAATGATCTCCCCATCGCGTACCGGCTAAGATCCCACGGTTCTAGCAGGTTCCTGTTTTACTCCACCACCAACAATCCTCTCATTCTTCGAGCCACCAAGAACGAGGATGAATGGAAAACCATATTCCTTTTTGTTAAAAGGAGTTCCATCCCTGATGGGAAGGATTATCCTATGAAATGGTTGACCAAGGGTAGGAATTAGGGTTTTAGGATTACACTCAAACATATCCTGTTCAATATCCTGTAAAATATCCTGTTCGTTTATCCTTGTTTTCTCTTATGCAGTGGATTTCAGGAAGTTGGCACCTCCTCATACCGACTCAGTAGGGAGGATCGAAGCCATTTACAAGCTACCAGAGATCGAAAGAAGTTTTGTACCAAATCTAGTAGCCTCAAGTCATCACTCTAGTTCCAACATGTCTTGTAAGGCCTTTTTGTTTAAAATTCATGTATCATTTTTGTTGTCAAGATATCGATTAAATAAGTTTGAGATTACTTCGTTGTTTGCGCAGAACCAGCCAATATTCCCGAAGTCTTTGACCTTGACGAGTTGGATAGCTACTCCGGACCTGCACCAGTAAAGATAGAGCCAAGCTCCAAACCCTCTGTTGCATCAAAGCCCTCCTCCATTTTCAAGCCCTCTTCTGTCCCCAAGCCTTCTTCAACCTCCAAACCACGATCCTATAGTTCTCAAAAGAGAAAGGAGACCGACTCCCCTGCTGCTTCTGTTGAGGTCTCTCCTTATGAGAATCTTGGGTTCGTTGAATCCAGCAGCCTCATGACTTTTTTTCTTAACCAGGTAAATATCCTTATCCTGTATCCTGCGAGCATATACTGGATTGCTATCTTGGTTAGTTATATTTGTGATATCCCGGGTTTTTTCGGATAACTTAAACGCGACACTTGTCGAATAAAGTATATGCTAAACATTAAACGTGTACGAGTTAAATGAATACGTGATATGTGTTGTGTGATTGTTTTAGTTATAGAGTAAGTATGGTAGATATGTACACGAACTGAACCGAACCGCGACACGAACCAACTTTGATTCATTGTGACTCTAGGAGTTAACAAAGTTTTAAACTTTAACTCAAGTATTCGGCCGAGAACAAGGATCAAACCCAAACCAAATCAACCCACCCTAGTCCTTGGCCGCGAGATCAAGCCCAAACCCAAACTGAATCAATCCAAGTTACTCGGCCATGAATGTTTATCCAAACCGTAAACCACTTATCTCTTTGCCTATATATATCATCCATGCATGCTCCTTCAAAACCACAAAACCCTAAAAGACCAAAACAGCCGTCGGCAGCCAAGTCTTCATCTTCTTCGACCGCAAACTGCCTTCTCTTGCCCCTTGTGATCGCAAACAGCTTCCTTCCTTGTTCTTTTCGTTCCTCTCGGTCGCAGCAGCAGCAGCCATCGCCATCTTCACCTCCATTCAGTCGCGAGTTCAGTCCTTGTTCACCTCCATTCGACCAACAAAGCAGCCCACTTTATCATCATCCTCTCGGTCATGATCTTGTTGGAACAGCCGGGTCGTTCTTGTCCAAATCTCGACTTGTTTGCCTAGTTATTCAAGGTTAGGATTATCTTTGATTACGAGATCATGTTCGGATATATATATATGCTTGAATGATTAACTGATTAGTTGTTTCGGGTTTTATATGTTGAATATAATCGGCTGAATTGATTGTTGTTTATATACATGATTGTTTCCGGAACTCATAGCTTGCGACTGTGATTTGTTTATAAAGACTAGAGTTATTGAGTAGGGTTTGCATGGATATGTTATTAGTATTAATCTATGATTAGAAATCGGTTCTTGATCGCCTAGGTTAATCGCATGAACGGGTTATACGAGTTCATGATAAAGATATGCTGAAAACAGTTTGCTGAATAATAGTTACAGCCGACTTCATCTGGCTGTAACTCGGTCATTAGTTGTCAAAAAACGGATTTCCTGATGTCTAGAACGTAGAGAATTGAATAAGGAATCTAATGGCGCTGGATTTATAATTTTCTGAAGTCATTTGATATTTTTAAAGGGCCAAATAAGTTCAGTAACTAAAACTGTGAAAATCCTGAAATTTTGTTAGTTGTTTATCGAGTTGGATTTTAAAATCAGTAGGGAATTGAGCCATGAATTTTGTACAGCAACTAGGTATGGAAATTTCCGGGCAACTCCAACTGGAATTTTGTTAATTGAACTTAATTACGAAACTACGATATTATCCCGGGTTGGGGATAATGGAAACAACAACTTAATATTCCGGGTTTGGAATATTGGAAGCAACAACTTATTATTCCGGGTTTGGAAAAATGGAAACAATAACTTAATATTCCGGGTTTGGAATAATGGAAGCAACAACTTATTATTCCGGGTTGGAATAATGGAACAAATACGTTATCCCGGGTTAGGGATAACGGAGAAAACAAACTATAACCGAACAAACGAATTTATGAAAACCTGTGAACTCACTCATCTTTAATGTTGACACTTGTTTCTTTACATGTTTCTCAGGACGCTAGGAGCTCTAGGTGCACGCACATGCATTGAACAAGACATCTTTTATCGAGTCTTATTTATTAATATTGTTTTGGGATTTTTCATTGTTTTGGCGTTTGTGTTGGCGCCCGTTTCACTACTTATTTATGCTTCCGCTCAAACTTTAAAACTGATGCTTCTGCTAAACATTGGTAACTAATTTAGACAATATAAAATCTACAACAAATGATTTTGGAAAACGTATTATCAAATCATATAGAGTCGTTCGACGTACTAGTGTTTCAGATTCTGGTTTGTTCACACGCCTCGCGGTAAAACTCCGCAAGCGGAAATTGAGGTTGTGACAGATTGGTATCAGAGCCACTAGCTATAGAGAACCAGGTTTGCATTAGAAGTAGACCTAAACTATAGCTGATTTCACGACACTAGACTTAGTTTGGCACCGAACTATTATATCTTGTTACCACAACTGTGTTATGTAGATTATGCCTTCATAACAAGAAATGAAAACAACTCGTAACTAACTACACGACCTAACAGGCAATGTCATCATCCTCATCGTCATCATCATCATCCGACAGACCTACGCCACCAAGGGCACCAGGAAAGGCACCAATGGTGGAACCCATACCATCTTATGGCGTGGAGACACGCTCAGCTGCGAGGAAAAGGCTCGCTCTGGGGGAGGAGTCGTCGTTACGCCCAACCATTGCTGTACCGGTTGAACCGGTTAACCCTGTAGAAATAGGAATCGACATACTTAGAATCCTGGTGCATACACAACAAAAACAGTTAGAAAGAATGCAGGATACCATCCTAGCACAAGGGTGGATGATTCGACAACTTACAGGTAAGACCGACTCGCTCGAGGAAGAGCATCATACGAGCAAGATAGCTCGTAACACCATAGCCAGAGACCTACGTGCTGAGCAGATAAGAGCCGACTGGCTTGAGGACAGAGTCCTGGAAAATAGTTGGAACATTCAGGAACTGCAAAATCAAGCACTTGCACCAGCACCGGCCCCTCCAGTGCCGGTAGAGGAGGATCCAGAGGAGGATCCAGAGGAGGATCCGGAGGAGGACCCAGCTGTAGAAGCTGGAAATGCCGCGCAGGATGACGGCAACGACAGTGACTTGGGGAATGGAGACGTAGACGACTGACACGTCTCGTTTATTTTATTTTCCTTCAGTATATTCATTTTCCCACTTGTGTTAAAACTTGAGACTTTATAGTGAATTCGTATGTTTGATTTGCACTTTTGTAAGACGTTGAAATTTCAGTTAATCAAGTATTTCTTTTAACTATTTAATATATATTGAGTTGACATAGCTTGATAATTATTAAAGTACGAAGTAGGATAACTATATTGGATATATAGACTTATCGGGGTGTGTTTGTGTTGTGTTTCGAAGATCTAAATGGCAACTGGAAGACGTGGAAACCTTAACTTGACGCCCGAAGAGCTAGCTGCCATGATTCAAGAGCACGTGAACGCAGCTTTAGCGGGTGTTCAGAACCAACCGGCAGGTAACCATTATTAAATTTTCGCGTGAAATTCTAATAGTGAGGCTAGTAAAATTCCTTGCTGACTTCCTGTTTTCTGTCAGCAGGAGGGGGCTTTAACCCCTACAAGATGTTCCTCGACGCGAAGCCAAGCAAATTCTCGGGGTGGAAGGACCCATTGGACTGGTCCACTGGATCGAAAAATCTGAATCCGTTTTTGAAATGTGCAACTGCCTAGAGGCCAACAAGGTCAAATACGCAGCCTCAACACTGGAAGAGGGGGCACTGACATGGTGGAATGCCCAAGTCCAAACACGTGGACTTATAGCTGCAAATGCAATGGCATGGGCTGAGTTCAAGGCCCTAATTAAAGAGGAGTACTGTCCACGAGACAGAGTGCAACAGTTAGAGCAAACCTTATGGAACCACAAGATGGTGGGATCGGAAATTGAAGCTTACACCGCAAAACATCATGATTTGGTATTTCTGTGTCCCGAATTGGCCAACACTGTGGAGAAAAGACTCGAGTTCTATCTTGGGGGTCTGGTTCCGGAAATTCAGGGTATGGTAATGGCTAGTAACCCTGTAACTGAACATCAAGCTATCCGATTGGCTTACAAACTCACCGATAAGGCGGTGGAACAAAAGAAGCTGCCAGCACGGGGTACGACTAAATTTGCCCCGGATAACAAAAGAAAGTTTGAAGACTCATTTGCTCGACAGTCTTCGTCAGCCCAGCCGCAGCAGGGGAACCAGAAACGGTTCAATCATTACAACAACTACCGGGGTCACCAAAATCAGCTCGCCAACAACAACAACAACAACAACAACCAGAACGCAAGCGGCTATGCAGGTCGAAAGCCGCAGTGCAACCGCTGTAATCTCCATCATAACGGCCCTTGTGCCGGAAATCGCTACCAACGATGTGGCAAGATAGGACATGCGGCAAAGGATTGTCGTGGGGAAATCATGTCCCAACAGAATCAAAATCAACCCCAGGGTCAGCAGCAGGGTATTAACCGGGATGCTATCAGTGTGGTAGCACTGCCCACTTCAGAAAAGACTGCCCACAGTTGCGTAACAACAACAATAATGGTGGAAACAACCGCAACAACAATAATCGAAACGGTGGCACAGGAGGTGCCAAAGGTCGTGCATTTACATTGGGCCGCGGAGAGGCCAAAAACGACTCGAACGTGGTCACCGGTAAGTTTCCCCTTAATGAACATTTTGCTACTGTGCTTTTTGATACGGGTGCGGATAGGAGCTTTAATCTGAGTCTTTTAGGAAGAACCTAAATCTCACGCCTAAACCCTTAGAGACCCCTTATGTTATAGAATTAGCTGATGGTAATTCTGTAGATGTGACCCAAATAGTATCCGGCTGTCAACTCAAACTCGCGGGCCACACCTTTACCATTGATCTGATGACAACTACCCTGGGTAGTTTTGACGTGGTAGTCGGAATGGACTGGCTATCCGAAGTCTGGGCTGAAGTTCTCTGCTTCGAAAAATCTATCCGTATTGCGCTCTCTAACGACGAAATCCTGACGGTACAAGGCGATAAGGCAAGCGCCGTCACCAACATCATCTCATTCATGCATTCGCAGAAGTATCTTCGGAGAAAGAACTCCTTCGCTTTACTCGCACTAATTACCGAACAGCCTAAGGACGAGAAACGTATAGAAGACATCCCTGTCGTCCGTGATTTTTCCGATGTATTCCCAGAAGAACTACCTGGTCTCCCACCCCATCGACAATTGGAGTTTGAAATCGAATTGGCGAATAATGCAACTCCTATCGCCAAGGCTCCATACCGCCTAGCTCCAGCCGAGCTGCAGGAGCTGTCTACCCAACTTCAGGAGCTATTAGAAAAAGGATTTATCCGACCAAGCGTTTCGCCATGGGGAGCTCCAGTCCTGTTTGTCAAGAAGAAGGACGGGACTTTCCGCATGTGCATCGACTATAGGGAACTCAACAAGGTTACTGTCAAGAACCGATACCCGTTACCTCGCATCGACGATCTCTTCGACCAACTTCAAGGGTCAAGTTACTACTCTAAGATTTATTTACGGTCCGGTTACCACCAGCTACGCGTCAGGGAGGAGGATATCGCTAAGACGGCATTTCGTACTCGGTATGGCCATTATGAGTTCTTGGTCATGCCCTTCGGTCTCACCAACGCAGCTGCGGTGTTCATGGACCTCATGAACCGCGTGTGTAAACCATACCTCGACAAATTTGTCATCGTGTTCATCGATGACATACTCATCTACTCCAAAAATGAAGAAGAGCATGCTGAACATCTACGATTGCTGTTAGGATTACTCCAACAGGAAAAGCTATATGCCAAGCTTTCGAAGTGTGATTTCTAGATTCGGGAAGTTCAGTTTCTCGGGCATATCGTGAATGAAAAGGGTATCCACGTAGACCCTGCCAAGATTGAAGCCATCAAAAACTGGGAAGCACCTAAGACACCGACGGAGATCCGCCAATTTTTGGGATTGGCTGGTTACTACAGACGTTTCATCGAAGGGTTTTCAAAGATCGCACAACCACTCACTACCCTCACCCAGAAAGGCATCAAGTATGCTTGGGGTGACAAGCAAGAAGCAGCATTTCAGTTGCTGAAGCAGAAACTTTGCAGTGCACCCATTCTGTCCTTGCCGGAAGGAACAGATGACTTTGTAGTATATTGTGATGCTTCCATTCAGGGATTGGGATGCGTACTCATGCAACGCGATAAGGTCATCGCGTATGCGTCGCGACAACTGAAGGTTCACGAGAAAAACTACACGACGCATGACCTGGAATTGGGAGCAGTAGTGTTTGCACTTAAGATTTGGAGACACTACCTCTATGGAACGAAGTGCACAATCTTTACAGACCACAAGAGCCTCCAACACATCTTTGATCAGAAGGAGTTGAACATGCGACAGCGTCGCTGGGTCGAACTCTTGAACGATTATGAGTGTGCCATTCGGTATCACCCGGTAAAGCTAACGTGGTAGCTGATGCCCTAAGTAGGAAGGAACACTTGAAACCTCGTCGTGTACGAGCATTACAACTCACTATTCATTCGGGGCTACCCGAACAAATACGCGACGCCCAGTTAGAAGCAGTTAAGGAGGAAAATATCAAAGCCGAATCAGTGGGAAAAATGGAACGCGATTGGGAAGTAAAGCCCAATGGAGCCCGGTATTTTATGAATCGCATATGGGTACCTCTCTACGGAAATCTCAGAGAGCTAGTCATGGACGAAGCTCACAAATCTCGATACTCTGTCCATCCGGGTTCGGATAAGATGTATCAAGACCTTAAAGCTGCGTATTGGTGGCCCAACATGAAAGCCGATATAGCAACCTACGTGAGTAAATGTTTGACTTGTGCAAAAGTCAAGGTGGAGTATCAAAAGCCATCGGGGCTACTCCAACAACCTGAGATCCCAGTGTGGAAATGGGATCAGATCTCAATGGATTTCATCACTAAACTTCCACGAACCTTGGGTGGTTGCGATACCATCTGGGTGATTGTGGATCGTTTAACTAAGTCCGCACACTTCCTAGCTATTAAAGAAACAGATAAGATGGAGAAGTTGACTCGCATCTACATTAAGGAAGTAGTTTCTCGGCACGGAGTGCCAACGTCCATCATCTCAGACAGAGATGCTCGCTTCACGTCTAACTTCTGGCAGTCACTCCAGAAAGCATTGGGAACACGCTTAGATATGAGTACAGCCTATCACCCTCAGACTGATGGTCAAAGTGAAAGGACCATACAAACCCTGGAAGACATGCTTAGGGCATGCGTGGTAGACTTCGGAAATAGTTGGGAAATCCACCTGCCTCTAGTAGAATTCTCATATAACAACAGCTATCATACGAGTATTTCGGCAGCACCGTTTGAGGCATTATACGGTCGTAAATGTAGATCACCGGTCTGCTGGGCAGAAGTCGGTGACAGTCAACTCACAGGTCCTGAGTTAATACTTGAGGCTACTGAAAAGATTGTACAAATCAGAAACCGCATGGCGGCGGCACGAGATCGACAGAAAAGCTACGCTGACCAACGACGCAAACCGCTCGAATTTCAAGTAGGCGATCGCGTCCTACTTAAGGTGTCACCCTGGAAGGGTGTAATCCGCTTTGGAAAACGGGGCAAACTTAACCCGCGGTACGTAGGCCCGTTTGTAATCTTGAAACATATTGGACCCGTAGCTTATCAATTAGACCTTCCTGCCAAACTCAGTGGAGTTCACAACGTATTTCACGTGTCAAATTTGAAGAAGTGTCTATCAGATGAAACTCTAGTTATTCCATTGGATGAGATCCAAGTGGATGAACAACTGCACTTTGTGGAACAACCTATCGAGATCATGGATCGTGAGATCAAGACTCGAAGGCACAGCAAAATTCCGATCGTTAAGGTTCGTTGGGACTCTAAGCGTGGACCGGAGTTCACGTGGGAAAGAGAGGATCAAATGAAAAGCAAATACCCGCACCTCTTCGCAACGGAGCAGCAAACTAACGATACCAGTAACTAAATTTTCGGGACGAAAATTCTTTCAACATGGGGATGATGTGACAACCTGGAAACTTCTCATACTTTCGTGTACTATTGTTGACTATTGTTGACTAAATTCTGGTGCATGGCACTTGGAAATCTTTGTGTATGGCACTTGGGAACTTCTTGTAACTTCGCGTACTTTCATAAACGAACTAACTCTTTGTGCGTGGCACTCTAAACATGTACGCTATATGCTAAACCGCGTTTACTCAATTTTCGGGACGAAAATTCTTTCAACATGGGGATAATGTGATATCCCGGGTTTTTCGGATAACTTAAACGCGACACTTGTCGAATAAAGTATATGCTAAACATTAAACGTGTACGAGTTAAATGAATACGTGATATGTGTTGTGTGATTGTTTTAGTTATAGAGTAAGTATGGTAGATATGTACACGAACTGAACCGAACCGCGACACGAACCAACTTTGATTCATTGTGACTCTAGGAGTTAACAAAGTTTTAAACTTTAACTCAAGTATTCGGCCGAGAACAAGGATCAAACCCAAACCAAATCAACCCACCCTAGTCCTTGGCCGCGAGATCAAGCCCAAACCTAAACTGAATCAATCCAAGTTACTCGGCCATGAATGTTTATCCAAACCGTAAACCACTTATCTCTTTGCCTATATATATCATCCATGCATGCTCCTTCAAAACTACAAAACCCTAAAAGACCAAAACAGCCGTCGGCAGCCAAGTCTTCATCTTCTTCGACCGCAAACTGCCTTCTCTTGCCCCTTGTGATCGCAAACAGCTTCCTTCCTTGTTCTTTTCGTTCCTCTCGGTCGCAGCAGCAGCAGCCATCGCCATCTTCACCTCCATTCAGTCGCGAGTTCAGTCCTTGTTCACCTCCATTCGACCAACAAAGCAGCCCACTTTATCATCATCCTCTCGGTCGTGATCTTGTTGGAACAGCCGGGTCGTTCTTGTCCAAATCTCGACTTGTTTGACTAGTTATTCAAGGTTAGGATTATCTTTGATTACGAGATCATGTTCGGATATATATATATGCTTGAATGATTAACTGATTAGTTGTTTCGGGTTTTATATGTTGAATATAATCGGCTGAATTGATTGTTGTTTATATACATGATTGTTTCCGGAACTCATAGCTTGCGACTGTGATTTGTTTATAAAGACTAGAGTTATTGAGTAGGGTTTGCATGGATATTTTATTAGTATTAATCTATGATTAGAAATCGGTTCTTGATCGCCTAGGTTAATCGCATGAACGGGTTATACGAGTTCATGATAAAGATATGCTGAAAACAGTTTGCTGAATAATAGTTACAGCCGACTTCATCTGGCTGTAACTCGGTCATTAGTTGTCGAAAAACGGATTTCCTGATGTCTAGAACGTAGAGAATTGAATAAGGAATCTAATGGCGCTGGATTTATAATTTTCTGAAGTCATTTGATATTTTTAAAGGGCCAAATAAGTTCAGTAACTAAAACTGTGAAAATCCTGAAATTTTGTTAGTTGTTTATCGAGTTGGATTTTAAAATCAGTAGGGAATTGAGCCATGAATTTTGTACAGCAACTTGGTATGGAAATTTCTGGGCAACTCCAACTGGAATTTTGTTAATTGAACTTAATTACGAAACTACGATATTATCCTGGGTTGGGGATAATGGAAACAACAACTTAATATTCCGGGTTTGGAATATTGGAAGCAACAACTTATTATTCCGGGTTTGGAATAATGGAAACAATAACTTAATATTCCGGGTTTGGAATAATGGAAGCAACAACTTATTATTCCGGGTTGGAATAATGGAACAAATACGTTTTCCCGGGTTAGGGATAACGGAGAAAACAAACTATAACCGAACAAACGAATTTATGAAAACCTGTGAACTCACTCATCTTTAATGTTGACACTTGTTTCTTTACATGTTTCTCAGAACGCTAGGAGCTCTAGGTGCACGCACATGCATTGAACAAGACATCTTTTATCGAGTCTTATTTATTAATATTGTTTTGGGATTTTTCATTGTTTTGGCGTTTGTGTTGGCGCCCGTTTCACTACTTATTTATGCTTCCGCTCAAACTTTAAAACTGATGCTTCTGCTAAATATTGGTAACTAATTTAGACAATATAAAATCTACAACAAATGATTTTGGAAAACGTATTATCAAATCATATAGAGTCGTTCGACGTACTAGTGTTTCAGATTCTGGTTTGTTCACACGCCTCGTGGTAAAACTCCGCAAGCGGAAATTGAGGGTGTGACAATATTGATATTTGTACCTTTCATTGTAGGGTCTAAGCCGTCTACTGGTTGCATACGAAGAAGCTTGTGGAACGACGGTTTTTCATGAGGCTAGGGCAAAGAAGGCGGAGGCAATCGCTGAGCAGCTGAAAACTACGACCGCTACCAGGACCCGACACTATGAGGACAAACTGAAAAAGGTCTCCCAAGACTTTAAGGTTGCTGTGGGGAAGGCTGCTCAAGAAGCTCAGGCTAAGCTGGATGCTGCTCAGCTTCAACACGAGCAGGATCTGATCTCCTTCTGGAGAGCCTCAAAAGTTTCATCGTCATTTCTCTCCTTCAGGCTAGACTAAAGATGGCTTATGAAGCTAGAGCCGCGGGCTTTGAATGCCCAGCCTAGACCATTGAAGCCTGAGACGAGAGATTGAAGGATCTTTGGGCCAAGCCCCTGGAGTGTCCAGCTAAGCCGGAGGTCGGAGAGACGTCCAAGGCAGCAAAGGTGGCAGCTGAAGCGGGTAGCAAGGCTGTGAGGATCCTTGGGCTGATGCTGGAACGAATGCTGGTGATGATGTCGGCGGTGAAGGAGTTGGTGGAGATGCTGCTGCTTGGTAGCAGTGAAGTGGGCAATGATGGATATTGATGCCTAGGCCGGAGCCCACTTTTTAAATTTAGTGGTCTGTAACCCTTAAACAATTTACTTTTCTTGCAGTTGAACAATTTATATTTCCTGTATTCTTTAGAACAATTCAACAGTTGGAGGTGGAAGGATCCTGTGTTTTCAGGATGAAGGCTTCAACTGTTTATGCAAACATGCCCTATAAACTAGTTGTACTTTTGGTGGATGGGTCTCGTTTTGAGATGAAGCCAAGAGTACAACCTTTTGGACCGTTAATAATAAACTAACCTTTTAGCCTTATCCGTTGTTGTTATGTTATTATTTTTAAAGACATGTTTTGAATATCCTGATCAAATATCCTGGCAAATATCCTGGTCAGGATATAATGTTCAATACTTTTGTCATAAAAATGTGAGATATAAACTTGGTGAAATATGACTACATAAAGACTTGGATTATTTAGACAAGGCTTTAAAATTTGAGATATAAAAACTCATACCAGAAACACTTAGGCAATAATTTCCGATCTCAGGCTTTGAATCATCTGCAATGTCCCCAGTATAGATGTCCCCTGTCTGTGTGGGATGTTGCACCAGCATCTAGCATGTTTATGCATTTGGTCATTAGACTTTGCATTAGTCCATCAACAAAGAGATGTGTTTGACACGATTGTAGTTTAACTCATGCAAAAAAACATGTGTTTCACTGGGGATAAATCTTTAATTTTCTAGGGATAAACCCATAATTAACTTGGGATAAACCCATGATTCGTGCGCTACAGGCGGGAGTGTATAAACTCTAAGACTTAGAAAGGTGAAAACCTTTAAACATTAGAGAGTATGAAAATACCCTTTCGTGAGAGAGGGTGATCAATCCTCATATACCGTAAGGATCCAGGATACAACCAATAATAACGAAATTGTCAGCCACTGTTACATGAACTGGTCCCGCCATCTTTAACTATACCCGGATAACATGCGTTCCAGGCGGGGTGTTTAAACCCAATTCAGATGAAAGGTGAATACCTTTAAACCAGTGAAGGGATCTGAATCCCTTCAACGTGAGAGAGGGGGCCAATCCTCTAATCTTTCAATTCATCTTGAACAAATATCCTGGAGTACTATCCTGAAGCATATCTCTACAAGACATCTTCAAACTAGGGTGAGAGTGGGTGTTAGCTTGGCTAACACCCCTCTGATGCTTAAGTCAGTAAAGGGTTTCAAAATAATAATAAGTTAAATCAAAATTAAAAAAGGTAGAAGTCATACCATTCTGAGTCAGAACTTAAATTCTTAACTCACTTGAAATAGGCCTTAAGGTGTATGGCGTTCCAGGATCTTGGTATCATATGTCCCTCCATGGTCTTGAGCCGGTACGCCCCTTTCCTGATTTTGACTCAATCTCATATGGCCCTTCCCATTTTGGAGCTAACTTCCCATCGGCAGGATTAGTTGTATTCTGAAACACTTTTCTCAATACCTAATCTCCAACCTGAAACCTCCTTGTTTCAAAATTTTTGTTGTATGACTTGGCTACTCTCTGCTAGTATGCTGCCATCCTTAGCTTTGCTGCATCCCTCGTTTCATCAATAGTGTCCAACTCGTGGCATAAGATTTCAGGATTTGCTTCAGGATCCTGTAGACTTGATCTAGCTGTTGATATCACCATTACTGTTGGAATCACAGCTTCGGCTCCAAATACCAACGAGAACGGGGTATACCCAGTGGCATTCTTCACAGTTGTTCTATCTGCCCATAAGACAAATGGTAGTTCCTCGGCCCATTTTCCTTTTTTGGCACCTAACCTCTTTTTCAGGTTATTGAAAATTATTTTGTTTGAGGATTCTGCCTATCCATTAGCTTGAGGATGCACCGGTGTTGAAGTGATTATTTTGATTCCCCAACTCTTACAAAAAATCGTAGTTCTTTTCCTAATGAATTGAGAGCCATTGTCATAGATTATCTCGGCCGGTATCCCAAATCTTGTCAGGATATTCCTCTCGATAAAAGACACCACTTCTTGATCCCTAACTTGGACAAATGCTTCTGCTTCAACCCACTTGGAGAAATAATCCATCATTGCTAGCATGAAAACTTTTCGTCCAGGAGCCTTTGGGAGTTTTCCCACTATATCCATCCCCATTTCATAAATGGCCAAGGAGATATGATAGGATTTACTAATTCTGCAGGCTGATGTTGTATATTGCTATGTCTCTGACAAGCATCACACTTCTGAGCATACTCCATAGCATCCTTTCTCATGGTTGGCCAGTAATATCCTATTCTCAATACTTTTGAAAACAAAGCTCTGCCCCTTGTATGGTTGCCACAGTCTCCTGCATGTATATCCTGAAGCACCTCCTTAGTTTCGGGATCTTCCAAGCATCTTAGGTATGGACCTGCAAGAGATTTCTTGTACAAGATATTATTTATTATTGTAAAGCGAGGTACCTTAATCCGGAAAGCCTTAGGATTCTCATCCTTTGGAATATCTCCTTCTTATAGATATTTCATGATTGGAGCCATCTAGGATTCAGGATTCTTCTCAGGATATCCATCACCAGGATCTTGGATACTTGCTACTTCTTTATTCTATGATTTAAGATGTTCCATTGCAGGATATAAGACATGTAGTATTGGTATCCTAATTCCTTCCGGTATCCTGACAGTAGACCCTAAGTTTGCTAGAGCATCTGCTTCAACATTCTCTTATGTCGGTGTGTAAACACATCGAAATATCCTGCTCATGTTTTAACAATTTCAAGATATTCAGCCAGCTTTTCACCTTTTACTGTATAAGATCCATTGAAATGGTTAGTAATTAACAGGGAATCAACAAAACTTGTAAACATTTAATATTCATACTTCTAGCTAGTTCTAATCCTGTTATAAAGCTTCATACTTGGCTTCATTATTCGTAGCAGGAAATTCACATCTAATAGCCTAGGGTAATATATCCCCCTGTGGCGATTTTAGTAGAATTCCTAATCATATACCTCTTACGTTGGATCCATCGTCAGTATATAACGTCTAAACATGTGAGCTTTCTCCTAATTGTTGAACTTCTAGGTCAGCTTCTTCTTGAATATCACTACTAAAATCAGCCACAAAGTGTGCTAAGGCCTGAGACTTTATAGCATTTCTAGGTTCATATACTAAATCATATCCACTTAGTTTTATGGACCATTTAGCCATCATACCTGACATTTCAAGTTTCCTAAGCACATTTTTAATGGGATAATTTATATGAATCCTATGAGTCTCAAAATAATGCTTAAGCTTGGTTAATGCCATGACCAGAGCTAATATCAAATTTTCTAAGTGTGAGTATCTAGTCTCAGCATCTAACAAATTTTACTAACATAATAAATAGGATACTGCTGACCTTCGTGATCCTTTACCAAAACAGCACTTACTGCATTCTCTGATGCTGCAAGATATAGGGATAAGGGTTCACCACCCTCAGGCTTCATCAGCAGGGATGTACTTGAAAGATATTGCTTCAACTCTTGTAGGGCAGCTTCATGTCTTTCTCCCAATTCAAACTTTTTGTTCTTCTTTGGGATATCATAAAATTCCTTGCATTTTTCTGAGGATCTTGATATGAACTTGTTCAACGCTGCTACTCTTCCAGTTAACCTTTGCACATTTTTCATGTTGGATGGCGATTTGTGATTGAGGATAACTTTAATCTGGTCTTGGCTTGCTTCTATCCCCCTCTTGGTTACCATGTATCCTAAAAACTTTCCTGCCCCCACTCCGAAATGACACTTGGTAGGATTCAGCTTCATATTATACTGGTCCATGATATTAAAGGCACACTCTAGATCCTGGAGGTGATCCTCCGCTTTCTTGGATTTCACCACCATGTCATCAATATATACCTTCACTGTGTCCCCCAGTTTGTCTTTAAACATCATATTAACCAGCCTCTGGTATGTTGCACCTACATTTTTTTAACCCAAAGGGCATGGCAGTATAATAGTATATACATGTGGGTGTCATGAATGTTGTATCTTCTTGGTCAGACGGCTCCATTTGGATTTGCTGAAATCCGGCGGTTGCATCTACCATCAAATCTATATGAGGTAATGGGAATGGGTCTTTAGGACAGGCTTTATTGAGGTCTGTGTAGTCTACACAAATTCTCCACTTTCCATTCTTCTTTTGGACCACCACCATGTTTGCTAGCCACTTAGGGAACTTTATACTGAAGATTCATGTAAACAAACGATAGATGAGATAAAAGAAGAAGAAATCGGTGGGCGCCAATGATGAAACACCAGATTTAATATAGATCGGAATCAATCTGAATCTGGGAGTAGGGTTTCTGCATAAAAGGGTTAATCCTAAGTTTGTTCGCCGATTGGATCTGGTTCACTGGAAGATCACTGCAAAACAGAAGCGCCGTTAGCCTCGCCATGGGGAGAATGGGGGTTCTCTCCGTGACCACCCTCTGACGTAAGAATAAGTACAGTGATCGGAGAATGATAAGTAGTAGATAGTGAGAGTAAGTGAAGTGAATGCATAACTTGTACCTTATGTCTCTTATTTATAGCCGGTTATTTTGGGCGCCAAAATGCAATATAGAGAGTTAACATAATCTTTTACTGCCGTTTAACAGTTGCTTCGCCGTTAATGCATACGGATCATGAGCAAATCTACGGTTGGGGTGATGCCACGTGGAAAAGTGACTCGATCTAGATCTGCCCGCTGGTAATGCCATCATCGTGAATTTAGATGAGTGCTCAAGATGTTGCCACATCACATTCGGTTGTAACTGAATGAGGACTTGCACAATGATCATTAAATCCTTCTAGAATGTTCTATAGCTGTAGGCCTCTGATCTGTTGTCAGGTGTCTATTCTGTTGTAACAGAAAAGATTCCTTTTCTTCAATCTTAAGTTCCCTGCGCGCGGGTGTACCTGAGAATTTGATTGTTATCTTCGAGCTGAACTGATTCCTTACGCGGGCCCGCGCAAGGGTGTTAATGAGTATTGACATTCTCAGTATCCCGGCGCATGGTACCAGATGTTTGTTTCTTCCAAATCTTGTTCAACTAATCTGCGGGGGAATCGCAAGACTTGTTTTAGATAATTCTGTAAACTAATAATGGTATGGTCTCCTGCTCTGGCGCAAGGTTTTTGGGACCATACCCCTTCACAAAAAATCTCTAAAGGAGAAAACGATAAAGTTTGGGATATTACACCACGCACTGATAAAATATGGATTTCCAATCGTTTTTCAAAAAATTACGTTTTTTCCATATTTTCCATTAATCTCGTTAAAAATTACGTTTTTTCCCTCAGTTCAAAATTATAGTTTTCCAATCGTTTTAGTTTTTTTTTGGCAAAACTATAAAGGTGTTTTTTAATTGGTTGCCTTGATGTAATTTTTATTCGGCTCAGGCAGCTACCTAGCACTTGCTTATTGCTTTTGATAAATTTAGTTTTCCCTCTACTAAAAATTATGGTAGTGTTTTTTTAATATGTTGAGAAATATACAATCTTGCTATCATTTTGGTTTTTTTTTTCTAGCAAAACTATGATTCATATTCTTTTAATAAGTTGAGAAGTATTCTTTTAATAGTTGTATACAATTCTTTAAAACACGGATGCTTTCAATTACACATTTTAAACACCCTAAAATCTTTTGGGATGGATTTCAAATTTTGAAAAAACCTAGGTATTTTGAGATCCTAAAAGGTCTCTACCAGTTCCTCCAACAATCTACCAGCTTCTCCACAAAACCGCCTACTCCCCACTCTACTCCATGGATTTTGCCACACTTACGAATGTCTCCTCTTTTGCCCGCTTTCAATTTTGGTTCAAACCTTAATTTTCAAGGTACTGTAACACCTAGGGGGCGGTGTTAAAGACGTTATCAAGTCATTTCACACCCCTATAATGCTCATTACTCAAGGTCTAAAAGAGATACGAATAGTAACAGTTAGACCACACCTAATGGACATTTTGGGACGTGAAGGGGTTTGATAACGTTCTCAACACCGTCTCCCTAGTTGTTACAGGGGCATGAAAAGGGAATGGTGTTTTTAGGATAAGACCATGTGTAATAGCCATTATAGGGGCTTGATTACACCCCGAACATTGCCCCCCCCCCCCCCCCACACACACACAAACATAGGGCATTTCATTACTGCGGATTTTGGACCTTCATCATAGCGTTAGCCTTCTGCTTCATTGGACTTTCATCAATACGAGTTTTTTTCCTTGTGAAGTTTTAAGTGGACGTTGCTAAAGATAGAGCAAACAAATAGACAATGTAAGAGCATTTGTAATGGTAAATGTCTCCTTAGCGGGATTTTCCGTCACATCAGCATTATAACGCTCCTTCAAAAAAATATGTAAACGTTAATGCCCCTCAATACCCTTCGATCATTACTTTCTATTTTTTTCTTCTCATTTGGCGTTATACTAAAGACACCTCCCATTTTCATGGTACTGTAACACCCAGGGGGCGGTGTTAAAGGCGTTATCAAGTCATTTCACGCCCCTATAATGCACATTACCCAAGGTCTAAAAGAGATACGAATAGCAACAATTAGACCACGCCTAATGGACATTTTGGGACGTGAAGGGGTTTGATAACGTTCTCAACACCGTCTCCCTAGGCTTTTTAGGGGCATGAAGAAGGAATGATGTTTCTAGGATAAGACCACGCATAATGGCATTATAGGGGCTTGATTACACCCCTGAACACTCCAACCCCCCCCCCCCCTCAAACACACACACACACAAACACAGGGCATTATAGGAGCACGGAGAGAGAGAGAGAGAGAGAGAGAGAGATTTCTAGTATAATGTCAAATGAGGAGAAAAAAATAATGAAAAGTAATGACCGAAAGGACATTAAGGAGCGTTAACTATTACACATTTTTTGGAAAGGCGTTATGATACTGATGTGACAGAAAATGCACCTTAGGGGGTATTAACGATTACGAATGGCTTAACACAAAATGAGGAGAAAAAAAATTGGAAAGTAATAATTGAAAGAGTTATCAAGGAGTCTTAACCATTACATTTTTAAAGGGGCGTTATGATGTTTGTGTGGCGAAAAAGACCCTTAGAAGGCATTAACGAGTACGAATGGTGTAAACAATATTATTATTTTTAATTTCTAACATAAGGTTACTAAATATATATGTCTCGTGTGGTCGTCAATTTTTTAAGGAGGTACGTGGTGTTGGTTAAAAATATAGTACTCGAACTTTCTGGTACACGTACCATTTGTTTGAAATCATGTATACATGAATCATGTTTACCCTACAATCAACATATAAAACTCCATCTAAATCAATCTTCAAAGTTAATGACATTTAGACTTTCTCCGGTGAAACTTACAAGGTTAGTTATTATTTTTATTTTTCAATTCTTTATATTGGTTGTGATGATCTTGTATGGTTCTATTACTATATCTCTTTATATTTAGGTAACATGTTATACACGATAACTTTGTATCCTATGTTATTAACAGATTTATTATTATGTATATATTGTTGATAATATGTAAGTTCCCATGCACCCCCTATCCCACCTTCACACGCATATATATCTGTAATTAGGATCATTATCAATATGAGTTTAATAAAATGTCAAAATACGAACCGAAATAGAGTTTTAGACCAACCTCTTTGAATAGGTGAATGTTATGCCTAAATCTATGTGCCCATGTTTGGGATTACATTTAATACCTCCTTATTAACTTATTAACTTTTTGAAATGATGTTTTCCTCTTATAAATGACTTTTGGAAAAGTTAATAAGTATGGAAGCCTAATTATCCAAATTGACTGGTTGAGCCTAATCAATTCGTTATCATTCTTGAATTATCTACCAAAATCTTTTACAATTAAACCCATGAATTTCAAATTTATATGCCAGGAAGCGGAGGAGATCTATGGATATGATGTGAAGGCAACTGAAAATAAACTTATATAGCTAGTGAAGATCCACCGAGCCCCCGTAGTTAATACGGTTGTTGTTGACGAGAGTCGAAGACAAATGTAACTGAAGAAAACCGAACAGATTAGCATTGAAAAAGAAACACAAAAAACTAAAGCAATGGCCCGGATAAGGAAACCAAATTACCTGCAGTTGAAGCTGAAGAAAACACAACCAAACCCGATAATGTTGAAGAAGTAAAAAAGACCAATGCGGAACAACAAATAATGGATGAGGATTTTGAAACCATTACAATTGAAAACGAGCCTAAAATTGAGAACAAGACTGAGAAGATGGAGGACGAAAAGGTTAATGAGAAGAAAGAAATCGCAGAAGCAGTGGCCGAGATTATTGAAAAAAATGTAGATGATCTAGTTGAAAAAGAAGCAGTTCCTAGTGTTGACAAAAAGAAACAAGATGAGCCAAATGTGATTGAAGAAACGAAAGAAAACGATCCAATAGTTAGCGAAACAAAGCCTGTCCCTGCGGATGAGATTGCTATGAAGAAAGAGGCTGATCCTAAAGAAAAGGAAGAAGAAATATCGAAAGCCGGGGGTGTTACAGAAATAGTTGGACCCATCATAATTGAGGAGCCTCCAACGGATGCCAAAAAAAATGATGATTCAGTTGAAAATGCGAAACAAGACACCACAGAAACTTTTAAAACCAAAGAAAACACCAAGGAAGCTATTGAAACCAAAGAAAATGCAACACTTGAACTTGCGAAGACCGAAACGAAAGATCCTGAAAAACCTGCACTGGAACCTGTGAAAAACGAATCAAAAGAAGAGAAAACAATCGATGAAACGAAAGTAACAAGTTCTAAAGAAGAAGTGAAAACTAGTCCCAAACAATCAAACAGCCTAATGGGGAAGGTGAAGAAATCATTCATGAAAGCAAAGAAAGTTATCAGTATCGGTGGAAAAAGTAATAGCAACACCAAGAATCCCGAAACCAAAGAAGATGAGAAGGCTTCAGGAAAAGCATAATGTGGTATAAGTATTTGTTTTTGTTCATATTTGTTCTGAGAATGTATAGTAGTTTAATCATGTGTTTGGTTTAAACAGGAAACATTTTAAATGTTAATGTTACATGTTGTTCCTGTCATTCCCCCACTATACATGGAAAAAATGATGGGTACATGGATAGGCGAGAAAAATGAATAATGATTTAAATATCTTAATAAATTTGTTTATTCTTTTTAAACAAGGGTTAAATATGCATATAATAATAATAATAATAATATATAATAATAATAATAATAATAATAACAAAGTTAAGGGATTATAAGTGTCAATAATAAATTTTAAAAGGAAAAAGAAAAAAACACTAAAAGACAAAGAAAACCCTATCTAGATGTTACTGTAGACGTCACTTGTGATTGTAACTTTATATAATATAATTAAATGAGAATACATTAATAAAATAATTAAATATTAAATATAAACAATATTAAAATAATTATAAAGTACTATTCATGATGACTTTGCGTTAATATATATAACTAGTTGATGCATCCGTTCGCGTTGCGGGGAGGTAGGCCGAATATTTTTCAACTAATTAAAAAAACACTACAATAGTTTTGCTAGAAAAAAAATTGAAAACAATGGCAAGACCGTAATTTTGAGCTCGGGGCAAAACTATAATTTTTATGACTAATAAGCAAGTGTTAGACACTTCCTTGACACGAATAAAAAATTAAATAAAGTCAACCAATTAAAACAAAACACTTATATAGATTTGCTAAAAAATCTAACTTGACAGCAATATTGAAATTTTGAACTAAGGGCAAAATAGTATTTTTTGACTGAGTAAAATCATAATTTTTCAAAAGTTTAAACAATGCCAATACTGTAATTTTGAAGTAAGAGAAAAATCGTACTTTTTTAACGGGGGTAAAATCGTAACATACCTGGGCCAATGGGGGAGTCTCATGCAACAGCCTGACACTATTTCCCCACGCACATTTAAAAAAACTAAAACGATGGCAATACTGTAATTTTTAACTGAGGAAAAATTGTAATTTTGGGCTGGGGTAAAATCGTAATTTGCTAAAAGCTAAAACGATGGCAATACAATAATTTTTAACCAGGGAGAAAATCGAAACTTTGATAGGGGCAAATTGGTGATCTTGTTGTAACTGTGCATTCGCTGACCGCCTTACTGATGTTGCTTTGTAACATTTTCTGATTTTTTTGATAGTCGTCAATTAAAAGTAAAGTAAAACAAAACACTATCATACTTTAAAAAAAACGAAAACGATGGAAAGAGAATAATTTTAAACTGGAGGCAAAAATGTAAATTTCAGGACAAATAAACGTGCGTCAGGCAGCCACTTGGCATGAATAAAAATTATGCAGAGTCAACCAATTAAAAAAAACACTACAATAGTTTTTTTAAAAATAACTAAAATGATGACGTGACTGTAAATTTACACTCGGGGCAAAATCGTAATTTGATAAGGAAAGAAGAAAAAATGATTGCAAAAGTGTAAATTTGAATTAAAGGCAATATCGTAATTTGGTCCGAAGGGAAAAAACAAAACAAATGACAAAACTGTAAACTTAAAGGGAGCAAAATTGTAATTTGGCTTAACCAATAAGAAAGTGTTAGCTGACTGACACTATCCCCTCCGTAATTTTCTTTGGCGTGCATTTTTGGCTGTGTTAACCTTTTTTACTAATTCTATTTTAAAATTAAATTAATAAGCGTCATATTTTTTCCTATACAAAGCGTCATAAGTTTGGACATCATCGAATTGACTGGTTAAAAGGCATAAAAGCAAACGACGATACTAAATACTTTCACGTAAATAGACTTTGTAAACCATTTTCTTTTGTATATGTTAGTTTTCAACAAGTAATATATTTTTATTATATGTCATATATAAATTAATATTAACCTAATAATTCTATTTAATAAATTATGCATCGAATCGAAAGTTGGAATCTTTATTATTTACATGATTAATTAATGTTTAAAAAAAGAAAAAAAAGGAAAAGGTTACATGAGAAAATGAATTTATCCTGCTTTAAAAAATTTTGAAGTTTGATAATCTCAACCGATTTTTGTTTTTCTTAAAAAAAAAACTTGAAAAATCAAGAGAGAAAGAATAACCAATCATAAAACTAAGATACTGTATTTTAGGATCAAACTCAATAAAAGAAATTTTTGTAGATATGATGTGATATGGGAAACAATATGCTATTTTTAAAAACTTATAATGGTCTCAACTAAATATGGAGAACAATATGCTGACAAAAATAGAAATTAAATTTTCATTATTATTTTGTCTTGGGATGAAACAATGAAGCAGAAAGAGCCACGTTGACACTTCATCCCCCATCTACAATTATTTATATTACCAAATTACCAATGCTATCATCTCTCTCATCTCAACATCCCTCTTTAACATCAGCCGGTTTGTTTACCGGCACCGCCCTCCTCTTCATGTTCTCTCTCTCCACCGACACTATGAAGTAGCAGGCCCTAATCCGTCGATCTCACTCTCACCATTAACCAATTTGTTCTCTCTCTCCATGCTAACATCGCCCATAAAACCCCTGGAACCACCGCCATAAAACCCGTAGAACCATCGCCGCTAAGAAACCCTCGGCTACCTACCACCATCTTCGTCGTCACTAGGCATTCTCTTTTTATCTCTCTACATGTTTGTACCAGTTAAACCCTAGATCCGGCCGCCAAGCTAGGTTTCCGGCAAACCTACGGCGAGCCGATCTGACCTTGCATGTCTTATTTTGATGCGGATTGGCATCTTTAAAGTACAACTCCAAAACCTGTAGCTCGTTTCAGGCAACATAACATTTTCCGGCAAATTACGTTAACGGCTGAAGTAATGACGTCTCCGGTGACGGTGTTGGTTTGGTATAAAGGGCGCAGATGTAATTTTCTTGGTCGACCATGTCAAGAAATCGCCACCCAAATTAGCCAGTTAGGAAGTGCAGTTAGGAAGTGCAAGTGAGTTGCCTGGCACTATTCCCACCCATGTTTTTTTATTGTAGTACGCCATCCAAATTAGCCAGTTAGGAAGTGTGTCACTATTCCCAGCCATGTTTTTTGTATTGTAGTGGCACTATTCCCACCTATGTTTTTTGTGTTGTAGTACGCCACCCAAATTAGCCAGTTAGGAAGTGTGTCACTATTCCCAGCCATGTTTTTTGTATTGTAATACGCCACCCAAATTAGCCAGTTTGGAAGTGCCGGTCAGTTGCCTGACATTATTCTCAGCCATTTTTTTTATTATAGTAAAGTGTCTGGCACTATTCCCACCCATAATTTTTGTATTGTAGTAAATAAATAAATAAATAAATTACTTATATTAATATAATATAATATATAGTAAATATTAAGAATTTACTATAAAGCCTAAATTTTCAAAAATTAAAAAAATACACAAATATGATAAGTGTAGGATCGAGTTCCTTGTAAATAAATAAATAAATAAATAAATTACTTACATTAATATAATATATATAGTAAATATTACGAATTTACTATGAAGCCTAAATTTTCAAAAATTAAAAAAATACACAAATATGATAAGTGTAGGATCGAATTCCCTCGATAGTAAAGGTACCTAACTTGTATCTAGTCTATATATCCGGAAACTATATGAATTAGTGACATTTTACACAGGATATCTGTTTATAGTCTAGTTTATTGATTGATTCAAAGTTACATTCAAGATCTTAAACCGATAGAGCTTCACCGTCACTTCTATAAAAACTATTATAAATGAAATCCCTAGACAGCTATTTACAGAGTCACAAGTTCGCACCAAAACAGCTTGGATCAACTTCGCACGAAGTGAACTTCGTGCGAACTTGTCCTATACACCACAAGATCGTGCGAACTTGTACTCACACATACATAAATAACTTGATTTCTAACATTATCAACCCTACTGGATCTAAGACTGTTGGTGCATAATGTTTATGTCTTAGTCTTATATCGAGTCTGTATAGATTAGAGTTGAATAGGCTAGCGATACGAAGTATTTATGTGTATTGGAGTCAAGTTCGCTCATGGTGAACATGTAAAGTCAAGTTCGGCCGAACTTGACATTGTCTGATTCTTGTGGATTAACACATCTTGGATATATGGACTTAGTACTCCGAAATTTCGTTTGAGAGATTGCCTGATTCTGAGATACGAGGTCTTTATAGATAGTTGATATCTGGGGTATTATACAAGTTCTTCTGATTTTGCGGAAGCAATAGCCTAGAACTTCGATAATATTTTCGCAATAAACCCTTAAACTGCATGCAATCTTGAAAAGTATCGAAAGATCTAATCATTTGCAGTGCTAAAAAGATTCCTTAAGTGGAACACACCTTAAAGTCGAGCCTTCATCTCTTTGTCTGTACAGTGGTATTAACCTGAGCTCTCAAGGTCTCGCACTAACCCAGATACAGATATCAATTACGCTATATTCACCTGTAAGATGAAATATATGGAATCTTGATACGGGAGTATATTCAAGAAGTGGGAACCGCAGATAAGTCAAGTGTTATAAATCATACCTTAACATATCTTGAAACAGTTGAGAAACGTGGTAAAGTTAAGTGGACAAACATATCGACAATCTAGGTAAATGAGCTTAAAACTTAAAGTCATCTAAAGGTCAACGGTACTGGTGATATGTCTCAATTAACTTATATGATCCTTAGACACGAATTCACAAAAATATGTCTGTAAATATGTTTGTACATAATTTACATTTTTCTGTACATAGTTTATCAGCTTTACAGATTAAAACCAAAAAGATGTTCAGTGTGTTTTAGCATAAACTTACAAAAATACAAAAAGATTTTGTTTCTACATTGTTTTCAGCAAACCAATGTTGAGGAACGGATCTTCGAAGTCTGGTAAGGTGCTAAACTGGTGGGAATCTCATTGACAACGGGCTGGGAGCTAATTTGTAAAATCGGAAAAGCCAAAATGATGAAAAGTTCATTAATTTGAAACTTTGATTTTTGAAAATATCAACAGTTTGTTCGTAACGGGTCAAACCGGGGTCATTAACTTGGACTCGGCAGACAAATCGGTTAACCAAGGTCATTAGCTTGGACTTGGTCAACTGAGTGGATTTTCATAACTGGTAAAAGTTGAAAAGTTCAGGGACTAAATTGCAAAAAGTTGAAAATTGTGAAATCAAGGTTTGGCAAGTTCGTCCGAACTTGCTAAACTGAATAAAGTTTAACAATTAAACAAGTTCGACCGAACTTGTTGATGGCTGTTTGTGAAAAAAGAAGTTTGCCCGACCTCATGATGGGCTTGTTTACTTTGGGCCTTCAAGTTCGCCAGAACTTGCCAAGGTATAAATACCTTGCAAGTTCGGCCGAACTTCATTATTATCAAAATAGTTTCTCTGAGCGAACTTAACTCTTTTTGAGCGATTGAGTGAATTGACAAAATCATACCATTACTCTGTTGAACTTTTAGTTGATCTTGGTGATTTGCACACCATTATCAATGGAAGAGGTGAGAATTTGTTGATTGAACCATGTTTTGGACCGAATTGAAGAACATAGATCTAAAAATGTAAAAATCTTGTAGATCTAGGCCTTTAATGGATAAATTGAACTTGAAATTGAAACAAATAATCAAAACCGACCAAGGAATTGCTTTGGATCTGATCAAAATGATAATGGTTGTAAGTTGCAGTGGTCTTGTTGAAGATGACAACAAGTTCGGCCGAACTTGTTGACATGTTCGACTGAACTTGTTAATAAGTCTTAAATAAATCTGATCAAAACATGTTCGACCGAACTTAGTGTTTATCTCAGAACTTATCATGAAGTAGAAGTTCGCTCGAACTTAAATTTTTTTTTTAATTGAAAATTTGTTAAACATAAGTTCGCCCGAACTTATGTGATTATATTGAACATGTGATTAACATGTTCGAGCGAACTTGACTACTTCTGTTATGTTAAACACACATCAAGTTCGCCCGAACTTGATGAAAATGTGTTAGAAAAATGTTGCACTTTTTCTCGTAATGCGTGCTAATTGATTTACGTTGTTTTTCAGGATCAAGTACCAGCGAGGGTGATTTCTATGGATTTCTCCAAGTTCGACAACACATGTATCACGCTTGATAAAACGATATGTCCATCGCTGAAGGAGTACGACAGTATTCTGAAGTTTCTAAAGGAGTGTCCTATCCATGAGCTATCACAGAGCGCAATGTATCGTATAGATCGCATACGTATCATTTTTGGATGAACGTGAGCCTCAGTGAAGACAAAAAGACCATTACATCATCTGTGCAAGTTGGAAATGAGAACAAAGCTATCACAGTTACCGAAGATAATATACGAAGGATCTTACAGTTCAATGATGACAAAGATGATCCGATATTCTTAGACGAGAAGATGGTTAGAGGTTGTTTCTACAGGATGGGATACAAGGGGAGTGTGAATAAGCCAACATTAAAGAAGGGGGAAGTGCCTAACCCCTATAAGCTCCTCATGCACGCTATTATTCATATGTTCACTCACCGCAAAGCAGGCCTTGACGATGTTCAAGATTACATGGCCTGTATGGCAACGGCGTTAATTCTGAAGAAGCCGTTCAACTACTCAAATCTTGTATTCACTCATATGTCAAAGAATATGGAAGATTCGAGGTTATGCTTGTATCCAAGGTTCGTGCAGATGTTAATCGACGAGAAGTTCACAAATATTGCACGTGATCCAAATGATGTCTTATATCTCAGTCACCTTGATGATACTACTGTTAAGAAGCTAATAAAGTTCTAGAAACAAGCTTCAGCACCGGTGGCTAAACCAGTATTTGGGGCTATCAAAGATGAAAATTATATAGCGCCGTCTGATAACAAATGGAGGAAAGACGAAAGTGACGAGAAAGAATTAAACGCTGAGAAAGAATGGTTTAAAGAGTTCAAGCCAAAAGCTCGCAGTGATTGGTTCCTTAACGCTGAAATAGAAAAGCCTAAGAAGAAGCGAGCTGCAAAGAAAGTTGAGACGATGTTAATAGATGAAGACGAACCAGAGAATGTTCAAACTGAAGCTGGTTCTAGCACATCAGTTGTTGAAAGTCAAGAAGTAGAAAAAGGTACTCAGGAAGACGATGTTATTTCTGCTACATCTGAAAACGATGACGATTCTGATGATTCTCTCGAAAGAGTTACAAAGAAAACAATAGCAGAGACTGAGGCAGAAAAAGTCAAAGAGACTGATGCTGATTTCGATCCGAATCTAGAAAAAGAGTCTGACGAGGAGAGACCCAAGAAAAGAACAAAGCGAGTAAAGTCTGCTACAGTGTCAGCAACAAAGACTACAGGGTCTCATCAGACAAAAGGCAGGAAGAAAACAAAGAAAGCTCAGAAACCTGCTAGTCGTCGTTTAAGGGAAAGCTGAAAAGCGCAGAAGTTACACAAGAACCTTCTGGAGCCCAGGAGAAAGGAGTAACACAAGAACCTCCTACACAAGAACCTCCTGTTGTGATTCCATCTGAAGCTGAACATCCAGGAGTTACACAAGAACCTCCTGTGATCATTCCATCTGAGGCAGAACGTCCAGGAGCCACACAAGAACATCCTGAGACTGAATTACTTGAAGTGCCTATTATTTCATCCCCGATTCCTCCAACGACTTCTCATCTTGAAAGTTCTACTCCAAAGAAGTCTACACCAAAGGCTACTACTCCAAAGTCAACACCGAAGACTCCAGGACCTAATCTGTTTGGTGATATGTAGAATGAGCCTATTAATCTTCAAGATCTGAATGATTTCTTTCCGGAAACGAATGTCGAACTTCTTGAAAAGCGTGTGAAGGTTTTAGAAGAAAAGGTTCAACAAAATGAAGCTGAGAAAGCAGAGCTGATAAAGAAAGTGAATCAAAGATCTGTAGAGAAAGAAATGTTAGATGATAAAGTCAAAGTGTTGGAAAATAAAAGAGAATTCTTCAAAGCACTAGTTGAAAGTTTGCAAGATGCCAACGAAAAGCTGTAAACAAAGATTGCTGATCTGAAAGCAATTCAAGCCCTTAATGAAAGAAGGTTTATGAGGATGCAGAAAGTATTATCTAATGCTCTGAATATTGATTTCATTGCTGAGTATGATCATTTAGACAGGCAAGAAGCTAAAGAAAGATCTGAGAAAAAGCTAGCAGAAAGTGGCAAAGGCAAAGGGATTGAAGGTGAAAACCCTAAATCATCTGAAGCTGCAGAAAAGCATGTTGATGAATCTGAAAAAGCTTCTGAGTCCGAGATTGCTAAAAGATGATGACGATAAGAAAGATGATTCTGATTATGAGGATTGGAATAATGCTGATGATGATGATGATCATGGAGGAGTTGGTATGAAAATCAGTGAAGCGAAATTCTCTGATGAGTTTGATTTTTCTTCTTTAATGGATGATGAATCAAATAAGATGGATGATCAAATTGAGGGGGAGTCAGGGCAGAAAGGGCCATCTAATGATGTAGATATGATGAATATTGATAAATCTGCAAAGCCTGTTACTGCAATGCCAATCAAGCCTTTGATACTCATGTTAGAACATAATGTGGAGGAAGGAGAATTCGTGCACAACTATACCAAAGAAGATCTTGCAAAGTTGATTGAAGTTGATGCAGAATCACTAGAGTTTGATTTCGAAGAGGAAGTGTTGAATGTTAACACTTTTGAGCCGAATGATTATCAGTATATTCGAAGGTTTGAAGCTGATGAATACACCAGAGTGATTGTAGAGGATTGGTCTTCTGATGATGAAACAGATCAAACTGCGAAGTACGTCGGTCCTAACACTGATAGTTTTCCTACTTTTGAGGCGATGTACAAGCAACTTGACGAAGACATGTTGAAAGAAAAGATTGAAGAATCTATTAGAGAAGGCAAAGTTCCAAAGCCAATGACGAAGGAGGAAATAGCAAAAGCTAAGAAGTCATGGTTCAAAGAGATGTCACGCGAACGTAAGTTTCGACGTCCTCTAGCATTCTTTACCAGAGACAAAGACGTGTCGTTGGGAGATATTCTTAGTTGGGGTTGTTTAAAGAGCTGAATGTGTATGCAATCAAAAGGGAATTTGGAGTGCAATACTTCAAATATCTGGCTGATTTCAAGACTTTACCGTACTCGGATGTGGAGGAGCTTCTCCAAACAGTGAATGTTACTTATCATATGAAGTATGTTGATCAGTTACTTTGGAAGATGATCAAATTTGAAGCGACAAAAGGATTCAGATATTGGAAACCATTTATTCCAGGTCGCCGAATCAAAACGAATAAGAAGATAGGGGAAAAGGATATAACGTTGATAATGAAGCGATCGAGAGCTAAGAGAAACATGCCGTTAATGCCTATCGAACAAAACTTCTATCCAGTGTTCAAGTGGTGGCAGATAGATCCAACCACATGTGAAGCAGTTATTGTGTTATGATTTGAAGAACACTTGGATATTACAAAGGAAAGAGTTGAGATTTTGGGTTTTCAGGGCATGAGAGGATTATGGAGAACGATCAGGATTCAAGATCCAATGTGGTTTGTCAACTGTTCAAGAGAACATATCAAGTGCTTGTTCTACAGCAAAATAGTATTCGAGGAACGTGAAAAAGAACAGGCTATGCAGTATCAAAGAGTTGTGAACGTTTGCTATGCACGTGAAGTGAATTCAGGGAAGATGTGGCAGACAAGCTGGAGGGAACTAGAACGGGTTGAATTTCTAAAGGAAGAGAAGCATATCGAGGAAATATACGAGAAAGGTAGGGCGACAAGGCTTAGAAGGTTTCAGTACTTGAAAGTGCCTCCTACAGATCAGACGCCGGATCCAAAGCAAGAACGAAGGAAGAAGCCTTACAAGAACTTCTTCGGTCGTGTTCGTTAAAGTTTATATGAAGACATAGTTTTTGAAGACTGATACAAGACGAAGACTATATCCAAGGGGGGGTCTGTTGGTGCAGAATGTCTATGTCTTAGTCTTATATCGAGTCTGTATAGATTAGAGTTGAATAGGCTAGCGATACGAAGTATTTATGTGTATTGGAGTCAAGTTCGCTCATGGTGAACATGTAAAGTCAAGTTCGGAGTTCGCCCAAACTTCACTACCCACCAGCGGACTTGCATCTCTATAAATAGCTAGCATGTTGCTCTCATTTGTAACTTTGGCATCTCTGAGACGAAGCTCTGTCAATTTGGAGACTTGATGTTATATTAAAATTGACGTTTAATTGACTAATTCTTGTTATTTGGTAAACTTGTCATAATATTTCCGCTATTATGGACAATAGAGATCAAATCTAGGTTCCTATGCATTGAGGATCGGTCCTACAAGTGGTATCAGAGCTAGAATAGCTGATTTGATTGATATCAAGACAAGAACACTTCTAATTCTACTCCATTCTTCTATTTTTCTTAACTTCTACACAAAAATGAAGAATTCAAGGTCAAATTATGTCCAATTTTGAATATGAGATGGTAAATACATCATAGATAAACCCCTGAGAGTTTGGAGACTAAAATCAAATGAATTGGTGTCAAAATGTTGCAAAAACCATGTTTTCCAAACTCATCATCATCGAACTTGTTAGCCAAGTTCGACCGAACTTGAGCTAAAAAGTCATTTTTTGAGTGAATTTTTAGCAAGTTCGCTCGAACTTGAGGTGTTTTTTAAAGAAATTTGCTAAGTTTGCTCGAACTTATTAAAAATTCTTTGATATTTTGTCAAGTTCGACCGAACTTGATAAAATTCAAGAATAATCTAGCTAAGTTCGCCCGTACTTGTGAAATTCTTATAAAATTCATTCTACAAGTTCGCTCGAAGTTCAAATTCAGGAAATTTTCAAAACGAATCACAAGTTCGACCGAACTTGTGAATAAATTCTGAATTCTTCATTCACAACTACAAGTTCGACCGAACTTGTAGTAAATCTAACTTTTCAAAAGTTTTAACGTGTTTTCAGTGTACGTATCTCGATTTTCGTGATGGATGATATTCAAAGAGCGTATATGTCGAGAGTGGGTACATCCAATGCTGATCTCATACAGCAAGTCAATCTAGACAACAAGATGGGCACGTCCGTTAAACCGCCGAAGTTAATGAGCATGGACGAGTATGAAGGATGGAAGGGGAAATTTACCTATTGGGTTCAGGCCATGCATTTCCAAGGCTGGGTGTCGATTGAGAGAGGTTATACGGTTCCATTGGACGAAAATCAGCAAGTTCTGGAAAAGTACAAGTACTCAACAATACAGAAAGATGAGTACATTGCTGAGAAAAAGATGATAAGCCTCATTCAACAATCTGTTAAAGAGGATATTCTGGTCTTATTGCCCGAATATACGACTGCAAGAGATCTTTGGCTATCACTGCAAAAGAAATACCAAGGAAGGGCAGAGATGATCAAGAGTAAGAAAGCTCTTATCATGAAGGAGTTCGACATCTTTAACATGTTGAAGGGTAAGACAATGAAACAGATGATTGAGCGTTTCTGTCATCTGAAAGTCCAAATGAGAAGACACAGTCTCGAGAAGACAGAACAAGAGTACATCGATAAGCTTGCAGATCTGATGGTTCTGAAAGAAAGTCCGAATTGGGAATTCTTTAAGTTGTCTACATTCATCGACAAACTCGAAGGCCATGAGATGGAACTTCTAAAGATCGCGAAGTCGAAGAATGCTAACATTGTTCAAGATGTTGGTCTGTATTACAAAACCGGAATGCAAGACAACATTTCAAGCCCAAAGATTCAAGCAGCATTCAGTGCAAACATGAATTCTTCTCCACAGAATCAGAACCAATCATATCCACAATATGATCAAAGTCCACAGAGCTCTTCGTTCTCAAGCACTGGTTCAAATTCATCTTATTAGAATCAAGCAAATCAGAATCAACAAATGAATTCTGATCCAAATGTGTACAAGTGTAACATTGCAGTCAATCTAAACAATGTTGTTTCTGAGCAAGTTGCAAAACAACACATGTCACTTCTCGCCACTGTTCTAGAATCGTACGAAAGTCTTGTAGCTGGAAAGATCGGCAATCCCGAAATGACCGCCAAAGACTATGATCAGATGGACGAAGAAGAGCTTGAACTGATGGATATCAAGTGGTCCCTAGCTTCTATCATTCGAAGGGTTACAAAGTTTGTTGCGCTCACTGGCCGAGATATCAGAAATTTAAGCAACAAGCTAGGTTTCAACAAATCAAAAGGTCACTTGTTTCAGATGCCGACAGAAAGGGCATTTCAAGAGAGAATGCAAGAATCCTGAAGCCATGGGCAATCAAAGTCCATTTGGAGGAGGCGACGAATATTACAATAAGTCAGTACAAGCCTTTCCCAAAGAAGACACAGGTTGAAATCCAAGAGAAACCAAACAGTAACACTACTGAAAAGGCAATGGTTGCTTCGAACGAGGATGATGGATTCGATTGGAATTCTTATATCGGTAAGAAGACCAGAGTTGCATTGATGGCTGAGATTGTAGAAGATACATCTGCCGAAGAAGCAGCAACTCTACAGAATATTTTATTGGAACAATATCTGCAACAACAAGAGGAAGAGGAGTATCTTTACATGCAGAAGCATGGCATTTTATCTCCTAACTCATGTGATAGTTTTGCAGGTCACTTTGATGGAAGTTCTCAGGAGCAAGTTGCCGAGGAGAAATTGATTAATGAAGAAATTACTGATGTTGTTCGAGAAGTGACTGCTGAAAACCTTAAGCACTCGGCCTTTAAAGCTATGATGGCTAATCTAACCAAGGTAGGTCCAGAGGTAAAGGAAGTTGTTAAAGTACAAGTTGTAGAGGTTGAAAAACCTTGTACAAAATGTACCGAGCCATGTGCTGAATGTGCCAAAAAAATAACAAATCATCACTGAACTCAATGTACATAATGAACATTTCAAATACGATTATCGTACAATGAAGGAAGCGTATGACAAAATGAAAGATGATTATGGCAGGCTCGATAGAAATAATATCGAACAACATGATAGTGTTAGGATGTTGAAAGGTACAGTAATGGACAAACAAAAAGCGATAAACATTTATATTAACACCATTGCTAAGACCAAACAACAACTCCAGGACATGAAAATTGAAACAGAACGTGTTCAAAAACTTTTAAGAAGTTACACAACTAACGCATATGTCATTGATCACATTCTTCTGACAATTCCGTCGGAAGAAAAACCTAAAAAGAAAATTGGTAAAGAATACAACAATGTTCGTCCACCCTTATGCGAGAAATATTGTCGCAAAATCGTAAATAGGATGGATAAGGCACTCAACATTGAGTTGTTAACTGAAAAGAAAAATGAGTTGCCAGAGAACATTGATGTATTCTATACTAAATCAGACGATGACAATGTTGTGGTTTAAATTATGGCTGAAAACGTTCTGAATGATTCTGATGATGGCAGCTTCAAAAGCGCCGACTCGAGTTCATCTGATTCACAATCCGAAGATGACGATAAATCATCGGATGACGGTCTAAGTGATGATCCTAACGTTGTCATGTACAAAGTTAAGGATTCTGATAGATTGTACTTCGACGATAGTTTTCCGATTCGGAACGTGAAGGTAGATCAGTTGGATAAATTCTTTAAACTTGTGGAAGTTACATCAGATGATCTGGAGATCAATGAAAGGAAGTTCTATTCCAAACCTAAAAGAAATAACTACCGGAGAAATGGTGGTGTTCATCCGAAAAACTGGAGAGCTGGGTTGGGATTAGAGGAATCTGATGAACCGAAAAAGAAAAAGTCACCATTTCATGAGTATAATGATAAAACCTTGAAATTTGTTTATGGGACGAACACGGTTCATGAGGAGAGTTTGATTGGAAAGCAATCAAACGATGAGTTTAAGAAACAGAAAGAACTTCGAGATAAGGAGAAAGCTACAAGTGGTGTCAAATCCACTAGTGGTCATTCAAATGACAATCGGACTTGCATCAAGTGCAAAGAAGTTGGTCATATTGCACGGAAGTGTCCGATGTCTAAACCAGCCTATCTTCGAAGGAAAGAAAGTGCAGATGTTGTGAAACCTAAGCAACCAGAGTTTGTAACACCAGTAACAATTTTGAAAAGAAATGAATCAAAACCTGAAGATAAACCTAAATCTGAAAAGAAGTTTGCAAATTCAATTTTCAAAAAAGGTGAATCTTCAAAAGAAATCGAAATAAAGTTTTACATCAAAAAGGCTAACATCAAATCACAACCCCGGGTTGCTAAGAAAAGGTCAACAACATCCGAGGTTATTAAGTCTGAGGCTGTAAAGACTAATAACACGAAAGAATAAAAATCTGAAATCAAAATTGAAACTGTCAAAATTACAAGTGGTAACAATTTGAAAGATAAAAAGAAAGTGAAGTTTGCAAACATAAACATCGTAGAAAATCCAGATGATGAATACGAATTTGATTATGCTGATGAGTGTGAATTTGATTACGACGATGGTTATCCAATTCAACCCAAGACCAAGAAGGCTTGGGTCACGCTGTTTAACTAATTGTTGAAATGTGCAGGGGATCCAGAGATCCATACTTTCCAAGTGGATTCTGGATAGTGGACCTTCCAGACATATGACAGGAATGAAAGCGCTCTTGTTCGACATAAAAGCTATCAATGCGGATATGTTGGATTTGCTGGAAACCAAGGTGGAAGGATTGTCGTCGAGGGAAAGCTCTCAAACGGAGTTGTTTCATTTGATCAAGTGAACTACATTGCGGAGCTTGAAAACAACCTTCTGAGTATTTCTCAAATTTGTGATAAGAAGTTTACCATCCACTTCAACGATAAAGCATGCATTATCATCAAACCGGGTTTCAAAATACCAAACTAGTGGATACTCATGCATGCACCGAGAGCGAACGATTTGTATGTTCTTGACATGGGAAATGCTACTACTTCTTCAAAAACGGCACAAGGTTTCGTTTCGAAAGCTACTGAGAAGGAGTCAATCTTATGGCACAGAAAGATGGGTCACATTCACCTAAGAAAGATGAATCATTTGGTGCATAATGATTTGGTGTAAGGTGTGAATCTGAAAAGTTTTCATATGTTAGACAATTGCCTCGAGTGTAAAAAGGGAAAGCAGATCAAGAAATCTCATCCGAAAAAGATTCTCAATTCGATAAAGTTGCCACTTGAAAGACTTCATATGATTCTCTTCGGTCCAGTGAATGTTCGAAGCATCTCTGGAGATCTCTACTGCTTGGTAGTAACAGGCGATTATTCCCGATACTCGTGGGTATTCTTCCAAGAATCAAAAGATGAGACGTTTGAAAACTTAGTAATTTTTTTCAAGAAACTTGAGAACCTGTACCATCTTCCGGTGAGAAGCATTAGAAGTAACAATGGTACTGAGTTCAAAAACACCAAAATGAGGGAATTCTGTAATGCTAAAGGGATTCTGCACGAATTCAGTGCTCCCTACACTCCGCAACAAAATGGAGTTGCTGAACGGAAAAAAAGAACTTTGATAGAAACTGCAAAAACAATGCTCGCAGATTCTAAACTTCCCGTCAGCTTTTGGAGTGAAGTAGTTGCAACAGCTTGCTACACACTTAAAAGAGTCTTAACAGTCAAACCAATGAAGAAGACTTGTTTTGAGATGATTAACCGACGGAAGCCGAATTTGAAGTTTTTAGAGCCATTTGGTGCGCCATGTACTATAATCGATCAAGATGGTAAATTCAGAGCCAAAACTCTTGAAGGTTTCTTTGTCGGATATGTGAGTCCGTTAAGACGTGTATATGTGCCCTCTTTAAGAAAGATAATTGAAGCACAACATGTGGATTGCTTTAACTATACGGATCCTATCCAAAGAAGAGGCAACGCATGGTTATTCAACTATCAAGATCTTTGGAAATCATTTGATTTGCCTGAAGAACCATCCGATGAAGAAATTGCAGCGTTATATTATCTTCATCAATCAGCAAATCAAGAGCAAATCGTCAGACCAATTGTGGTTAATCAACCCACGTTGGGATCATCTTCTTCTGATGCTAGTTCAAGTAATAGCGGTGGTTAAGAAACTCAGACAGAACAAATGACACCGACTTCAGAACCTGTCAATACTACAGTGATTCCTAATCTTTCTGAAGCACATAGTTCAGACTCGGACGAGGCTCCAACATTCGATGCCGATGGAGAATCTTCTTCAGATGAAGAAGCAGAGCAGACTACAAGTTTAATGAATGAATCTGCAGGCCCGAGTAGTGCTCCTGAAGTTGAAGTGGTGGTAGATCAAAATATCACAAATCAAGAGAATACTATGGTTGTTCCAGGCGAAGTGATACCAAGATCATATTCTTATCATCCGTCAAATTCTATAATAGGCGAATTACAAGCTGGTGTGAGAACACGGAGTCAAATAAACAAAGCTTTGACCTGTTTCTATACTCGTGTTGCTCCAATTCAAGAATATTGCTACTATTCATGTTTCATATCCCAGATAGAGCCAAAGAATGTTTCTGAAGCTTTAGGCGATGAAAACTAGGTACAAGCAATGCAAGAGGAACTGTTACAGTTCGAGAAGTTAGGAGTGTGGAAGCTTGTAGACCTAAATGGGTCTTTAAATGCAAGCGAGACGATCGAGGGGTTATAGTTCGAAACAAAGCTCGGATTGTTGTCAAAGGATTTCACCAGCAGGAAGGGATAGACTACGCGGAAGTCTACACACCAGTAGCTCGCTTAGAATCTATTCGAATATTTCTTACTTTCGTAGCATGGAAAGGATTTAAAGTCTATCAGTTGGATGTCATATCATCTTTTCTGTATGGAAAATTACGCGAGAAGGTGTAGTCGGACAATCACCAGGGTTTGTCGATCCACTCAACAAGAAGAAGGCATATCTTCTTGATAAAGCTCTTTACAGTTTACACCAAGCCCCGAGGGCTTGGTACGAGACGTTATCGCAACATCTTGTGGGAAATGGCTTTGTCAGAGGAACTGTGGATAGTACTCTTTTCAGCAGAGAAGTTGGTAGTCATCTAATTATAGTTCAAATCTATGTGGATGACATCATCTTTGGATCAACGAATGATAGTCTTTGCAAGGAGTTTGAGGGCATCATGAAGAAGAAGTTCGAAATGTCTTCTATGGGCGAAATGAAATTCTTCCTCGGATTGCAAGTATATCAACTTCTAGACGGTATTTTCATTCACCAGACCAAATATGTGAACGACATCTTGAAGAAGTTTGGTATGGAAAGCTCGAAGCCGTTATCTACTCCTCTTGCTCTTAATCACGGGATTTGCATTGACGAAACTGGAACCAAAGTTGATGAGACGCTCTACAGATCAATGATAGGATCATTGATGTATCTGACGGCATCGCATCCAGATATCATTTATTCTACCTGCCTTTGCACCAAATATCAGTCTAGCCCGAGAATCTCACACATGCAAATCGTGGTGCGAATCTTCAGATATTTGAAGGGATGCCCAAGCACCGGCTTGTGGTACCCGAAGAATGATAACTTCGATCTTGCAGGATACACTGATTCTGATTTTGGTGTAGATAAGTTGAATTCAAAATCGACTACAGCGGGATGCCAGTTCTTCGGAACAAGAATGGTAACCTGGCAGTGTAAGAAACAGACTACGGTCACTCTCTCTACCTGTGAAGCTGAGTATATCTCGGCCTCCAGCTGTTGTTCACAGATTATGTGGATACAACAGCAGATAAGAGACTATGTTTTGCAATTTCTCGACACTCCGCTGTATGTTGATAAGAAGGCAGCCATTGATATAACCAAAAATCCGGTTCATCACTCACACACTAAACACATTGAAATTCGTTACCATTTCATTCGTGACTGTTACGAAAAGAAATTGGTGCGAATAGAAAAAATCCACACCGACGAACAAAAGGCTGATTTTTATACCAAAGCATTTTCTTTATCACGGTTTAAATACTTGTTGAGAATTAATGGTATGAAAAATTTGCTGAAAGGTGCGGACGCTGAGGTTGAATACGGATCGGACGACGAGTTCGCGTGATCCACATTGGTTTGTTTATATCTTTCTTGTTAGAATTTTATTAAAAACTAAAACACAAAAATTTGATTTTGATTTTAGGGGGAGAAATGTTAGAGAAAATTCAAAAACATTTGAAAATTTTAAAATTCAAAAACATATAAAAAATGCAAAAAGTAGAAAAACATTGAAAAAGACAAAATGAATTCAGTGTCACAAAAAGGAAATGATAGTACATCAGTGTACTATCACAGTATGCTAAGGAAATGTAAAGTTTAAAAGTGATAAACAAGTCTTACTATGGACGTGTCGATAGGCTTAACACGTTCAGTAAACTATTTTCGAGATATAAACTAAATTTTACAACTGCTTAATCTTGTGGATTAACACATCTTGGATATATGGACTTAGTACTCCGAAATTTCGTTTGAGATTGCCTGATTCTGAGATACGAGGTCTTTATAGATAGTTGATATCTGGGGTATTATACAAGTTCTTCTGATTTTGTGGAAGCAATAGCCTAGAACTTCTATAATACTTTCGCAATAAACCCTAAACTGCATGCAATCTTGAAAAGTATCGAAAGATCTAATCACTTGCAGTGCTGAAAAGATTCCTTAATTGGAACACACCTAAAGTCGAGCCTTCATCTCTTTGTCTGTACGGTAGTACTAACCTGAGCTCTCAAGGTCTCGCACTAACCCAAATACATATATTAGTTACGCTATATTCACCTGTAAATGAAATCTAGGGAATCTAGGTAAACTAGTTTAAAACTTAATGTCTCAAAAAGGTCAACGGTACTGGTGATATGTCTCAATTAACTGATATGATCCTTAGACACAAATTCACAAAAATAAGTCTGTAAATATGTTTGTACATTGTTTATGTTTTCTGTACATAGTTTATTCAAGAAGTGGGAACCACAAATAAGTCAAGTTTTATAAATCATACCTTAACATATCTTGGAATAGTTGAGAAACGTGGTGAAGTTTAAGTGGACAAACATATCGACAATATAGGCAAACGAGTTTAAAACTTAAAGTCTTCTAAAAGGTCAATGGTACTGTTGATATGTCTCATTTATCTAATATGATCCTTAGACACGAATTCACAAAATTATGTCTGTAAATATGTTTGTACATAGTTTATATTGTTTTGTACATAGTTTACATTGTTATGTACATAGTTTATCAGCTTTACAGATTAAAACTAAAAAGATTTTCAGTGTGTTTTAGCATAAACTTACAAAAATATTTTGTTCTACATTGTTTTCAGCAAACCAATGTTGGAGAACGGATCTTCGAAGTTTGGTAAGGTGATAAACTGGTGGGAATCTCATTGAAAACGGACTGGGAGCTAATCTGTAAAATCTGAAAAGCCAAAATGATGAAAAGTTCTTTAATTTGAAACTTTGATTTTTGAAAATATCAACAGTTTGTTCGTAACGGGTCAAACCGGGGTCATTAACTTGGACTCGGCAGACAAATCGGTTAACCAAGGTCATTAGCTTGGACTTGGTCAACTGAGTGGATTTTCATAACTGGTAAAAGTTGAAAAGTTCAGGGACTAAATTGCAGAAAAGTTGAAAATTGTGAAATCAAGGTTTGGCAAGTTCGGCCGAACTTGCTAAACTGAAAAAAGTTTAACAATTAAACAAGTTCGACCGAACTTGTTGATGGCTGTTTGTGAAAAAAGAAGTTCGCCCGACCTCATGATGGGCTTGTTTACTTTGGGCCTTCAAGTTCGCCAGAACTTGCCAAGGTATAAATACCTTGCAAGTTCGGCCGAACTTCATTATTCTCAAAATAGTGTCTCTGAGCGAACTTAACTCTTTTTTAGCGATTGTGTGAAATTGACAACATCATACCGTTACTCTGCTGAATTTTTAGTTGATCTTGGTGATTTGCACACCATTATCAATGGAAGAGGTGAGAATTTTTTGGTTGAACCATGTTTTGGACCGAATTGAAGGACATAGATCTAAATATGTTAAAATCTTGTAGATCTAGGCCTTTAATGGATACTTAAAATTGAAACAAATAATCAAAACCGACCAAGGAATTGCTTTGGATCTGATCAAAATGTTAATGGTTATAAGTTGCAGTGGTTTTGTTGAAGATGACAACAAGTTCGGCCGAACTTGTTGACATGTTCGACCGAACTTGTTAATAAGTCTTAAATAAATCTGATAAAAACATGTTCGACCGAACTTAGTGTCTATCTCAGAACTTATCATGAAGTAGAAGTTCTCTCGAACTTAATTTTTTTTTAAATTGAAAATTTGTTAAACATAAGTTCGCCCGAACTTATGTAATTATATTGAACATGTGATTAATATGTTCGAGCAAACTTAACTAAATCTGTTTGTTAAACACACGTCAAGTTCGCCCGAACTTGATGAAAATGTGTTAGAAAAATTTTGCATTTTTTCTCGTAATGCGTGCTAATTGATTTACGTCGTTTTTCAGGCTCAAGTACCAGCGAGGGTGATTTCTATGGATTTTTCTAAATTCCATAATACGTGTATCACACTTGATAAAGCGATATGTCCATCACTAAAGGAGTACGACTATATTTTAAAGTTTTTGAAGGAATGTCCGATACACAGAGCCATCACAGAGCGTACAGTGTCTTACAAATCACATACATATCATTTCTGGATGAATGCTTCGCTCAGTGATGATAAGAAGACCATTATTTCATCTGTGCAAGTCAGAAACGAGGTCAAAGAAATTACTATCACTGAAGACGATATTCGAAGGATCTTGCAGTTTAATGATGACAAAGACGATCCTATATTTCTTGACGAAAAGATGGTGCGAGGTTGTTTTTATCGCATGGGCTACAAGGGGAGCGTTAATAAGCCGATATTAAAGAAGGGGGAAGTGCCTAACCCCTATAAGCTCCTCATACACGCTATTATTCATACGTTCAGTCACCATAAAGCAGGCCTCGACGACGTGCAAGACTATATGGCCTGTATGGCAACGGCGTTATTCTGAAAAAGCCGTTCAATTATTGAAAGCTTGTGTTTACGCATATGTCGAAGAATATGGATGATTCAAGATTGTGCTTATATCCATGGTTCGTACAGATGTTAATCGACCAGAAGTTCACAAACATTGCACGTGATCCGAATGATGTCTTATATCTTAGTCACCTTGATGATACTACTGTTAAGAAGCTGATAAATTTCCAGAAGCAAGCTTTAGCACCGGTGGCTAAACCAGTATTTGGGGCTATCAAAGATGAAAATTATATAGCGCTGGCTGATAACAAGTGGAGAAAAGACGGAAGTGGTGACGAGAAAGAGTTAAACGCTGAAAAAGAGTGGTTTAAAGATATCAAGCCAAAAGCTCGCAGTGATTGGTTCTTAAAGGCCGAAGTTGAAAAGCCTAAAAAGAAAAGAGCAGCTAAAAAGATTGATACAATGCTCATTGATGAAGAAGAACCAGAGAATATTCAAGCTGAAGCTGGTTCAAGTGCTGCGAGCGTTACTGAAAGCCAAGAGGTTGAAAAGACGACTCAGGAAGACGATGTTATATCTGCTACATCTGAAAACGATGATGATTCTGATGAAACACCGGTGAAAGAACTAGAAAAGACAGAAGCAGAAAAACAAGTTGAAAAAGAAAAAGAGTTTGATGCTGATTTCGATCCGAATCTTGAAAAAGAATCCGATGAGGAGAGACCCAAGAAAAAGGCAAGAAGAACAAAGTCTTCAGCAACTAAAATCTCAAAGAAAACTACAGGGTCTCCATCTGCAAAGGGCAAAAAGTCAGTGAAGGCTCAGAAACCGGCAAGCAGGAGATATACTGGAAAGCTTAAAAGCTCAGAAGTTACACACGAACCTTCTGGCGCACAGGAGAAAGGAGCAACACAAGACCCTCCTACACAAGAACCTCCTGTTATGATTACTATTGAAGTTGAACGTCCAGGAGTCACACAAGAACCTCCTGTGATGGATTATTAGAAGTACCTATTATTTCATCTCTGGTTCCTCCAACGACTTCTCATTTTGAAAGTTCTACTCCAAAGAAGTCTACACCAAAGGCTGGTACTCCAAAGTCAACACCGAAGACTCCAGGACCTAATCTATTTCGTGATATGCAGAATGAGCCTATTAGTCTTCAAGATCTGAACGATTTCTTTCCAGAAACGAATGTTGAACTTCTTGAAAAGTGTGTGAAGGTTTTAGAAGAAAAAGTTCAACAAAATGAAGCTGAGAAAGCAGGGCTAATAAAGAAAGTGAATCAAAGCTCAGTAGAGAAAGAAATGTTAGATGACAAGGTCAAAGTGTTGGAAAACGAACGAGAATATTTCAAAGCGCTAATTGAAAGTTTGCAAGATGCCAACGAAAAGCTGCAAACAGAGATTGCTTATCTGAAAGCAATTCAAGCCCTTAATGATTGAAGGTTTACGAGGATGCAGATAGTATTATCTAATGCTCTAAGTATTGATTTCATTGCTGAGTATGATCGTCTAGATAGACAAGAAGCAAAAGAGAGAGCAGAGAAAGAACTCGCAGCGAGTGGTAAAGGCAAAGGTGTTGAAGGCGATCCACCTGAATCTTCTGAAGCTGCAGAAAAGCATGTTGACGAATCTGAAAAAGCTTCTGAGTCCGATATTCCTAAGGTTGACGAGTCTGTCAAGCCTTCTGATCCAGTAATTGCTTCTGAAGAAAAAGATGATGAAGAAGCAGAAGATGAGGATAAAGATGATGACGATAAGAAAGATGATTCTGATTATGAGGATTGGAATAATGCTGACGATGATGATGATCAGAGAGGAGTTGGTATGAAAACCAGTGAAGCGAAATTCTCTGATGAATTTGAATTTTCTTCTTTGATGGATGATGAATCGAATAAGATGGATGATCAGATTTAGGGGGAGTCAGGGCAGACAGGGCCATCTGATGATGTAGATATGATGAACATTGATAAATCTGCAAAGCCTGTTACTGCAATGCCAATCAAGCCTTGATACTCATGTTAGAACATAATGTGGAGGAAGGTGAATTCGTGCACAACTCTACCAAAGAAGATCTTGCAAAGTTGATTGAAGTTGGTGCCGAATCTCTAGAGTTTGATTTCGAAGAGGAAGTGTTGAATGTTAACACTTTTGAGCCGAATGATTATCAATATATGAAGGTTTGAAGCTGATGAGTACAACAAAGTGATTGTAGAGGATTGGTCTTCTGATGATGAAACTGATCAAACTGCAAAGTACGTCGGTCCTAATACTGATAGTTTTCCTACATTTAAGGAGATGTACAAGCAACTTGATGAAGATATGTTGAAGGAAAAGATTGAATAATCTTTACGAGAAGGAAAAGTTCCAAAACCGATGACAAAGGAAGAGATAGCTCAAGCAAAGAAGTCTTGGTTTAAAGAGATGCCGCGCGAACGTAAGTTTCGACGTCCTCTAGCTTTCTTTACCAGAGATAAAGACGTGTCATTGGGGGATATTCTCAGTTGGGGTTGGTTTAAGGAGCTGAATGTTTATGCAATCAAAAGGGAATTTGGGGTGCAATACTTCAAACATTTAACTGATTTCAAGACTTTACCGTACTGGGATGTGGAGGAGCTGGTTCAGACTGTGAATGTTACTTATCATATGAAGTATATTGATCAGTTATTGTGGAAGATGATCAAGTTCGAACCGACAAAGGGATTCAGATATTGGGAGCCATTTATTCCAGGTCGTCGAATCAAAACGAATAAGAAGATAGGGGAAAAAGATATATCGTTGATCATGAAACGACCGAGAGCGATGACATGCCGCTAATGCCTATTGAACAGAATTTCTATCCAGTGTTCAAGTGGTGGCAGATTGATCCTACCACATGTGAAGCTGTTATTATGTTACGATTTAAAGAACACTTGGATATTACAAAGGAAAGAATTGAAATATTGGGTTTTCAGGGCATGAGAGGATTATGGAGAACGATCAGGATTCTAGATCCAATGTGGCTTATCAACTGTTCAAGAGAAGATATCAAATGTTTATTCTACAGCAAGATAGTAGTCGAGGAACGTGAAAAAAACAGGCTATGCAGTATCAAAGAGTTGTGAACGTTTGCTATGCAGGTGAAGTGAATTCAGGGAAGATGTGGCAGATAAGCTGGAGGGAACTAGAACGGGTTGAATTTCTGAAAGAAGAAAGCGATACATGAGAAAGGTAGGGCTGAAAGTCTTAGAAGGTTTCAGCACATGAACAAAGTGCCTCCTACAGAGCAGACGCCAGATCCGAAGCAGGAACGACGAAAGAAGCCTTACAAGAACTTCTTCGGTCGTGTTCGTTAAAGTTTATATGAAGACAGAGTTTTTGAAGACTGATACAAGACGAAGACGATATCCAAGGGGGAGTCTGTTGGTGCATAATGTCTATGTCTTAGTCTTATATCGAGTCTATATATATTAGAGTTGAATAGGCTAGCGATACGAAGTAATTATGTGTATTGTAGTCAAGTTCACTCATGGTGAACATGTAAAGTCAAGTTCGGCCGAACTTGACTACCTACCAGTGGACTTGCATCTCTATAAATAGCTAGCATGTTGCTCTCATTTGTAACTTTGGCATCTCTGAGGCGAAGCTCTGTCAATTTGGAGACTTGACGTTATATCAATAAAATTGACGTTTAGTTGACTAATTCTTGTTATTTGGTAAACTTGTCATAATATTTCCGCTATTATGGACAATAGATATCAAATCTAGGTTCCTATGCATTGAGGATCGGTCCTACAAAGACTTAGACGATAGATATCGTGTACCAACAGACTCCCCCTTGGATGTTGTCGCAGTCTTGATCAGTCTTCAAAATCTTCAATCTTTAAAATCTGACTTCAACAACCAAAGAAGTTTTTGTACGGCTTCCTTCTTCGCTTTGCTTCAGAAACGGCGTTTGATCAGTAGGAGGCGCCCATTTCATAAACTGAAACCTTCTAAGTCTCGCCTCTCTCCCTTTCTCATGTACTTCTTCCAGGCGCTTTTCTTCCTTCAAGAATTCTTCACGTTCAAGTTCACGCCACTTCGATACCCACATATGCCCTGAATTAATACCATGTGCGTAGCAAACATTTATCACCAAGGCCACTTATCATAGCATATCTTACTAAAGAACAAACATTTAATATCATCTTTTGAGCAATTTACTAGCCACACCGGGTCTAGTATCCTTATAGTTCTCCACAAACCCCATATTCTTCGTCGTTCAATCATCTCAGAAGTTTCTTCCTTAGTGATATCCCAATTACCTTCAGCCCTCAATACGATTACTGCTTCACATGTTTCAGGGTATGTTTGCCACCATAGGAAGTAAGGATGGAAATCCTGCTCAATTGGTTTGAGAGGCATATTCCTCATAACTCTAGGCCTATTCATAATCAATGTTACATCTCTTTGTTTTGTTACTTTATTGATCTTTATTCTGCATTTTGGAATAAATGGTTTCCAATGATTAAAACCATGCATCGCTTCAAACTTTATAACCTCCACAAGGGTTGATCATTAATTTCATCTGATAACTGATATTATTAGTCTGTACCAGTTCTTCAATATCCCAGTAAGGTAGACTCTTTAGATCATTCAAATATGGGAAATATTGAACCCTAAACTCTCTTTAATTTGCATAAACATTCAGCTCCCTGATCCAACCCCAGCTTAGAATGTCTCCGAGTGATTTATCTTTGTCGCGTGTAAAGAATGCCAATGGTCATTTGAACTTTCTCTCTTTGAGAATTTCTTTAAACCAAGACTTCTTTAGCAAATCTAGATCGATTTCTTTCATATTATCTTCAAAAGTTGGAAAGCTATCTGTGTCAGCACCAAAATATTTTTCAATCTCATCATCTGAAGCATCTTCAATAATAACTCGTTCGTAGTCATCTGCTTCAGGAACTTTCTTGTAGATATAACTATTCGGCTCGAAAGTGCTGATATTTACTAACTCCTCTTCAAAATCAAATCGAATTAATCAGCATCAATTTCCAACATTTTGGGCAATTCTTCCTTCGTATAATTGTGCACATATTCTCCTTCTTCAATGTTATGCTCTAACATCAGCATCATTGGCTTATAGCTATCAGGAACAGTTGTAACAAGATTAGCTGTGAAGATTCCTGACGCTTCAGTATCAGTTGGCCCTGTCTGCTCCCCCTGAACTTGTTCATTCTCAGCGTTCACTTCATCATTTAGAACAGATTCATAATCAAATTCATCGTGCCCTTTTGCAGACTCAATAGTTAGACCAACTCCCCCTTGATCATCATTATCATCATCATTGTGATCAGAATCATCTTTATCGTTGATAGGATCATCATCATCAGGATTTTCATCTTCCTGATCCTTTTCAGCTTCCTTTTTTGCTTCTTGCTCTGTTTCAACAGTTTTAACAGATTCATCAACTTTTTCAGCTTCTAGATCAACAGCAGGGTTTCTTCAGTGATAGGCTGCTCTAACGACTTTGAACTTTCACCAACAACCTGTTCAGCATTACCTTCAACACTTTTACCTTTTCCCTGCGTAGCCATCTTTTTCTCAGCTCGCTCTTTTTCATCTTGAACTTCTATCGATTGTATTCAACATTAAAATCAATTCCCAGACTGTTGGTTAGCACACGCTGCAACATGCTGAATCTTTTACTGTTTTGAGCTTTCTCAGCTTCAAGTTCTGTAATAACTTTGTGTAATCTTTCATTATCAGAACCTAGGCTTTCAACCATAGCCTTCAAGTAACCACGGTCATCTTCCAGAAACTTCACTCTATTCTCCAGAATTTCTTTCTCAACTTCATTCTGTTTGATCTTATCTTCCAGAGCTTCAATTCGCCTTTCTTACTCTTCAGGCTTTATCTCTTTAAACATATCCGCCAAATCTTCAGAAGTAATGTTTTCAGTGACATTATCTGGAATATCACCAAACGCATCATTGAAATCTCTAACGTTCTGTGGCGTTAAGTGCTTAGACTTTGGCGTCGCTCTTGGAGTAGTCTTTGGAGCGACCTATGATGGAGTTTTCTTTGGTGTAGATGTACTCTCTTGAATAATCACCGGTGGTTCTTGAACAGAAGCAGCTGGAGGCTCTTGAGTTGTTGTCTTTAGAGGTTCTTGAACTTCTGAAGTAAGTGGAGGTAGATCTTGCACTTGCGATGCCTGTGGTGGTTTAACGACTTTCTTTCTCTGACTGACATATCTTCTCTTAGGTAGAGTTCTCCCTTTTGTACTTGGAGATCCAGTTGTCTTCTTTCCTTCATTAGCGTTAGATTTCACACGCTTAGATTTCTTTTTCGGCCTATCTTCTTCAGATTCTTCTTCAGATGGCTCATACAATCCTTCGCCACGTTTCTTTAATCGTTCTTCTTCCACCTCTTTCTCAAATTGTTTTTGACGTTCCTCCAAAGAATCAACATAATCTTCTTTATCAGAAGTAGCAAAGATTACGTCATCACGATCACCTTCAGCATTTTCAATTTCAACATCTTGATTTTCAACATTCACTGTTGCACTGGAACCTACCACATTTTCAACATTTTCAGGATTGCTATTTGGTTCATCTGTCAACATTGTTTCGACTTTCTTTGATGCTCTTTTGCGCTTCTTTTTCTCTGGTTCATCTTTAATGTACCAGTAACTCCTTTTAGCCACAAAATCTTTTAACTGTTCTACTTCAGCACTTTCATCACCACTTCTAGCTTTTCTCCATTTTCCCTCTGGTGGCGATATGTAATCAACTTTAACTATAGCACCAAACATTAGCTTAGCAATTGGAGCAGAATCTTGTCTTTGGTAAGTCTTTAACTTCTTCAAAGTATCTTCATCCATATGATGTAAGTAATACACATCATTTGGATTCTTTGCAATATCTTTAAACTTCCCATCTATTAACATCTGAACAAATCGACGATAAAGCAGAATCTCCAGTATTCTTTAACATGTAATCAAACACTACACGAGAATAGTTGAATTTCTTGTTTAAGACTAGCGCAGTCACCACACACATCATATAATCGTGCATATCGTCTAGACCCGCTCTCCTGTGACTGAAAGCATGTATCAAAGCGTGTAAACAGACCATGTATGGTAGACTGAATGTAACACCTCATATTTTAATATATATACATATATATATATAATAATAATAAAATAAATAAATAAATAAAATACGACCTTACGCCACATTTTGTATATTCGGGTGCGAGAACTGTCCTTGAAACGCTAAAACGCATTAGCGGGCTTTAGGCCCAACCCACACTCAAAACCCTACACTATTTAAACACCTTAACACCTCTCTCCCTCATACAAAACCCTAACACACTCACTGCCTCTCTCTCATTACAGGTGGGTCACCGGTGCCGCCACTCCGGTCGGCCGCCGGCGACACCCACACCTGCACCCCGTCACCTCCCTCTCTTCCCCTAGCTACGGCCACTCGGTTTTCCGGCGATACCCCTTCACACCACCACCCTCACCTCTCGTTCTCTCTCTCCCTCCCTCCCTCCTGAACAACAGTGGCCGTACCACTAGGAGTGGTGGTGGCGGCGCAACCTCAACGGCAGGAGCGATAGCCGCGTTCGACGGCGACACACGGCAACAAAGCCGTCATGACGGCGGCAACAGTGAATTCCGGCGGTAGCCGGACCTGTAGCGGCAGATTGATGGCGATTGATGATGGTCCAACCTTGATGGCGTCGATTTAGGTGTCTCGGTGTCGTTTGGCTCGGCCTATGTTCGACCCTAGCCCAGGTTCAACTCGTTACAGAGCTCAGTTCCACCCGGGTGCACCTTTCTCCGGCAGCGTTTGGCTCGAGTTAGTTGGTTCCGGTTTTGCCACTAGGTCAGCTTTATCGATTTGGTCAACACCGGTCAGACTCAGGTCTTGGTTCCATACTCTTCGCGCGGTTCGGGGTCTGGTTCGGTTGACTCGGTCAAGTCAACTCGGGTCAGTAGATGTTGACGCGGTCTCGGTAAACTATTAACGACACACTTTTAATTATAGTGTTTTATGTTTACTTATTGTATTTTAACGCAAAACGAAAATGTTATAAATTGTAACCATTCAAAAAATATATGTATTAATATGTTTTCGATGATTGTTGAGTTTTGATAACTAAATAGACACTATGGTGATGTCGGGATCGTCCTAAAATAGAGGAAACTCTGCCCGTTTTTCGACAAAATATATATATTATACGATACTTTCTCAACAAAATATATATATTTGTGTAATTATATCTTTCGAAAAAAATATATATCTATTTGTTTCACTTTTCGACAAAATATATATATTATACGATACTTTATCAACGAAATATATATACTTATTTAATTATATCTTTCGACAAAAATATATATATATTTGTTTCGCTTTTCGACAAAATATATATTATACGATACTTTATCAACAAAATATATATATTTATTTAATTATACCTTTCGAAAAAATATATATTTATTTAGTTATCGACAAAATATATCTACTTATTATCTACTTTTTGACAAATATACATAACTGTTAAACCTTTCCGTCAATTTATATATATGTATCTTTTGCGTTTTTCGACAAAATAAGTATATATCCACTACACCATTCGACAATATGTATTTATCTCCTATACTTTCGTATCTATATGTATCTAATATGCTTCTCGTCAAATACATATATAAACTTTATAGTCGAAAACTAAAGATGACGTATCAAAGTCGAGTAATTTTATAACAATCAATATAAAGGTATATATATATATTCAATTATTACTTTTAACTTCACTTCTATAACACTTCCGACGAAATCAAATTTAGAATCGTTACATAAACCATGCTTTATATACATATACGTGCGTTCTACGCCAGTTCGAACCCTTTTTCATGATTTCCGATTACTCATACACCTTCGTTTACCATATAAGGTGACCTCGGTACCTCATCCTCCAACTCTTGAACTCGCGGATTCCCAAAGAAGACTTAGCAATTTTGTGAGTACACTCGACCCACTTTTGTTTATAACACTTTTGGGTGTAACATGTTTTACATATACAAAAATCATGAACACTTAAACTTTATGAAACGCACAAACAATCTTATACACATGAATACTTGAATCTTATACTTGATGCTTGTCTCGGATATTCGTTATGATATGCTTTAGTCATTAACTATTTTAGCCTTCGTTTGACATGCTTAGCGCTATAGGAATTCACGCATCCACCTCCATCGTGTTATTTGTGAGGTCATGTTAAAACATCGTGATTGCGTTAAGGGTTTGATTATTAGTATTGCATGCCTTGATATTGCTCTTGTATAGATTTAGTTTCCATGAGGATTGTTTAAACTTTATTCGAATACGTATGCTATGCTTAAACTTGTGTACTCGCCTTTGCTTTTGCATTGACTTTATTTTAAAACATGTTACAGGTTGATGAAGATGATGCTATGAAATCAAAATAGCGAGGACTTAGATACACACATTTTAGACGTTAGATTTATAAATGTTGTATCGAATTTTGTTTTATTTTATAAACTTGTTGTATTGCTTTATGTTGTACTTGACGATGTTATGAATTGAAATTCGGATTAAATTTAATATTGTCATTTATTAGCTTTATGAGCAATGAGCAATCTCGTTTTCGTCTCCAACCCGATGTTTCCGCCATCGGTTGGGGTGTGACAGTTTGGTATCAGAGCCATAACTATAGGGAATTATGTAGAATTGCCATGCTTTCGACCTAGTCTATAGTTTAGAACCATATTCGACCATACGTGATTCACATGCTAATTTTTTGAAACGTCTCTTATGTGCTAAATTCATAAAATACCTTACGTGTACATACTTGTTTTACTATTCCACACATATGCTTCTCCCATTGCATTTTCTCAATTTTTACTGAGCGCGAAAACACTCATGTTACACAAACGAGATGACTTCACGAAAATAGGCGTAAAAACCATAATTTGGTGAACGACTCTCAATTCGCTTACCTTATTCTTTTTGCACGAAATTACGCCATTAAGCTAGGAGTGAAATCCACAACTTAATGGAAAATTTTCAATTCACACTCTAGTGGACCCTTACCAACGAATCGGAATTTGCTATTCGTTTGGTAAGTACGAACCACACGTAGGGTACGAAATCATCAAGCTAGGGGTGAAACCCGCACCTTGTCGATTGAGCCCCATCCCTCGATTTTCAATCTCGCCAAAGTCTCGATTTTCTAGTCGATTAGAGACGTGTAGTAACTGGATGGGTGAAATGCCGTTAATCGCTTCTCGACAAGAGCGTTTTACCTATAGGCCAGAGCACGTTCCTCTAATTCGAAAGGATCTTCAACTCACTTTGGAATAGTCGACGTTTCTCTACCCGAAACAATCTAATACTTTATAAACCTCTCTTTTATACTATTCCAATGTATATGCAATCTTTTATCTTTTATATCCTTGTTAACCTATTCTTTTCGAATTTCAAATTATTATAAGGTTCTTATGCAATTCATATTAAACCTTTTCATACACTTATACATTAGTTGCACGCATGATTTCAAAACGTCATCAACTATACTTATATTTCTCGAAAATCCCAAAATGGAATCCCGTCGTCGAGATAGGAGTGATTTCCTTACCTTGACAATCAAACTCTGTTTCTTTCTTTCTTTAAAAACGAACTCACCAATGGGTTAGGGGTGATTCCCATACCTCGGTGATCATTGCCAAACCCTCCTTCTTGGAGATTTTATTATACAAACCACGCGTTTAAATTGCATCCCGAATCTTTTATCATATTGTCAAAATTATCACTTAGGCGAATTTCAAAACATACTATTTTATCAAACGTATTTCTTATCGTGTAATCTATTTCATATAAATCACATACGCATATACTTGGTCACCGCATGAAACGTTTTGTTTCACGATTTTCAAAGCTTGACGGAATGCCACCTACCAACTTAATCGGTCTAATGAATACCTTGCCCATAAATCTTATGTTTAACATAATCACTTAAACACGCTACGTGACATCATGATACTAAGGACTCTCATTTATAAGCAAAAATCAAACCAATATCTTATAGGCATTAAGGGATCGTGTTACTAAGGGTGGGTTTGGGATTGCTTGTTGCAACCTTGTTTTTTTTATTCTGTGTTTTGAAAGAAAAAAAATCTAATTTGTTTTGAGTATTTGGTAATAATTAATAAAAAAAATGACTTGTTTTACGTTTTGTAGAGATCAAAGTTCATCTATTTATAACTTTATACATACATATATATATTTGCCAAACACACAAATAGTTGATTATCTGATTATCGTGATATCAAACAACATAATCAAATCCAAACACTATCTTTCTGCCGCACGTTTTGTTACAACTAATTATCTGATTCTGATTATTCCAAAACGCATAATCTTTTCTCAAAACTCAACCCCAAACACCCTCTAAAACTCTTATCGTGATTAATAAAACATTTTTCTAAACACTTTTCAACGATCATTAAACCCATTATCCCAGATTTCCTCTTAAGGGTCAACGTTCCACAAAAACCACTAAATTTCTAACTTCTTATCTTGATGTAATATCCTTTGAAAATGATGCGGACTTACTATTTTAAGACCTTATCATACACCTCCCAAAATGTCACCTTAATTTCAAAACATGTGGGCAAGAAAACTTTATAAGGATCAACCATCTTCGACTTAATTAAATTCTCCTAAAACAATGGTAGCACTCCCGTTCTTTACAAAATACGTCACGAGTAACCAATAAGTACTTATTATTCTTTGTACATCCACGAGCTAGATTCTACATTTTAAGTCAAACTTAAATCTATTTTTGATTCGATAATCTCAATGTTGTGCTCAAACCACTATACGTGCATATCCTCGTACGTGATCTAGTCAAATCTCACACGACAATTTCACTTATATCATTCGTTTTACACACTCAACTTTCTCGATTATTTTACATGATTAAAATTCGTTGCACTTAATTCATGTCATGCACACAATCAATGTCTTTTACGCTTGTTGATATTCATAATTATACCCATAATCACATTCATGAACATACATGCTATTATTTATACTTATACTTATATTCACATACATGCATATACGCCTTATATCCATGCTTATACTCATACTTATACTTGTAATCATACTCATATTCATACATTCTGTACGCGAGCGAAACCCGAGGGATTCGCTTACGTGGCCCGCATGCTTATTTGCACGCAAACATGTTTACATACTATATTCTTGCACGCACGCAAACTTATTTTCAGAATTTATGTATTCCCTAATTCATACGCCGCTACTACAAGCTATGCGGATCATACGGTGATCGGTATAATCGCGGGTGCACACAGGATTATAGCGATAAGCGCATGAGAACCATAGAGTGTACTACCGCGTATGGTAAGACACGGGACGTAACATTTCATCGAGTAATGAAACGGTCACAACATGGTCAAAACATTGTGGATACGCCGTTGGTACTTCCTATATTTAAGTGTTTTCACCATGTTGCCAAACTTCCGTAAAACGTGCCATGAGAAATTTGGTGTTTTTCAGACCATAGTAAGACCTGATATGCAAACTTTAAACAACTCACAACTGCATTTCTAAGTGCGCGATACCTGACTATCCATGATGAGACTTTATCCCTAACACAACGTTTTCGTCGTTCAAATACACGTGCCCTTCTTATGCTCATATTCGTTTATTAGATCAAACATTCATTCTTTATGTCTCCGTTATCTCCGTTAACCTTGTCTTTTATACAACCTCAGGTGCAATCGATCGTTTAATCATTCAAGCCCTAAAATGATTTCTTGATTTACAACTATCTTATATTCTTGTTCAAAATCCCTCCTCATGGGAATTGTTCAAACTCGTTTTAAACCACTTGTCTATACACGTACATGCACGTTTTACTTATGCTTGATGCCTCAAGTCATTCAAGTCAAGCAACTCCTTGTTGCAAACCTAACTCATCGTTGCTTTGAACTTCATGCTTACCCTCACGTATCCAAAACTCCAAGTCTTGATCGTTAACCCTCATTCTTTAGTCAATTCCTTTCGGGTCTTCCTCTTGGATAAAATTTCGGGACGAAATTTCCTGAAGGAGGGTAGACTGTAACGCCTCGTATTTTAATATATATATATATATATATATATATTAAAAAAATAATAATAAATAAATAAAATACGACGTTACGCGACATTTTGTATATTCGGGTGCGAGAACTGTCCTTGAAACGCTAAAACGCATTAGCGGGCTTTAGGCCCAACCCACACTCAAAACCCTACACTATTTAAACACCTTAGCACCTCTCTCCCTCATACAAAACCCTAACACATTCACTGCCTCTATCTCATTACAGGTCACCGGCACCGCCACTCCGGTCGGCCGCCGGCGACAGACCTCCGGCGACACCCACACCTGCACCCCATCACCTCCCTCTCTTTCCCCTAGTTCCGGCCACTCGGTTTTCTAGCAATACCCCTTCACACCACCGCCCTCACCTCTCGTTCTCTCTCTCCCTCCCTCCTGAACAACAGTGGCCGCACCACCAGGAGTGGTGGTGGCGACGCAACCTCAATGGCAGTGGCGATAGCCGCGTTCGGCGGCGACACACGGCAACAAAGTCGTATGACGGCGGCGACAGTGGATTCCGGCGGTAGCCAGACCTGTAGCGGCAGATTGATGGCGATTGATGATGGTCCAACATTGATGGCGTCGATTCAGGTGTCTCGGTTTCGTTTGGCTCGGCCTATGTTCGACCCCGGCCCAGGTTCAACTCGTTACAGAGCTCGGTTCCACCCGGGTGCACCTTTCTCCGGCTCCGACAGCGTTTGACTCGAGTTAGTTGGTTCCGGTTTAGCCACTGGGTTAGCTTTATCGATTTGGTCAACACCGGTCAGACTCAGGTCTCGGTTACATCCTCTTCGCGTGGTTCGGGGTCTAGTTCGGTTGACTCGTTCAAGTCAACTCGGGTCAGTAGATGTCGACACGGTCTCGGTAAATTATTAACGACGCACTTTTAATTATAGTGTTTTATGTTTACTTATTGTATTTTAACGCAAAAAGAAAATTTTATAAATTGTAACCATTCATAAAAATATATGTATTAATATGTTTTCGATGATTGTTGAGTTTTGATAACTAAATCGACACTATGGTAATGTCGGGTTCGTCCTAAAATAGAGAAAACTTTGTCCGTTTTTCGTCAAAATATATATATTATATGCAACTTTTTCAACAAAAAATATATATTTATTTAACTATATCTTTCGACAAAAATATATCTATTTGTTTCACTTTTCGACAAAATATATATATTATACGATACTTTATCAACGAAATATATTTATTTATTTAATTATATCTTTCGACAAAAATATATATATCTATTTGTTTCGCTTTTTGACAAAATATATATATTATACGATACTTTATCAACAAAATATATACATATTTAATTATACCTTTCGACAAAATATATATTTATTTAGTTATCGACAAAATATATCTACTTATTATATACTTTTTGACAAATATACATAACTGTTAAACCTTTCCGTCAAAATATATATATGTATCTGTTGCGCTTTTCGCCAAAATAAGTATATATCTACTATACCATTCGATAATATGTATTTATCTCCCATACTTTCGTACCTATATGTATCTAATATGCTTCTCGTCAAATACATATATAAACTTTATAGTCGAAAACTAAAGATGACGTATCAAAGTCGAGTAATTTTTATAACAATCAATATAAAGGTATATATATCTATATATTCAATTATTACTTTTAACCTCACTTCTATAACACTTCCGACGAAATTAAATTTAGAATCGTTACATAAACCATGCTTTATATACATATATGTGCGTTCTACTCCAGTTCGAACCCTTTGTCATGATTTCCGATTACTCATACACCTTCGTTTACCATACAAGGTGACCTCGGTACCTGATCCTCCAACTCTTGAACTCGCGGATTCCCAAAGAAGACTTAGCAATTTTGTGAGTACACTCGACCCACTTTTGTTTATAACACTTTTGGGTGTAACATGTTTTACATATACAAAAATCATGAACACTTAAACTTTATGAAATGCACAAACAATCTTATACACATGAATACTGAATCTTATACTTGATGCTTGTCTCGGATATTCGTTATGCTATGCTTTAGTCATTAACTATTTTAGCCTTCGTTTGACATGCTTAGCGCTATAGGAATTCACGCATCCACCTCCATCGTGTTATTTGTGAGGTCATGTTAAAACATCGTGATTGCGTTAAGGATTTGATTATTAGTATTGCATGCCTTGATATTGCTCTTGTATAGATTTAGTTTCCATGAGGATTGTTTAAACTTTATTCGAATACGTATGCTATGCTTAAACTTGTGTACTCGCCTTTGCTTTTGCATTGACTTTATTTTAAAACATGTTACAGGTTGATGAAGATGATGCTATGAAACCAAAATAGTGAGGACTTAGATACACACATTTTAGACGTTAGATTTATAAATGTTGTATCGAATTTTGTTGTATTTTATAAACTTGTTGTATTGCTTTATGTTGTACTTGACGATGTTATGAATTGAAATTCGGATCAAATTTAATATTGTCATTTATTAGTGTTGTGACCAATGATCAATCTCGTTTTCATCTCAGCCCGATGTTTCCGCAATCAGTTGGGGTGTGACACTGAGACCGCCTTTCTTGAACGATGATGCATTCACATGACCACGGTATCCCATTCTATAGAAGCAACCTTTGACCATGCGCTCATGAAAACCAGTAGGATCCGTTGCACTGTTGTTGAATTCCAATACTTTGCGAATATCTGCTTCGGTAACAGTGATTTCTTTATCTTCATTCCCTACTCGAACAGCAGATGTAATGACCTTGTCTGTTTCATTAAACTTCGCTGAATTCCAGAAAAATTGACATGTGAGCGATATACGATATGTTGATCTGTAATGGCCTTTGTCACCGGCAATCGCTTAATAAATTCCAAAACTTCAGAGAATGGTGCAAGACTAGGAAAAATATTCTTATCCAGCGAGATGCACGTATTGTGAAACTTGGAATACTTCAGCTGCACAATTTGCTCAGCCATTGAAATAGGTGTGCTAATCACCTAGATCAAGTATGAAATCGGGTAGAATAACGGTATATTGATTTCAATTTCAAGTTCGCACAAGTTCGCCTCAGAGAAACACACACAGTAAATGAACATTTGGTCTGAAGTGTGATATATATAGTCCAGGGGTACTTCGGATGAACTTGTCACACAAAACAGATTTTCTTTGATAGTTGTACTTCGGACGAACTTGTTACCATCATAACAAACCCTAAAACGTTACTTCGTCCGAAGTTGCTCAAAACTAGTTTCAATTTTTTCAAACCTTTTAAGATTTTACAATTTTAACCCTTGTATTTTGTCACTTTTACCAGTTTTGAAAATCCACTCAGTTGACCAAGTCCAAGTTAATGACCTTGATTAACCAATTCATCTACCGAGAACAAGTTAATGACCCCGGTTTGACCCGTTATGAAAAAACTGATGTTTTTGAACAACGTAAAGTTTCAAATTAATGAACTTTTAATCGTTTTGAGTCAATTAGCTCCCAACCCGTTGCCATCAGGATTCTTAGCACTTAGCACCTTTCCGAACTTTGAAGATCCGCTTTCCATCATTGGCTGTTGAAAACAAGATAGAAACAAAATCTAAAGAAATGAATCTATGTACAAACATATTTACAAACATATTTTTGTGAATTCGTGCCTAAGGATCATATCAGTCGTATGAGACATATCACCAGTACCGTTGACCTTTTGATGACTTTAAGTTTTAAACGAATTTACCTAGATTGTCGATATGTTTATCCACTTAAACTTCGACACATTTATCAATTGATCGAAGATATGTTATGTCGAATTAAGAAACTTGACTTAACTATGGGTCCCATCTCAGAATATACTCTCGTATCAAGATTCCCTAGATTTCATCTTACAGGTGAGTATAGCGTAACTCATATCTGTATCTGGGTTGTGCGAGACCTTTAGAGCTCAGGTTAATACCACCATATTGGCAAAGAGATGATGTCTCGACTTTAAGGTGATGTTCCAATATGGAATCTTTTGACTGCAATTGATTAGATCTTACGATTCTTTCAATTCATTGTAGTTTAGGGTTTGATAGCAAAAGCATTATAGAAGTTCTAGTCCATTGCTTATGCAAAATAAGAAGAACTTATATAATACCCCAGATATCAATCATCTATAAAGACCTCATATCTCAGAATCAGGCAATCTCTCAAACAAAATTCGGAGTACTAAGTCCATATATCTGAGAGATGTTAATCCACAAGCTAAGCAGTTGTAAAATTTAGTTTATATCCCAAAAATAATCTACTGAATGTGTAAAGCCTGTCGACACATCCATAGTAAGACTTGTTTAATTCTTTTAACTTTACAAATCTTTAGTGTACTGTGATAGTCCACTGATGTACTTATCATTTCCTTTTTGAAACAAAATTCTTTTTGTCATTTTTCATGTTTTTGTACATTTTTGCTTTTTATATGTTTTTATATTTTCTCATTTCATATCTCTCCCTAAAATCAAAAACATATTTTTGGATTTTTAGTTTTTAAAGAAATCTAATCCTAAAAGGTAACAAACGAATGAGGATCACGAGAACTCGTCGTCCGATCCATATTTAACCTCTGCTTCCGCACCTGTCAAAAGATTTTTATACCGTTAAGTCTCATTAAGTATTTAAACCTTGTTAGACTAAATGGTTTGGTATAAAAATCAGCTTTTTGTTCATCGGTGTTGACTTTCTAAATTTGTGCCAATCTTTTTTCGTAGCAATCACGAATAAAGTGGTAACGAATCTCGATATGTTAGTTCGAGAGTGATGAACTGGATTTTTTGTTATGTCGGTTGCTGCCTTATTGTCTGCATATAATGGAGTATCAAGAAATTGCAATCCATAGTCTCTCATCTGTTGTTGGATCCACAATAACTATGAACAACAACTGGAAGCTGAAATATATTTTGCTTCACAAGTCGAGAGAGCGACTGTGGTTTGTTTCTTGCACTGCCAAGTTACGAGTCGTGTTCCGAAGAACTTGAAACCGGCCGTCGTAGACTTTGCGTTCAATCTGTCAACACCGAAATCAGAATCAGCATATCCCGTCAGATCGAAGTTGTCTCTTTGGATACTACAAGACGGTGCTCGGGCAACCCTTCAGATATCTGAAAATTCACTTCACGATCTGCATATGAGATATTCTGGGACTAGACTGATATCGTGCATAGAGGCAGGTAGGATACATGATATCTGGGCGCGATGCTGTCAGATACATCAATGATCCTATCATCGGCCTGTAACGAGTCTCATCAACTTTGGTTCCGAGCTCATCGATGCAGATTCCATGGTTGAGTGCCAATGGAGTTGATAACGGCTTCGTGCTATCCATCTCAAACTTCTTCAGAATATCATGAATATACTTTGTTTGGTGGATAAAGATACCATCCGGCAATTGATCAACCTGCAATCCTAGAAAGAATTTCATTTCAGCCATCGAGCTCATTTCAAACTTTTTCTTCATAATAGCTTCGAATTCCTTGCAAAGATCATCGTTCGTTGAACCAAAGATAATGTCATCCACATAGATTTGTACGATCAGCAAATGATTTCCAACTTCTCTCGTGAAAAGCGTACTATCTACTGTGCCTCTGATAAAACCGTTGCCGAAGAGGTGCTGAGATAACGTCTTGTACAGGGTCTCGGGGCATGATGCAAACCATACAAGGCTTTATCCAGAAGAAATGCTTTCTTCTTGTTCAATGGATCGACAAACCCCGGTGGTTGGCTGACATACACTTTTTCCCTAAGTTTGCCATAGAGAAAAGCGGATTTAACATCTAGCTGGTACACTTTAAATCCTTTCCAAGACGCAAACGCCAAGAAAATGCAGATAGACTTTAATCTCGCAACTGGTGTGTACACCGCCGTGTAATCAATACCTTCTTGTTTATGGAATCCCTTGACAACAAGCCGAGCTTTGTTTCGCACAATTACTCCTCGATCATCACGCTTACACTTGAACACCCATTTAGTATCAATCGCCTTTTAATTTGCCGGGAGGTCAACAAGCTTCCATACACCCAATTTCTCGAATTGTAGTAACTCCTCTTGCATTGCAAGTACCCAATTTTCATCACCCAGTGCCTCAATAACTGACTTTGGCTCAATTTGTGATATAAAACAGCGGTAAGAGCAAAATTCTTGAATCGGAGCCACCTTCGTGTAGAAGCAACTTAGTGCGTTATTGATCTGGCTTCTTGTTTTGATTCCCGCTTGTAATTCACCAATAATATTTTCAGATGGATGGTAAGAATAAGATCTCAGCATCACTTCATTAGGAACATCAATTGTACTCTCCAGATTATTAACATTCAGATTTACCACTAACTCAACAGCTGGAATGCTAGAAGATGCTTCATTTCTTGCACTCGGGTAGCAGATTGATTTAACATATTAGTTATCTGCTCAGATTCCTCAACAGAACTGGATTCTCCATCTTGATCAAGAGTCAGAGCCTCATCAGAATCAAAATCATGCTCTTGTGAAGGAATGGGTTCTTCAGTAACATTCACTGGTTCTGCGGTAGGTATCACTGGTTCATCTGGAATACTATTTTGACCTTCATCAGAAGAAGATGTACCAATAGGTGGTTGAGTAACCACTATCGGCCTTGTAACTTGTTCTTGGTTAGCTGACTGATGTGGATGATATAAAATAGCAACTTCTTCTTCAGTTGGATCTTCTGGAAGATCAAAAGATTTCCATAAACTGTCATAGTTTAACAACCAAGCATCACCTGCCTTTTGAGTTGGCATTGTATATATGCGGCAGTCGACATGTTGTGCGAGAATCACTTGATTCATACTAGGAAGATAAACTCGCCTGAGTGGACTTGCATAACTAACAAAGAAACCATAATGATCGTGCACCGAATTTCCTGTCAGGATCAATTACTGTACAGGGAGATCCCAATGGTTCTAGATACTCCAAATTAGGTTTTCTTTGGTTTAACAACTCGAAACATGTCTTCTTCGTAGGTTTAACAGTTAAGACTTTGTTCAACGTATAACAAGCTGATGCAACTGCTTCACTCCAGAAACTGACAGGAAGTTTAGAATCAGCAAGCATGGTCCTAGCTGTTTTAATGATCGTGCGATTCTTCCTCTCAGCTATTCCGTTTTTTGTGGAGTATAAGGAGCAATGAATTTATGAAGAATTCCTTTCTCGTTGCAAAACTCAGTCATGCGGTTATTCTTGAATTCTGTACCATTGTCACTTCGAATTCTCCTGATTGGTAAGTGGTACAAATTCTCAAGCTTTCGGAAAAGTATCATCAAATTCTGAAATGTCTCGTCTTTTCTTTCATGAAAGAATACCCATGAAAATCTCGAATTGTCGTCTGTAACAACTAAACAGTATAAATCTCCTGAAATGCTTTGAGATGCACCGGTCCAAAAAGATCCATATGGAGACATTCTAGTGGAAGCTTTATGGAGTTCAGAAGCTTTTTCGGATGAGACTTTTTGATCTGCTTTCGTTTCTTGCAGCTTAAGCAATTTTCGTTCATGAGAAAGCTCTTCAGGTTAACTCCTTCCACCAAATTGTTGTGAACCAGGAAATTCATCTTTTGTAAGTGAATATGACCCATCTTACTATGCCATAAGATCGACTCTTTTTCTGTGGCCTTCATGACAAAACATTGTGCCGACTTTGATGTAGTTGTGGCAATACCCATATCAAGTCGTACAAATCATTCTCTCGCGGGGCAGGCATAAGAATCCATTCTTCTGGAATCTTGAAACCCGGCTTCAAAATCATGCATTCCTTGTCATTGAAATGAGTGGTGAACTTCTTGTCACAAATCTGGGAGATACTCAAAAGATTATTCTCCAGTTTAGCATTGTAGTTGACCTTATCAAAAGATACCACGCCATTAGATAATTTTCCTTTTCCAATGATTCTTCCGTGATTTCCAGCAAATCCAACGTAGCCTCCATTGATAGCTTTAATGTCCTATAATTAGGCTCGCATCCCCGTCATATGCCGAGAAGCTCCACTGTCATAATCCACTTTGATAAGATAGACCTTGGAAACCCCGGCAAATGTAAAAGCGATTACTTAAAATTGGAAACCCAAGCCTTGTCAGTATTGGGTGGATTTGGAATATCAAAGGTTGGAACTTTCAAATCTTTCTTAGGAACCCACTGATCAGTCTTTGTTTGATCGTAATCTTTGGTTTTTACTGATCCAGTTGGTGTGACAGTTTCAGATGATGATGAGTTCTTTTTCGGAATCCAGGATTGAGATTTCATTCTTGCCTTTTTCACATAGAACTTTGAATCTTTTTATTCATTTGATTTCGAAGATTCTCTTTTCTCAAAGTTAGAAAACTTTTCAATTTTAGGTTTCTCTTTAGATTAAGATTCATTTTTTCTTTTCAAAATCTTTATTGGAACAATTTCTGGTTTATTTGATTGTTCATCATCTGAACTTGTTCTTCTTCGATGATCAGACTTTGATTTCAGACATTTTCTTGCAATGTTACCTACTTCATTGCATGTGAAACATGTCCGTGTATCAACATATTTTTCACTAGTAGATTTTAACTTGTAGATTCAGTCTGTTCACGAAGCTCTTTTTCCTTTTTAAATTCATCATTCGATTGTTTTCCAATCAAATCCTTTTCACGGACAGTGTCAGTCCCAAACACGAACTTCATGTTTTTCTTTTTGTATTCCTGTTGTGGTGACTTTTTCTTCTCATTCTCTTTAGTTTCAAAACCCAATCCCCCTCTCCGGTTTTCAAGAAAGTCCCCACCGTTTCTTCAGTAATTGTTAAACACTTTCTTGGATTTTGAATAATATTTCTTCTCATTTTTATCCAGATCTTCTGATGTAACTTCAACAAGTTTGAACAGTTTGTCAATGTGATCTTCTTTCACATTCTGAATCAGAAAACTTTCACAAAGTATAGTCTATCAGAATCCCTAACCTTGTATAGTACAATGTTTGGATCATCACTTAGGCTATTCTCCGAAAGAGTACCATCTTCATTTTCAGATTGTGAACTTTCAGAACTATTCAAACTCGAATTGGCGCTATCAAAGCTGCCACCATCAGAATCACTTTCCAAAACGTTTTCGAGCACTTTTTTAATGAGTGCTTCACTGTCATAGGTAGATTTTGTGTAGATTATATCAACGTTCTCAGGCAGCTCATTTTTCATTTCAGTTTTAAGTTTTAAATTGAGCGCCTTCCCCATTCCTTCTACTTTCTTTCGACAGTAGCTTTCACACAATGGAGGTGGAACATTTTTATAACCTACACATTTCTTACCTTTTGTCTTTTAATCATCTTCTTCCGACGCAGTTGTTGAAAGAATATGATCGATGACGTAAGCATTCGTTGTATAACTGAGGAACAACTGATTTACTCTTTCAGTTTCAATTTTTATTTATTGCAGTTCATGTTTGAGCTCAGCAACGGTTTTAATGTAAATATTAATAGAACCTTGTTTATCCAACAATGTTGCTTTTAACATTCTGATCGTTTTATCCTATTCCAAATTTGCTTGCTCAATCATGCTGTAAGTTCCTTTCATTTTATCATAAGCTTCTTTCATTGTTCGATAATCAAATTTGAAATGATCATTATGAGTTTCTAGTTCACTTATGATTAATCTCTTTTCGGCACATTGTTCACATGATTTAGTACACTTTGTGCAAGGTTTTTCAACCTCCATAACTTGCACCTTGATCACCTCTTTCTCGATTACCTTTACCTCAACCTCAAAACCTACCTCTCATAGATTAGCCATCATAGCGTTATCTGCAATCTTGGTAAGATTCTTCTTATTCATGTCTTGTGTCACATCGATAATCTCCTTGACGCCAGCTTTCTTTGCTTCCACTGGTGGTTCCTGTGAATTAGAATCAAAGCAATCTGCAAAATGAGATTGTAAGTTAGGTGGAATAATGCTCCTCATGCTTTCATGGTAGATCATTTCTTCTTCAGATATCTGCATGTATTCTGTGACACCCGGATATTTTGAATCTGTACTAATGTGACACACGTTATGATTAAATAAAAAGGTAAATTATATTAAATTTGATGTTATTTGATGTGTTGATACATTTAAAATTTATTGAAAAATTATGTTGGCAATTTTAATATAAACGCTTATCACGTAATGGTTAAAATGCGAAACAAACGTCGGTGACCGCCCGAATAATGTTAAAATCCTGAAAATAGTCTGTTATGATTAAAATATTATATTTAGTCATGTTCGGGAAGAAAAATTATTTAAAACGCTTAAAAACTCTATTTTCGTGAATTTAAGCACGTACCGCGCAGCACAGCGCACGTACTGCCAAATACCGACAACGTAGCAGGTCCAGACAAATAAAATATTGTTCAAAAATATTTTGGTGAGTTTTATTTTTATAGAGTGTTAAAATTAATTTTAAACGCCTTTAAACGTGATTAAACGCTAGATAAAACACCCGGTAACCAGTAAAATACCAGTTTTTGGCCAACAATACATATATATGTATGTATGCGTGCATGTTGTGTGTGTGGAGAGTATGTGTCTGCCTTTTATCACTTTCTCTCTCATCTCTCATACACTTTTTGGTCATGCATGATTTGTGTGATGATTTATGTTCATCAAATCTTCCAATATCCTCCATGTCTTGCCTTTTTCCAACACAATCTTACACTAACCAAGAAACAATCTCACTTCTCTCTCTCCTCTAGCCTTTCACTCTCTCTCTCTCCTCCATTCTTTCATTTTGAACTTGTTCTTGAAGATCCAATCTCATTTGAAGGTGTTGTCAAGTGTTTTTGAAGATCAAAAAGTGATTCCAAGGTGTTCCAAGCAAGAATCAACCTCCATATCATCATATATTTCGAAACCCACTTGAATCTTGAAGGTATAAAGTTATTTCTTAAAAATATACTCTTGATTCATAGTGATGTTCATGATGTTGGAAGATTTCTCTTGATTCTTGGAATATTTCACAAACTTGGAAACTAAAATGAATGAGTTTTTGAACAAAAAACGGAAGTGTGTGGATGTATATATGTGGTCGTATGTATGAATGTATACATATATTAGAGTGAGTTTTGATTTTTAAACTAAATCTTGTTAGATTGGATTCTTGAAAGATACATGCATGTGGGAAATTTTGTCATATGTCCATGAATAAAGTGAATCTTGTATTTTTGTTAGTATGATGATGATTAGATGAAAATAATGTTTTGAATATATGAACATGAATTAAATACATGTGTAGATGTATTTTAGTTTATATGAAATGGTGATAATATGAGGACATGCGTTGGAAGTTGTACATGAGCTTGCATGAGGAATTTGTAATCAAGAAATGATGAAAATACTATGATATGATAAATATGGTTTGAATCTGATTATGAACACTAAAATTATTATTATTTGAAGTATTAAAATAGCATGAAGCTTTGTCATAAAGTTTACTAGCTTTGCATGCAGTACGTTGTGCTTAAAAAGTAGTAAATCGGGTTATATTTGCATGATTTTTGTGCTATTTATGAGACCTGCACATATATTAAAATTATTGTTTTGGTCAGTATATAACATGTATTGTGTTAAAATATCAAGTCGTTTCGATTTGGGATGATTATGGTAAAGTTCGGTACAAAACTATGCGTTAAAAACGGTAAAAATCGCTTTTTCAAATGATTTTTATAAAACTGTTTTAGATCAGTAAATAAACTGATATTTTTTATATAAAAATAAGTATTTTAACTTATATTAAGTATCTTTGGTGTTTGGCTAGTCATACGTGACTTCCGACACCCGAAAACGATACCGAAAACGCTAAATACGCATATTTCAATGTACACGAACATGGGTTGTTCAAAAGTGAACTTGGTATCTTTTGATGTGATATGTGATTATGAGAATATGTTATGTTATATGCTAGATGATGAGATGATAGTAGAAGTGTAAACTATGCATGTACACTTGTGCGGTTAAAACGGTGAATATTGCGTTATATGTGTAACTTGTTTGTCGAGCATGAAATGATAAATAGGTTAACTAGAAAAGTTATTTCATGTATGAATGCTTTAAAAATGATAATATATGTAAGTTAAAAAAATACGTGTATGACGATATTTGTTTATATGTTCACATTTATGTATATATATTGCCTATAAACGGGTGTGATAACGGATATAACATATTAAGGGTCACCACTAAAATTGTTCAAGTCGCGAAAATCATAATACATATGAACACATTGTAACATCCGTCAAAAATGGATTTACCAAACCCGCTCTGTTTATTAACCGAGCAATCAGTTAAAAATTTCGTTGCAAATTTAATGCCCAAAATAATTTTAAACGATACATAATTAATTATTATATGGGAATATATAATTAGTTTTTGAAAAACTGTTAAAAATAAGAAAATAAAAATGATTTGGCACTGCCGGGTTTCGAACCCGGGTCAGTCAGCCGGGTCAAACGACTTAACACTCAACTCTCCAACCACTGCGCGACTGATGATTCTTGTTAATTATTAGAATCAAATAATTCATAACATATTTTCCCGAATTCAAAACCGGCGCCCAATTTTCAGTCGTCGGAAATCCCGGCGATCTCGCGAGATTTAACGATATCTTCAGTTATAACGTAAACATTTACTAGGACATCGGTTATAACCGAAGTCTGAGTCCGCGACACAAACTATAGCCGCCGGAAAACGTAATGACTTTGAATCAAGTCGGAAATTGGACCAAGTTCATCGATAACCTGCCTTATAAATACCCCCTCGAACCTCTGCAAACTTTTTCGCTCAAAACCGCACCCTTTCTCTGCGAAAACTCACTCGCCGGAAATCTTCTGCTCATCGCCGGAAAACCGAACCTCCACTTCTAAGCCTTACTGAACCCCCTGAGCTTATACCGAAGTCACCCACATCCTTTTCAAGCTTTCTGAAGACTCGCTGCTGCAAGACACACGACGCCGGAACCTGTTGCTGTCGCCGGAGTTCTGCCGGAAAACAGAGGAGTCCAGTCGGTATAACCTTACGCCTAATTTCTCTTTCTTTTTATTCATATCTCACCTGTAATTAACTGAAACACGCTAACGAACATGATTAAAACTTCGAACCAGTCAGTCATCGTTTCTGGTTAAAACTGACGAAGAAGACGAAGTTTCGGTAACATATAAGTATAATTTAAATCAAGAAATAACTCGGGTTAGACACACAGTCCAGCGGTGGACTGTGTGCACATTAAACACGTAAACGTCTCGAGTTCGAATCTTGTCCCACGCATGCTTGCCTTAATAAAAATGTCTTTTTTTGTTAACCGAACCGGAGTCACCGCTGAACATATTAAGTTTATTAATAACCGGAAAAATAACCAAGTTATACACACAGTCCAGTGGTGGACTGTGTGAATGTTTAAACGCACGTCACGAGTTCGAGTCCGGTCTACTGCACCGACTCGGACAATTATCTAACTTTTTAAAATAAGACAGAAATGAAAATACTCAGTTTGTATTTAAGTATAATAAAAATCTGTTTATATAACAAGTTAAACACACAGTCCAGCGGTGGACTGTGTGTTAACTCAACCCACAGGTCCCGGGTTCGAGACCTGTGGAGCGCACCGAGTCTTGGATTAAAATCGTTTTTAGAAAATAAAGGATTTTCTGTTTAATCTAATTAATATATAAATATAATTAAAAACAGAAATATTTCGGGTTAGACACGTAGCTCAGTTGGTAGAGCTGCGTGCACGCGTACGGGAGGTCTCGGGTTCGAGCCTTACTCAGCGCACACTTATACGCATACGAACCGGTCAACGGTCAACGGTCAAAAAAAGTCAACTTTTTTATAATTTTTATTTATTTATTTTAATTAAAAATCAATTAAAAATACTTAAAAATAACATTTTTAAGGTTAGAAAATAGCCTTAAACTCACAAAAATACACCTAACAATCCTACTAAAATGGATTAATAAAATCCGTTTACTTACCGAACCATAATGCTATTTATCTAGGTTAATTTCATTCGTGGTTAAAACCATTTCGCGTGCATTCAACATCATCAACCGAACGCACCCACTGTGAGTGAATCTTACAACTCCCCTTTTTAATTACACGTTTTGGGGTGTGTCATGTGTCACAAAATAAATAACTCGTTTATTTAAACTTGTGCCATACCATATCGTGATCTAAACTTAGATTGTTTATATTGTTGTGATTATGTATTTCATTTTTGTCAACTTATATGAAATTCATTCATTAAGCCCATCAGTTCCTCGTGGGAGACGAGTTGAGCAACGCGTGCCTCAAAACAAATCCATTATTGTTCATGTGTGTATCATTGAGTTTATATTGTTTGTAGTTATGTCTTTCATATTATCATGTTTATGCAAATCATTCATTAGGCCCATCAGTTCCTCGTGAGAGACGAGTTGAGCAACGCGTGCCTCTAAACGATCCATTATTGTTCGTGTGTGTGTATTGTTTAATATTAAATTGATTGATGAATAAGTTTACATCTAGTTTTACTCATGTGTGGTTGTGCACTTTATTTCATAATCAATTAAATAAACTTGTTCAAATGTTTTCCATAGGATTCACTCGCCAACTTTTTGTTGATCCAAAAACCCTTTTTACACATGATACAGGTGAACAGGATGAAGCAAGGAAAACATAGGAAATGCCTTAGAAGAAAACAATGAAGCCTAGATTGATATTTAGGGCATGATGTAATATTGATTGTAATTTCCCATTAAATTGTATTAATGAATATGAAACGTTATAATAAATGTCATGAGCTTTGATGATAACCCAATCATGCCCCGGTCACCTTTTCCGCTGCGGGTCGGGGTGTGACAGATTGGTATCAGAGCCATTACTATAGGGATATAGGATAGGTTATTAGACCCTTAGAGCCTATACTATAGTTTGCCTAAAATTTTAATTGATTAGGTGGTTACACACAAACTTATGATATTTATTTGTTTCATATTTGTTTATACTTACAGTCAAGCATACATACTTATATACATATTCACTATACATATATCAATGTTCATATATTCAATTCATTTTCAAACTCTCATTATTCAAAGATTTTGTTGCAATTTTCAAATCTCATCAAAGTAAGTTCTGCGACGGGCATGTAGTAACTGGAAGGGTACAAGTACCGGTAGTCGGAACGTCCTGTCTAGGTTGGCATTCGTATAAATCCAATATAACGGACCAGTTTGCCTACCTGGGGTCCAACGATGAGAGTACGAAGGACCTATTAGGCCAAAGCATGCCACACCAAACGTCGTTCGAACTAACCCACTTTGAGGTGTCACCGTGTCTACACCTGGACACATTCCGAATATCACACGTTGTATACATATTTCTCGATTTTCTCCGGGTTTTAGTGTACGCAACCAGGCAAACCCATGCGAACCATATGAAAAACCGGTATTCATGGGGGCCCACATGATTACAAAGGTGAAGTATGGCGGCATGTAGGGCCTAATGGCGAGCAAAGCCCAAGACATCCTATGGATGTAGTAGATTTATTTTTCTATAATTATTTTATGAATGTTCATTCCTAGTGCGACCCATGAACCCAAAAACATCCAACTCATACTCTTGACATGTATTCCTTATAGATGTCTTCTAACCTCACCGTAGGAAGATGAGAGAAGGAAAAGCCCGTGAGCGCATGGCTACCCTAATCGCTCAACAAATGGCTGCCGTAATACCCAACATTGTAATCCAAGTACAACAAGCACTTACTGCTAATCTTGTCAATCAAGAAGATCAACACGTTATCAACCCTTTCCCAAATACCACTAAATGCACCTACAAGCATTTCAAATCATGCGACCCTCTAAAATACGAAGGGACTGAATGTGTCACCGCTCTCCTCCATTGGTTTGAAGCAAAAGGAAGGCGACCACACCACATACAACAAAAGATTCCTCGAATTACATCAAATGGTTCCCAACATGTTCACTCCCCTCTACCGTTTGATCGAGCACTACATTCGTGGTCTTCCATCAAAGATTCAAGACTCTGTAATAAGTACCACGCCTGCAACTTTGGAAGCAGCAATGGAGCTAGCAACAGCGCTCACCGAGAACCGAATCCGGAACAAAGACTTCAAGGAAGAGAAGAAGAAGGATAAAGCATCGACTGAAACCTCCGACTACACCCAAACCGAATCCCCTTCTCAGCCCATTTCTAAGAGAAAAAGAGACGGGCAACTTTTCGCTACTATCCAACGAAATCAACAAATTTCACACGCCATACCCATCCAAGCTATCTCAATCACCCAAGTGGCACCCAACTCAACTTATCCAATTAAGAAACCATACCTTGGACCTCACCCTCGATGTAACACCTATTTTTATCACCATCCCCTTACCCTACCTTGTCGACTATGTGCAAAATTGTGGACGCTATGGTCATTTGAGCAAGGATTGCCGCACCTTTCAAAATCGAATCTCTCCCCTTACCCAAAACATGGTCCAAACCTATCAACAACCCCAATACCCCATGTTCCCATATGTTCGAGCTTGTTTTAATTGTGGCGACCCTACCCACTTTAGAAACACGTGCCCTCGATTGGTTAACATCATAAACGCTCAAGCCCAATCAAACCCAGTTAACCAAGTAAACCAAGGAAACCCAACCGCTAGGCCACCAGTAAGAGGAAGAGTCTTCAACATCAACGCCAATCCTGTCGAAGATAATGACGGCCCAAACGAAGATACCTAAATAGTCCTCTTCACCGAAAATCAAGATTCAACTCCTATCGTTTAGTTTTATGTTTTTCTTTATCACATAGGACCAAACATAACTTAAGGATAAAGCCAATGAAACTTTGACAAGAATATGGTGGATACGCCGCTGGTACTTCCTATATATAAGTATTCTTGTCAAAGGATCAGAAGCATTATCTGGAGGTTATGAGAGGTTCCATGTGTAGACTGTTAGAGTAATTATTGTTTATTATTTTCAGTACATGCAATTTCATAGGCCGCCGCTCCCCATTACATTATGAGGGTTGAGCATGTTCCCCATTTTATTATGAGATTGAACCTGGCGTGCCCACATACGATCGGCTCCGTTTGATTGAGCCTTGATCGCACAGACATTTTCATTTTCAGTACATGCAATACGATCGGCTCCGTTTGATTGAGCCTTGATCGCACAGACATTTTCATTATTAGTATCTTGTGGTTGTTGTGGTTGTGTAGAGTCGCATAGAACTAATCATAACTTGCGGATAAAGTCAATGAGAATTTGACAAGAATATGGTGGATACGCCGCTGGTACTTCCTATATATAAGTATTCTTGTCAAATGATCGGAGGCATTATCAGGCGGTTATGAGAGGTTCCATGTATAGGTTGTTTGTGTGATTGTTGTTTAGATTAAGTTTATTATTTTCAGTACATGCAATACGATCGGCTCCGCTTGATTGAGCCTTGATCGCACAGACATTTTCATTTTCAGTACATGCAATACGATCGGCTCCATTTGATTGAGCCTTGATCGCACAGACATTTTCATTATCAGTATCTTGTGGTTGTTGTGTTTGTAGTAGAGTCATATAGAACTAATCATAACTTGCGGATAAAACCAATGAAAATTTGACAAGAATATGGTGGATACGCCGCTGGTACTTTCTATATATAAGTATTCTTGTCAAAGGATTGGAGGCATTATCAGGCGGTTATGAGAGGTTCCGTGTATAGGCTGTTTGTGTGGTTATTGTTTAGATTAAGTTTATTATTTCAGTACATGCAATACGATCGGCTCCGCTTGATTGAGCCTTGATCGCACAGACATTTTCATTTTCAGTACATGCAATATGATCGGCTCCGTTTGATTGAGCCTTGATCGCACAGACATTTTGATTATCAGTATCTTGTGGTTGTTGTGTTTGTAGTAGAGTCACATAGAACTAATCATAACTTGCGGATAAAACTAATGAAAATTTGACAAGAATATGGTGGATACGCCGCTGGTACTTCCGATATATAAGTATTCTTGTCAAATGATCGGAGGCATTATCAGGCGGTTATGAGAGGTTCCATGTATAGGCTGTTTGTGTGGTTGTTGTTTAAGATTAAGTTTATTATTTTCAGTACATGCAATACGATCGGCTCCGCTTGATTGAGCCTTGATCGCACAGACCTTTTCATTTTCAGTACATGCAATACGATCGGCTCCGTTTGATTGAGCCTTGATCGCACAGACATTTTTTATTTTCAGTATTTATGAGTGTGTGTATTGGTTGTAGAGTCACATAGAACTAATCATAACTTGTGGATAAAACCAATGAAAATTTGGCAAGAATATGGTGGATACGCCGCTGGTACTTCCTATATATAAGTATTCTTGCCAAAGGATCAAAGGCATTATCAGGCGGTTATGAGAAGTTCCATGTAGGATTTAGTATTGCCTTGGTTGAAATTTGTGTTACATTTATATCATCTCGCTATTTAAAGAAATTGGATTGCGATCCATTTCTACATAAACTAACCTCTCCATCATAACAAACGAGAGAGGAACTGTCACCATTCAAACATATATGCTATCAGAATGTGGATTCAAATATTAGCTGTTGTGTTTATTTATGTTCTATAGTCATAGAACCAATCATAACTTACTGATAAAACCAATGAAAATTTGACAAGAATATGGTGGATACGCCGCTGGTACTTCCTATATATAAGTATTCTTGTCAAAGGATCAGAGGTATTGTTAGATGGTTATGAGAAGTTCCATGTAGGTTGTAGTATTAGAAGTTTTGCCTTAGGATATAACCATATCCTTCCAAGCATATCCAAACTCTTGTGCATGATATCATATTTAGCGAATCAATTCTGCTTATCAATACTTTTACAGTAGGCAACAAAAAGCGATTCCTGTAATAGGGTACTTAACCTTACAAGGAACGTTACCGCCTCAAACAATAACTTAAAACCCTTACTTTTCTTCTAAGCCTGTAACTGTCAAAGTAAACACCATCATTCTTTTACTCAAATATATCACTATTTAAATTTCGGGACGAAATTTCTAAAAAGCAGGGGATACTGTAACATCCGTCAAAAACGGATTTACCAAACCCGCTTCGTTTATTAAACGAGCAATCAGTTAAAAATTTCGTTGCGAATTTAATGCCCAAAATAATTTTAAACGATACATATTTAATTATTATATGGGAATATATAATTAGTTTTTGAAAAACTGTTAAAAATAAGAAAATAAAAATGATTTGGCACTGCCGGGTTTCGAACACGGGTCAGTCATCCGGGTCAAACGACTTAACACTCAACTCTCCAACCACTGCGCCACTGATGATTCTTGTTAATTATTAGAATCAAATAATTCATAACATATTTTCCCGAATTCAAAACCGGCGCCCAATTTTCAATCGTCGGAAATACCGGCGATCTCGCGAGATTTAACGATATCTTCAGTTATAACGTAAACATTTACTAGGACATCGGTTATAAACGACGGCTGAGTGCGCGACACAAACTATAACCGCCGGAAAACGTAATGACTTTGAATCAAGTCAGAAATTGGACCAAGTTCATCGATAACCTTCCTTATAAATACCCCCTCGAACCTCTGCAAACTTTTTCGCTCAAAACCGCACCCTTTCTCGGCGAAAACTCACTCGCCGGAAATCTTTTGCTCATCGCCTGAAAACCGAACCCTCCACTTCTAAGCCTTACTGAACCCCCTGAGCTTATACCGAAGTCACCCACATCCTTTTCAAGCTTTCTGAAGACTCGCTGCTGCAAGACACACGACGCCGGAACCTGTTGCTGTCGCCGGAGTTCTGCCGGAAAACAGAGGAGTCCAGTCGGTATACCTTACGCCTAATTTCTCTTTCTTTTTATTCATATCTCACCTGTAATTAACTGAAACACGCTAACGATCATGATTAAAACTTCGAACCAGTCAGTCATCGTTTCTGGTTAAAACTGACGAAGAAGACGAAGTTTCGGTAACATATAAGTATAATTTAAATCAAGAAATAACTCGGGTTAGACACACAGTCCAGCGGTGGACTGTGTGCACATTAAACACGTATACGTCTCGAGTTCGAATCTTGTCCCACGCATGCTTGCCTTAATAAAAATGTCTTTTTTTGTTAACCGAACCGGAGTCACCGCTGAACATATTAAGTTTATTAATAACCGGAAAAATAACCAAGTTATACACACAGTCCAGTGGTGGAATGTGTGAATGCTTAAACGCACGTCACGAGTTCGAGTCCGGTCTACTGCACCGACTCGGACAATTATCTAACTTTTTAAAATAAGACAGAAATGAAAATACTCAGTTTGTATTTAAGTATAATAAAAATCTGTTTATATAACAAGTTAAACACACAGTCCAGCGGTCGACTGTGTGTTAACTCAACCCACAGGTCCCGGGTTCGAGACCTGTGGAGAGCACCGAGTCTTGGATTAAAATCGTTTTTAGAAAATAAAGGATTTTCTGTTTAATATAATTAATATATAAATATAATTAAAAACAGAAATATTTCGGGTTAGACACGTAGCTCAGTTGGTAGAGCTGCGTGCACGCGTACGGGAGGTCTCGGGTTCGAGCCTCACTCAGCGCACACTTATACGCATACGAACCGGTCAACGGTCAAGGTCAAACGGTCAACGGTCAAAAAAAGTCAACTTTTTTATAATTTTTATTTATTTATTTTAATTAAAAATCAATTAAAAATACTTAAAAATAACATTTTTAAGGTTAGAAAATAGCCTTAAACTCACAAAAATACACCTAACAATCCTACTAAAATGGATTAATAAAATCCGTTTACTTACCGAACCATAATGCTATTGATCTAGGTTAATTTCATTCGTGGTTAAAACCATTTCGCGTGCATTCAACATCATCAACCGAACGCACCCACTGTGAGTGAATCTTACAACTCCCCTTTTTAATTACACGTTTTGGGGTGTGTCATGTGTCACAAAATAATTAACTCGTTTATTTAAACTTGTGCCATACCATATCGTGATCTAAACTTAGATTGTTTATATTGTTGTGATTATGTATTTCATTTTTGTCAACTTATATGAAATTCATTCATTAAGCCCATCAGTTCCTCGTGGGAGACGAGTTGAGCAACGCGTGCCTCAAAACAAATCCATTATTGTTCATGTGTGTATTATTGAGTTTATATTGTTTGTAGTTATGTCTTCCATATTATCATGTTTATGCAAATCATTCATTAGGCCCATCAGTTCCTCGTGAGAGACGAGTTGAGCAACGCGTGCCTCTAAACGATCCATTATTGTTCGTGTGTGTGTATTGTTTAATATTAAATTGATTGATGAATAAGTTTACATCTAGTTTTACTCATGTGTGGTTGTGCACTTTATTTCATAATCAATTAAATAAACTTGTTCAAATGTTTTCCATAGGATTCACTCGCCAACTTTTTGTTGATCCAAAAACCCTTTTTACACATCATACAGGTGAACAGGATGAAGCAAGGAAAACATAGGAAATGCCTTAGAAGAAAACAATGAAGCCTAGATTGATATTTAGGGCATGATGTAATATTGATTGTAATTTCCCATTAAATTGTATTAATGAATATGAAACGTTATAATAAATGTCATGAGCTTTGATGATAACCCAATCATGCCCCGGTCACCTTTTCCGCTGCGGGTCGGGGTGTGACAGATTGGTATCAGAGCCATGACTATAGGGATATAGGATAGGTTATTAGACCCTTAGAGCCTATACTATAGTTTGCCTAAAATTTTAATTGATTAGGTGGTTACACACAAACTTATGATATTTATTTGTTTCATATTTGTTTATACTTACAGTCAAGCATACATACTTATATACATATTCACTATACATATATCAATGTTCATATATTCAATTCATTTTCATACTCTCATTATTCAAAGATTTTGTTGCAATTTTCAAATCTCATCAAAGTAAGTTCTGCGACGGGCATGTAGTAACTGGAAGTTCGAACTAACCCACTTTGAGGTGTCACCGTGTCTACACCTGGACACATTCTGAATATCACACGTTGTATACATATTTCTCGATTTTCTCCGGGTTTTAGTGTACGCAACCAGGCAAACCCATGCGAACCATATGAAAAACCGGTATTAATGGGGGCCCACATGATTACAAAGGTGAAGTATGGTGGCATGTAGGGCCTAATGGCGAGCAAAGCCCAAGACATCCTATGGATGTAGTAGATTTATTTTTCTATAATTATTTTATGAATGTTCATTCCTAGTGCGACCCATGAACCCAAAAACATCCAACTCATACTCTTGACATGTATTCCTTATAGATGTCTTCTAACCTCACCCGTAGGAAGATGAGAGCAGGAAAAGCCCGTGAGCGCATGGCTGCCCTAATCGCTCAACAAATGGCTGCCGTAGTACCCAACACTGTAATCCAAGTACAACAAGCACTTATCCTGTCAATCAAGAAGATCAACACGTTATCAACCCTTTCCCAAATACCACTAAATGCACCTACAAGCATTTCAAATCATGCGACCCTCCAAAATACGAAAGGACTGAATGTGTCACCGCTCTCCTCCATTGGTTTGAAGCAAAAGGAAGGCGACCACACCACATACAACAAAAGATTCCTCGAATTACATCAAATGGTTCCCAACATGTTCACTCCCCTCTACCGTTTGATCGAGCACTACATTCGTGGTCTTCCGTCAAAGATTCAAGACTCTGTAATAAGTACCACGCCTGCAACTTTGGAAGCAGCAATGGAGCTAGCAACAGCGCTCACCAAGAACCGAATCCGGAACAAAGACTTCAAGGAGGAGAAGAAGAAGGATAAAGCATCGACTGAAACCTCCGACTACACCCAAACCGAATCCCCTTCTCAACCCATTTCTAAGAGAAAAAGAGACGGGCAACTTTTCGCTACTATCCAACGAAATCAACAAATTTCACACGCCATACCCATCCAAGCTATCTCAATCACCCAAGTGGCACCCAACTCAACTTATCCAATTAAGAAACCACACCTTGGACCTCACCCTCGATGTAACACCTGTTTTTATCACCATCCCCTTACCCTACCTTGTCGACTATGTGCAAAATTATGGACTCTACGGTCATTTGAGCAAGGGTTGCCGCACCTTTCAAAATCGAATCTCTCCCCTTTCCCAAAACATGGTCCAAACCTATCAACAACCCCAATACCCCATGTTCCCATATGTTCGAGCTTGTTTTAATTGTGGCGACCCTACCCACTTTAGAAACACGTGCCCTCGATTGGTTAACATCATAAACGCTCAAGCCCAATCAAACCCAGTTAACAAAGTAAACCAAGGAAACCCAACCGCTAGGCCACCAGCAAGAGGAAGAGTCTTCAACATCAACGCCAATCCTGTCGAAGATAATGACGGCCCAAACGAAGATACCCAAATAGTCCTCTTCACCGAAAATCAAGATTCAACTCCTATCGTTTAGTTTTATGTTTTTCTTTATCACATAGGACCAAACATAACTTAAGGATAAAGCCAATGAAACTTTGACAAGAATATGGTGGATACGCCGCTGGTACTTCCTATATATAAGTATTCTTGTCAAAGGATCAGAAGCATTATCTGGCGGTTATGAGAGGTTCCATGTGTAGACTGTTAGAGTAATTATTGTTTATTATTTTCAGTACATGCAATTTCATAGGCCGCCGCTCCCCATTACATTATGAGCGTTGAGCATGTTCCCCATTTTATTATGAGGTTGAACCTGGCGTGCCCACATACGATCGGCTCCGTTTGATTGAGCCTTGATCGCACAGACATTTTCATTTTCAGTACATGCAATACGATCGGCTCCGTTTGATTGAGCCTTGATCGCACAGACATTTTCATTATCAGTATCTTGTGATTGTTGTGGTTGTTGTGGAGTCGCATAGAACTAATCATAACTTGCGGATAAAGTCATGAGAATTTGACAAGAATATGGTGGATACGCCGCTGGTACTTCCTATATATAAGTATTCTTGTCAAATGATCGGAGGCATTATCAGGCGGTTATGAAAGGTTCCATGTATAGGCTGTTTGTGTGATTGTTGTTTAGATTAAGTTTATTATTTTCAGTACATGCAAAATGATCGGCTCTGCTTGATTGAGCCTTGATCGCACAGACATTTTCATTTTCAGTACATGCAATACGATCGGCTCCGTTTGATTGAGCCTTGATCGCACAGACATTTTCATTATCAGTATCTTGTGGTTGTTGTGTTTGTAGTAGAGTCACATAGAACTAATCATAACTTGCGGATAAAACCAATGAAAATTTAACAAGAATATGGTGGATACGCCGCTGGTACTTTCTATACATAAGTATTCTTGTCAAAGGATCGGAGGCATTATCAGGCGGTTATGAGAGGTTCCGTGTATAGGCTGTTTGTGTGGTTATTGTTTAGATTAAGTTTATTATTTCAGTACATGCAATACGATCGGCTCCGCTTGATTGAGCCTTGATCGCACAGACATTTTCATTTTCAGTACATGCAATACGATCGGCTCCGTTTGATTGAGCCTTGATCGCACAGACATTTTCATTATCAGTATCTTGTGGTTGTTGTGTTTGTAGTAGAGTCACATAGAACTAATCATTACTTGCGGATAAAACCAATGAAAATTTGACAAGAATATGGTGGATTCGCCGCTGGTACTTCCTATATATAAGTATTCTTGTCAAATGATCGGAGGCATTATCAGGCGGTTATGAGAGGTTCCATGTATAAGCTGTTTGTGTGGTTGTTGTTTAAGATTAAGTTTATTATTTTCAGTACATGCAATACGATCGGCTCCGCTTGATTGAGCCTTGATCGCACAGACCTTTTCATTTTCAGTACATGCAATACGATCGGCTCCGTTTGATTGAGCCTTGATCGCACAGACATTTTTTATTTTTAGTATTTATGAGTGTGTGTATTGGTTGTAGAGTCACATAGAACTAATCATAACTTGTGGATAAAACCAATGAAAATTTGGCAAGAATATGGTGGATACGCCGCTGGTACTTCCTATATATAAGTATTCTTGCCAAAGGATCAAAGGCATTATCAGGCGGTTATGAGAAGTTCCATGTAGGATTTAGTAATGCCTTGGTTGAAATTTGTGTTACATTTATATCATCTCGCTATTTAAAGAAATTGGATTGTGATCCATTTCTACATAAACTAACCTCTCCATCATAACAAACGAGAGAGGAACTGTCACCATTCAAACATATATGCTATCAGAATGTGGATTCAAATATTAGCTGTTGTGTTTATTTATGTTCTATAGTCATAGAACCAATCATAACTTACTGATAAAACCAATGAAAATTTGACAAGAATATGGTGGATACGCCGCTGGTACTTCCTATATATAAGTATTCTTGTCAAAGGATCAGAGGTATTGTTAGATGGTTATGAGAAGTTCCATGTAGATTGTAGTATTAGAAGTTTTGCCTTAGGATATAACCATATCCTTCCAAGCATATCCAAACTCTTGTGCATGATATCATATTTAGCGAATCAATTCTGCTTATCAATACTTTTACAGTAGGCAACAAAAAGCGATTCCTGTAATAGGGTACTTAACCCTTACAAGGAACGTTACCACCTCAAACAAAAACTTAAAACCCTTACTTTTCTTCTAAGCCTGTAACTGTCAAAGTAAACACCATCATTCTTTTACTCAAATATATCACTATTTAAATTTCGGGACGAAATTTCTAAAAAGCAGGGGATACTGTAACATCCGTCAAAAACGGATTTACCAAACCCGCTCCGTTTATTAACCGAGCAATCAGTTAAAAATTTCGTTGCGAATTTAATGCCCAAAATAATTTTAAACGATACATAATTAATTATTATATGGAAATATATAATTAGTTTTTGAAAAACTGTTAAAAATAAGAAAATAAAAATGATTTGGCACTGTCGGGTTTCGAACCCGGGTCAGTCAGCCGGGTCAAACAACTTAACACTCAACTCTCCAACCACTGCGCCACTGATGATTCTTGTTAATTATTAGAATCAAATAATTCATAACATATTTTCCCGAATTCAAAACCGGCGCCCAATTTTCAGTCGTCGGAAATCCCGGCGATCTCGCGAGATTTAACGATATCTTCAGTTATAACGTAAACATTTACTAGGACATCGGTTATAACCGACGTCTGAGTCCGCGACACAAACTATAACCGCCGGAAAACGTAATGACTTTGAATCAAGTCGGAAATTGGACCAAGTTCATCGATAACCTGCCTTATAAATACCCCCTCGAACCTCTGCAAACTTTTTCGCTCAAAACCGCACCCTTTCTCGGCGAAAACTCACTCGCCGGAAATCTTCTGCTCATCGCCGGAAAACCGAACCCTCCACTTCTAAGACTTACTGAACCCCCTGAGCTTATACCGAAGTCACCCACATCCTTTTCAAGCTTTCTGAAGACTCGCTGCTGCAAGACACACGACGCCGGAACCTGTTGCTGTCGCCGGAGTTCTGCCGGAAAACAGAGGAGTCCAGTCGGTATACCTTACGCCTAATTTCTCTTTCTTTTTATTCATATCTCACCTGTAATTAACTGAAACACGCTAACGAACATGATTAAAACTTCGAACCAGTCAGTCATCGTTTCTGGTTAAAACTGACGAAGAAGACGAAGTTTCGGTAACATATAAGTATAATTTAAATCAAGAAATAACTCGGGTTAGACACACAGTCCAGCGGTGGACTGTGTGCACATTAAACACGTAAACGTCTCGAGTTCGAATCTTGTCCCACGCATGCTTGCCTTAATAAAAATGTCTTTTTTTGTTAACCGAACCGGAGTCACCGCTGAACATATTAAGTTTATTAATAACCGGAAAAATAACCAAGTTATACACACAGTCCAGTGGTGGACTGTGTGAATGTTTAAACGCACGTCACGAGTTCGAGTCCGGTCTACTGCACCGACTCGGACAATTATCTAACTTTTTAAAATAAGACAGAAATGAAAATACTCAGTTTGTATTTAAGTATAATAAAAATCTGTTTATATAACAAGTTAAACACACAGTCCAGCGGTGGACTGTGTGTTAACTCAACCCACAGGTCCCGGGTTCGAGACCTGTGGAGCGCACCGAGTCTTGGATTAAAATCGTTTTTAGAAAATAAAGGATTTTCTGTTTAATCTAATTAATATATAAATATAATTAAAAACAGAAATATTTCGGGTTAGACACGTAGCTCAGTTGGTAGAGCTGCGTGCACGCGTACGGGAGGTCTCGGGTTCGAGCCTCACTCAGCGCACACTTATACGCATACGAACCGGTCAACGGTCAAGGTCAAACGGTCAACGGTCAACGGTCAAAAAAAGTCAACTTTTTTATAATTTTTATTTATTTATTTTAATTAAAAATCAATTAAAAATACTTAAAAATAACATTTTTAAGGTTAGAAAATAGCCTTAAACTCACAAAAATACACCTAACAATCCTACTAAAATGGATTAATAAAATCCGTTTACTTACCGAACCATAATGCTATTTATCTAGGTTAATTTCATTCGTGGTTAAAACCATTTCGCGTGCATTCAACATCATCAACCGAACGCACCCACTGTGAGTGAATCTTACAACTCCCCTTTTTAATTACACGTTTTGGGGTGTGTCATGTGTCACAAAATAATTAACTCGTTTATTTAAACTTGCGCCATACCATATCGTGATCTAAACTTAGATTGTTTATATTGTTGTGATTATGTATTTCATTTTTGTTAACTTATATGAAATTCATTCATTAAGCCCATCAGTTCCTCATGGGAGACGAGTTGAGCAACGCGTGCCTCAAAACAAATCCATTATTGTTCATGTGTGTATTATTGAGTTTATATTGTTTGTAGTTATGTCTTTCATATTATCATGTTTATGCAAATCATTCATTAGGCCCATCAGTTCCTCGTGAGAGACGAGTTGAGCAACGCGTGCCTCTAAACGATCCATTATTGTTCGTGTGTGTGTATTGTTTAATATTAAATTGATTGATGAATAAGTTTACATCTAGTTTTACTCATGTGTGGTTGTGTACTTTATTTCATAATCAATTAAATAAACTTGTTCAACTGTTTTCCATAGGATTCACTCGCCAACTTTTTGTTGATCCAAAAACCCTTTTTACACATCATACAGGTGAACAGGATGAAGCAAGGAAAACATAGGAAATGCCTTAGAAGAAAACAATGAAGCCTAGATTGATATTTAGGGCATGATGTAATATTGATTGTAATTTCCCATTAAATTGTATTAATGAATATGAAACGTTATAATAAATGTCATGAGCTTTGATGATAACCCAATCATGCCCCGGTCACCTTTTCCGCTGCGGGTCGGGGTGTGACACACATATATATAAATACACCAACATATCAAAACAAAGACTTTTCGAGAAAATCTCAAAGTTATGTGAAAATTCTAAGTATGGGAGAAACTTATGTATTTTGTGAGTTTTGATTATTAAATCATTCTTACTTAGTTTAGGGTGAACAAACAATTTGAGGGATTGTGTTTACACATAAAAACGCACCCAAAGGTGAGTACATAGCCCCCTCTTTTACGTTTTATAAATGTTTTGGGGTGAAACATATGTGCATAACTTTACTTTCCGTTTTCATGACATTATACATGTTTTGTTACATAGTACATATAATACACTATTTCAAAAACATAAACATTTTTTTACTTGACATATTGACTTAGTATGTCTAGTACATGGTTTTCAAACATATTCATTATATGCTTACATCGATAATGACATTTGATATGTTTAATGAGACAATAATACATTCATTAACAGTGATCGCGCCGACCGGTAGTATGTAATGGTACCATAGGACTTGATAAATCCCATTCCCGCTCCCCAGGCTTGTTGGGCAGTGTTAGGGAATGACAGAATCCGATGACATTTTTTTCGATAAACCTTGATCCTGACAAGGGTTTATGAGACATTCTCAAGGCTTGAATGTATGCGATAAACAAATCTGATAAATGTTCATATCGATAAAAGCAATGGCATTCAAAAATAACTTTTGATTTAAACATTTGTTTATTCAAAGACCTTATTTTGTACAAGACAATTACATATACAGAGCATTATGCATTTGGTTTAAGTAAATACTATTTACTTGCCATACAAGACATGGTTTATACTTGACATTAGACTTTGTTTACACATGACATTTGACATTGATTTAAACAAGACATTATTTAATGGTTTTTGATAAGTGATTGAATAACGAGACATGTGTAATATGATAAAGGCATGGTGGATACGCCGCTGGTACTTCCTATATATAAGTGCTTTTATTATATTATATATCGTGGCGTTATCTAAACCACTTTATCAAGGACAAGACATGACATATTTTACACATATTATTTTCATTTGGTTATTTACTTAACCATACATCATTCTTTTATATCATCTGATTTTCATATTGATTTTCATTTGATTTCATAAAAGGAAACATTTTATAAGGTTCATGACTACTTTTCAAAACATTTCTTTTAACTTTCAAAGTCATGAATCTTCAACACTAAACCTATGCTACTCACATACATTTTTATGCTGACGTATTTACTTTCACATATGTTTCAGGAGCGAATGTCTGATCTGAGCGTGCTTCACTTAGGGCGACTTGGGCCTTAGAAAATCTAAAATCAAGAAACTTATTATCCTTATGTTATGTTTCTGTTTGATTCAAGACAATGTAATAAATTTTTATTTGTAAAACTAAACTCTATGTATCATGTGTTGTGAAACAATAATTCTGCCACACGACTCCCTGACGTTTCCGCCGCGATTGGTTGTTTTACGCGGTCGGAGTGTGACAAATTCCCCTAGGATTGCTTCCTCCAGAGTTGCTTCATCAAATCCTGATTCTGGCTCTTCCACAATCTCAGCCATCAAAGCTACGCTTGTATTTCTAGAAATGTACTTGTTCCAGTCGAATCCTTCATCTTCCTGTGTAACTAGTAAAGCCTTTTCTTTTGAGTTTGACGAACCATCTTCAATTTGTACATTTCTTGTTTAAGGAGTTGATGGTTTGTAATGCATAGCCCTTTTGTAGTAGTCATTGTTGTTTCCGAACAGATTCTAATTGCCACTTGCTTCTCTGTTTGTGCATTCACGCTCGAAATGCCCCTTTTCTCTACAATTGAAGCACGTCACCTTCGATTTATCAAATCCCAATTTGTTGCTAGAATCTCCAATATCTCTTCCATTGAGCGCAACAAATCTTGTAGCTCTTCGAATTATCGATGCCAAACACCATTTTATAGCCATCAACTCTAACTCTTCATCATCGATTTGATCATAGTCTTCGGCCGTCATCTCTGGGTTTCCAATTCTACCCGCAATCAAACTCTCATACGACTCTAGAACAGTCGCAAGTAAAGAAATGTGTTGTCTGGCAGTCTATTCAGAGAACACATTCTTTAAGTTGACAGCAATGTTGCATTGTAACACATTCGGATCAGAACTTGATTGGTTTGAGTGATTGGCTTGACTTTGAAATGGAGAACTTGAGTTTGAGCTCGAATGGGATGTATTTGGAGTATTCGGATCCTAATTTGGAAATGATTGACCCTTTGGTTGACTTTGAAAAGAGTTTCCAGAAGCACTAGTATTTGCACTGAATGCGGTTGGTATTTTAGGACTTTGAATTTCAGAAATTCCATTCTTGTAGTACAACCTAACATCTTGAACAACTTGTGCACTCTTTGATCTAGCAATCTTCTGCAACTCCATCTCGTGTCCCTCAAGTTTCTCTATGAATTCAGATAAGTTGTAGTTACTGTAGTTACTCCTGTTCTTCAGCACCATCAGATAAGTAGACCACTCCCCCTCTGGCAGTGCGTCAGCTAACTTATCTATCAACTCTTCATTTGTCTTGTGAATCTCATGCCTTCTCAGTTGAACAACTAGATGACAGTAGCGTTCTATCAGCTGTTTCATCGACTCTCCTTTCATCATGTTGAAGATGTCAAACTCCTTTTGAGTAGAGCCTTTTTGCTTTTTATCATTTCCATGCTACCGTGATACTTTGCTCGTAACGCATTCCACAATGTTTGTGAATAGTTATCGTGCTGTAGTAGCATCAAAATATCCTTCTTGATTGATTGTAACCAAAAGCTCATCATCTTCTTTTCGTAAACATACAAATCTTTTTCTGCAGGAGATAACTTTGACATAGGAATCTCCAAACAATGCTCATTTACTGGTCATTTGTACTTAGTTCCTATCGCGAGCCAGCAATGGAAATGATTCGCTTGCATCCAATTTTCAAACTTCTCTATCCAGTTTTCATACTCATCAAGACTCAGTTACTTGGGTGGTTTCACGGAAGTACCCATCTCGTTTTCTAAGTTGATTTGAGCAACTGCATTTGCTGCTTGAACAGTCGTGGACGCAAACGCATTGTAAAACTCGGGTTCCATTTTGACACAACGAAAATTATACCTGAAACACACTTGAAAAACTTGAATATTTGATTAGTCACTAAGCAACTTCGTACAAACTGCACTCAGTTTTTACCAACCAAATAGGTCTACTTCGTGCGAAGGAACACAAATTCCGGATTAACAATTTCTCCAACTTCGTGCAAGTGATGTAAAAAAACAGTTTTAACACCTTTGTTACAACTTCGTGCGAAGTGAGACAAGACCAATTTTAACACTTTTGATACAACTTCGTGCGAAGTTGTTCAAACTAGTTCGGACAAAGTGTTCCCCAAATCTTGGTTTTTCAGTTTTCGACATGAATTCGGTTGATTGATCTGAAAGTCTCAGGGGTTTATCATTAGGTGATTTAACATGATGTATTCAGAATTTAGCCCATTTTGACTGTGAATTCATTAAAAAGGTGAAAAATAAGAAGAAATGAGTAGAAATAGAAGATGTCTCGTGTAGATATCAACAAATCTGGCATCCATAGCTCTAATACCACTTGTAGGATCGGGTTCCTTCGATAGAAAAGGTACCTAACTTGTATCTAGTCCATATATGCAGAAACTATATGAATTAGTGACATTTTACACAAGATATCTGTTTAAAGTCAGTTTATTGATTGATTCAAAGTTACATTCAAGATCCTAAACCGACAGAGCTTCACCGTCACTTCTTCAAAAACTATTACAAATGAAATCCCTAGACAGCTATTTATAGAGTCACAGGTTCGCACCAAAACAGGTTGGATCAACTTCGCACAAAGTGAACTTCGTGCGAACTTGTCCTATATAACACAAGTTCGTGCAAACTTGTACTCACACATACATAAATAACTTGATTTCTAACATTATCAACCCTATTACATTCAGACTCGATCTAAGACTTAGACAATAAACATCGTGTACCAACAATAAGTCTATGTATATATCCTCTAAGAAAGAATACATACACTACTACTTGGCCACAATTATATTATAATATATATTAATATACATCACATTAGCTACAGGAAAGAAAGTTTTTGTTTTTAGAATTTTAACACTAGACTTTAATAATTTATCATCAAACAATATACTTTATTTTTTCTTGTTTTACTTTTTACTTCAACCCATGTATATTTTCATATAAAGAAATCATACACTTAAATAAATCTATTTTCAATTAAGAATGTTTGAAATTTTTATTAGCTTAGTATTACTTTAAAACTAACTAAAAGTCACATGATTTAAAAATTATAATATTTTGATATCGTACTGATATTATTGGAACTAGTAACTGTGTTTGTAATATAGGTCTTTAATCTATTTTTATATTATTATTTAATTTGGTTTTCTTAATAATTTGTATTCGATAACTTCTTAAAAGAATCTGAACACACAACTTTGTGTAATTAGTTTGCTAGGTATTTCGATAAAAATTGTATTCAAAATAGAGTATTTTTTTGGTATCTTAATTTATGCGAGTGTCGCAACCATGATGAACCATTCCAACCATGCAACATCGGTACTGGTTTTGGTGTTGCAAGAACCAGTATTTGATATCTATTATTACAGTTTTCAATCCATGTAAGTGTCAATATCTTTTTTGATATATCAAGATTTTAATTTCTCTTTGTGCTGATAATGTAAAAACCAAACTGATACATATCAAATTCCCGCTGCATAATGCGGGGTATCCCACTAGCTTCTAAATTTCATGAATGGGATAGATTTTACAACACCTCTATGTTTTAATTTTATTACTTTTTGCAAAGGACACCTACCTGTAAATATGCACTCAACATTCAACCAATCATATCTTCGGTTTCTATTTTTCCCTCGTTAATAATTCTAGCCATCAACATAGAGGACTTCTTCATCGTCCATAAGTTAAATAGTTATCTCATTTTTGGTGATCATCAATTAAGGTACGCATTTTAAAACAACATTATGTGTACGAATTTGATTTTCTACTACCTCGTAGTTGTAGATTTAGATGCATTATTACATGCTTATGTTATCTTCAAGATTATGTATTTATATTTATATATACAGTTATATTGTTTTAGCAAATATTGAGTATGACTCACTAAACTACTGATTATGTCGCACCGAAAGGTGAGGCATTAAAAAACTGAACGTGAACTGACTACGTACTGAACCATTGAATGTGACGCATTGATAGTGACTATATACATATATATATACATATATATATATATATAGAGAGAGAGAGAGAGAGATTCTGAAGAAAATGTATATTGCATAGTTATTGTTTACTCAGGCGTACATTTTACTTCTTATGTGCGTTAGTCGTTAGGTTGCAAGGATATTCGGGAAGACTTGGATGGACGGTTCGAGGGATTAAAGACGCACATGGATGTTCATAAAATTTTAAAATGTTCTGTACAATATTCTTGACTTATTTGAAATAATAATGTCAAGTTTTTAAATTTATGGAATGATTTTTTAACCTCTGATGTACTGTATAAGTGACCCATCAGCCCACGCCTGGTTGGGGTGTTACAGTTATGGTATTAAAGCTCAGGCCCTTTGCTGTCGATTTTTTAAAAACAAAACATGTGCGGTAATGGATAGACATTGGTTTAGGAATCCTAATCTTAAGCTAAAGGATTAGCATGGTCCTTACATAACTTTTCCTAAGAAACCGTTCAAATATGGTTTAAGGTTTTGCTAAGCTATGTTTTCTCTTGAAGAAATGAACTATAAGACAATGTTATTATAGTTATACTTGTCTTTGATGCTTCTCTTTTTTTTTAAATTTTGAGGACGAAATTATATTTTTAGAGGGGTAGAATTGTAATACCTGATGCGTGGTTAAAAGCTTGGTATTTTATGCATTTAGATTAGTGTTTTTATGCGAGTTTTTAGTTTCGGATGGCCTACTTTGATGTGATTTGTGTTTTGCCGGTCTCAGGGAGTTTAAGGAGCTGGGAGAAACAAAGAAAACTAGGGTAAAATTTGCGTCAGCAACGGCTTATGGCCGCGTCATTGACGCGGTCCGTCGACAAGAAATGCTCGTAGGCGGTGGCACAACAAGTTGAGCATAGATATCGCGTTGCCGACGTCGTGGTATCCCATTGCTGACGCGACGACGATATCTCAAATGCTCTTTTGGGTCGGTTGAATGGTTTGACCAAGTTTTGATTTGGTTTATCCATGAGTTGCGAAATTTTTCAAACATAAGTTGTTCTTGGAGCTTTTTTTAGAGAACACACACTTTCTCTACATCACCAATCATCTTTATCCAATCCATCATCACATTAATCATCTTTCGATCACCACCCTACCATCACCATCATCATCATCATCAAAGTCAAGTTTCGAGTTTCAATGGCTAGCTTTTCGTCATCATCCGGTGTTCATGTTGCATCAATCATGAGCGACAAGATTGTAACATTTGCAAAATTTCAAAGATTGTAAACTTTCGATTGTTTTTATGCTTTCTAAAGTTTTATATTTTATTTACAAGTTTCGTAATCGTACGATCAAGCAAGACGATATTCATAACATTTCCCAAACAAAATCCAAGTTACACATGCCTTAATACCCTTCACATGACTTAACAATGAGTTAGAGGGGTTAAAAATGGCAAACAAGTGATAATACAACTCTAAGGACCAAAATGTAAAAAATAAAATAAAATCTTTTTCTTAGAGTGCCATGCGGACCATAAGACCGAAGCCTTGCGGCCCGTAAGGGGTACCAGATGCAGAAGATTTACTTGATCACCAAGTATTGTCACCTATCTTCAAATTTTGCTACCTAGCACGATTTTTACCACTTCTAATATGGTTGTGACACATGTTAGGACACTAAGCATCATCATAACACACTTGGCAACACCTCCTTGATCCTCCATTAGTATAAATAAGTTTGATTTATTTGAGTTCTTCATACCATTCTTTTCTTCTCTACTTCAAAACTCTCTTGGTGCTTGCTTTTGTACTTGAGGCCCCCATTCCTAACTTCTAAACCTTCTTTTAAACACAAGTAAGTGTTTCTCCTAGTGATTTCATTTATTTAGATAGTTAGGAGCCAAAAGTCAAGCAAATTGACTTTTACTTTGACTTTTCATTTTGAACTGTTTGGTCAAGTCAAAGTTCAAAATGAACTTTGCTACGTGATCGTAATAATGAATGTGTTAATTCCTTGCGATTACACGCTCTGATCATCACGTTTAGTAGGCGAAATGACAAGTCAAACTTTTATGAAATAAAAGTAAAAAACGCGGAAATTGCGTGTTTATGATGAATGAATTTTTAAGTATTAAAACTAAAAGTTTTGACACCAAATCGGTTTATATACATTATAAGACATGCTTTATCATGTCTAACTCGTCATTTTTAGTTTAGAGCTCAATTCCTAGTCGGAAGTCAAATAGTTTGACTTATGCTTTGACTTTCGAATCTGGCCTGTTTAGTCAATCTTAGGACCCAATCAAACATAAAAATATGACCATAGTGATATAAAGAATAACCCTCTGAGGCTATACCTTAGGGTCATATCGTTTGATGGGCTAAATGAGAGTCAACTATATATATATATGTATATATCAAAAGTACCTTTTTCCAGATAAAATGGTTTAAAAATTTAACCAAGCATAACTTGGTTTAAAACAGATTATGTGTTGTTTCTTTAACCAAGCATAACTTGGTCAAAATGTAACCAATGAAAGTAAACTCTAACATTTGATTAAGTTCATCGAAATACGATTTCGACGATGCATGATACGTCTACAAACACCTTTGTTTGGACCCACAAATGTCTAAAAACCAAATCGAAGGTCAAAACTAAACATTTTATAAAAGATCAATAGTTTTGACAATTTTTTAGGTTCCAAACAGAGGAACTTTCTAAATAAAAGTTGTAGAACACACTTTGATTTAGTAAACTATAATTTTTTATATTTTTGGACAACGTTAGTTATTATTAACGTATTTTAAAAAACAACATAGAAGGCTGTAAAAAAATCCTATTTTCGAAAATATCTAAAGTCTTCAAAGATACGATGTTTCCATAACCCACATTCATATACAAACAATATCACAACAAAACTTTGGCGAATGAATCCTTATTTCTAGGAAACACTTCAGCTTTGCGAGCACGATTAAACACGTCAACATCAAAGCAACCGGTGAGTATATAGTCCCCACTTTTACGTTTTTCAAATTTTTTTGGGGTGATTCATATGTGCCTACTACTACTTTTCCAACTTTACAAAAAACGATTCCATATGGTTTATATATACAATATGCTTTACAATTTGTATGAAACTTGGTGTGCGTTATCCATAAAATGTGTACATTCATTAACTTTGGCCAAACAAACTAGTAGTATATTATGGTGCCATAGGATTGACAACTCCATTCCCGCTTCCTATGGATTTTGTCTGTTTGGAAGTTACTTTTGGGAATGATAGAAACTGTGCAGTTATTGATGAACCCTTCTGGGGTTTGTTCGACAATCAATAAAGGCTTGAATGTACTCACCCACAACCATGTTCGTTTATACAAACAAAATAATTTGTTTATACAAAGATTCAAATGGTTTCAAATCTATATATGTAAACCTCTTAGGATCGCTCCTTCAATGCATAGGAACTTAATTTGTATCTATAGTAAACCTGTTACGTGATTAGTTAATCGAATACACAAGATTTACTGTTTAAATTGTCTGTTTATTAGTCCACAATCATATTACGTCGAGAATCCAAATAGACAGAGCTTCGCCGTCCAGAATGAAAATTTACAACAATGAAAGACCCAAGACACATATATAGGGCATCAAGTTTGCTCGAAGTATGTAAAGGCTAGGACAAGTTCGGGCGAACTTGTCCTTCCTAAGCATAACTTCGGCCGAACTTGGTCCTTTACAACATAAATACTTCAATATCTAACAATTTCAAGCCCTAATCACACAAACTCGATCCAAGACCTAGACAATAGACATCATGTATCAACAGACTCCCCCTTGGATATTGTCGCAGTCTTGATCAGTCTTCAATCTTCAATCTTCAACCTCTTCCAAAGATGTTCTTATACGTCTTTCGTCTTCTTTCTTGCTTAGGAATAGGCGTTTGGTCAGTAGGAGGTGCCCACTTCAGGAACAGAAATCTTCTGAGCCTTGCTCTCTACCCCTTTCTTGTATCTTCTCGAGACGCTTTTCCTCTTTCAAGAACTCTTCCCTTTCTAACTCTCTCCATCTTGATTCCCACATATGACCAGAGTTAATCCCATATGCATAACATACATTGATCACACCTTGATATTGTTTAGCTTGAACTTCTTCACGTTTATCAAAGCAAATTCGTTGAAGAACAAACACTTCACATCTTCTCTTGAACAATTGACTAGCCACATCGGGTCTAGTATACGTATAGTTCGCCATAACCCCCAAATCCTTCAACGTTCGATGCATTCCGGATCTTTTTCTTTAGTGATATCCCATGTTTCATCAGCTCGTAACACTATCACTGCTTCACAATCCGTTTGCCACCACAGAAAGTAAGGATGAAAATCTTGTTCAATAGGTTTCAGCGGCATATTCTTTATAACCCTTGGCCTTTTCATTACCAGCGTCACATCCTTTACACCCGTGTTCTTATCAATCTTAACTCTTCGTTCGGAATAAACGGCTTCCACAATTCAAAACCTCTTGAAGCTTAAAACTTGATAACCCTCCATAGCCGTTGTTCGTTGAATTTCATCTGAAGACTAATGTTTCTCGTTTGCACCAATTCTTCAACATCCCAAAATGGTTATGTCTTTATATCAGTAAGATGTCTGAAGTATTGCACCCCGAATTCTCTCTTTATAGCGTAAACGTCAAGTTCTCTAATCCATCCCCAACTCAGAATATCACCAAGAGATTTGTCTTTATCACGAGTAGAGAATGCCAATGGTCATTTGAACTTTCTTTCATTAGGCATCGCTTTAAACCACGACTTCTTTGCTTCATCAATCTATTCTTTAGTATAACGTTTAGGGATATTGCCTTCTTTCACCACTTCATCAATCTTTCGATTTAACAAATCCACATCAATATGACTCATGATTTCTTCAATCGTTGTAAAACTGTCAGTATTGATACCAGAATATTTTTCTGCTTCATCATCAGAAGACTCTTCAAATATAACACGATCATAATCATCTGCTTCTGAGACACGCTTGTACATATACTCCTTCGGTTCAAATGTATTCATATTCACCAACTCTTCTTCAAAATCAAACTCGAAAGAATTAGCATCAACTTCAAACATTTTGGCCAACTCTTCTTTCGTGTAGTTGTGAACGAATTCCCCCTCTTCAATACTTGGATCTAACATAATCATCAAAGGTTTATCATGAATAGCAGCAATAGGCATAGCAACTATTGCGTCAGAAACATCATCATCTTTGGCCCTGTTTGCTATGTGTGCTCCCCCTTACTCTGATCATCCTCCATGTTCACATCATCGTTTATCAAGGATTCAAATTAAAATCAGTATGAACCTTAGTAGAATCAATCTTTAGACCAACGCCACCCTGATCATCATCATTACCATCATCGTGATCTTAATCATCTTTCGTATCATCACCTGTAGGGTCGTCGTCTTTATCATCATCTTCATCATCGTCACCTTTCTCTAACTCAGAAGTTTTGATTGATTCATCATTCTTTTATGCTTCCTGAGATTCAACGATAGAAATATCTTCAGGAACGATCTCAGATTCTGGAGCTTTTTCTGCTTTAATAGTCTTTTCAATCATAGGCTCCTCTATTGGTTTAGGAACATCATCAACAATCCCTTTACCCTTTCCCTGTTCTGGTAGATCTTTTTCAGCTTTCTCTTTGGCTTCTTGAATATCAAGTCTTTCATATTCTGCTTTGAAATCAATGCCCAAGCGATTAGATAAAACTTTCTGAAGCCTGGCAAACCTTCTATCATTCTGATCTCTTTCAGATCTAAGTTCAGCGATTTCTTTCTCCAATTTTTCATTTGCAGCGCTCAGACTATCAACCATCGCTTTCATATAACCTCTGTCATCTTCGAGAAATTTAACTTTATCTTGAAGAATTTCTTTTACAACCATACTCTGCTTTACTCTTTTCTCCAGAGATTCTTTCTCGATTTCATTCTGTTTAAGTTTATCTTCCAGATCTTTGATTCTTTTCTCTAACACATCAGTTGGAGTATCTTCAAGCTAATGTTCAAGATCTTCAGCTATGACAGGATGAGTAATATCATCTGGAATATTGTCGTAAGCATCTTTAAACTTTTTAGCTCTAGCACTTTGTGGAGTAGACTGCTTTGATCTTGGAGAAATTACTTTAGGAGTACCCTTTGTAGCAGTTTTTGGCGTTGTTAGAGGCGTACTCTGAACTAGTACTTCAGTAACAAACGGTGGTTCTTGAGTTGCAGTCATCGGTGGCACTTGTGCTTCAACAATCGGAATATCTTGCAAATTAGAAACAAGAGGTTCTTGTGTAACTCCTTTCCTCTTTTTCTGACTCAAATACCTGCGACTCTGAGGCTTTTTCTTTCCTCGAGTACTTGGAGAACCCGTTGTTTTCTTTGAATCTCCAGCCTTTGATTTAGAGCGCTTTGCTTTCTTCTTTAGTCTTTCTTCATCAGAAACCTCATTAGCAGACGGTTCATACAGATCTTCACCAAGCTTTTTCAAACGTTCTTCTTCCTTCTTTTTTCAATTTCCCTTTGACGTACATCTGCAGAATCTTCAGAAGACTCGTTATCTTTGTCAGAAGTAGCTGAAATAACATCATCATCATGTTCACCACCCGCTGTACCAGTCTCAACTTCTTGACTTTCAACATTAACTGCAGCACTTGATCCTTCAACATTCTGAAGATTCTCTTGATTAACATCAGGCTCATCTATCAACATAGTTTCCACTTTATTTGACGTCGTTTATCATTTTGGCTTCTCAAGGACAACAACTTTCTTGATATACCAATCACCTCTTTTCTCCTTGAACGTCTTTAGTAACTCAACCTCATCCTTATCATCTCTGCTACCATCCTTCCTTAATTTATTTTCAGGTGGTGCGACATAATCATCTTTGACGATAGCACCAAACACAGGTTTTACAATAGGAGTAGAATCTTGCTTCTGGTATATCTTAAGCTTCTTCAGAGTTGTTTCGTCCATGTGACTTAGATAAAGAATATCGTTCGGATCTTTGGTGATGTCTTTGAGTCTATCAGCATCTGAACAAACCTTGGATACATCACCAGTCTGTATTTGCCCATATTCTTTGACATAAACTTGAAAATCACTTTAGAAAAGTTAAACTTCTTGTTGAGCACCAAAGTCGTCACCATGCAAGCCATATAATCTTGAATGTCATCTAAATCGGCTTTCCTGTGGCTGAATGCTTGAATGATAGTGTGAATAAGGAACTTATATCGAATAGGAACACCGCCTTTCTTCAAAGTTGGCTCATTTGCATGCCCTTTGTACCCCATTCTATAGAAACATCCTTTCTTCGAAGCTAATCGGATCATCAGTATCGTCATTGATTTCCAGAACCCTTCGAATATCAGCTTCCGAAACTTTAATCTCTTTATCTTCGTTTCCAACTCGAACAACCGAAGTAATAACATTCGTTTCTTCATTGAAGGTCGCTGAATTCCAGAAAAATAGACATGCGATCGATAAACAACATGCTTGTTTGTAATAGCTTTTGTGATCGGAATTCTTCCCGTAAACTCTAGAATCTCTGAGAATGCAGCCAGCGAGGGATAAATCTTCTCATCCAGAGATATGCATGTGTTGTGGAACTTCGAAAACGAAAGCTGAATATTCTGCGGACAAGAAAATCAAGCACTTAGATAAGTTTTACAATTTTTTCAACAAAATACATCAAGTTCGGGCGAACTTGACATACCAAAACATTACAATTTAAAACAACTTCGCTCGAACTTGTAATTCACAATTTAATTTTCAAATTATCAACAACTTCGGGTGAACTTGTGATGAAAACAAGTTTTCAAAGCTTTACAACAAGTTCCGGCGAACTTGTTGTATTTGCAGTTTTTACACAGGATCTAGATAACTTCGCCCGAAGTTGATATAATTCAACTTCGACAAGTTCGGGCGAACTTGTCATCTTCCCCAATTAACCTGCAACAACAAACATGTTCCTATGATCGATTTTTTTGTTCGTTTATGTTATTTAGATGTTATTGATCAATTTTCACCATTCAATTCGTTCAAAAAGACCCTAGATCTACTGATTTTAACATTTTCAGTCCAAAACAGTTCAAACACTTTGAATTTATGAATGATTTATGCAAATCATACCTCGGCCATGATTATAAGTGTGCCAATCACTTATACCAGGTCTCAATTTGGGCAGAATAATGACTCTAAGTTTGCAAAATCACAAATCTCTCAAAATCTCTCAAGTTCGCTCGAAGAAGATCAGATCAAATGAAATGAAGTTTTAAGCGAACTTAATTATATATACTTAGTCAAGTTCGGGCAAACTTGACTCTCCAACATCAATTTTCATCAAACAACTTCGCCCGAAGTTATCAAATTTTGTTACATTATACAGATAACAACTTCGGCCGAACTTGTTCAGAATCAATTTCAAACTTTTTCCAAAATTTTTACACGTTAGACCTTGAACTTTCAAATGTTTACCAGTTATGAAAATCCACTCAGTTGACCAAGTCCAGGTTAATGACCTTGGTTAACTAATTTTCTGCCGAGTCCAAGTTAATGACCCCGGTTTGACCCGTTATGAACAAACTGATGTTTTTCTTCAAATTAAAGTTTCAAATTAATAAACTTTTCATTGTTTTTCGTGTATTTTTGATTTTATAGATTAGCTCCCAACCCGTTGTCATCAATATTTCCAACAACTTGCACCATTCTGAACTCCGAAGATCCGCTTTCCATCACTGGCTGTTGAAAACAATGTAGAAACAAAATCTTTTTTATTTTTCGAAGGTTTATGCTAAAACACCCTGAAAATTTTTGGGTTTAAATTTGAAATCAAATAAGCTATGTACAAACATATTTAAGACATACTATTTTGAATTCGTGTCTAAGGATCATATCAGTTGATTGAGACATATCACTAGTACCGTTGACCTTTTTATGACTTTAAGTTCTAAAACTTGTTTACTTAGATTGTCGATATGTTTGTCCACTTAAACTTCGACACATTTCTCAATTGTTTCAAGATATCTTAGTTAGAATTATGAAACTTGACTCAACTATGGTTCCCATCTCAGAATATACTCCCGTATCAAGATTCCCTAGATTACATCTTACAGGTGAGTATAGCATAATTGATATCTGTATCTGGGTTATGCGAAGCCTTGAGAGCTCAGGTTAATACCACCGTATCGACAAAGAGATGAAGGCTCGACTTTAAGGTGTGTTCCAAAAATGGAATCTTTTGACTGCAATTGATTAGATCTTTCGATTTTTTCAATTTAGCTGCAGTTTAAGGTTTTTAGCAAAAGCATTATAGAAGTTCTAGGCCATTGCTTACGCAAAATCAGAAGAACTTGTATAATACCCCAGATATCAATCATCTATAAAGACCTCGTATCTCAGAATCAGACAATCTCTTAAACGAAATTTCGGAGTACCAAGTCCATATATTCGAGAGATGTTAATCCACAAGTTTAAGTAGTTGTAAAATTTAGTTTATATCCCGGAAACAATCTACTGAACGTGTAAAGCCTATCGACACATCCACAGTAAGACTTGTTTAAACTTTTTAAACTTTCCAAATCCTTAGCATACTGTGATAATCCACTGATGTACTTTCATTTCCTTTTTAACACAAAATTCTTTTTGTCTTTTTCATGTTTTTGTACTTTTTGGTTTTTCATATGTTTTTTGTAACATCCGTCGAAAAACGGGTTTTCAAAACCCGCTTCGTTTATTAATCGAATAGTCAGTTTCAAATTTTCGTTGCTTATTTAATGCTCATTTTAATTTTAAACAATACATAATTAATAAATATACTAGAATTTATAAACTATAATTAATAAACAATAAAAACGGTCGAAGAAAAAAATAAAAGTCGCTGCCGGGTTTCGAACCCGGGTCAGCCGGCTCATTTAACACACAAACACTTAACCACTCCGCCACTTGGTTCTCATGTGTAATCAATGAGACAAATAAAACTTAACTTCTACCCGTGAACTCATCTGTTTGCGCCAAAACTGAACCGCTCGTCGGCTTTCAACTATCCAGACTTTTGAGTGATCGCTAATTACTGATTATAACCGATAAATCAATTGCTGCCCACGTTCTTAATCAATTCGGTCTTCATTTGCCTCGATTCATATGATTTTTGGGAGTTGAAAACCGAAATCATTTACTTCCTGATTTACACTGATAATCATCGTCTCATAACTTGGAAACACTCACAGAACCTTCAATTTCATTTGCGCTCTAATTTCTGTTCGTCGGAAACGTTATCTGATATCGCCGGACTTTCGCTGGAAAACCGGGACATACGTCAAATCGGTAAATTTCTCGATTCTTTCATTCTCAATCCATTGTTAGACTTTCACTAACTAAAATCCTTCAACCAGAATCGGTCCCAGACGACGTTACCGGATACTCTACGCTCGCCGGAAAATCTCTGGACATTTCCGAAAAACACTATGAATCGGTACAAACATCTAAACCCTTTGATATTCTTAATTTAGTAACTCAATTTCACAATTAATTGATCAAAACTGTCAATTGATCTGATCAGACGGAATTCACAAAACAGAGCCGACGATCTTTGCCGGAGTTCTGAGAAAAACATCTGTTTCGGTACATTCATTTCCAAAACCCTCTCTATCCATTACATTTCAATCATTTATAAGTTTCGTTAATCGAATTGAACAAGAACAGTCGAATATCGTTGTCTGTGTCTTTGAACGAAGAAGATGAAGTCGAACCTTATGTATAAGTTTAATTAAAACAAGATATTAAACCGGGTTAGACACACAGTCCAGCGGTGGACTGTGTGCAAACACACAGCCCAGCGGTGGACTGTGTGCAAACACACAGCGCACGTCTCGAGTTCGATCCTTAACACGACCCTATCCTCTGAAATAAAAAAATGTTCTTTTTTAAACCGAACCGTATTACTCGCTGTAAGGTGTTAAGTTTAATAAAAACCAGTATTTTAACCAGGTTAGATACACAGTCCAGCGGTGGACTGTGTGCAACGTTAAACAACGGGTCCCGGGTTCGAGACCTGTTATGTGCACCGGTTCGACATAATTAAAATCCTTTTTAAAATAAATGAATTCTTAATAAATTAAATAGTATATAAATATAATTAAAAACAGAAATATTTCGGGTTAGACACGTAGCTCAGTTGGTAGAGCTGCGTGCACGCGTACGGGAGGTCATGAGTTCAAGCCTCACCCAGCGCATACATACACAATGTCCGAACCGGTCAACAGTCAAAGTCAACAGTCAAGGTCAATGGTCAACGGTCAACCCAAAAAGTCAACATTTTTTTATTTAATTTAAAAATCAATTAAAATACTTAAAAATAATATATTTTAAAGTTAGAAAATGACCTTAAACTCACAAAAATAAATCTAAAATCATATTAAAATTGTTAATAAAATCCACTTATTTACCGTACCTTTTTGTTATTATTTAGGTTAGTTATTCCTCGTCGATCAACTCTCTAAACCCGTGCGCATTCAACATCATCAAACGAATGCACCCAATGTGAGTGAATCTCTACAAATTCCCCGTTTTAATCACATTTTGGGGTGTATCATGTGTCTTATTTTTATTACATTTTAACACTTGTGCATCCATCATATCCATGATCAAATGTGTATCCAATATGTATCAATTATTTGTGTGGTTAATGTTTAGATTAAATTTATTATTTTCAGTACATACATTATCACAGGCTCGTCAGTTCCCCATTACCTATGAGCGGAACCGTTCCCCATTACCTATGAGCAGAACGTGGCATTGCCAACATATGATCGGCTCCGTTTGATTGAGCCTTGATCACACATACATCATCATAGGCCGTCCGTTCCCCATTACCTATGAGCGAAACGTGACGTTGCCAACATATACATTATCATTCATGACATATACTCATGCAAGGTGGTTTGTTATTGTTTGTTTGATTATATACGTTTGCTCACATTGATTATTGCACAATTTTTCCATATCAAATACAATAAGAAATCAATCAAATGTTTTTAACAAGGTTCAGTCGCCAACTTTTGTTGACCCAAAATCCCCCATTTTTACACATGATACAGGTGATCCAGTTGCAGCAAGAAACATATAGGACAGCCTAGAAGAATAAATCAGTTTAGGCTTTGGATTATTTACTTAGTTACTTTTCCTTGTAATTGTATGAACTTGTTTGGAATATTGAAGTTGTAATTTGAATTTAATAAATATGAAACATTTTAGTAAACATCATGAGCTTTGGTGATAACCCAATTATGCCCCGACTCTTATTCCGCTGCGGGTCGGGGTGTGACAGATTGGTATCAGAGCAATAACTATAGGGATATAGGATAGGTTATTAGACCCTTAGAGCCTATACTATAGTTGATTAGAATTTTAAAATTGTTTATGTGTTACATACAAAATTCATGATGTTTATATGCTTTATGTTTATTGTTACATTCAATGTTATGCAAGCATGTTCATAAGTACATATTATTATACAATGCTTATCATGAATCATATCCTCATAACATATCATATCCATGAGAGCACACACCACACAATTTCCATGATTTTTGCAACGATTTTTGTATTTTTTTTTCAAATCACATCAAAGTGAGTTCTCATGACGGGCATGTAGTAACTGGAAGGGTACAAGTACCGGTAGTCGGAACGTCCTGTCTAGGCTTGGCATTCGTATAAATCCAAAATAAAGGACCAGTTTGCCTACCTGGGGACTAACGATGAGAGTACGAAGGACCTATTAGGCCAAAGCATGCTATACCAAACGTCGTATGAGCTAACCCCACTTTGAGTTGTCATTGTGTCTACACCTGGACACCCTCCTACCATACATCTCGCAAACATATTTCATGGTTTTCATTCGGGTGATGCGAGTGTTAAACCGCCAACACAAATGTGAATCCTACTAAGCCAATAGTCATGGGGGCCCACATGACTATACAGGCGATGGTATGGGGGACATTGGAGGCCCAAACATGAGCAAACCCAAGACATCCTATGGATGTAGTTGCATTATTGATAATTATGTTATTTTTATTTCATTTGACGACACATGACACATAAAGACTCCTTAAACTCACCATCTTCGTATGTATGTTCCTGTAGAATACGGCTAGGCAGCAACGTGGGGTAGACGGTCAGGAAGGTCAAACGAACGCTTGGCCACCCAAATCGCAAAACAAATGGCCGCGGTGCTTCCTGACATCATAATTCAAGTCCAACAAGCTCTCGCCACAAATTCCATCAACCCTCCCAATCAAGACGACCAGAACGTCGACAACCCTCCCTCCAAAAAGTGCTCTTACAAACACTTCAAGTCTTGCGATCCCCCGAAATTTGAAGGGACCGAAGGTGTCACTGCCCTCCTCCACTGGTTTGAGGAAATGGAAAACACCTTCCTCAATTGCGATTGTCCCAGGATCGCAAGGTACGTTACGCAACCGGGAGACTATTTGGAGTAGCTCTTACCTGGTGGAATACAGAAAAAGGTAAGAGAGGAATCGAAGATGCAATGGCCTTAGCATAGGAGGAGTTAAGGGAAATCATGACGAGACGCTTCTGTCCAAGGAGCGAGATCAAAAAGTTAGAGGATGAATTCCACTCGATAAAGCAAAAGGAAGGAGATCATACTTCCTACAACAAAAGGTTTCTAGAGTTGAACCAAATGATCCCCAACTTGTTCACCCCAGTATACCGCTTAGTCGAACACTATATTCGAGGCCTCCCCTCGAAAATTCAAGACTCAGTTCTAAGCACTTTTCCTGCAACACTTGAAGCTGGTATGGAACTAGCTGTCGAGCTTACCGAGAATCGCATCCGAAACGGCAAATTTAAGGATGAGAAAAAGAAAGCCCCCATTGAGGGCCAAACTTCAAACCATTCCACCTCCTCCTCAAAGTTTACTAGTAAGAGGAAACGAAACGGCAGAAACTTTGCTGTCACACAAACAAACTTCCCTATCCCTGCTGCACCCATCACCCAAGTTGCCCCCTCAGCTGCACCATATAAAAAGCCATACTCCGGCCCATACCCAAAATGCAACCGTTGCCAATACCATCACTTTCTTGATCATCCCTGCCAACATTGCACCGGCTGTGGCCGTGCAGGTCACACCATCCAAACCTGTCGCGCACTTCAGCGAACGAACCGCAATCAGCCCTCAACCCAAACCCACCAACAGATAGTGGGTCAAGCCCAACAACCTTTACTCCTACCACCTGCTCAACATGTAGCCCAATCCTACTACCAACCCAACTATCCCATGATACAACCTATGCGGGCTTGTTACAACTGTGGAGACCCGAACCACTTCAGGAACACCTGTCCACGATTGGTGAACATCATCCATGCCCAAGCTCAAGCAAATCCAGTAAACCAGGCTAACCAAGCTCCTCCACCTGCTAGGGGAAGAGCTTTCAACATCAACGCCAAGCAAGCTAGGGATGACAACAATGTGGTTAACGGTACGTTTCTCATCAATGGTAGTTATGCATCCATGTTATTTGAGACTGGCGCGGATAAGAGTTTTGTGTCCTTAGAATTTGAACCCATCCTCAACCAAACTCGTGATAAACTCATGGAATCTATAACGGTAGAAGTTGCTGACGGAAAACCGGTCTCATTAAACTCTATTATACGCAATTGTACTCTCACCCTAAACGATCACGATTTTCCAGTTGACCTCATTCCTATGAAGTTGGGAAGCTTCGACATTATAATTGGTATGGACTGGCTCAGCCAACATCATGCTGAAGTTGTATGCCGCGAAAAGTTCATTCGCATTCCTCTTGCAAACGGTCAGACTCAACAAATCTTTGGAGAAACCCCTTCGAAAGGACTCAAATTAATGTCCTGTCTTCAAGCCCGAAAATATCTCCGCAAGAATTATGTCGCATTCCTAACTCATGTCGTCAAAAAGGGAACCAAGGAGAAGAAACTCGAAGACATCCCAGTAGTAAAAGATTTTCCGCAAGTTTTTCCTGACGACATTTCAGGACTTCCTCCCATGAGAGAAGTCGAATTCCGCATTGATCTTATACCTGGAGCTACACCAGTTGCAAAATCTCCTCATAGGTTAGCCCCATCCGAAATGCAAGAGCTAGCCAGTCAACTGCAAGAGCTGACTGACAAAGGATTTATACGTCCTAGCTCATCGCCTTGGGGTGCACCTGTCCTTTTTGTGAAGAAGAAAGATGGAACATTTCGCATGTGTATCGACTACCGAGAACTCAACAAGTTAACGGTCAAGAACCGCTACCCACTACCTCGCATCGATGATCTTCTAGACGAACTTCAAGGCGCCACGTGTTTTTCAAAAATCGACCTTCGTTCTGGTTGTCATCAACTCAGAGTACATGAAGAAGACGTCCAAAGACCGCCTTCCGAACTCGTTATGGTCATTACGAATTCATGGTCATGCCATTTGGTTTAACCAACGCTCCAGCAGTATTTATGGATTTAATGAATAGGGTATGCAAACCCTACCTTGACCGCTTTGTCATAGTCTTCATCGACGACATCCTCATCTACTCAAAGTCTAAGTCTGATCATGAACGACACCTTCGACTTATCCTTACACTCTTAAGGACAGAAAAGCTGTACGCTAAGTTCTCGAAATGTGAATTCTGGTTAAGGGAAGTACAATTCCTTGGACACGTCATCAATGACAAGGGAATTCATGTTGATCTCTCAAAAATCAAGGCAGTACAGGAATGGCAAGCGCCACGAACCCCTATCGAAGTAAGATCATTTCTTGGTTTGGCTGGTTACTATCGCCGTTTCATTGCAAATTTCTCCCGTATTGCTGTACCACTCACGGCTTTAACTCATAAAGGAAAACCCTTCATATGGGGACCTAAACAAGAAGAAGCCTTCCAAACCCTTAAGCAAAAACTCTGTGACGCACCTATCCTCACACTTCCTGAAGGTTGTGATGACTTCGTGGTTTATTGCGACGCGTCAGGGCAGGGACTAGGCTGTGTACTGATGCAAAGAGGAAAAGTGATAGCTTATGCTTCTAGGCAACTCAAAATTCATGAGAAGAATTACACCACCCACGACCTGGAACTTGGAGCCGTTGTGTTCGCTCTTAAGATATGGAGACATTACCTCTACGGTACTAAGTTTGAAATATACACTGATCACAAGAGCCTCCAACATATCTTTAGCCAAAAGGAGTTGAACATGAGGCAACGAAGATGGGTCGAACTTCTTAATGACTACGACTGTGAAATTCGGTATCATCCTGGCAAGGCACACGTGGTGGCCGATGCGCTTAGTCGAAAGGGTTATGCGAACTCCATTCGTCTTCTATGTTCGCAAATCATAACCGACATCAAAGATCGAATCCGAGAAGCCCAACATGTTTCAGTAACAGAAAACGACGTACGCAAGGAGCTGACTTGTGGAGCTGAACTTAAAATCGAAACTAAATCCGACGGTATTCTGTACTATATAGATCGCATATGGATTCCCGATCATAATAACCTTCGTGATTTCCTTATGAATGAGGCGCACAAAACACGGTACTCTGTACACCCAGGAGCCGACAAGATGTATCAAGACCTTCGATACACCTACTGGTGGCCTGGCATGAAGAAGGATATTGCTGTTTTTGTTTCCAAGTGCCTTACATGTTCCAAAGTAAAAGCTGAACATCAAAGACCCTCAGGACTTCTAGTCCAACCTGAAATACCTGTATGGAAGTGGGAAAACATAACCATGGACTTCATTACCGGGTTACCTCGCACCTCCAGTGGATATGACACTATATGGGTAATCATTGATCGTCTTACAAAATCAGCTCACTTCATTCCGATTCGCGAGGACTTCAAGAACGAGAAGTTAGCTCGTATCTACATCAGCGAGATCGTAAGCCGTCATGGCGTACCTTTAAGCATTATTTCAGACCGTGATGGTCGTTTCACTTCACGAACATGGCAAGCCGTACAAGCCGCTTTGGGTACACGATTAGACCTCAGTACCGCTTATCATCCTCAAACTGATGGACAATCTGAACGCACCATCCAAACTCTTGAAGATATGCTTCGAGCATGTGTTATAGACTTCAAAGGGAATTGGGACGCTCATCTACCATTAGTTGAATTTTCGTACAACAATAGTTACCACTCAAGTATCGGCATGGCTCCTTTCGAAGCGTTATATGGCCGTAAGTGCCGATCTCCAGTATGTTGGCACGAAATTGGAGAAGCTCAAATCACCGGTCCAGAATTGATTCAAGAAACAACAGACAAGATCCATCAAATTCGAAAGAATCTTCTAGCGGCACAAAGTCGTCAAAAGAGCTATGCAGACAAACGACGAAAGCCCTTGGAGTTTAACATTGGTGAAAGTACTTTTAAAAGTATCACCATGGAAAGGAGCAGTTCGTTTTGGCCAGAAGGGCAAGCTAGCACCACGCTACGTAGGACCTTTCAAGATACTCGAAAGAGTAGGACCTGTAGCATACAAGCTTGACTTACCAGAAGAACTCAACAGAATTCACCCCACGTTCCACGTATCAAACTTAAAGAAGTGTCTCGCCGATGAAAACCTCCATATTCCCCTAGAAGATATTCAGATCGATGAATCTATGCACTTCATTGAAAGACCAGTAGAGATCATGGACTTTGGAGAAAAACGTTTAAGACGGAGTCGTATTCCAATTGTTAGGGTACGCTGGGAGTCGAAACGAGGACCTGAGTTTACTTGGGAACGTGAAGACTTAATGCGCGAAAAATACCCGCATCTTTTTACTGTTACCACTACTACTTAAATTTCGGGACAAAATTTCTAAAAGTAGGGGATACTGTAACATCCGTCGAAAACCGGGTTTTCAAAACCCGCTTCGTTTATTAATCGAATAGTCAGTTTCAAATTTTCGTTGCTTATTTAATGCTCATTTTAATTTTAAACAATACATAATTAATAAATATACTAGAATTTATAAACTATAATTAATAAACAATAAAAACGGTTGAAGAAAAAAATAAAAGTCGCTGCCAGGTTTCGAACCCGGGTCAGCCGGCTCATTTAACACACAAACACTTAACCACTCCGCCACTTGGTTCTCATGTGTAATCAATGAAACAAATAAAACTTAACTTCTACCCGTGAAATCATCTGTTTGCGCCAAAACTGAAACCGCTCATCGGCTTTCAACTATCCAGACTTTTGAGTGATCGCTAATTACTGATTATAACCGATAAATCAATTGCTGCCCACGTTCTTAATCAATTCGGTCTTCATTTGCCTCGATTCATATGATTTTTGGGAGTTGAAAACCGAAATCATTTACTTCCTGATTTACACTGATAATATCATCGTCTCATAACTTGGAAACACTCACAGAACCTTCAATTTCATTTGCGCTCTAATTTATGTTCGTCAGAAACGTTATCTGATATCGCCAGACTTTCGCCGGAAAACCGGGACATACGTCAAATCGGTAAATTTCTCGATTCTTTCATTCTCAATCCATTGTTAGACTTTCACTAACTTAAATCCTTCAACCAGAATCGGTCCCAGACGACGTTACCGGATACTCTACGCTCACCGGAAAATCTCTGGACATTTTCGAAAAACGCTGTGAATCGGTACAAACATCTAAACCCTTTGATAATCTTTGTTTAGTAACTCAATTTCACAATTAATTGATCAAAACTGTTAATTGATCCGATCAGACGGAATTCACAAAACAGAGCCGACGAACTTTGCCGGAGTTCTGAGAAAAACATTTGTTTCGGTACATTCTTTTCCAAAACCCTCTCTATCCATTACATTTCAATCATTTATAAGTTTCGTTAATCGAATTGAACAAGAACAGTTGAATATCGTTGTCTGTGTCTTTGAACGAAGAAGATGAAGTCGAACCTTATGTATAAGTTTAATTAAAACAAGATATTAAACCAGGTTAGACACATAGTCCAGCGGTGGACTGTGTGCAAACACACAGCGCACGTCTCGAGTTCGATCCTTGACACGACCCTATCCTCTGAAATAAAAATGTTCTTTTTTAAACCGAACCGTATTAACTCGCTGTAAGATGTTAAGTTTAATAAAAACCAGTATTTTAACCAGGTTAGACACACAGTCCAGTGGTGGACTGTGTGCAACGTTAAACAACGGGTCCCGGGTTCGAGACCTGTTATGTGCACCGGTTCGACATAATTAAAATCCTTTTTAAAATAAATGAATTCTGAATAAACTAGATAGTATATAAATATAATTAAAAACAGAAATATTTCGGGTTAAACACGTAGCTCAGTTGGTATAGCTGCGTGCACGCGTACGGGAGGTCATGAGTTCGAGCCTCACCCAGCGCATACATACACAAAGTCCGAACCGGTCAATAGTCAAAGTCAACAGTCAAGGTCAACGGTCAACCCAAAAAGTCAACATTTTTTTATTTAATTTAAAAATCAATTAAAAATACTTAAAAATAATATTTTTAAAGTTAGGAAATGACCTTAAACTCACAAAAATAAATCTAAAAATCCTATTAAAATTGTTAATAAAATCCACTTATTTACCGTACCTTTTCGTTATTAATTAGGTTAGTTATTCCTCGTCGATCAACTCTCTAAACGCGTGTGCATTCAACATCATCAAACGAACGCACCCAATGTGAGTGAATCTCTACAAATTCCCCGTTTTAATCACATTTTGAGGTGTATCATGTGTCTTATTTTTATTACATTTTAACACTTGTGCATCCATCATATCCATGATCAATGTGTATCCAATATGTATCAATTATTTGTGTGGTTAATGTTTAGATTAAATTTATTATTTTCAGTACATACATTATCACAGGCTCGTCTGTTCCCCATTACCTATGAGCGGAACTGTTCCCCATTACCTATGAGCGGAACGTGGCGTTGCCAACATATGATCGGCTTCGTTTGATTGAGCCTTGATCACACATACATCATCATAGGCCGTCCGTTCCCCATTACCTATGAGCGGAACGTGACGTTGCCAACATATACATTATCATTCATGTCATATACTCATGCAAGGTGGTTTGTTATTGTTTGTTTGATTATATACGTTTGCTCACATATGATTATTGCACAATTTTTCCATATCAAATACAATAAGAAATCAATATCAAATGTTTTTAACAAGGTTCACTGACCAACTTTTGTTGACCCAAAATCCCCCATTTTTACACATGATACAGGTGATCCAGTTGCAGCAAGGAACATATAGGACGGCCTAGAAGAATAAATCTGTTTAGCCTTTGGATTATTTACTTAGTTACTTTTTCCTTGTAATTGTATGAACTTGTTTGGAATATTGAAGTTGTAATTTGAATTTAATAAATATGAAACATTTTAGTAAACATCATGAGCTTTGGTGATAACCCAATTATGCCCCGACTCTTATTCCGCTGCGGCTCGGGTGTTGACATTTTTTATCTTCTCGTTTCATTTATCCCACTAAAATCAAAAACATATTTTTGTATTTTAGTTTTTAAGAAATTCTAATCCTAAAAGGTAACAAACCAATGAGGATCACGAGAACTCGTAGTCCGATCCATATTCAACCTCTGCTTCCGCACCTGTCAAAAGATTTTTTATACCGTTAAGCCTCATTAAGTATTTAAACCGTGATAGGCTGAAAGGTTTGGTATAAAAATCAGCTTTTTGTTCATCGGTGTGGATTTTCTCAATTCGTGCCAATCTTTTTTCGTAGAAATCACGAATAAAGTGATAACGAATCTCGATATGATTTGTTCGAGAGTGATGAACTGGATTTTTAGTTATGTCAATAGCTGCCTTATTGTCTACATATAATGGAGTGTCAAGAATCCATAGTCTTTCATCTGTTGTTGTATCCATAATATTTGTGAACAACAACTGGAAGCCGAGATGTACTCAGCCTCACAAGTAGATAGAGCGACCGTGGTTTGTTTCTTGCACTGCCAAGTTACTAATCGTGTTCCGAAGAACTGGCAACAGGCCGTCGTAGACTTTGCGTTCAATCTATCATCACCGAAATCAGAGTCTACATATCCAGTCAGATCAAAGTTGTCATTCTTTGGATACCACAAGTCGGTGCTTGGACATCCCTTCAAGTATCTAAAAATTCGCTTCACGATATGCATGTGAGATATTCTGGGACTGGACTGATAACGTGCACAGAGGAAAGTAGGATACATTATATCCGGGTGAGATGCCGTCACATATATGAGTGATCCTATCATCGACCTGTAAAGAGTATCATCAACTTTGGTTCCGGTTTCATCAATGCAAATTCCGTGATTGAGTGTCAGAGGAGTAGATAACAGCTTCGTGCTATCCATCTCAAACTTCTTCAATATATCATGAACGTACTTGGTTTGGTGGATGAAAATACCGTTTGGCAATTGATCAACTTGCAATCCGAGGAAGAATTTCATTTCACCCATAGAGCTCATCTCTAATTTCTTCTTCATGATAGTTTCAAACTCTTTGCAAAGGCCGTCATTTGTCGAACCAAAGATGATGTCATCCACATAAATTTGTACGATAATCAGATGACTTCCAACTTCTCTGGTAAATAGCGTACTATCCACTGTTCCTCTAATAAAGCCGTTGCCAACGAGATGTTGAGATAACGTCTCGTACCAGGCTCTCGGGGCCTGATGCAAACCGTATAATGCTTTATCAAGAAGATAGGCTTTCTTTTTGTTCAGCAGATCGACAAACCCCGGTGGTTGGCAGACGTACACTTGCTCTCATAGCTTACCGTACAGAAAAGCGGATTTCACATCTAATTGATACACTTTAAAACCTTTCCAAGAAGCAAATGCAAGGAAAATGCGGATTGACTCCAGTCTTGCAACTGGTGCATATACTTTTGTATAATCAATTCCTTCTTGTTAATGAAAACCTTTGACAACGAGCCGAGCTTTGTTTCTCACTATCACTCCACGATCATCGCGCTTGCACTTGAAGACCCATTTAGTATCTATCGTCTTTTGATTCTCCGGAAGGTCAACAAGTTTCCATACTCCCAACTTTTCAAACTGTAATAATTCTTCTTGCATCGTAAGCACCCAATTCTCATCTCCTAAAGCTTCAGAAACATTCTTCGGCTCAATTTGGGATATGAAACACTGATAAGTACAATAATCTTGAACTGGAGCTGTTTTAGTATAGAAACAACTCAAAGCTTTGTTGATCTAGCTTCTTGTTCTTACGCCAGTTTGCAATTCTCCAATTATAGAACCTGATGGGTGGTATGAATAAGTTCTCGGTATCACCACACTTGGAACATCAACAGTACTCTCCTGATTAGTAATATTTAGATCAACCACCGTTTTAACTGCAGGAGCACTAGAAGACGCTTGATTTCGAGTACTTGGGCCTGCAGATTGATTTAACAAACTTGTGATCTGCTCAGATTCTTCGTCAGAAGAAGATTCTCCATCATCATCAAACGTCGGAGCCTCGTCAGAGTTGGAATTATGTGCTTGAGAAAGATTGGGTTCTTCTGTAGCATTTCCTGGTTTTGTAGCTGGTGTTACTTGTTCATCATGAGATTGTTCAACTGGAACACCGCTACTGATTGGACCTTCACTAGAGGAAGATGATCCAACAATTGGTTGATTAACCACTATTGGTATAATAATCTGCTCTTGATTAGCCGACTGGTGTAAATAATATAGAATAGCAACGTCTTCGTCAGAAGGCTCTTCTGGCAAGTCAAATGATTTCCATAATTCACTATAATTGAACAACCAAGCATCGCCTGCTCTTTGAATTGTAGTTGTATATCGAAAACAGTCGACATGTTGTGCTTCCACCACTCTTCTCAAGCTTGAAAGATAAACTCTCCTGAGCGGACTTGCGTAGCCGACAAAAAAACCATCTATTGTTTTGGCACCAAACTTTCCATCTGAATCAATTACTGTACAAGGTGCACCAAATGGTTCTAAATACTTCTGATTGGGTTTCCTTCGGTTTAGCAATTCAAAGCAAGTCTTCTTGGTAGGTTTGACCATCAAGACTCTGTTCAATGTGTAGCATGCTGCTCTGACTGCTTCACTCCAGAAACTGACAGGAAGCTTTGAATCAGCAAGCATAGTTCTTGTTGTTTCTATTAACGTTCGATTCTTCCTCTCAGCCACTCCATTCTGTTGCGAAGTGTATGGAGCCCTGAATTCTTTCATTCTTGCGTTCTTGAATTCTGTACCGTTATCGCTTTGGATTCTTCTAATAGGGAGATGGTACAGATTTTCAATCTTCCTGAAGAGGATCATGAGATTATCAAACGTTTCGTCTTTGCTCTCTTGGAAGAAGACCCATGAAAATCTAGAATAATCATCAGTGACGACAAGACAATAAAGATCTCCAGATATACTTCGAACATTCACTGGACCGAAGAGATCCATATGCAGTCTTTCGAGCGGCAGCTTGATGGAGTTAAGAATCTTTCTTGGATGTGACTTTTTAATCTGCTTTCCTTTCTTGCATTCCAGACAATCAGTCATGTGAAAGCTTCTAAGATTCACTCATTTGACTAAATCATTATGAACCAGGTGATTCATCTTTCTGAGATATATATGACCCATCTTTCTGTACCAAAGAATTGATTCCTTCTCTGTGGCCTTCGTTACGAAACATTGAGCCGACTTTGAAGTAGTTGTAGCAACACTCATATCTAGCACATAAAGATCATTCTCGCGAGGAGTGCACATGAGAATCCACTCTTCTGGAATCTTAAAGCCCGGTTTAATAATCATGCACTCCTTGTCGTTGAAATGGATGGTAAATTGCTTATCACAGATCTGAGAAATACTGAGAAGATTGTTCTCCAGCTCAGCGATATAGTTGACCTTATCAAACGACACCACACCATTAGATAGCTTTCCCTCTACAACGATTCTACTTCCCACGAATCCCATGTACCCTCCATTGATTGCTTTAATATCGAAGAGCAAGACACGCATCCCAGTCATGTGACGTGAAGCTCTGCTATCCATAATCCACTTTGACAAGATGGATCTTAGGAGCCCCTGCACATGCAAAGAAATTATTTAAAGAGGGAAACCCAAGCCTTTCCGATCTTAGTGGATTCGGAATGTCATAAGTAGGAACTTGCAAATCAACATTTGGTAACTTCTGATCAATCTTAGTGTCTTTGACATTTTCATTCTTGACTGATGCAGTAGTTATCTTTGTACCTTCAGATGATAATGGTGTTTTCTTTGCAACCCATGATTGAGATTTCATTCGAGCTTTCTTGATGTAAAATTTTGAATCTTTGTTTTCATTTGATTTAGAAGTTTCACCTTTTTCAAAAGTTGATTTCTCAATTTTAGATCCACTTTTAGGTTTCACTTTGATGTTAGATTCATTATTTCGTTTTAAGATCGTTATTGGCTATACAATCTTTGGGTGCTTAAGTTTCTCATCATTTGAAGTTTCCTTTCTTCGTTGATACATATGGCTTTGATTTCGGACACTTGCGTGCAATGTCACCAACTTCATTGCATTTGAAGCAAGTCCGAGTATCAGCAGAATGTCCACTCGTGGGTTTTACTCCATTTGTGGATTTAGCCTTATCACAAAGTTCTTTTTCCTTCTTAAACTCATCGCTTTCCAATCGAATTCTCTTCCTGAACCGTGTTTGTCCCAAACACGAATTTCATGTTTTTATTCTTATATTCGTGAAATGGTGACTTTTGTTTCTTTTTCGGTTCATCTTCTTCTTTCAAACCCAAACCCGCTCTCCTATTCTCAGGAAAGTCACAACCATTCATTCGGTAGTTGTTAATTTTTCTTGGGTTTTGAGTAAAACTTTTTCTCATTTATATCCAAATCATCTGATGACACTTCAACAAGTTTGAACAATTTATCGATTTGATCTTCTTTCACGTTTTAAATCGGAAAACTATCATCAAAATAAAGTGTATTAGAATCCTTAACTTTGTACATCACAACGTTAGGATCATCACTTAAACCATTTTCTGATGATGTATCGTCATTTTCGGATTGTGATTCTGAACTATTCAAACTTGAGTTGGCGCTCTCAAAGCAGCCATCATCAGACTCATTTCCCAAAACGTTTTCAACCACATTTTTCACAATTACTTCGCTGTCATCGTTAGGATTTGTGTAAACTACGTTAATGTTCTCAGGCAACTCATTTTTCGTTTCGGACAAAAGTGTTATATTGGGTGCCTTCTCCATTCCATCATTTTTCTTGCGGCAGTAACTTGCGCACAATGGAGCTGGAACATTGCTATAATCTCCACGCTTCTTACCTTTTGGTTTTTCATTATTTTCTTCCGACTTAATCATAGGAAGAATGTGATCAATGACATAAGCGTTAGTCGTATAGCGAGCAAAAGTTGTCTTACCTGTTCAGTTTCAATTTTCATTTCTTGAAGCTCATGTTTTGTTTCAGCAATGGTGTTTATATACATGTTAATTACTTCTTGTTTTTCAATTACCGTTGCTTTTTAACATTTTATTGTGGCACCTTGTTCTAAGTTAGCCTTTTCAACATTGCAATAAGTGTCTTTCATCTTATCATAAGCTCCTTTCATCGTGCGATAATCATATTTAAATTTTTCATTGTGCACATTTAGTTCGCTTATCATTAGAGATTTCTCAACACATTGCTCACAAGGTTTTGTGCACTTTGTGCAAGGTTTTTCAACCTCCGCAATTTGCACTTTCACAACTTCTTTCTCAATCACTTTTACCTCTGAACCTACCTGTTTCAGATTAGCCATCATGGCTTTGTGAGCAATCTTTGTGAGATTTTCTTCGTTCATCTCCTTCGTCACGTCAATGATTTCCTTAACCTCCAATTCCTTTTCTTCAACCACATGTTCTTGCGATGTAGCTCTAAAGCAACCTACAAAACTAGAATGAAGATTAGGAGAAATAATATTCTTCATCTTTTTCTCGTGATAGATCATCTCCTCTACTTCTGTTCTTTGCAAATACTCTTCTAAAATCGCATTCTCTGAAGTTGCATCATCAACTGTTGGCCCCGGTTCTTCCATGATCTCGGTCATCAACGCGACACCAGTTTTCTTGGAAATGTATTTATTCTAATCAAACCCTTCATCCTCGTGTGCAACCACAAGAGCCTTTTCATTTGTCTTTGATGTATCGTCTTGTACATCAACTTGAGTTCTTTTTGGATATGGCTTGTACTGCCACGCTTTCTTGTAATAATCATTGTTGTTGCCAAAAAGGCTTTGATTTCCGCTTGCTTCTTGGTTTGAGCACTCGCGTTTGAAATGCCCCCTTTGTCTACATTTGAAGTACGTTACTTTCGATTTATCAAATCCAAGTTTATTTCTCGAATTTCCAATGTCTCTTCCAGTAAGCGCGACAAACTTTGTGACTCTTCTGATAATCGATGCTAAGCTCCACTTGATATCCATCAGTTACAATTCTTCTTCATCAACTTGGTCGTAATCTTCTGCCGTCATCTCTGGATTCCCGATCTTTCCCGCAACTAAACTTTCATATGATTCAAGAACTGTTGCAAGAAGCCCTATATGTTGTTTAACCACTTGTTCAGGAAAAACATTATTCAGATTGACTACAATGTTACACTGAAATATGTTTGGATCACAACTTGAATGATTTGTCTGATTAGTTTGGTTCTCGAACGGAGAATTTGAACTAGCACTCGAATATCCTGTGTTCGGAGGACTCTGATCATAACTCGGGTATTATTGAGTGTTCGGTTGATTTTGTTGACTGTTTATTTTCACATATGTATCAGGTAGAAATGTTTGATGTTATGCAAGCATGTTTCACATAGGAATTGACTCGGGCCTTAGTTTACTTTAAAATAAAGAACAATTGCTTGTATTTGCTTTGTGTTTCGAAAGACAATGAAAAACAATTAAACTTTAGTACCATGTGTTGTGAATAATTTGTAACGTGATTCCCCGACGTTTTCGCCGCGGGTTGTATACGCGGTCGGGGTGTTGCATAGTTCTCACAGGTTTCACCCCGGTGTAGATTTTTGTAAGATTTCAAGGGTTTCTCATATGTGTTTAGTACTTGATTTGTGACTAGTTGCCCTAAACGTTTGAAGCTTATAACAATTGCCTTGCATTTGTATTGAATTCTTAAATTGGCGAGTGAATTGTTAAATTTGACTCTATGAAATCAGTATGTGCAATTATACTTTGTTATATGTTAGAGTTTACATGTTCTTGGTAACGAAGTGTATTGCGGTCCGTTGTCTATGATGTTGGTAGCTTTTAGAACCTAAGCCATGTACACAAAACTCATTAATAATCAAATTCAACTAAATCAAGTATTTATAGATCGAATCTTATTCTTATTTTACTTGGAGAATTAGTTATACTTAACTAAATTATATTATAAGTCCGTATTATTCAAGCGATTAACTAGAAACCGAATCCTTATCCTTTTGAACCGACTTGAATTGTTTGAACCAGAGCCAATGTCTCGCTAGTCGGCCCAATCTACTCGTGTAACTCGAAACCCATGGGGCCCGGACCTTGGCGTTATCTTATGAATTATTAATGTTGAAAAAAATAATAAATAAAGAGAACAATAAAACTAAAACTTGCGGCTGCATCAAACTTACTGATTTGTGATAATATGTGTAATGATCATGAACTGTTGAGCATATGCGTTTTGTCTGAGAATTTAGTAATTCTTGATGTTAGCTGCGTAGGATGATTTAAGTTATACGGGTTGGGTTCTTGGACGCAAAGTAACCAGGGTGTGTAGGAATATGTGATTGTGATTTTATGTGAAGGTCTGATGTGCTAGCTGCCATGAGAGGGTTATGTATGGGTTATCGCTAGTGATAAAGTCGAATGTGTTGAATGTTGATATGCTATTGAGTATTGATTTCATGATAACAACAGTTAGAACCGTCGTGGGATATATGAAAAACAATTTAAAACAAGTAATGTTTCGTTCAGCGATTTTCTACAGAAAGTACGCCAACTTCCACTGTCTTTTTCGGGACTTAAACTTATCGAAACTCTATGTTTTCTGACCCTAAAATCAAGTATTCGGAAGTAGATTTCAAATCGCAGTGATTTCATATTTTTCGGATAGGTCTAAGTATTTTTAACGGATTAAATCACAAAACTATTCTAAGCTGTCATTTTCTGCAGAAAATGCAGCTCACTTGTCGTGTTATAACTTGGTATGTGTTTACTGTTTAGATGTGAAAATTTACTATAGATCCCTTGCTCGATTAAGTGATTTTTTCATTGGTTTCGCATCAATTGGATAAACGTAGATTTTTAAATAAATAATTTGGCAAATAGGGTCAGATTACGATGAATCTAATCACTGTTTGGCGTAAGCTTTTTCACGGAATATCCGTAAAGAGTTTGGTCACCAAATTTTTACACAATAGTGGATGCTCCGATTGACACGTCATGTAATTTTTCAGGAATTTTCCTATACACAAACTATTCCGGATAACACTCCGAAAGTTGTCCGAAACTGCACTATATTGCTGAATTTTTTTGAAGAGTATTTTAAATCTTCCGTGACACTTATGTTGTGGCTAAGCTATGTCGTGATAGATGCATGCATGATAATTAGTATTGTATGATAAAATGTGCTACGTGCTAGATACGTTTAGGATTCGTGTTTCCGTGTGAGCACACACACTAACTCTTAAACGATAATCATGTTAGGACGTGATTGACCGATTCCACCTCGCGTATTTCTTTCCATTCCTTAATCCGAGCATTCAAAGTTGAGTTCACTACTTTTTCACAGGCATGCGTCCCGGGGGGGACAAACTATTATTCCTTGGAGGAATACTTTTTATAAATGTTGTAGTTAAATTCGATGTTAGTTAATAAACTCAAACTCCATCATGAAAGTCCCTACTTATTACCGAGCAAGTAGCCTAGGTGGCAACGGGGTATTAGTTGATAGCGCTATTAGCCTTAACAACCTCACACCGTACCTGGGAGGACGGGCGTGAACTAAGGACCTTAAACACATGGCCAATGTTGATAGGCATTGATGAGGGCAAACAAACATAACAGTCACATCGGTATCGAGTTTATTATTCATAGCATGTCTTTAAATTAATCACTTACCTGTTTTACATTAAACAAAATTGTGAACTCGCCAGCTTTTTGTTGATAAACTTGTCTGCATGCTTGTAGGTCCTTAGGTACTTCATGCATGGGAACTTGTAGTCTGAGGAGTCTGAAGTGTCATGGGCGTTGTGGAAACTATTTGATATTTTGCATTAGGAAAATACTTTGGTTTTGGTTATGTTAAAACAATGCATTTGCTTCCGCTGAACATTACTTTGTTTGAATCGTTAAATTTGAATTACACTATTCATGTTGGACATGACGTTGGTGTTTTATATTATTTCCCGTTAGTTCGACATGATTGGTGGCTAGATCCTGGTCGTCACACGTCTTGCGGTAAAACTCCGTTGGTGGTAATTTGGGGGTGTGACAAAACTTGCCGGTTCAATCTGACACCTCTTTCCAATCTAACAAAGAAATTATAAACAAGCAAGCTTCATAATTTGCACCAAATCAGTAATGAACCGAATTCTGACACATACCACAGACTTTTCGTGGTTCACACCCCGGCAACCAGTAACTATTTGTGTGAGGTAATTAGGGACTATAAATATTAACTTTGACCGGGGCACGACACTCCGATCAAATTTTAGCACCGTTGGTTCTTGCACTTTGTATTTAGATTTTTGTTGATTATTTGTGCGATTATCTGCTTAAAGTGCTCTGTTTATCTTTGCTATTTTTTATTTCTTTGTTAAATAGGTGTGTTATTTGTATAGATTACAAGTAGTGCATGCGTACAAGAACATCCAGAAGAACCTCACCCTTAGCGTTTGAAACGGAGATTGAGCTGTTAGTGAGAAGAAACCTAGCCAACCTGTTAGAGGTAACACTTGCAACTCATACTTCACAACAGAATGGGGTTGCAGAAAGACGTAATCGAACTCTAAATGATGTTGCAAGAACTATGTTGACCGACTCCAAGTTAGGAGGTTTTCTACTTTCACACATTTTATTTTTATGTTTGAAAAATACAAAACGATTTTAAGCGTGTTTTGATATAAACATTGAAAACTGAAAATAAGATTTTAGTTCTGAATTTATTTATCTTTAAAAATATTGATCTTCCTAGTTAACTCGATAAAGCAATTAAAAATTTGTTTCAAAATTAAAATCAATTTGAAAATTTCAAAAGATGTATTGTTGGTTGTTGATGAAGTGTGAGAAGTTGAAAGTGCACACTTCATTAGCTGAAGCGTTCACTTGTCGTTTATGGTTGTTAAGGTTTTTTTTTTTTAAAGGCTAAATTCATTCCACCAAACACTAGCAAGATACTAGCAGAACAACATACAGGAAACGAAATTACAAGAATTCAAATTTGTTCCAAAGATCCTCCTTTAAATCTAAGCCTCTAGCTCTGTGTTTGATCCAGAGAAAGCCTAAAACCTTCACCTCTTCTACAATACTCCAAGTGTTAGGCTTTTTTACCTCTAAAAACGACATTGTTCCTGGCGTTCCATATAGTTCAACAGGCTATCCACATGACCGATTGCACGGCTCTGACCAAGACGGAGGAACCCACCACATTCTCATGAAAATTCAGACGATCACGAATTGAGAAGGCGATTACCTGAGGGGTTTTGCACTTGCTTAAGATCAAATTCCATACTTCATGCGCCAATGTACACGCAGAAAAATGGTGGTCATCGTTCTCCACTCCATCCATACATATCAGACATAAATTACAGCTGATGTTTACTTTAGGTGTAGCGCTTACATCAATCAAAGAAACCACCCATATTACATTAATCGCTTCCAAGTTTAATGTTGTATAAATGGACTCTCTAAGAAACCTCCCACTAGGCATTAATGTCTCTCTTATATAAGAGTTCTAAAAGGGAGATCGTCAAAACATTGGCACATTTATAGCTAGCATATGTTTATGCCATTACCAATATCATATGTGATCATGACGGGTGAAAGGTAAGACTCAATTTCGTAGACAATGAATACTTTTCGTGCGGTTAAATATAATTGAAGAGATTATTTCTGAACATTAGCTAGTGAAACATGATATCTGACCATTGATCATATAGAAAATACATTTACGATCATGCTAATTAATGCGAACTAGGATTAAGATCCGCCCACATTGTGGCGCGGGTTTATCGTAAACATTCAATAAATTAGTCTAAATGTTATATGAAGCATTAACCATATGAAAACACGTAGTTCGACGTATCCAGCTGAACTCAATGTAACATGTATGAAGGAAAATCTGACACATGTAATCGAAATGGATTAATTAGAGCTTTCGAAAAAAAGGGGAAAAAAGAAACCATAATTTGACTCCACTCGGTTCAAAACAAACTTTACAAAACATACATAAAATAAGCACGAAAACATACTATATTTGACCTGAATCATTTCCCAAAAAAAGTTTACGTCGAAACGTAGAACAACTTGAATTTATACCGAAACATACATAAAAATATGAACGTAAAAATGGTTTCATTAAAAAGAAAACGTATTATATTTACCTGAGTCGTTTATAAAAAAAGTTTACGTCGAAATGTAGAACAAAACATATTTGTACCTACCCGTACATAAAATATGAACGTAAAAAATAGTTTTTAAGTAAATGAAGTGTAGGTGTAAACCGGAACAAACTATTAGTAAAAAAATTAATAGGTTAAAAACGTTCGTAAAATAGTGCTAAGTAGCACCAATCCCACACCTGCATCGACTCTCAACATCGGAAAAACTCGTAAAAATAAAATAGATAAAATGGAAAATATTACACCAACGAAAAGCAGACTTAAAATCGTTGAACCACGCACGCCGGTTACAATGTGTTAATGCGAAGAAATTAAACAGAAACATAAAACGTAGAAAATAATAACTTAGTCATCTAGAACCCGTCTGTTGCTGCGAACTTGTCAAACGGGGAAAATGGACTAGTTGCGATGGGCCTGTCAAATGTGAAAAAATAGAGCAAAAATGTTGAACCTCACATGCACGCTACGACGTGTTAACTCGCAAAATTTAGAACGAAACTTAAAACGAAAAACCTGAGAAAGATAAAAGGTATGGGTGGCCAAAGTTGTAAATATTAAAGTGTTCGGTTAAATTATAAAAGATGAAAAACTTTGTGTTAAAAAAAATAAAAGGGATTAAAAGACATAATATGATGAGTAAAATGCACGGATGATCCCTTCGGTTTGGTAAAATAACATCTATAGTCCCCAACTTTTGAAAACTACATGTATGCTCGCTATGGTTTGCTTGTTTGTTACTCGTGTAATCCTTGAAGTGGATTGTCTTTAGTTTTCTCAGTTAAATGAGTGTGAAATAACAAAATTCCCTTACTAATAAAAAATAATAATTAAATCACTAAAAAAAAAAAAGGTGGGACCCACCTTCCACTTCTTCATCCAAAAACCACCACCTCCAACCTCTTAAAATCACCGCTGCCACCACCTCCTTAAATCGTCACTTGCCACTACCTCCTAAAAACCACCACTTGCCACAACCACTAAAACCACCACCATCCCCCAACACCCTTTCTCCACCATTACCACCCCAAGATCAATACCACCACCTAAAAAACCCAAACGTGCAGTACAGCTTGGATATCATCAAATCACCCACAAAAAATGAATATTTTCACAACAAAACCAAAACCCACATGCACAATTTGAACAACACCCTAAATTAACAACAAATCATGAACACCTAAATCTTCAAGCTTGCTAATTTAACATGTTCAACAAGAAAGTCAGTTGTTTAAATAAGCTCAATCAACATACAGACATAGAAAGATAATTTGGTCGACAATATGCAGACTCATCTCTCTTTCATTATCTTCTGTTAAAAAATCACGAGTCCTTTAATCAAAAACTTTCATATGAGACAAATCAAATCCATCATCCTCGCGAAGATCTGCGGCCACAAATTCTTATTCGACTTCGAAGTTGTGCTGGTTGTGTGGGGTTTATTCGGTTTCGATTAACATGCTTCGGTCACCGGCAGCAAGGTGTCTTTGTAGTTGGTAGGACAGGAGAATGACGGGTCGTGACTAGTGAATGGAGGTGGAGTATAGGTTGTTTGGTAAAGACGATAGTGACTGGACGTGGAGGGTGCGATGTTCAATTGGCGGTGGCGGAATAGGGGTGGGGCGGCGTAATAGGTGGGTGGTGGTGTAAGCATTTGAGATCGAGAGAGGAGAAAAGGGGTGGTTGAATTGGGTCCAACTAATTTATAATATTAAATCATTAAGTAGACCCCACAAACCTCTTGATTTCTTTTTATGTTTTTTTTATTAGTTTTTAATGAAAATGATAGTTTTGTCATTTCACATCCACTTAACGGAGAAAACTAACTGTCATTTACTTCAGAGACTATCCGAGTAACAAACTTTCAAGCTATAGGGAGCACCGGTGTAATTTTCAAAAGTTGAGAACTATAGGTGTTATTTTACAAAATCACAGAAACAAGTCCATGCATTTTACTCTAATATAAAAATCTTTAGATTAAAAGTGAAAAATCAAACTCTTTTTTTAAAAAAAAAAACTCTCCAAACTTAAGATAAAACACCACAATGTAACAAAAAGTTGCTAATTTACGATATGAAAATAGGTTGACGATACAAGACCAAAAGTAGAGATACAACATTTTTGTCCTCTATGCAAGAACTAGGAAGGTATCTTTTGTATCACACAACCATATGTGTATATTACACTTGTAAAACTATCCAACTTCATGATTTTATTTTGATTTAATCGCGATTAACACTTTTTCAACCACGATTAACACTTTTTCATATTATTCAGTTGTTGCTTTTACTGGAAGAAACAAAATATTATATTATATATAATATTAAAGAACAGAACTTTCTATAATAGTTTTTATTATTATATTATTATTATTATATATTTCGTCCTTACTCTATTTTGTAATTTAATGTAAGCTTTAATTTGCACCTAATTTATTTTAATTATTGTATTTTGTTTTTTAACTTTTGATACCCCTAAACAAGAATAAAATTATTATACAACTCCTAAACTGATCGGATTCTTATCGTTTCCTTTTCCGTTATATCTTCATTTTGTTATATGTTGCATTGTTTTACTTTTTCTTATTTTTTATCTTCAAAGCCGAGTTATGACAAAAATAGCATAACACATTTAGATATTAGTTTGTCATAGTGTGCGATACATTCTGAATTTCAACCGCGTCACTACGCAACGCGCCGGCGACTACTACTCTAGTTATTAATAAATGGGTTATTGGATTTTAATAATTCTAACTTTTACCCATTGGCCGACATTAATCCCAATTTAAAAAATTCCCTATGATAATCCCAACTTGTAAGAATTTGGTCCCCATCGATCTTTTTCTAACCGCTTATAACCTAGTTAGTTTCTTGCTGACGTGGCAACTTACGTGGCACAAACCTAGTTATGGGCTGATGTGGATGCTTATGTGTATGCTTATGTCGCACCATCACCACCTCCACCTCATCACCATAATCAGCCGCCGCCACCACCACCACGACCACCTTGGCACTCACCAACCACCTTCAGCCACCACCACCATACCCGTACCTGACCCGGAACCCGAACCAGAACAAGATTCTTAATCTACAAATCCATGGTTAGGATGTTGTAACATAGCAATTGAATTTAGCATTTCTTGAAGGAACACATTCGGGTCATACAAAAGGGGCCCGTATCTAGGTCGTGGAGCTTCAAAGTTTGGGTTTTGTGGTAAATGTTTGTGGATCGGGTCGTCGGAGGTTTGCTGAAACCTTAACTTATGTCATCGGATCTTCTAGGCTACATGAGATTCCGTTCTTATATTGCACGGGTTAGGTGATGGTGTCATGGTGGTGATGGCTGATGATGGTTGGTGGGTGCCAAGGTGGTGGTGGTTGTTGATGGTGGTGGCGGCTGATGGTGATGATGGAGGTGGTGATGGTGCCACATAAGCGCCCACATCAACCAATAACTAGGTTTGTGTTATGTAAGTTGCCACGTTAGCAAAGAAAACTAACTGGGTTATATTAGCCCAGTTGGAAAATGATCAAAGGATCGATGGGGCCAAATTTTTACAAGTTGGGATTGCTAGAGGGATTTTTTTCAGTTGGGGTTAATACCGGCCAATAGGTAAAAGTTAAGATTAATAAAATCCAATAACCCTTAATAAATTATATATAATTAGAAAAGGAACATTATTTAGTTAGAACTCCACTATTATAATTTTTTTCATTAAAGCAATTAAAAAGTTATATACTTTAAAGATACACCGAACTCATTGAATACTTTTCTCTTTAGTCAAAGTCCTTTGATTTTAGAAACTTGACCAGTTAAAAAGTTATATACTTTAAAGATACACCGAACTCATTGAATACTTTTCTGTTTAGTCAAAGTCCTTTGATTTTAGAAACTTGACCAGTTAACAACAACACGCAATTAGCCAACTCATTTTGTAATTTATAAACTAAGTCGAAACTACCAACACTAATTACTTGACCAAAGCAAATTGGGTCGGGCTTTTGGCAATCTTTTGGAACTAATTTCGACTCATCTAGTCTTTCTTAGCATAAGATCTAAAAAACTACAACTAAAACTCTTCGCAAATTTTCCTAAATATTTAAAAGAAAGTATAAGTAAAATAAATAGCAGATTAGTAAGATTTAATTCATCACTTGTGGTCTGGTGATTGGAAGACTTGGTTCTCTTTGGAGACTCAAGTTCAATCCTCACTAGTGCCATATTTAGTGGATAAAGGCAATGAATGCTAGTTCTCCTCCCATACCCTAGGTTAAGAGTTCGAGCCCGACCCACCCCGGGTTTTAGTCCACCTTGTGGCTAGCAGTGGGTGGTATGGTTTCCTGGGAAACGCCGTTAGCTAAACTCTGATGTTAACGTGAGCCCGGTTAAGGCAACAAAAGTCTGACCAGAGTAGGGTTAGGGTCCTCTGTTTGGAAGGGTGTGAGATCTCTCTCACAAGTTAAAGATTCTCACCGTTAAAAAAATAAGATTTAGATTGAAGGTATTTCAAATTGATAAAACACTATTATTAGTGCATAATTTGGCGTATGGAATTAGCATAAAGACTTGCCATGAAGTTCTTTACGGTTTATTAATGTTTATTAGAATATAAAAAGCTATATATAGTCATTTCTTGAACCCACAGAAACTCAGAATGGCATATGTGTTAGGTTAGTGAGTATTAAAACAATAATACGTAGAAAACCGTAGTAGCATGAGATAGCCGATTATAAAATAGAAAGGGAATATTTGTTGTAAAATAATTAGTATATATGTAGGCTGGAAATCTGGAATACAAGAACCACCGCCTAACGTTTCGCTTTACAATGAATTTAAAAAGGGCATAAACAAGATATTTTGGTAAGAAGGAAACTTTTATGCAAGTTCCACAAGGAGAAACTTTTCTTTTCAATATTTTCACGCCATAGGAAATCAATACATAAGGTTCTAAAATATTTATGTATAGTATATCTGGTTACCAACTTTAATAGCTATAAATAATAGTCTAATTATATGATGAATGTCCTCATGCATGCCCTATTGCCTAATGTTATCTAGCGGTTGAACCGGGTTACTAATTAACCCTATAATTCCACAAAATGTAAACTTATCTCAAAAGACAACCCAATCCCAATTAGAATTTTTATGTAACTGAGTATAATTTTATCTAAAAACAACTATTTTATGGTAAACTATTAAGCATTTTTATTACTTATAAACAATATTGCATCTTACGATGTGGAAACAGTTTCAACAGTGATGGAATACTTGAATGGAAGACACTAGGTTAATTACCGTAAATATGGAACGTCAATACTACCTTAATTTTGTATTTTATGAAAATTAAAAAATCAAATTCCAAGATAATGTAAATCCGTTCAACGGTTTGAACCGGTAGAACCGGATTCACTGCCGGTACATAAGACATACCGTATTCGGATTTTACCGGCCTTTATCACATCGGACTCGTGTTCGGTATCCGGTTTAATTGCTATAACCGGCCGGTTTATACCGGTATTTAAAGATTGCTATTGCCCTTACGAAAATGATTAAGACGGTATTTAAATATAAAAAATATCATTAAAATATATACCAACTTTAATCTCTCTCTAAATTAACGGATTTATGTGAAAACTGGAAAATTTATTCAAATCATTGATTTTTTTTCAGTTTTAAAGAATTTTAAAACACAAGTAAATAATTGAAATGTATTTTTTTTTCATCTGTAGTCACATTTTATAAAAAAATAAATAAACAAATCTATATATTTATAGAAGCCTAGACATGTGATGTAAATCATGTCAAAGTATATTTTCAAGACATTACGTATATATATATTTAGAGTTAATTACATAGTTAGTTCATGTGGTTTGCACAAAGTAACATACTAAGTTACTAATAGTTTGAAATCAGATTAGAAGGGTTTAAATTTTCACTTTGTAACGTTGGGAGGTATTAATATTAATTGTTTGTTAAACTTTAGTACCTAGTATGTTATTTTTGCAAACCATAGGGACTAACTATGTTAATACCCTAGAAGTTAATGCCTGTAAATGTTCCAAAATGAAAAGTTAATACCCTATAAGGTGATTTTAAACTATTAATACCTAAGTATGTTATTTTATGTAAACCACATGGACTAACTATGTAATTAACTCTAAATATTAAAGAATTAATTAAAAAACATATAACAAATAAGTATAATGTTTTTTTATATCTAAGATAGACCTATATAAAAAGTTTGAAGTTATTAAATATATGAATCACTCATCGAATAAATCAAACAAATTAGGCTTGTCATTTTTCTTCTGGTAATAAGTTACATTTTGTAATAAACATGTTCATATTTATAAAAAAATTTACATATATGAACCCATTATTTGAAGGGAAAAAACACCCTCATCAGTATTGAATGTTTAATGAACTTTTTAGTCTTTTGGTTTATTGTTACTATATACTCATATCTATCTTCTCCTCTTTTGGTACTCGAATTTATTTTTAATAGTTGTCGCTAAACTTCAGGTAAATAAGTGACATGTTAGTGACAAATATCCGCTCTGTTGCTATGGCCATAAGTCATTTTATTTTCCACCCAAATCATGGGCTATTTAACTATTTTCTACCTAGTGGACCTCGAGGAGGTTCTTAGGCTATAGGGTATGGTCATGACCCTTATGATGACCATGACCTTTTACATCAGCGTCATGTCACACATTTCTAATCCATTATTCAAAACCACTACGCTAAAGGTGTGGTCATGACCCAAACCACCATACTCTTATTTTTATTTATTTTTGTGAAAAGGAAATAACATGTTGAATAAGGAAAGAAGGCTCATGGCTGTTATGGTTTAACCATGGGAATCATGGTGGATGAGGCAAGGGGGTGGTATAGCAATCTATTAATAATTCTATGTGGCGATTGATGGCCCAACCATGCCCAGAGTCACATACACTCATTAAACATATTTATAATTGTACATCAACTTCTATCACTACAACAAAACGGGTAATAGTCGTGACACTTATCGCCGCTAATGAAGCCAATCTACGCCGCTAAAGCTTTTAGCAGCGACATGTCGCTGCTATTGAAGGGAAGCTAATGCCTCAAAATGTCGCCACTGACGATACATGTCGCTGCTATTGGTGGTAGACCTTTATCGGTGACATATCGTCGCTAAAGGCATTCATCGCTAATACTATTTTCTGGCATTTATGAAAACACAAAACCTACGGATGTGATGTTTTCATAAACACACAAACTACATAAACACAATAATTATATGCTCATACATACTAACATTACTTAAAAGTTAAGTCATTTAATTCGGACAACACATCCTAAAATTCCATAAAACATGAAAAACTATATCATGTCGGCGTTGTCTTCATCGTTATCGAAAATATCATCATCAACGTCTACGGGTTGCTTTCCCCTTGAACCGAGATAGTCTTCAAGGCGGCTCAAAAACGAGGGGTTTGGAACAACCCCGAAACAAATTCCTTTGATAAAAATATATCGAAACCCAAATTAGCATATTAACATACTACTAACATAATTATACCAAAGTTACCAATACTTTCAAACCGTAACGAATGGTTTAGTTTACGGTTTATATAAAAAACCAACCCTATAAAACCGGACCAGCCGTAAGAATTGATTATGTTATTCTTTTATATATCTCTTAATGTATATAAACCATATAAACCGTGAAACCAAACCGGAATCAAACCGTTACTAATGGTTCGGTTTAAGAGTTCCACAATTTGGTTTTGGTTTATAAAATTAAAAAACCGTTACTAACGGTTTGATTCACAGTTTGAGCTAAAAACCCAACATTTACCAAAGTAACATATGATAGTTTATACCTTAGAATATTATTGTTGACTTTGAGACTGCGCACCAACATTGGAGGGCGCATTGGAAGAACGTCCCTCGGAACCATCCTCGCGGATCACCTAAGACCTTTTGAAACGAGGCAACCTCACTCGACGATTGACAACTACCGCCTTCTTCGGCACGTTCGTTTTAACCATAATCTATTGTTCCAAAGCTAGTTGTATTTTACGAAGATGATAATATAAATATATGTATAGATATATATAATGAATATTATACTTCAAATACATACAAAATTCTGCTTAGCAACCGTGTTAACCCAATTCCCATCTTTATCGGTGTGAGTTTTGCGGTACGTATCGAGTCGTTTCAAACCCTATTTAACATTAAAAATTAAATTACACATTAAATAAACTCACACATATACATTTACTTGCATACATACACAAACAATATATTTATTAACCAAAAATTACACAATTTCTCATCTTGAACAAAAACAAAAGAAAACTAACGTTATTTGAAGCTCCTAGAAGGTGGTGGTGACGTCAGAGACGAGGTGAGTGGCTGGAATTTTGTAGCAAATACACATACACAAAAAAGTAAACAAATTAACAAATATATAACAATTTAATGAAGAAATTCGACACAAACTAGCAATACTAACTGATTTGGGTAGAAGAAATGGTGAACTTGAAGTGATTTTCGCGATTTGGGTTTTTTTTTCCGGTTGGAGAGGAGAAATGATTGGGGGAAATGGGGTGAGGAGGGAAGAAATCGCACTTAATAGGTCTTTAACCTGCGTCAACTATTAGCGATGACATGTGTCGCCGCTATTACTCATGTTGTCACCACTATTACCTTCATTTTCTTGTAGTGTATTACGAAACAAAAACACTTAATCACCAGGGGTGTAGCAATTTTACTACACTTTTTAAAGCATTTACATTGGAGCCTTTATATACATGCATTCTATATAATATAGAGGGGCGAAAAGAGGAAACAACAAAAACACAACTACATTGGAATCTCTAAAATTGAGAAAATTTTATATAAACTAAAGTACACCTCTATATTTAGAGGCTCACATTTAACCCTCAATATGTTTAATGTGAGTGTGTAGGAAAGAGAAAAAAACTAATAAAAGAAGTGTTTGTGATTAGTAGGATAGAGATAAAGATAGAGAGTTGGATGTGAGAGGTTTTTGAAAAATAAACAAATTTAAAAAAAATGTGTTTTTAGTGTCAAAATATAGATAGAGATGAAGGGTTCAAAATGTGGATGCTCTTAATACGGTTGGCATACCAGACATTTGTAGCCATACATTATCTATTGTATTAATAAAGATATCAAGCTTTTTAAAAAATTTCTAGCTTGACACAATTTTTTTAATGTTTATTATAGGAACATTGTTTCGCTTAATAATGTTTGGGTACACTTGTATTTTACTCATTTTCTTGTATCTTTACCAAAACCTAATGTGTAACAAATTGATATCTACAGCTTTTCTAAACATCTATAAATATAAGTTGTTTATGTACATTTATATTCATTTTCTTGTATCTATACCAAAAACTAATGTGTAACAAAATGATATCTACACCTTTTCTAAACATCTTCAAATATTGATTTCTACACCTTTTCTAAACATCTTAAAATATAAGTGTGAATAAATGATATATATTTATATAGACGCTATTTGACACCTTGAGTGAAAGAAGGTATCGAACTATAAATTGTAGCTTTCACATAAGGTGAGATAAGCAATTATAAACAAATTGAGATCCTCTCGTGTTGAAGCTAGAAGTTGTTCTCCCTCAAGTATCTAATTAATTAATCACACATATTTTTTTATATATAAGAACATATCTCGAGAATTAGGATCAAGGGAAAACTCTTACGAGTTGTGAGAACTTAGAGAACTCATCCTTTCCGTGCGAGTTTCGACCCCATTTTTTTCACACCCCAAGATTAAAGTGTTAGAAAAGACTGCCGTAAAAAATTCTAAAAAAAAAAAAAGAATTCGAAGTAGTGTTTTTTAGTCTCTTACGGCAGCTGTAAAAATGTGATGACATAAGCATGACAAGTTGAATTTTTTTAGGATTTTTGGTAAAAAAAATTTTTTGAAAAAACCTTCCATAAGGCCGAGTTCTCTAAGTTCTCACAACTCGTATGATTTTTCATTTTACCCTAGCCCCATATCTTGATAATTAACTTTTAGGACAAGTAATTAGTCTCTGAACCGGAAAGGTTTACATGAACATAGAAAGCAGCACTTAACAAAAGCTTCTTTACCTACATTATTCTCCTTTTTTAACAATTAAAAAGACTTTTATAACTTTATAAGTACAAATGTTCCAATCTTCTACTATAAATACACCACAATCTTGTTTCCAAAATTAAACAAGAGGTTTTAGAGAAGATCTATAGATAAGAAGCCACTCAAATACCTAAAATTTCCAAGATAAAAATCAAAGCAAGCTATGGCGAAAAGCAAGAATGGGAAAAAGCACTCCTTTTCATTTTTCAGCATCTTCAAATCCAAGAAGGTTCGGCGAGAAGAAGCGATGTGGGATGATTCGGTGAAAGCGTACAAAGTTTACCCGAGTGATCAAGATGGTGTTCGGTGGGTGTCTGAGCCTGGCATAGACAAAAAAGCTTCGGCTTTTATCAACAGCCGAACAAGTTTATGGAGCAATCTTGACATTTCTAACTAATATCCGATCTGGCCATTCTTGTGGGAGTGGACAAACATTCCCAGTACACTAAAAATATGTTCGTCTAAAACCCTAAACGCTAAAATCTAGATTGCATTATGTAGTTAATAATCATGTAAACGATATATGTACGTGTTTATCTATTAGGTAGAAGATCAAGTACAAAACTATTAAATCGTACGAAGTGTAGGGGACAATGTGAGCCATTGATCTCCCAAGATCAATAGCTTAAAACTAGGGATTACATTTTCGTAATTTCTAGATTCAAACAATTGAAAAAACAAATAGAGAATGGGTATTTTAGTTCTTTCCCACTTAAACTCCTTCCCCCCTTGATTATCAAACGGGTATAACTTTTTCATACGTTAATATCTTTTTTAAAAATTACACCATATTAACGAGCATTTCATCCTCTTTAATTCGAGCAGTCTTTTGCTATAGTTTTCTTAAAAAAATTTGCATAGTTTTTGAATACCCATTACGTGATTACGTGATTTTGAAAACCCAACATGACTACATGATTTGAATACCTATTACGTGATTTCATTATAGTATGTGAAACTCCACAAAGTGACTACGTAATTACATAAAAATAGCTGACTATGTATTATTACGTAACGACGTGGTTTTAAATACTCATTTTGTGATTACGTGATTTCATTATAGTATTTTATGTGATACCACGCTGAGTGATTACGTAAAAACAAAAACATGTAATACATAATATTTCATATGTAATACGTAATATTTCATGTTTAATAAGATATTAAGGATAAATTATATACAAAACATTAGCCAAATCAACCAATAATAAATAAATAATGTCGTATATTAGAGATTTAATCACATAACAAAGCATAAACAATCAAGTTCTTATTATTGAATGTGTATTCACGTAATAGCATAATCGTAATAACATCAGGTATAAAAAATCATATTGACTGTATAATCACGTAATGGATTTATACTAAATGTGTAATCACGTAATAGTTTATGTTGAATGTGTTATCACGTAATGAGTATTCAGAATTACGTAATGAACTAATGGGTGTTTAAAATCTCGTAATTTTTTTAAGAAAACTATAGCAATATGCTGCTTGAATTAAAGAGAATAAAATGTTCGTTAATACGGTGTAATTTAAAAAAAAAAATATTAACGTATGAAAAATTTATAGACGTTTGAAAATCAAAGAGCTGAGTTGTTTAAGTAAGAATGACTAAATTACCCTTTAACCTAAGGACACTTGTCCTCTTGTCCTTGTCACGTACACTTCCTATGATTTGTATCTCTTCTACACTATCCTTTCCCTTATCTATTATTTCTATTAATATTATTAATTGGTGTTTATATATACGGAATTAGATCAGGAGTTCCTGTCTCTATTTTTTTTTTTTCTTTAGCCCCATAAACAAAGAATGATATCACACATAAAAATGACAAATGGTATTGTGACGAAAAATACATTGTTGTTAAAGGTAAACCTACATTTTAATATATATTTGCAATGAAAACATTATCGCGCGCAAATGAAAACTTTCCCATCGTAATTCTATATGTAACTTTCAGTCATTAGCTACAACCTACCGAGTTGGTTAGACCGGTAACCAGACACCTTCCCTTTCTTGTTTGCATTGTTTAGACCGAGTTGGTTTTTTTTTTAATTTTGTATTCGAATCGCGGGCCAGTTATAACCGATTTAGTGGTATGTGTGGGTCCAACTCGGTTTTGCAAGCAATCTCGGGGTGAATATGGTCAAAAGTTTCATGTCTCCTCAGTTAATAAAGTGAGAATGAAGGAAACTTTATACCTTTTGCAATGTAAGATTAAAGAGATCATACAAAAAATAAGATGAAACTTTTTACTTTTGAGAAATGTGAAATAAAAGATGGTTTAAATTTTGATCGTGATGCGGAAACTGTGAATAAGTTTTGGCTCGTGACTAGAAACCTTATATTCCACAGGAGAGGAGTGATTCTACTATCTTTTATAAGAAATCACAAGGATTGAGATGTTAAAGCTCAATCCATATATCAAGCTCACTCTTTTTAGGTAGAAAACATGTTGGTAAAAAAGAAGTTGAATTAAAAAGAATGAAGGAGAAGATGGTTGCTCCAAAATGTGTGTCTATGCAGTCAATGGCAAGATGGGATGAGCCAACAATCAAAAAAATTTATAAGAAACTTGAAGCACTAAAAGCTATAGATCCCTCAGTCCCAAAAAGCCAAACTATGAAGACACCAATATAACCACTAGTTCTCTAGTAAATCCCTCAGAACTTTCATTTACAATGCATGTCTCCTCAATGGTTAGAAGCCACCTGAAAAGACAAAAAAAGACAAAATGAGATGTCTACATAAGATCAAAAGAAATATGAAAATGATATAAGGAATGAATGGATCAAAAATGAATTCATGTATGGGCATCCTGATGCCAGACTAGAAGAGCTACTTGGGCAAATTTTGGGAAAACATATTCCTGCACCTCTTCCAACAAAATCGGTCCCAGTAACTTCATCTGCCTCTAAAATTCAAAAATGGTCATTAGACAAAACCAACCATGTATTGACAATAGCCAGGGCAAATGGAGAAGTGAAAAAGACTTTAATGAATAGTGTGATGAGCCTAAAAATTGAAGATCTGTAAGATCTAATAGATCATCTACTTGAAAGGGATGCTGATGACTTGATTTCTGAAAGATTTGAGAAGCAATTTAAAGCCCAAATCAGAAGTAAGTTGAAGAGGAATAAAATTGAATCAATTGACATCTGTTTTTGCATCACCTGTTCTAGGTGGAGATTGTTGAACTGATAATATCCAAAAGCCAAAGCATGATCATCTGATTAAGAAATAAACAAGAGCTTGAACAAGATACTCCCCAAAGATAGTGAATCTTGAAAACCTAATCAAAACACCTGTTGAAGACAAGCAAACATCTGATCAAATCCTTGGAACCGCTATTCAAGAAGCAACAAGATCTGTTGAAGCTAAAGGTCTATTGAAGAAGACCAAACATCTGTCTGGCCTAACAGATGTTTGGAAGCAAAGCAACAAAGGATATCTCTAACAGTGGTTTCCTAGTGTAAAAGTACTTGTTTTATCAGTGTTTAGCTTAGGTAGAACATATGATAGATTTGGGCAGATGTTTGCAGCATCTGTGGAATATTTTCTCTTAGGAATGTTAGCTATCACTATCAGGGTGATGTCAGCCAATCACAAACAGAGCTTTCGTACATAATATAAATAGATCTCATATGTTAGAGATCTATTCTATCACACATCACCTTTTTTGTACGATCATAATTGTTAAGTGATCGACCGAGGGGGAGTCTGTAGAGACTAGAGTCAATCCTTTGTAAAACATTTGTAATCATTGGATTATAATTGAAAAACAATTGTTGATGATGAGTTCTCGTTTGTGATTATCTATCTTTACTTATACAATTCAATATTGTTTTGTTAAACTGTTTTAAAATTACAAATTTTGTAAACTCGGACCTGTCATAAATGTAAGGTTCGGCTCATTTACTCTTCATCAAAATCATTCTCTATTTATAGAGAATGTTTGACGGAAATAAACATTTGTTTATTCATGCACTTGTCCTGTGAAACATAGCTTTTTGGCATATTCATTGACTCCATCGATTCATTAATCACTTAGGATTCGTGTAAACCTTATCAATTACAACAAGTTGTGTCATCAGAATTCTGGTGAGTTTTGTATCAGAAATCTTATGAACAAAAGTCATCAGATTCAGATTTCTGATGATCCGTACTGATTAGATTCTTATGATGAATATCAGTTTCATCATCAGATTTATTAGATTTTTCTGATCTAGTCTTCTTCTTTTCTTATAGATGAATATCTGATCCTTACTTGATGCCAACTCTTGCTTTTCTTGTCTAAAGTTAAGTGTTTTCTTTATGTTTGACCTGTTGACTTTGTCAGCATCAAATCTAATTAGATTTCTTCATCATTTTTCTTCGACACTTACATAAAAGTTCCTCACAGACAAAAGAATCTGAACCTGATGGAAAAACATGACGCATTGACAATGGATAATGGTACAAATATATGGGCATGAGACTCAGTATAGATTTTGTTTTACAATTATTCGTTGGTTCGCACTAGAATGGTATTAGATTTCCTACCTGATAACCGAAACTCATTTATTATATATTCTTAAATGTTAAAAATTTAAGTGAATATTTTGTGTTTAAAGTTTGTTTTTATGGTAAGGCTAAGATTGGGTTTCAAGTAATCAGTATCCAAATAAGATATTTTAACCATTTACGGGCATAAACGAGTATACTTGATACTCGTGCGTATACCGGCTTGCTAAACCCATGGGTAATGTGTAACGCGTATCCAACAGGTTAATAGGATACAAAAATGTGTACTGTTATTGTTGTAGCCAATGGCAGAGCTTGAACGAAAAAAACTTTGTGGGGGCCATACTCTCAAAATCCAAATCAGTGGGGGCTAGACTCCTAAAAATCCAATAGTTTGCACTACATAATAAATCGGTAAAATTAATACTATAAACAAAAAATCGGTGGTCCCGGCCTGTAACAACTTCCAAAATACCATAAGCGAAACATCGGACAAGCACGATGATACCCAGCGTGATGCGAAATTGGACCTCCCTTGCGCCATGCGAGAGAATCCAGGATTCTCTCACGACACGCGAGAGAGTACCAGGTTACGTGGCACCGTTTCGCGACAAGTGGCAAAGCTATGCCATCGACGAGGCTGACGTAGTCCCAGGTAGGTCCTGTCGCGCCACGCGAGGGGTTCCCCTGAATCTGGCGCGATACGCGGGGGAAACCTAATTGACCTATACAAGGAGCAGCATGGGACTGAAGTTTGTGCACCTGTTCGATCAAATTTTGACTAACTTACTCTCTCGTATCTTCGTTTTCTTTACTACACCCCTAAAACCTCTAAACCTGCGAAACTCTGCTCTGTTGTAAGTGTTTTAACCCTAATCACTGATTCGACACCCTGTCTGATTGATCTAAAACCCAGCAACGGATGCCAAAGTGCTGCCTGTATATAAGGCTATACTTTGTAAACTGCGTTGGGATTTTGTCTTGTGATGCATCGTTAAAGTTTAAGTTGGATTATTGCACTGACACGTGTTGCATTGAAATGTTATTTGGAACTCAGGATTAGCACCAGAAGCTCTAAGATAAAAACCCTAAAACTACAAAGTGAGTCATTCTTTCTTTTTACCAAATGCTTAAGAAATTCCTAAAATGTTTTACCAGTTGTAATTTACAGTGATTAAGTTTTTTGTATTCTGAAATTCCTCCCGGTATGTGGGATTTGTATACACTACTTGATTATCTCCACTATTGGACGAAAGTTAGCCAATGAGTATATGACCACCGTCACATTGGAACTGCCACCGTGTGATAAATACTGATTGAGTATTTGATAGATAAAAACAATGTAATCACCATTGATACTGTAAAATATATCAATGTGTCTTTTTTATAAAAATTAAATCAACTCACTAGTATTTTTCGTTGACAAAATGTTTTCAAACGCGTTTCAGGTAACCTACTGTGAAAGTAATATAAGCCTGCTGTGGAGCACTAAAGGCTTAAATGAAGTGGCTACGATTACCAGAATAAAAGAAGAAATTTATGTTTTGTCAATTAGGGTGTATCCCTATAAAAATATTTGAATGGAATATGGGTTTTATCCCATTTGTTTAATATTAAACTTTGGTGTTTTACAAACTCTAAAATATATTTCCTAACTACGATCCTGATGATAAATTCCGCTGCCAATTTAATAAACATCGATACCACCTGTAATTGGCTCACAGCTCTCGCCCAGTGTGTGGTCGGCGATTGTGACAGAAGGTGGTATCAGAGCCACTGGTTTAAGCTATTTAGGTGTTTCTTTAAAACCTAAACTTCAACATTAATGTTAGGAATTTTATAAAATAACTTGTGTGTTATATCGGTGAAAATAAATTCCAATATATATAATATGATTTTTATATTATTTTAAAAATTTCTGAGTTCACAGTATGAGTGACAAAAGTGTGTCCAATGCTTTCCAGCATATGTCTGATTCGGAGATGGATGAAGAACCATCCGAAGCTGTATCAGGATATGAAGCAGATGTGGAAGCACCCTTTATTTTTCAAGCTAAATCAACTGAACCCATTCCACGCAAGAAAATGGGTGGGTTTAATAAAGGAAAAAGATATAAAATGAGGAAAAAGAAAAATCAGGAAGCCACTATAACACTAGTAGAAGGACCAACCCAAATACCCGTTACTAAACCACCGTGGGAGGAATTAGACCGAAGGCTAGCAAACGGTGACCTTTTTCAACCCACAGGAAATGAGAAAAACTTGAATCTATAAGCCGACCCTGAACCACAAGTGCTACCATTTTACCCAGAGCAACCATTAGGACCAATACCACTTTACCCAGAACCTATCCCAATGAACCCACAACCAATACCAGCATTTAACCCAGAGGAAATTCCCAGGATACCAGTGCCAGATGCTATGGAGCAATGGTGGACTAACGATTGGGCATTTCAGAATTTGATAAATGATCCCTATTACCCATCTATCGAACCAGAACCTGCAGTATTCCCTCCAATATACAACGAACCAGCACCTGCTATGTTCCTGCCGATGAACCCCGAAAACATAGAAAAACTTTGTCACTACAGCGAAGAACTTATAGATGAAGGAAACAGGATCCGTGCTGTAGGGGAAAATCTCGTCTGGAAGTACGACGAGGGGTATTTCCATTTCTAAAAACGACAAGCTTAATATAATATTATATATAATATATATAAAATAATAATAATCACAACGATAATATATATATATATATATATCGATGCATAGTATAAACTAAAATATTGACATGTATAATTATAATTGTAGTTTGTATTGATGCAATATATATAAAAAGAGTAGAATGTCGCAATGATCGACGATTTTGATCAAATGTGTTTAAGTATTTGTCTGTTTTGATTTTCTATGATATTAATATCTGATAATGTTTGAAATTCAGATGAAGAATGAAGTAAATCAAGAAAATCACAATAACGAACACCACATGGATAAAAGTGCTATAGAACATATAGTAGCTCAAGGAATAATTGATGCCATACCATTTATTATTGAAGCTATTAAGAAACCTACGCCTAATACAACAATAATACTATAGGCAGTAAACGTACTCACACTGAACCTAGTCACAACGTTAATGGAGATAATGACATGCTTATCGAAGCTCCAATTCCTAAACGAAAGAAAACCATCACTTATGGTTGTTCTTATAAAGAATTCTTGTCTTGCAAACCAATTAAATTTTCTGGTAATGAAGGAGCCATTGCAGTTTTGCGTTGGCTGGAAAAGACTAAAGCAGTTTTAAAAATTAGTAAATGTGTTGCAGAAGATAAGATAGTGTATGCTTCTAATCTTTTCAAAGATGGAGCATTTGAATGGTAGAATACCATTCTTCAATCAAAAGGCAGTGACATGGTTTATGCCATTGAATGGAATGAATTTGAAGTAATGACCGAAATAAAATTCTACCCTCCTCACGAAAAGGAGCAAATAGCTAATAAATTCCTAAACCATAAGATGATTGGAGTAAATTGCCGCGAATTTACTACCAAATTCTTTGAATATGCAAGAATAGTACCTACACTTGTAACAACTCGGAAATTCGTTGTTATTATTTTTCCTTTTGTTCTGTTGTATTTCATCATTGTACTCCGAGATTTGATTATGGAAAAGTTTATGTTAAGATAATTATATTTTGTCACGTCTATATCGCATCTAATCGCTTATTAAACGCTAACGCGATCACAATTAATAGCCAAGTGTGTTGTTGTACAATAACCACTTGTGCCAGCGCATTGCTTATCTTATCGCATCGCAAAACACAGTTAATTATGTGGAATTATGTTTTATGTGTGTTATACTTGTTTATGTTATGGTTACAATCGCTATCGCAACGCTCTCACACGCACAAATCGCTAAATCGCACTATTATATCAATTATAACGCTTAATATAACTATCTAATACGAACCGAATCGCCAAACGAACTCCTAACACGAAATAATCGAACAAAACTTGGCTAATAGCTCAAGTTCGGCCGAACTTTTACCTCACAAGTTCGCCCGAACTTTCCAGGCCACCAGAATCCTTCAAACCAACAAGTTCGCCCGGACTTGTCTTATTAACTCAGAAAAACAAGCAAGTTCGCCCGAACTTGATGTCTGCCCACTCCATTCTCACCTCACCTATAAATACCCAGCTCCTCTCTTCATTTGAACTTGCTGCAAGTTCGCCTGGAGCTCCCCAAAACCGAAACCCTTTGTTTTCTAAGTAAGATTCAACTTGTTTTCAAGCTACAACAACGTTTTACAACGATTTTGCACAAGGCTTTGCCTTCTTTTTCATCAAATCTCTTCTGTTTATGAAAATCTTCATCTTTTTATACAAAACATCTGTTTTTCACTTAGATCTATGCTTAGATCTAAGAAAAACCTTTAAATCATCGATTTTTACACAATATTCGGACTAAATGACGTATGTTTCATTCACTTTGAAGTGGAACGAGGCGTTGTCAAGCAAGATCTCAGATCCGGAAGCACAAGGACGAAATCGTCATTTTACACAACCTGGACTAACCCGTACGAACCATCAAGTTCGCCCGGATTAGCCCAAGTTTCTGTAAAATGGCTAAAACTCGCTCCCAAAAGACCTATCCGGCCTAAATTTTACTCAGTGGCTTAAGGTTGGAGGGATTGACACTCGATTCCTCAGCAAACGACGCGAAAACGCACGATTTGGATGCCAAAACAGTTAGTTCGCTCGGAATAGAGTAAGTTCGCTCGAACTTGTCACCAGAATGGTGACCAAGTTCACCCGAACTTGACTTAAACCTCAACCAATCAGAAAAGTTCACCCGAACTTGTCCAATTCCCAAAGGAATTAGGCAAGTTCGCCCGAACTTGTATCACCCTTCATTAATTTCTTTGGAAACATGAAAAGTTCGCCCGAACTTGTACCTTCAGTAAGTTTAGGTAATCAAGTTCGCCCAAACTTGTACCTAAGAGTACAAGTTCGCCCGAACTTGTCTACTGCTCCTTCAATCGTTAACCGTTTCAGCATTTCGGAAGACTGATGCACTTCTGTTCGCTTACAGGCTGATCTGGCGCTCTCCTCAACTCCTCTCAGATCCCGTCTCTCTCCTAAAACGCACCAACTGTGAGTATACTTGAAACCCTTTTACGCTTAAACACACTTTTGGGTGTCACGTATGTTCCTATATCAAATCACATCACACAAATCAAACGCTTATTCGCAATCCCGCTTATACATGACTATACGTGAAATCTGCTGAATTGTATGTGTTACTTGATTGCTTGTATGCCACCCTTAACATGATAGTATACTAGAGGTTGACCCGCCACCCGGAGGCCCGGGGTTGTTAAGGCTCGCATTTTCATTTCTCATTTATTTTCTCTTTAGGATGTGGACACTTGTTCGCATGCCTCGATCAATCGCGGTTTGTTGGTTTACTTGAATCCGGTAGATACATAGTTCACAACTCTTACGTATGTTATGAGGTGTATGCTAAACGCTTTTGTATCTATTATGTACGCAAAACCTGTATGCTCATCTTTACTTAATTGTATTGATGTTTTATTTTAACATATGTGGCAGGTTGAGGATATTTGCTATGGATGCTTAGTCATAGGTTTTCCTTTAGAAAAATCATGTAATAAATCTAGGGAAGATCGAATCGGATGTTATGTTTAAGAGATTGTTTTTAAGTATGTAATGATTGTTGAGGATTATATGAGTTTAATAATATGGGATATTGGACGTTGAATGTTGTCTCTTAAATAATTGTTATGGAATCTGTTGATCAATCTGATTCGCCTAGTACTGCGCCCTGATGTTTTTGCCATCGGTTGGGGTGTGACAGATTGGTATCAGAGCCATAACTATAGGGAAATTAGGTAGATATGCCATTTTTTACCTAGTCTATAGTTAGGATACCAAATCAGACTGTTACGCATCGATTAAACGCCGAAACTGATACGAACAGACAAGTTCGCCCGAACTTGGGGGCAAGTTCGCTCGAATTGATCAAGTTCGCCCGAACTTGACCAAGTTCGCCTGAACTTGTCAGTCCCCTCAACATTAAACAAGTTCACTCAGGATTGAGCAAGTTCGCTCGAACTTGACATTAGGCTGATGCCAAGTTCGCCCAAACTTGATCCTAAACCTTCGAATTGAACTTTTATACATTACTTTTCCTAAAGCAACCATAATACACGTGACGAAAGCTCGTATCACACAAAACGAGTGATCAAGTCGAGATTAGGTGTGAAAACCAAGAACTCTCGATAAGATCATTCATTTCGTGCATATTCTCTCGCACGAGATATCTTCGTTGAGTTAGGAGTGATATCCAAACCTCGACGAAAATCTCCATATCTATCTAGTGGAACTCCCGATTTGATCGGTGAGCATAACCATAACTAGGAATGAAGTTGTTAAGTTAGGGGTGAAACCCGCATCTTAATAACTAGTTCCACTCCTCGATTTTCAATCTCAGCAAAGTCTAGACTATTTTGATGACTCGGAACACGACATAACTGGAGGATAAATGCCGTTAACCGTTGTACGGCGAGAGCATTTGTCTATTAGGCCAAATCGTGTGTCCGAACTCAGAGAATCCACGAACCACTTTGGGTAGTCGCTTTCTCAAAACCCAGGACGCTCCAAAATTGATTTAAGCCTGCAATCGTCGATTTTACGCATCATCGAGTTTATTATTACTTATGTGTTTAAGTTTTACGAAATTTTACGCTTTATTCGATTTCTAGCTTATTCGATTTCTCGATTTATCGCCTTTACGCTCCATCGATACATGCACTACTCGACACAGCTCTCGTAATCTAAAACGCTAATTAATTCACCAACCAAACTAATCGCACAACCCGCCTACGCTCATGAGGGCATTAGTGCCTCATACGCAGCTTTACTCGCTATTTACGCTTATATCTCGCATCTCGAACGCGCTACGCTTTACTTATAAGAAGGTAAATACGTGCAAAGTATATGTTGACATGAATTATGTGACTATGTGCTTACCTGCTTATGTGTTATGTGCTATGTGCCTACGTGTTTGCCTGCCTACGTGTTTACTTGCCTACATGTTTATGTGATTTTGTGCCTTGCTTGAATAATAATAATAAGTAAACTTTTGAACACAAACCTACTATAATCGAATCTCATCCAATCAAATCCTTCATGTAGATGTCTTCCATGGGATCTCACACAAGGAGGAACATCCAGCGCAACAACGCTGATAAGTGCATCGCTTCATTGGTAGCCAAGCAAATGGCTAAAGTCATCCCCCAGATCGTCAGCGAGATCCACACTGTTAGCAACAACTCCTCTGTGTACTCAAAGAATGATGCACCCAAGACTTCGTTCAGCTTCAAGCAGTTTAAAGCATGTGGACCCCTTACCTTCGTTCAGCTTCAAGCAGTTTAAAGCATGTGGACCCCTTACCTTCTCTGGCACTGAAGGACTGAGTGCTATGTTCCACTGGTTCGATTCTATCGAGGTTACCTTCCGCCAGAGTGGATGCCCCGAAGCTCTGCGCACTATCAACGCCACCGGTGTGTTCCAATCGAGGGCTCTCGATTGGTGGACGGTGGAGCGCAACAAGCGCGGAAACGACGAAGCTTACGGGCTCACTTGGGAGGATCTCAAGGAAATCATGGTGAAAGAGTTCTGTCCTCCACATGAGATTCAAAAGCTAGAGAATGAGTTTTGGGATATCAAACAAGACGGTCCAGACAACGCTGGTCTAACAGCTCGTTTCAAGCAGTTGAGCATTATCTGTCCCGGTCAGGTGGACACTACTGAGAAAGCAATCAAGAAATATCTACGTGCTTTACCCGATTGCGTCGCTGATTTTGTTCAAGCCGCACGCCCTATCACCATTGAGGAAACTTATCAGCTTGCCGCAGAAATCAACGACAAAAGGGTTTAGGCTGGTTACTTCAAAAACAACAAAGTCGCCAACCAAGCTATCACTGAGTCGAGTGCTCCTACCAATCAGTCTCGAGAGTCAAAGTCCAGTCGCCGAGGTTGCAAGAGAGAGAACCCGAGCAAGAACTGTGCACTTACCACAACGCCAAACCCTCAGCTACTTCAGTCTGCCGCACCAAACGCACCCCCAGCAAAGTGTGCGTACACTGGTCCTCATCCACTGTGCTCGAAATGCACTTACCACCATGCGGTTGGAGGCAATTGCCGTTTCTGCACCAACTGCAACATTTACGACCACTTTACCGTCAGTTGCCGTTCAGGCCCTCGTCAGCCAGTACCACAAGCTCCAGCAGCACCAGCTCGACCTCGCACTCCTCATGCTAATCAGCAGCAGTTCCAGCAGCAAGCGCCAGCCCCAAAGGCCTGTGCTTGTTACACTTGTGGTGACCCAAACCACTTCAGTAATGCCTGCCCTAACAGAGCCGTGAAACAAGAGCCTCAGCCTCAGCAGCAGCCACCACCACAACCTCAGCAGCAACAACCACAGGCTGCGCGTGGAAGAGCCTTCAATCTCAATCATCGCCAGGCTCAGAACGACAACAATGTTGTAAATGGAACGTTCCTCGTCAATGGTATTTATGCTTCATAATTATTTGATACTAGTGCTGATAATTGTTTTGTATCGTTAGAATTCGAATAAGTTTTAAAATGTAAACGCGCTAAACTCCCAAAGACTTTCGATGTTGAAGTTGCCACCGGAAGAACCGTTACCGTTAACTCCGCCCTACGTGGTTGTACTCTCGATCTCAACAACCACATCTTCTCGATCAATCTCATACCTATGCAGTTAGGTATCTTCGATATCATAGTAGACATGGATTTTCTTCGTGAAAATCATGCTGAAGTTGTTTGTTTCGATAAAATGATTTGTATCCCTCTTCTTAACAGTGATCAACTCCATCTTTACGGTGAAACTCCCTCAAAGAAGTTGATGCTCCTGTCATGTACCCAAGTGAATAAATGCCTGCGCAAGCAGTGTATCGCATTCCTCTCCCACATCGTGAACCCGGAGAAAGAGAAGAAAACCTTTAAAGATGTTCCCGTTTTTTGTGAATTTCCTAAGGTCTTTCCCGACGATTTACCCGGTTTACCCCCTACTCGTGATGTTGAATTTCGTATCGATTTAATTGCCGGTGCTACTCCCGTTGCTAAAGCTCCTTATCGCCTCGCACCATCAGAAATGCGCGAGCTATCTAGCCAACTTTAAGAACTTCTTGATAAAGGTTTATATGCCCGAGCACTTCGCCATGGGGGGCACCCGTTCTTTTTGGGAAAAAGAAAGATGGGACGTTCCGAATGTGCATCGATTATTGTGAACTTAACAAACTCACGATAAAGAACCGTTACCCTCTTCCACGAATCGGTGACTTATTTGATCAGCTTCAAGGTGCTACTTGTTTCTCTAAGATCGATTTACGTTCCGGTTATCATCAGCTACGCGTGTTGGAAGAAGATATTCCGAAAATCGCCTTTCGTACTCGTTATGGCCATTTTGAAATTCGTGGTCATGCCTTTCGGTCTCACAAATGCACCCGCGGTCTTCATGGATTTGATGAACCGTGTGTGTAAAGCCTTCTTAGATCGTTTCGTCATTGTGTCTATTGATAACATCCTTATTTACTCGAAGTCGAGAGACAAACACGCGCGCCATCTCCGTTTAGTCCTCGAACTTCTCCAAGGTAATCGTCTTTATGCTAAGTTCTCTAAGTGTGAATTCTGGCTCGAAGAAGTCCAATTTATCGGCCATATCGTTAACAGTCAAGGAATTCACGTCGACCCTGTGAAAATTGAAGCTGTAAAGAGTTGGATTACGCTGAAAAATGCATCGGAAATCCGTTCCTTTCTTGGATTGGCGGGTTACTACCATCGATTCATCGCCGACTTTTCGAAAATCACCGTTCCGCTTACCGCTTTAACCCATAAGGACAAGCTTTTCGTTTGGGATTCCAAACAAGAGGAAGCCTTTCAAACTCTCAAGCGTATGCTATACAACGCTCCTGTACTCGCTCTTCCCGATGGAAACGATGATTTCGTTGTTTACTGCGATGCCTCTAATCTTGGTCTTGGTTGTGTTCTTATGAATTGAGACAGGGTTATCGCGTATGCATCTCGACAACTCAAAATCCACAAGAAAAACTACACAACCCACGATCTCGAACTCGGTACAGTTGTTTTTGCATTGAAGATATGGTGACACTACCTTTACGGTACTAAGTGTACGGTCTTTACCGACTATAAGAGCTAACAACATATCTTTAATCAAAAGGAACTAAATATGCGCCAACACAGATGGGTTGAACTTCTCAACGACTACAATTGTGAGATACGCTACCATCCCGGCAAAGCAAACGTCGTAGCCGATGCTCTCAGTCGACGAAGCTATGTGTATAGTGTTCGCGACTCTCAAGCTTTGAATGATCTTGAAATTCTTATTCGCTTCGCCCAGTTCGCTTGCTTTAACGAGAACACCCTGCAAGAAGAGATGAAATGTGGTGTCGAAACCCAGCTCGTCGTTAAACCTAATGGTATTTATTACTACCTCGACCGCATTTGGATTCCTAGCCGTGAAAATCTTCGTGAATTGCTAATGACCGAAGCTCAAAAATCTCGATACTCCATTCATCCCGGAGCCGACAAGATGTACCAGGACCTTCGTCCTAAGTATTGGTGGCCGGGCATGAAAAAGGATATCGCTCTATACGTCAAAGTGCTTAACTTGTTCCAAAGTTAAAGCCGAACATCAAAGGACCTCTGGTTTGCTCGAACAACCTGAAATCCCGATGTGGAAGTGGGAGAGTATAGCCATGGACTTCGTTATGAAACTCCCTCGCACCTCCTCTGGTCACGATAGCATTTGGGTTATCGTTGATCGTCTTACCAAATCTGCGCACTTTATTGCCATACGGGAAGACTTTAAGGTAGAACGATTAGCACGAATCTATACCGATGAAGTCATATGTCGACACGGGACGCCTCGTGACATCACCTCTGACCGCGACGGTCGCTTTACCTCACGTCTCTGGAAGACTTTTCAATCCGCTCTCGGTACTACGCTTAATCTCAGTACCGCTTTTCACCCTCAAACTGACGGTCAGACTGAGCGCACGATCCGCACCCTCGAAGACATGCTTCGTGTGTGCATCATAGATTTTGGTGGTAATTGGGATACGCATTTACCTTTAATCGAATTCTCGTACAATAATAGTTATCAGACTAGCATTTAAATGGCTCCTTTTGAGGCACTCTATGGAAGAAGATGTCGATCGCCTATTCCATGGAACGAGATCGGAGAAGCACAAATCACCGGTCCCGAGCTAATTCAAGAAACGACAGACAAGATCCTCCAAATTAGAGACAATATCTTGAAAGCTCGGAGTTGCCAAAAGAGTTATGCCGATAAACGCCGCAAGCCCCTACAGTTCAAAGTGGGAGATCACATTCGCTTAAAGGTTGCACCTTGGAAGGGAGTGATTCGCTTCGGAAAGAAAGGAAAGCTAGCGCCTCGATATGTAGGTCCCTTTAAGATTCTGGAAAGAATCGGCAAAGTGGCCTATCGACTCGAACTACTGGAAGAACTCAACAACGTACATCCGACTTTCCATGTGTCAAACCTCAAGAAATGCCTAGCCGAAGAGAATCTCCACGTTCCCCTCAAAGATCTGCAAATCAATGAGACGCTCCATTTCGTAGAAAAGCCGGTAGAAATCATGGACCGAGAGACCAAGAAACTTCGATGCTCTCGCATTCCTATTGTGAAAGTCCGATGGGAAGGCAAACGCGGTGCCAGTTCACTTGGGAATTGGAAAGTTATATGAAAGCTAAATATTCGCACCTCTTTGTTACGACCACTACTTAAATTTCGAGACTAAATCCCTAAAGTAGGGGAGACTGTAACAACTCGGAAATTCGTTGTTATTATTTTTCCTTTTGTTCCGTTTGTATTTCATCATTGTACTCTGAGATTTGATTATGGAAAAGTTTATGTTAAGATAATTATATTTTGTCATGTCTATATCGCATCTAATCGCTTATTAAATGCTAACGCAATCACAATTAATAGCCGAGTGTGTTGTTGTACAATAACCACTTGTGCCATCGCATAGCTTATCTCATCACATCGCAAAACGCTGTTAATTATATGGAATTATGTTGTCACACCCCGACCCGCAGCGGAAAAGGGTGATCGGGGCATAATTGGGTTATCATCAAAGCTCATGACATTTATTATATGTTTCATATTCATTAATACAATTTAATAGAAATAAATGATACACCATATTCTAACTATCTGTCTAAGCTTCTTGGTTCTCTTCTAAGGCATATCCTATGTTTTCCTTGCTTCAACCTGTTCACCTGTATCATGTGTAAAAAAGGTTTTGGATCAACATAATGTTGGCGAGTGAATCCTATGGAAAAACATTTGAACAAGTTTATCCAATTGATTATAAATAATGTGCATACCACATATGAGTAAATGTAGATGTAAATTTATTCACACAACACATAATATTGAACATTAAACTCACATACACCAAATGATTGTTTTGAGGCACGCGATGTTCGACTCGTCTCTCACGAGGAACTGATGGGCCTAATGAATGAGTTTTGAGGCACGCGTTGTTCCACGAACTGATGGGCCTAATGAATGAGTTTTGAGGCACGCGTTGTTCTTACGAACTGATGGGCCTTAATGAATGAGTTTTGAGGCACGCGTTGTTCTCGTCTCCCACGAGGAACTGATGGGCCTAATGTATGAGTTTTGAGGCACGCGTTGTTCTCGTCTCCCACGAGGAACTGATGGGCCTAAATAATTTGCATACGACTTTGACAATATGTAATACATCACAACCAAACAATAGTTACATTCTAATTTAGTTCATATAATGGTATGGCACGAATTTGCATAATAGAATTAATTTAAGCGACACATGATACACCCCAAAACATGAATAAAAAGGGGAGTTTGTAAGAATTCACTCACATTGGGTGCGTTCGGTTGATGAGGTTGAATGCACGCGAAATGGTGTTAACCACGAGTGAAATTAATCCTAGATAAATCGCATAATGGTTCGGTAAGTAAACGGGTTTTATGAATCTATTTTAGTAGGATTGTTGGGTGTATTTTTTGTGAGTTTGAGGCTATTTTCTAACCTTAAAAATGTTATTTTTAAGTATTTATAATTGATTTTTAATTAAAATAATTAAATAAAAATAATAAAAAAAATATTTTATTTTTTTCTGCTACAGTGACATTGACTAGTTGACTTTGACTATCATTGACCGGTTCATAGGCATATTGTTGTGCGCCGGGTGAGGCTCGAACCCGAGACCTCCCGTACGCGTGCACGCAGCTCTACCAACTGAGCTACGTGTCTAACCCGTTATATATCCGATTTTAATTACATATATATATTAATTAGAATTAACAGAAATCCTTTATTATTAAAAACGAATTAAATCTCAGAACCGGTGTGCTCCACAGGTCTCGAACCCGGGACCTGTGGGTTAGCGGACACACACTCCACCGCTGGACTGTGTGTCACACTTGATTATAAACTCAGATATCAATATACTTAACATATACCGAAACACCCCGGTTCAGTTTTGTGAAAAAAAAGGATTTTTATCAAGGCGGCGTGTGAGGGACAATACTCGAACTCGTGACCTTAGCTTTAAAAGTGCACACAGTCCACCGCTGGACTGTGTGTCTAACCCGGTAATTATCTTGATTTTAATTACACTTAACCATTAATGAAACTTCGTCATCTTCACCGGTTTTAACCGGAAGTGGTGACTGACTGGTTCAAAATATTGATTCATGTTTCTTTAGCGTTTAATGATCATTTACAAACGAGATAAAAGTAAAAAGGAAAGGAATTAGGCGTGAAAAGTACCGATTGATTTTACTCTGTTTTCCGGCAGAACTCCGGCGACAGAACCCTTTTTCCGGCGACAAGTCTCTTGCAGCAGAGAGTCTTCCGAAAGGTTACAAAGGTTGTGGGTGACTTCGGTGAAGGTTTAGGGGGTTCCAGTAAGCTTAGAAATTACTGTTACGGTTTTCCGGCGGTATATCAAGTATTTCCGGCGATTGATTTTTCGCCCAGAAAAGGTGCGATTGAATGTGAATGACTTCTGGCGAGTTGTGGTTGAATTTATAGGATAGTATTGAGATGAATGGGGTCTGAATTTGGTCTTAATTCGGAGTCATCCGTTCTCCGGCGGTTACAGCTGATGTCGCGGGTTCAGACGTCGGTTATAACCGTCGCAGGAGTTAAGTCTTCGGTTATTTTGAGCGATAACGTAAATAAACGGCGAAGTCGTCGGGATTTCCGACGACTGTTATTTTGGGCGCAATAATTTAACTTCTGAAATTGAATATTTGAATAAATTGTTTTCTGTTATTACCAGAAAATCAAAGTGGCGGAGCGGTTGTTCGGTTAAGAGATAAGTCTTTGGTTTGACCCGGTATAGACTCGAGTTCGAAACCCGGCATGGGTAAAACATTTTTATTTTGCTATTTTTGACAGATTTTCAAAAACTAAATACATATTCCCGCATAATAATTGATTACGGATCGTTTAAAATTATTTTGGGCATTTAATTCGCAACGAAAAATTTGACTGACTGTTCGGTTGATAAACGGAGCGGGTTTGGTAAATCCGTTTTTGACGGATGTTACCGTATCCCCTGCTTTTAGAAATTTCGTCCCGAAATTTAAACAGGGATATAATTGACTAAAAGAATGATGGTGTTTAGTTTTGACAGTTACATACTTAGAAGAAATAAGGGTTTAAGTTTTTTGTTTGAGGCGGTAACGTTCCTTGTAAAGGTTAAGTATCCTAATACAGGAATCGCTTTTTGTTGCCTACTGTATAAGTATTGTTAAGCAGGAATGGTTCGCTAAAATGATATCACGCATAAAAGTTTGAATATGCTTAGGGTTATATCCTAAGGCAGAAATTCTACAATCTACACAAATAAACACAACAACTAACAATTGTATCCACATTCTGATAGCATATATGTTTGAATGGTGATGGTTCCTCTCTCGTTTGTTATGATGGAGAGGTTAGTCTATGTGAAAATGGATCACAATCCAATTTAAATAGTGAGATGATATAAATGTAACACAATTTCAACCAAGGCAATACTAAATCCTACATGGAACTTCTCATAACCGCCTGATAACGCCTCTGATCCTTTGGCAAGAATACTTATATATAGGAAGTACCAGCGGCGTATCCACCATATTCTTGTCAAATTTTCATTGGTTTTATCAGTGAATTATGATTAGTCCTATAACTCTACAACCAATACAACAAACATAAAAATACTGAAATGATATATATCTGTGCGATCAAGGCTCAATCAAACGGAGCCGATCGTATTGTATGTATTGAGAATGAAATTGTCTGTGTGCTCAAGGCTCAATCAAACGGAGCCGAGCTTATTGCATGTATTGAGAATGGAATTGTCTGTGTGCTCAAGGCTCAATCAAACGGAGCCGAGCTTATTGCATGTATTGAAAATGAATAACTTAATCACAACAAACAGCCTATGCATGGAACCTCTCATAACTGCCTGATAATGCCTCCGATCATTTGACAAGAATACTTATATATAGGAAGTACCAGCGGCGTATCCACCATATTCTTGTCAAATTTTCATGGACTTCATCCGCCAGTTATGATTAGTTCTATGCGACTCTACAACAAACACCACAACCACAAGATACTGATAATGAAAATGTATGTGCGTTCAAGGCTCAATCAAACGGAGCCGAACGTATTGCATGAACTGGAAATGTAAATTGATCTGTGTGCTCAAGGCTCAATCAAACGGAGCCGAGCGTATTGCATGTATTGAAATGTAAATTGAACTGACCGATCAAGGCTCAACCAAACGGAGCCGATCGTATTGCATGTACTGAAAACAATATATAATATATGATACTTACTACACATGTGATAAAGAAAAACATAAAACTAAACGATAGGAGTTGAATCTTGATTCTTGGTGAGAGAAGGCTAGTTAAGTGGTTGGTTTGGACCGTTAACATCTTCAACAGGATTGGCATTGATGTTATAAACTCTTCCTCTTGCTGGTGGTGGAGCTGGGTTTGCTTGGTTTGCTTGGTTAACTGGGTTTGCTTGAGCTTGGGCGTTTATGATATTAACCAAACGAGGACACGTGTTTCTAAAATGGGTAGGGTCGCCACAATTGAAACAAGCTCGAACATATGGGTTCATGGGGTATTGAGGTTGTTGATATGTTTGGGTCATGGGTTGAGTAGGGGTTGAGGTTTGGTTTTGAGCGGTGCGGCAAACTTTGCTCAAATGACCGTAGCGTCCACAATTCGCACATAGTCGACAGGGTGAAGTAGATGGATGGTGATAGAAACAGGTGTTGCATTGAGGGTGAGGTCCAATGTAAGATTTCTTATTTGGGTAAGTTGGGTTGGGTGCTACTTGAGCGTTTGGGATAGTTTGAGGAGGTACAACTTGTGAAGCTGGTTGGTTGCGTTGGGTGACGGCGAAGACTTGCCCATCACGCTTTCTCTTAGAAGTAGGTGGTGTAAAGGATTCGGTTCGGGTGGGGTTTGAGGTTTCCGTTGATGCTTTATCCTTCTTCTTCTCCTCTTTGAAATCTTTGTTCCGGATTCGGTTCTCGGTGAGCGCGGTTGCTAGCTCCATTGCTGCTTCCAAAGTTGCAGGCGAGGTGCTTATTACAGGGTCTTGAATCTTTGATGGAAGACCACGAATGTAGTGCTCGATCAAATGGTAGAGGGGAGTGAACAAGTTGGGAACCATTTGATTTAGCTCAAGGAATCTCTTGTTGTATGTGGTGTGGTCGCCTTCCTTTTGTTTCAAAGCATGGAACTCATCCTCCAATTTCTTGATTTCACTTCTTGGGCAAAACCGTCTTGTCATGATTCCCTTCAACTCTTCCCAAGTCAAGGTCATAGTTTCTTCAACACCTCGTTTGGTCTTTTCTGTATTCCACCATGTGAGTGCTGTTCCAAGTAAACGACCGGTAGCATAACGCACTTTGCGATCATCGGGGCAATCGCAATTTAGAAAAGTGTTCTCCATTTCTTCGAACCAATGGAGAAGAGCGGTGACACCTTCAGTACCTTCGTATTTTGGAGGATCGCAGGATTTGAAATGTTTGTAGGTGCATTTAGTGACTGGAAGGTTGACAGTGTTTTGATCCTCTTGTTGGGTTGGGTTAACGGAATTAGCGGTAAGGGCTTGTTGAACTTGAACTACGATGTTGGGTATTACGGTCGCCATTTGCTGAGCGATTTGGGTAGCCATGCGTTCACGGGCTTTTTCTGCTCTCAACTTCCTACGGGCGAGGTTAGAAGACATCTACAAGGAATACATGTCAAGAGTATGAGTTGGATGCCTTTGGGATCGTGGGTCGTGTTTGGGATTGAACGTTCATAAAATAAATATAGAAAATAAATCTACTACATCCATAGGATGTCTTGGGCTTTGCTCGCTGTTAGGCCCGTCGTGCCGCCATACTTTACCTGTGTAATCATGTGGGCCCCCATGAATACCGGTTTTTCATATGGTTCGCACGGTTTCTGCCTGATTGCGTACACAAAACCCGGAGAAAATCGAGAAATATGTATACAACGTGTGATATTCGGAATGTGTCCAGGTGTAGACACGGTGACATCTCAAAGTGAGGTTAGTTCGAACGACGTTTGGTGTGGCATGCTTTGGCCTAATAGGTCCGTCGTACTCTCATCGTTAGTCCCCAGGTAGGCAAACTGGTCCGTTATTTTGGATTTATACGAATGCCAACCTAGACAGGACGTTCCGACTACCGGTACTTGTACCCTTCCAGTTACTACATGCCCGTCGCAGAACTTACTTTGATGAGAATTGAAAATTGCACAAAATCTTTGGATATTGAGAGTATGAAAATAAATTGAATACATGAACATCGATATATGTATAATGAATATGTATATATGTATAATGAATATGTATATGAGCATGTATGTTTGACTGAAATGTAAACAAATATGAAACAAATAAATATCACAAGTTTGTATGTAACCACCTAATCAATTTAAAATTTAGGCAGACTATAGTATAGGCTCTAAGGGTCTAATATCCTATCCTATATCCCTATAGTCATGGCTCTGATACCAATCTGTCACACCCCGACCCGCAGCGGAAAAGGGTGATCGGGGCATAATTGGGTTATCATCAAAGCTCATGACATTTATTATATGTTTCATATTCATTAATACAATTTAATAGAAATAAATGATACACCATATTCTAACTATCTGTCTAAGCTTCTTGGTTCTCTTCTAAGGCATATCCTATGTTTTCCTTGCTTCAACCTGTTCACCTGTATCATGTGTAAAAAAGGTTTTGGATCAACATAATGTTGGCGAGTGAATCCTATGGAAAAACATTTGAACAAGTTTATCCAATTGATTATAAATAATGTGCATACCACATATGAGTAAATGTAGATGTAAATTTATTCACACAACACATAATATTGAACATTAAACTCACATACACCAAATGATTGTTTTGAGGCACGCGATGTTCGACTCGTCTCTCACGAGGAACTGATGGGCCTAATGAATGAGTTTTGAGGCACGCGTTGTTCCACGAACTGATGGGCCTAATGAATGAGTTTTGAGGCACGCGTTGTTCTTACGAACTGATGGGCCTTAATGAATGAGTTTTGAGGCACGCGTTGTTCTCGTCTCCCACGAGGAACTGATGGGCCTAATGTATGAGTTTTGAGGCACGCGTTGTTCTCGTCTCCCACGAGGAACTGATGGGCCTAAATAATTTGCATACGACTTTGACAATATGTAATACATCACAACCAAACAATAGTTACATTCTAATTTAGTTCATATAATGGTATGGCACGAATTTGCATAATAGAATTAATTTAAGCGACACATGATACACCCCAAAACATGAATAAAAAGGGGAGTTTGTAAGAATTCACTCACATTGGGTGCGTTCGGTTGATGAGGTTGAATGCACGCGAAATGGTGTTAACCACGAGTGAAATTAATCCTAGATAAATCGCATAATGGTTCGGTAAGTAAACGGGTTTTATGAATCTATTTTAGTAGGATTGTTGGGTGTATTTTTTGTGAGTTTGAGGCTATTTTCTAACCTTAAAAATGTTATTTTTAAGTATTTATAATTGATTTTTAATTAAAATAATTAAATAAAAATAATAAAAAAAATATTTTATTTTTTTCTGCTACAGTGACATTGACTAGTTGACTTTGACTATCATTGACCGGTTCATAGGCATATTGTTGTGCGCCGGGTGAGGCTCGAACCCGAGACCTCCCGTACGCGTGCACGCAGCTCTACCAACTGAGCTACGTGTCTAACCCGTTATATATCCGATTTTAATTACATATATATATTAATTAGAATTAACAGAAATCCTTTATTATTAAAAACGAATTAAATCTCAGAACCGGTGTGCTCCACAGGTCTCGAACCCGGGACCTGTGGGTTAGCGGACACACACTCCACCGCTGGACTGTGTGTCACACTTGATTATAAACTCAGATATCAATATACTTAACATATACCGAAACACCCCGGTTCAGTTTTGTGAAAAAAAAGGATTTTTATCAAGGCGGCGTGTGAGGGACAATACTCGAACTCGTGACCTTAGCTTTAAAAGTGCACACAGTCCACCGCTGGACTGTGTGTCTAACCCGGTAATTATCTTGATTTTAATTACACTTAACCATTAATGAAACTTCGTCATCTTCACCGGTTTTAACCGGAAGTGGTGACTGACTGGTTCAAAATATTGATTCATGTTTCTTTAGCGTTTAATGATCATTTACAAACGAGATAAAAGTAAAAAGGAAAGGAATTAGGCGTGAAAAGTACCGATTGATTTTACTCTGTTTTCCGGCAGAACTCCGGCGACAGAACCCTTTTTCCGGCGACAAGTCTCTTGCAGCAGAGAGTCTTCCGAAAGGTTACAAAGGTTGTGGGTGACTTCGGTGAAGGTTTAGGGGGTTCCAGTAAGCTTAGAAATTACTGTTACGGTTTTCCGGCGGTATATCAAGTATTTCCGGCGATTGATTTTTCGCCGAGAAAAGGTGCGATTTGAATGTGAATGACTTCTGGCGAGTTGTGGTTGAATTTATAGGATAGTATTGAGATGAATGGGGTCTGAATTTGGTCTTAATTCGGAGTCATCCGTTCTCCGGCGGTTACAGCTGATGTCGCGGGTTCAGACGTCGGTTATAACCGTCGCAGGAGTTAAGTCTTCGGTTATTTTGAGCGATAACGTAAATAAACGGCGAAGTCGTCGGGATTTCCGACGACTGTTATTTTGGGCGCAATAATTTAACTTCTGAAATTGAATATTTGAATAAATTGTTTTCTGTTATTACCAGAAAATCAAAGTGGCGGAGCGGTTGTTCGGTTAAGAGATAAGTCTTTGGTTTGACCCGGTATAGACCCGAGTTCGAAACCCGGCATGGGTAAAACATTTTTATTTTGCTATTTTTGACAGATTTTCAAAAACTAAATACATATTCCCGCATAATAATTGATTACGGATCGTTTAAAATTATTTTGGGCATTTAATTCGCAACGAAAAATTTGACTGACTGTTCGGTTGATAAACGGAGCGGGTTTGGTAAATCCGTTTTTGACGGATGTTACATATGTTTTATGTGTGTTATACTTTTTTATGTTATGGTTACAATCGCTATCGCAACGCTCTCTCACGCACGAATTGCTAAATCGCACTATTATATCAATTATAACGCTTAATATAACTATCTAATAAGAACCGAATCGCCAAACGAACTCCTAACGCGAAATAATCGAACAAAACTTGACCAATAGGTCAAGTTCGGGCAAACTTGTACCTCACAAGTTCGCCCGAACTTGCCATGCCACCAGAATCCTTCAAAACCAACAAGTCCGCCTGGACTTGTCTTATTAACTCAGAAAAACAAGCAAGTTCACTCGAACTTGTAGCACGTTCGCCCGAATGATGTCTGCACACTCCATTCTCACCTCACCTATAAATACCCAGCTCCTCTCCTCATTTGAACTTGCTGCAAGTTCGCATGGAGCTCCCCAAAACCGAAACCCTTTGTTTTCTAAGTAAGATTCAACCTGTTTTCAAGCTACAACAACGTTTTACAACGATTTTGCACAAGGCGTTGCCTTCTTTTTCATCAAATCTCTTCTGTTTACAAAAATCTTCACCTTTTTATACAAAACTTCTGTTTTTCACTTAGATCTATGCTTAGATCTAAGAAAAACCTTTAAATCATCGATTTTTACACAATATTCTGACTAAATGACGTATGTTTCATTCACTTTGAAGTGGAACGAGGCGTTGTCAAGCAAGATCTCAGATCCGGAAGCACAAGGACGAAATCGTCACTTTACACAAGCTGGACTAACCCGTACGAACCATCAAGTTCGTCCGGATTAGCCCAAGTTTCTGTAAAATGGCTAAAACTCGCTCCCAAAAGACCTCTCCGGCCTAAGTTTTACTCAGTGGCTTAAGGTTGGAGGGATGGACACTCGATTTCCTCAGCAAACGACGCGAAAACGCACGATTTGGATGCCAAAACAGTTAGTTCGCTCGGAATAGAGTAAGTTCGCTCGAACTTGTCACCAGAATGGTGACCAAGTTCGCCCAAACTTGCCTTAAACCTCAACCAATCAGAAAAGTTCGCCCGAACTTGTCCAATTCTCAAAGGAATTAGGCATGTTCGCCCGAACTTGTATCACCCTTCATCAAACAGGACAAATTCACCCGAACTTGTCTAGTTTCTCAGGAAACATGACAAGTTCGCCCGAACTTGTAGCTTCAGTAAGTTTAGGTAATCAAGTTCGCCCGAACTTGTACCTCAGAGTACAAGTTCGCCCGAACTTGTCTACAGCTCCTTCAATCATTAACCGTTTCAGCATTTCAGAAGACTGATGCACTTCTGTTCGCTTACAGGATGATCCGACGCTTTCCTCAACTCCTCTCAAATCCCGTCTCTCTCCTAAAACGCACCAACTGTGAGTATACTTGAAACCCTTTTAAGCTTAAACGCACTTTTGGGTGTCACATACGTTCCTATATCAAATCACATCACACAAATCAAACGCTTATTCGCAATCCCGCTTATACTTGACTATACGGGAAATCTACTTAATTGTATGTGTTACTTGATTGCTTGTACGCCACCCTTAACATGATAGTATACTAGAGGTTGACCCGCCACCCGGAGGCCCGGGGTTGTTAAGGCTCGCATTTTCATTTCTCATTTATTTTCTCTTTAGGATGTGCACACTTGTTCGCATGCCTCGATCAATCGAGGTTTGTTGGTTTACTTGAACTCGGTAGATACATAGTTCACAACTCTTACGTATGTCATTTGCTGTATGCTAAACACTTTTATATCTATTATGTACGCAAAACCTATATGCTCACCTTTACTTAATTGTATTGACGTTTTATTTTAACATATGTGGCAGGTTGAGGATATTTGCTATTGATGCTTACTCGTAGGTTTTCCTTTAGAAAAATCCTATAATAAATCTAGGGAAGATCGAATCGGATGTTATGTTTAAGAGATTGTTTCTAAGTATGTAATGATTGTTTGAGGATTATATGAGTTTAATAGTATGGGATATTGGAAGTTGAATATTGTCTCTTAAATAATTGTTATGGAATCTCTTGATCAATCTGATTCGCCTAGTGCCGCGCCCCGATGTTTTCGCCATTGGTTGGGGTGTGACAACACTGGCTTCACTAGAACCTGTATTAATCTCTCCTTACATATGGTGATTAGTCAGTGTAATAAGAGATATGGTCAAAGCGGCTAGACCATAGACAATTGAAGAAGCAGTAGAGCTTGCTAACACTCTGACAGATGGACTGATACGCACACGTGAAGAAAACCAGAAAAAGGATTTAGCCCAAAGGATTACCCAGGAACTACGTTCTGGTAATTCTTACTGAAAGAAAGGAGCAGGTCATCTTCTTCACCTTTCTGTAAGTTCTGTAAAATGAAACATTCAGGAAATGTCTGGTGTATTGCAATTTCTGCAAGATACCGGGAAATAAGGAAGAAGAATGTCGAAGGAAAAGTAACGCTAAAGTATGCTTCAACTGCGGAGAGGCATGCCATATCCGACCAAACTGCCTGAAACTAGCTACAACACCTAACAACAAGGCAAAGACAACTGAAAGACCCAAGAAGAATGCTATAGCCGTCATACTGACAGCCAAAGAAGCCGAGTTGATTCCTGATGTGATTACATGTACGTTTCTAGTTTATGATGTCTATGCTAAAGTATTATTTACTCTGGTGCAAACCAAAGTTTTATAAATACTACTTTCTGTCAATCTCAATCGACCTTTAACTAAACTTTGCCAAGAATGTACAGTGGAAACGGAAATTCTATCAACATAAGCGAAATCCTTCAAAAAAGAAAGATAGAATTTGTAGGTCATAAATTCACAGCTAACCTATTACCAATGAATCTAGCATGATTCGATGTCGTATTAGGAATGAATTGATTGGTAGCCAATCATGCGCGAATCTTGTGTGATCAAAATTCTGTTGAGATTTGTACACCAACAGGAGAAGTGATCACAATCCAGGTAGACAAGCCGACAACATCCACAAAATTCATCTATGTGATGAAAACTGCAAGCTACGCTCGAAAAGGAGGAATAGTGTATATAATCACTGCAAACATTAGCACTAAAGGAAAAGAATTAAAGGATATTTCTGTAATATCCGATTACTCAGATTTCTTCCTAGAAGAACTACCTGGACTCCCACCTAATCGCGAGGTTGAATTTAGAATTCACCTAATACCAGGAACTGCACCGATTGCCAAAGCACCCTACCGACTAGCGCCAACAGAAATGTTAGAATTGAAGAAGCAGCTAGACGAACAATTGGAAAAAGGTTTCATACAACCTAGCTCCTTGCCTTGGGGAGCACCTGTGTTATACGTCAAGAAGAAAAATGGATCGAGACGCATGTGTATTGACCACAAGAATTGAAAAAGGTTACGATTAAAAATCGGTACCCGCTACCAAAAATCGATGATTTATTCGATCAACTTCAAGGAGCTCGATACTTTTCAAAGATTGACTTACGTTCAGGATATCATCAATTAAAAGTACAGGAAGAAGACATTCCTAAGATCGCTTTCAGGACTAGATATGGTCATTATGAGCTTACAGTCATGCCATTCGGATTAACAAATGCTCGAGCTGCATTTATGGACATGATGAATATGATATGTAAACCATATCTGGATAAATTTGTAATTGTCTTCATAGACGATATACTTATTTATTCCAAGAGTAAGGAAGAGCATGCTGAACACTTACAGATACTTCTGACATTACTGAAAAAAGAAAAGCTTTATGCTAAATTCTCAAAAGTGAATTTTGGTTGCAAGAGGTAAAATTTCTTGGAAACTTAATTAATCATGAAGGAATTCATGTAGATCCTACAAAGATCGAGGCAATTACCAAATGGAAAGTCCCTAATTCACCAACGGAAGTAAGAAGTTTTCTTGGATTGGCATGATACTATAGACAGTTTATTCAAGATTTTTCTAGGATAGCCATTATTATAAGTTAACATGTAAATCAGTTAAGTTTGAATGGGGACCAAAACAGGAGGAAGCTTTTAAGATCCTAAAGCAAATACTAACTAATGCACCAATACTTTCTTTACCCGAAGGAACTTGATGTAGAGTAGTAATAGATAAGTAAGATCGATCACGTTATTCTGCGAATACCCGTGATGAACTTATCACAACCCCAAAATTCAACCTAAAGGGCACGGAATTTGAAGTGAAAAGTCATAATTTTCAAAACTGAAATCTGATCATTATCATCTCATAAGCAACATATAAATAGAGTCATAAATTTGAAACGGGTCCCAAAATACACTTGGGCCAAAAACTGGAACAAAACAAAAGTTGCCAAAAAGCCCACCCCTGTAGCCTAAGTTAGAGCCATTTAGTGAAGCTCCATTTGTCACGCGATCTTGGGCCTCCAAATATAACATGGCCCGCTCCTCCACACTTGGGCCCGCATTAGAACTAAAGATTTCATAGTATATTGTGGTGCATCAAAATTAGGATTTGGATTTGTGTTGATACAACCTCAGAAAGTGGTTGCTTTTGCCTCTAGACAACTAAAGAAGCATGGAGAAAACTACATAACGCATGATCTGTAGTTAGGAGCGATAATATTTGCCCTCAAGATTTGGAGACATTATCTTTACGGTAGTAAGTTTACTATCTTCACAGATCATAAAAGTTTAATATATATTTCCGAGCAAAAAGAATTAAACATGCGACAAAGACGCTGGATGGAAATCCTTAGTGATTATGATTGTGACATCCAAATATCACGAAGGGAAAGCTAATGTAGTAGCTAATGCTTTAAGTCGAAAGTATCATGAGAAGCCAAAAAGGGTACATGGTCTCAAATTAAATCTGCAGATAGATTTAATAGATTAATTAAACAATATCCAAGAAACAGCAATGAAGAATGATGCTGAAGGATTATCAAAGAATTAGTAAAAGGAACAAATGAAATTTGGAAATTCCATCAGAAAAGAATTTGGGTACCTATCCAGGGAAACTTACGAAACCAAATTTTAGAAGAAGCTCATATATCTAAGTATACGATGCATCCTGGAAGTGACAAAATGTATCAAGATCTAAAGAAAAATTTCTAGTGGATAGGAATGAAAAAGGACATAGCAAGTTATGTTTCTAAATAACTTGCCCACAAGTTAAAGCTGAACATCAAAAACCTTCAGGTTTACTTCAGCAATTGGAGATGCCAGTTTGGAAATGGTAACTGATAACAATGGACTTTGTTACCAAACCCAAGACGCGAAAAGGTAACGACACAATGTGGGTGATTATGGATAGATTAACGAAATCTGCACATTTCTTACCAAGGAAGGAAACTTTCAGTATGGAACGATTAGCTAAGCTGTATGTAGATGAAATAGTCTCACAACATGGAATCCCTTTATTTATTGTGTCCGATAGAGATAGTCATTTTACTTCTCATTTCTGGACAAGTTTTCAAAAAGCTATGGGAACTCGATTAAATCTAAGTACAGCTTATCACCCTCAAACAGATGGACAAAGTGAAAGGACGATTCAGACTCTGGAAGACATGCTTAGAGCCTGTATGATAGACTTTGGAGGAAGTTGGGACGATCATTTTCCATTAATAGAATTCTCTTACAACAATAGTTATCATACAAGCATTAATTTTGCACCGTTTGAAACACTCTACGGACGAAAATGCCAAACACCTGTATGTTGGGCAGAAATTGGAGAAAAGCAACTATTAGGGCATGAGATTGTACAAGAAACAATTAACAAAATAATTCAAGTCAAGGAAAGACTGAAAACGGTCCAAGATCGTCAAAAGAGTTATGCAGATAATTGTTGAAAACCATTAGAATTTCAAGTCGGAGATAAAGTATTGCTAAAAGTTTCACCTTGGAAAAGAGTCGTTGTAACAACCCGCACTTACGCGCTTGTTACTCTCGTTATGCCTAGCACCAGAGATTCAGATCATAATGTGAAACTGTATCGCTTACTACGCTACATCGCATACTTCCGCACGGCATCGTTTATTTCACACGATGCATCGCACTTCACGACACTTTCCCTTACAACACCTTCGCTTATACTATGATAATTGCGTGATGTTCTCGAGACTACTCGCTCGCTTACACACCAATGCAACACCCACAAAACTTGGGAACTAAAACGTGTTTTATCTAGCTTAAACGCTTAATACTTAAAATGCTCTCCGCAACGCAAACTTAAAACACGGTTATCCACGTTATCTATGTTATATATATATATATATATATATATATATATATATATATACATATGCTCGCTTAAACGCTCACTCGCTAAACATACTTTAACGCTTTATTATGTGACACAACACTTAACGCATCGCTAGAACGACTTAACATACTTAAACTAACTAATACGAACGAAATCATCGAACGAAAGCAGCCAACACGTGAAACTAGACTCACTCGTACGAGTCACCACTCGCACGAGTGAAGTCTGGCTCGCACCAAACTCCTTGCTCGCACCAAAGACCACTCGCATGAAGGATCACTCGTGCGAGGGCTCACTCGCACCAACCCACACATGTTCCTCTTCTCCTATAAATACCACACTTAGCACACGCACTCCCACTTGCTGACACTCGCACAAGGAAACCTCCTCACTCGCACAATGATTTTACACGAGTTTATCTCAGATTTCATCTAAACTCCTCTGTTACGAAAACCTTCATCATTTTTTTTATAAAACCATCTGTTTTTACCTCGGATTCACACTTAAACGAGCATGTTTGAGTTAGCGTTGGCTTCTCAAGACTATAAACCTTGTTTTTTCAAACTCACCAAGTGTAGATTCCGAGAAAACTGTTTAAAAACTCGATTTTTACACAAAAACGGACAAAACCGACATATGTTTCGTTCACTGCATAAGTGGGACAAAGCGGTGTCTAAACCGTCATGAAAAGGACTCGAAATCACATCCGATTCAGGCGAAAACTCAGTTCCGGTTGCACAAAGATGCAAGAATAGTCACTTGTGCAAGTTGGACTGGCTAGCACAAACCACTTCGTGTTCTTACAACCCAGTCTAAGTTTCCACGAGAGACTCAGTCCCTCTAAAGACCTCTCCGAATCTGGGTTCGATCAGTGGCCTAAGGTTGGAGGGATGAACACTCGATTTCCCAAAGACAGACGCGAAAAAACGCTCGATTTTGGACAACGAAAACAAGTCACTCGCACGAGCACTTGCTCGTACGAAGGATGACTCGCACGAGGGTGATGCCTCGTACAAGGCATGGCTCGCACGAGGGTGACGCCTCGTGCGAGTGACGCCTCGTGCAACCAACTGGTTTGCTCCGCACCACTCTCCGTTCAACCGTTCAGCACTATGGAAGACTGATGCACTTATGTTTCCACATGCAGGCTGACCCGACGCTCTCCTCACCCATCTCGCTCGTGACTTGCTGTTTTAAGCACTCACTGTGAGTATACTTGACCCCCTTTTCTCTTTAAACGCACTTTTTGGGTGTAACATACGTTCATAACAAACACACTACATGCGCTAAACTAATTTCTCACACGTGAATATCTGTTATACATATTTACACGTGATGCTTGATACATATATGCTAGGACTTTTACTTGTTAATTTTCCACCTTAGCTAGTATACTATACTTTGGCTCGCACCCGACGGGGTCTTGTTAAGGGCTTCACACCTCTCCTTCGCTGCTACACGGGACTTAGCATGTGTAATTGTCGAAATTAGTTTATATGTTGTGTTGTATCATGTTTATGTATGTGGAAATTCGTGACACTTTTATCTACTCTACTATCATATCAAAACACGTATGCTAGCCAATACATTTTTGTATTGACATTATTTTAACGTATGTTGCAGGTTAAACGCGGGTTATCTTGAATCCAGATTAGGCTATCCTAGATACACGCCTAGACTATTATCTATCAAATGTCTTTCATATTTGAACAATTTGTACTTGGTTTGTATGAGATTAGTCTACCATGAAATGAAATTAACTAATATTGTCGCAATTTAGTCGTTGTGGAATCTCTCGAGCAATCTCGTCGCTTAGTGTCGTATCCCCATGTTTCTGCCATCGGTTGGGTGTGACAGTCGTCAGATTTGGTAAAAGAGGAAAGTTAAGGCCAAGGTATGTTGGACCTTTTGAAATTATCAAACGCATAGGACCAGTAGCTTATCAGCTATAGTTACCTAAAGAAATGACAGGAGTTCATGATGTATTTCATGTATGTAATATGAGGAAATGTTTAGCTAATGAGTCTTTAATGGTACCTCTTCAAGATATAGAGGTAAGTGAAAAATTAAAATTTGTTGAGAAACCTCTCCAAATCGTAGATAGAAAGATTAAGAATCTCAGACATAAAAGATTGATTCTGGTCAAAGTAAAATAGGATTCGAAACAAGGACTAGAAAATACTTGGGAATTAGAATCAGAGATGAAACGGAAATACCCATACTTGTTTCAGTGAATCTCGATGACGAGATTTTAAACAAGGAGGGGAGGATGTAACAACTCCCAAAATATCATAAGCGAAACACCGGACACGCACGACAAGACCCAGCGTGAAGCAAAAAAAATTAAAAAAATGGACCTCCCTGGCGCCAAGCGAGAGAATCCTGGATTCTCTCGCGACGCGCAGGAGAATACCAGATTACGTGCACAGTTTCGCGAGTGGCAAAGCTATACCAACGATGAGGCTGACCTAGCCCTAGGTAGGTCCTGCCGCGCCACGCGAGGGGTTCCCCTGAATCTGGCGCGACGTTCGGGGGAAACCCAGTAGACCTATATAAGGAGCAGTGTGGGACTGAAGTTTGTGCACCTGTTCGATCAAATTTTGACGAACTTACTCTCTCATATCTCTGTTTTCTTGTACTACAACCCTAAAACCCTAAACTTGAGAAACCTTGCTCTGTTGTAAGTGTTTTAACCCTAGTCACTGATTCGATACCCTCTCCGATTGATCTAAAACCCAGCAACGGATGCCAAAGTATTGCCTGTATATAAGGCTATACTTTGTAAACTACGTTGGGGTTTTGTCTCATGATGTATCGTTAAAGTTTAAGTTCGGTTATTGCACTAACACGTGTTGCATTGAAATGTCATTAGGAACTCAAGATTAACACAAGGAAGCTCTATGATAAGAACCCTAAAACTACAAAGTGAGTCATTCTTTCTTTTTACCAAATGCTTTACAAAATCCTAAAATGTTTTACCAGTTGTAATTTACAGTGATTAAATTTTTGTATTATGAAATTACTGCCGATATGTGAGGTTTTGTATACAGTACTTGATAATCTTTACTATTGGACGAAAGTTAGCCAATGAGCATCGTCACATCCGAATTGCCACCGTATGACAAATACTAATTGAGTATTTGATAGATAAAAACAATATAATCACCCTTAATACTGTAAAATATAACAATGTATCTTTTTATAAAAATTAAATGAACTTACCAGTATTTTTTGACTGACAAAATGCTTTTAAACGCGTTTCAGGTAACCTACTATGAACGTAATAGAAGCCTGAAATGGAGCACTGAAGGCTTAAATAAAGTGGCTATGATTACCTGAATAAAAGAAGAAATTTATGTTTTGTCAATTAGGGTTTATCCCTATAAAAAAACATTTGAATAGAATATGGGTTTTACCTATTTGTTTAATATTAAACTTTGGTGATTTACAAACTCTGAAATATATTTCCTAATTATGATCCTGATGATAAATTCCGCTGCCAATTTAATAAACACTGATACCACGTGTAACTGGCTCACGGCTCCCGCCCAGGATGTGGTCGGGGGTTGTGACACAGCCAGAGGCGGACGTGGGTTAAGTCGTGGAGGGCGAGTGCTCCCCTTGAAAAAAGTTAGTGTAACTTTTAAACAAAAATCCGGATTGCATCCCTAAAAAAAATTGAAATCGCACCCTAATGAAGAAGATGTGAAGCCAAAGAAGAAAAAAGTAAAAAAAAGGTGTTAACCTGAAGTTGCAGGTAGAGTTGTGAAAGAGATTAACATTAAAATGAAGAAGATGAAGTGTTTTAAACCTATAACTCCCGTCTTTAATTAATATATAATATTTTATTTCCTTTTCCAAAGCTAGACATTGGTGATTGGTGTACAGACATGTAATCAAAAAACATTTTACTTATTTAATTTTCAAATAAATAAATATGAAAAACTCATGAACTATATTTTAGCTTCTTTAGCTACTTCTTTATCCATATATCTATTTTATTAGTCTATTTGATTTGTTTTGTGTACAGATCGATTTGGTGAATATATCATTTAATTATTCTTTATCTTCTTTTTCTTTTTGTTGTTCACGCAAAAGATGACACTTTTCTAATTATTTTTAAAAATGCAAGCAACCTAAATTATGCTTTCTCAATTTAATTTATAAATTATGCTTTCTCAATTTGATTTATTGTTGGTTTTGCTAATTAAATAGTTGTATTAAATTTATTGTATATAAACTTTGGTTAAAAAGCATCTGTAAAAGAGATAGTGAAAAAAATATTAAAAGGATAACAATAGTGTAAGTATAAGCAATTAGTTTGATGTTTAATATGGTTTGAATTTCAAAGATACCCAGACCCGACCCCGACCCGGTCCGGCCCGAATCGGACCGACTTTTTTTATAATACTTAGTGGTAGACAATCAACTACTACAAAATTCCGCCACCCATGAAAAGTATTTATGGGTAAGTCACTGGTCCGTCCCTAGTAAAGCTTCGCCCCTGGTTGCAACACTTGTTTTTGTTCAGAATTTGATAAAAGAGCAGATAGAACTGTGATGCAGTGTATTTAAAAGTATAACTGCTGATTCTTTTCATTTTTCTTAGGTTTGATCTTCTCTTCAGTAAGCTTGTAGTTTACACAAAAAATTGTGCTTGGTGATCTTCTTGTTTGCTAACTGTCCTTGGTGTACTTAATATAATTGTCTATGATTATGCTGTGCCTATAAGGTGGGGAACACGAGGCAAATTAGAAAGATTAATAAGAAGGTATCCATGAGCACCGTAAGTGCATAATTTGATACGTGGAATCAGCATCAAGACATGCCTTGAAGTTCTTTACGGTTTATCAGTATTTAAAATAATATAAAAAAGATAGCCATTTTTTGAACCCACAGAAAGGCAAATTTGTTAGGTTAGTGAATATAAGAACAATATGCGTAGAGAACCCTAGCATGATATGGCTGATTAAAATAATAGAGAGTATATTTTTTTTTTGGTAAAATAATTAGTATGTAGGCTGGAATACAAGAACCAGTGCCTAATGTTTTGCTTCATAGTGAATATAAAAATTATCAAGATCTTTCTGGTGAGAACGAAAATGCTATCCATCTTCCACAAAGACAAAACTACTCTATTCATCATCTTCCAGGCAATAAAACTCATTATAAGCTTCTAGAAGATTTGTAGTATTTCTAATTACCAAACTATGTCAATATATACAGTATAAGGTTTATTACAAAGGGTGTTAACGTATAAAATCTTAAAGGATTTTACAGAGTGTGTAAGATTAATTTTTCTTTATGCGTAAATTCCATTTGTTATATGATTCATGCATTATATATCATGTGTAATTGTAGTTTCCTTCATGCGTTATTTTCAGTTATTATTTACTTGATGCGTAATTTTGAAAACCTTGATGTTAAAAGTCCTTCATACACTAATTTACCCTCAACATATATTTCACCTTTTTAATAACGAAAGGAAACTTGGAAAAAATAAATGGAAAAAAAAGATATACAATGGTTTTCAATAAAATAAAATTAAATTAAATTAAAATATAAAAAAAACTCTTCCGTCAATAATGGATGTTCAAATGAATGTTTAATGAACTATAGTCCGTTGGTTTATTCTTAATTTAACTTACATTCCTACCCCTTTATTTTTAACTAATTTGTTAAGTGTCCCTCAACTTTTTTTAGTTTTTTTAAGAACAACTTTGTAACAACTCGTAATATTGTTGTTATTGTTTTATTCTATTTCCGTGTATTTCTTTATACCGATCGTTGTACTCCGAGATTTGATTATGGGAAGTTTATGTTAAGATAATTATATATTGTCACATCAATATCACATCTAATCGCTTATTAAATGCTAAGTCAACGCAATCACAAGTAACTGTGTTACTTTAATAAACCGAGTGTGTTGTCGTACAATAACCACTTGTGTCATCGCATCGATTATCTCATCGCATCGCAAAACGCAGTTAATTATATGGAATTATGTTTTATATGTGTTATTTTTTTTATGTTATGGTTTACTATCACTAAAACGCTTGCACACCCACGTAACTCGCTCTCTCAAATTCAATAATAAAATAATGCTTAACACTTCGCTAAGACGCTTAATATAACTATCTAATACGAACCAAATCGCCAAACGGACACTTAACGCGAAAATAACGAACAAAACTTCGCCTTTTGGCCAAGTTCGCCCGAACTTGGTTACACCAAGTTCGCCCGAACTTGTTCAGGCCATCAGAACCCCAAATTTACAGCAAGTTCGCTCGAACTTGCACCTTCCAAGGCTGAACTGGCCAAGTTCGCTTGGAAAGTGACAAGTTCGGCCGAACTTGATCACTTGTACTCTCAAATCCTCTCCTCCTATAAATACTCAGCTCCTCTCCTCATTTGAACTTGCTGCAAGTTCGCCAGAAACCTCCCAAAACCAAAAACCTTTGATTTCCAAGTAAGAATCAACCCGTTTTCAAGCTACAACAACGTTTTTCCTAAAAGAGTGTTGGTGGAAAAAAGATTTATCAAAATGGGTGATTTGAAAAATAATTACCAAAATGGGTGTTTTTCTATGTTTTTTTTTATTTTTAACTAATCGATTTTACTTCTTCTATTTTTATTTAATCAACCTATCACATTTATATTCATTTCTTCGATCTCATTATATAGATCTTTAACTAACTTATTAATTATTATATTTTTTTTATATAATGAAACCCACGTTAAAATAAATTGAAATCGTTGAATTCATTTAATTTTTAAATGCTAATACCTCTCATTTACTATTCTAATATAATATTTTTAAGGGTAATTTTTCATATTACCGATATCATCAAAACTCCTCTGTATACGAAAATCTTCATCTTTTTATGCAAAACTTCTGTTTTTCACTTAGATCTATACTTAGATCTAAGTAAAACCTTTTTAAACCTCGATTTTCACACAAAATACGGATTAATGACGTATGTTCTGTTCCCTTTGAAGTGGAACGAGGCGTTGTCAAGCAAAATCTCAGATCCGGAAGCACAAGTACGAAATCGTCACTTTGCACAAACTGGACTAACCCATTCGAACCTGCAAGTTTGCCCGGATTAGTCCGAGTTTCTATAAAATGGCTAAAACTTTCTCCAAAAGACCTCTCCAGCATAGGTTTTGCTTAGTAGCCTAAGGTTGGAGGGATGGACACTCGATTTCCTCCGCAAACGACGCGAAAACGCACGAATGGGTGACCAAAATAGTCAAGTTCGCTCGAACTTGTCACCAGAATGGTGACCAAGTTCGCCCGAACTTGCCTAAAACCTCAACAATTCAGACAAGTTCGTCCGAACTTGTATCAAACCTCAACAAATAGGGCAAGTTCGCTCGAACTTGTCCAGTTTCTCAGGAAACTAGACAAGTTCACCCGAACTTGTACCTCTAGAAAGTCAAACAGTCAAGTTCGCCCGAACTTGTACTAAATCCAGGAGATTTGGTACAACTTCGCCCGAACTTGTCTACTATTCCTTCAACCGATAACCGTTTCAGCATTTCGAAAGACTGATGCAATTCTGTTCGCTTACAGGCTGATCCAGCGCTCACCTCAACTCACCTCAGATCCTGTATCTCTCTTTAATCGCACCGACTTTGAGTATACTTTGTCACACCCCGACCCGCAGCGGAATAAGAGTCGGGGCATAATTGGGTTATCACCAAAGCTCATGATGTTTACTAATATGTTTCATATTTATTAAATTCAAAATTTACAACTTCAATATTCCAAACAAGTTCATACAATTACAAGGAAAAAGTAACTAAATAACAATCCAAAGCCTAAACCGATTTATTCTTCTAAGCCGTCCTATATGTTTCTTGCTGCAACTGGATCACCTGTATCATGTGTAAAAATGGGGGTTTTTGGGTCAACAAAAGTGGGCGAGTGAACCTTGTTAGAAAACATTTATTATTGATTTCTTGTTATATTTAATATGGAAAAATTGTGCAATAATCATATGTGAGCAAACGTAAATAAACATACAATAACAAACCACCTTGCATGAGTATATGACATGAATGATAATGTATATGTTGGCAACGTCACGTTCCGCTCATAGGTAATGGGGAACGGACGGCCTATGATGATGTATGTGCGATCAACGCTCAATCAAACGGAGCCGATCGTATGTTGGCAACGCCTCGTTCACGTTCATAGGTAATGGGGAACGGTTCCGCTCATAGGTAATGGGGAACAGACGGCATATGATGATGTATGTACTGAAAATGATAAATTTAATCTAAACATTAACCACACAAACAGTTGATACATATTGAATACACATTTGATCATGGATATGATGGATGCACAAGTGTTTAAATGTAATAAATAATAAGACACATGATACACCCCAAAAAGTGATTAAAACGGGAATTTGTAGAGATTCACTCACATTGGGTGCGTTCGTTTGATGATGTTGAATGCGCACGATTTTAGAGGGTTGATCGACGAGGAATAACTAACCTAAATAATAACGAAAGGTACGGTAATAAGTGGATTTTATTAACAATTTTAATAGGATTTTTAGATATATTTTTGTGAGTTTAAGGTCATTTTCTAACTTTAAAAATATTATTTTTAAGTATTTTTAATTGATTTTTAAATTAAATAAATAAATAAAAATATAAAAAAAATGTTGAATTTTTGGGTTGACCGTTGACCATTGACTTTGACTGTTGACCGGTTCGGTCTTGTGTTTGTTTGCACTGAGTGAGGTTCGAACTTGTGACCTCCCGTACGCGTGCACGCAGCTCTACCAACTGAGCTACGTGTCTAACCCGAAATATTTCTATTTTTAATTATATTATATACTATTTAATTTATTTAAAATTCATTTATTTTAAAAAGGATTTTAATTATGTCGAACCGGTGCACATAACAGGTCTCGAACCCGGGACCTGTTGTTTAACGTTGCACACAGTCCACCGCTGGACTGTGTGTCTAACCTGGTTAAAATACTTGTTTTTATTTCTCTTATATACTAACTGAAAGGTTCCGTATTTGGGTTTTATAAAAAGGTTTGAATATTGTGACGAATCGGAACAAGGACAGACTCGAACTCGGTATCTCTATGTTTCAAATGCACACAGTCCACCGCTGGACTGTGTGTCTAACCCGAGATATAACCCGATTTATATTAACTATATACCCATCCTAAACTTCATCTTCTTCGTTAAAACAACCCAGACAATTGATATTCGACTGTTCTTGTTTAATTCAATTAACGAAACTTATAAATGATTGAAATGTAACGGATAGAGAAGGTTTTGGAAATAAATGTACCGGAAAGATGATTTTTCTCAGAACTCCGGCAAAGGTCGTCGGCTCTGTTTATGAATTCCGTCTGAGCGGACCAATTAACAGTTTTGATTAACTAATTGTGAAATTAAGTGACTAAACAAGAATTATCAGAGAGTTTAGATGCTCGTACCGATTCTCAGCGTGATTTCGGAATTTTCAGAGATTTTCCGGCGGTTGCAGATTATCCGGTATCGTCGTCTGGGACCGATTCTGATTGAAGGGTTTGAGTTAGTAAAAGTCTAACAATAGATAGAAGATGAAAGAATTGAGAAATTTACTGTTTCGATGAATGTCACGGTCTTCCGGCGAAAGTCCGGCGATATCAGATAGCGATTCCGACGATCAGAAATTAGAACGAAAGTGAAATTGAAGGTTCTGTGAGTGTTTCTGAGTTACGAGACAATGATATTACCGGTGTAAATTGGAAGTGAATGATTTCGGTTATCAAACTCGAAAATCATATGAATCGAAACATTGAAGACTGAATTGATTGAGAACGTGGGTTGGCATTGATTTATCGGTTATACTCAGGAACTCGCGATCACTCAAAAGTCCCTAGATGTTTGAAAGCCGATGAACGATTTCAGTTTTTTTTTGGTGCAAACAGATGAATTCACGGGTGCAACTTAAGTTTTATTTGATTCCTTAATTACACAAACGAGTCAAGTGGCGGAGTGGTGAATTGCTTGTGTGTTAAATGTGCCGGCTAACCCGGGTTCGAAACCCGGCAGCGACATTTATTTTTTTCTTCGACCGTTTTTATTGTTTATGAATTATAGTTTAAAATTATAATATATTTATTAATTATGTATTGTTTAAAATTAAAAAGAGCATTAAATGATCAACGAAAAATGTAACTGACTATTCGATTAATAAATGAAGCGGGTTTTGAAAACCCGTTTTTCGACGGATGTTACACTATCCCCTACTTTTAGAAATTTCGTCCCGAAATTTAAGTAGTAGTGGTAACAGGAAAAAGATGCGGGTATTTTTCGCGCATTGAGTCTTAACGTTCCCAAGTAAACTCAGGTCCTCGTTTCGACTCCCAGCGTACCCTAACAATTGGAATACGACTCCGTCTTAAACGTTTTTCTCCGAAGTCCATGATCTCTACTGGTCTTTCAATGAAGTGCATAGATTCATCGATCTGAATATCTTCTAGGGGAATATGGAGATTTTCACCAGTGAGACACTTCTTTAAGTTTGATACGTGGAATGTGGGGTGAATTCTGTTGAGTTCTTCTGGTAGGTCAAGCTTGTATGCTACAGGTCCTACTCTTTCGAGTATCTTTAAAGGTCCTACGTAGCGTGGTGCTAGCTTGACCTTCTGACCAAAACGAACTACTCCTTTCCACGGTGATACTTTTAAAAGTACATGATCACCAATGTTAAACTCCAAAGGCTTTCGTCGTTTGTTTGCATAACTCTTTTGACGACTTTGCGCCGCTAGAAGATTGTTTCGAATTTGATGGATCTTGTCTGTTGTTTCTTGAATCAATTCTGGACCGGTGATTTGAGCTTCTCCAATTTCGTGCCAACATACTGGAGATCGGCACTTACGACCATATAACGCTTCGAAAGGTGCCATGCCGATACTTGAATGATAGCTGTTGTTGTACGAAAATTCAACTAATGGTAGATGAGCGTCCCAATTTCCCTTGAAGTCTATGACACATGCTCGAAGCATGTCTTCAAGTGTTTGGATGGTGCGTTCAGATTGTCCATCAGTTTGAGGATGATAAGCGGTACTGAGGTCTAATCGTGTACCCAAAGCGGCTTGTACGGCTTGCCATGTTCGTGAAGTGAAACGACCATCACGATCTGAAATAATGCTTAACGGTACACCATGACGGCTTACGATCTCGCTGATGTAGATACGAGCTAACTTCTCGTTCTTGAAATCCTCGCGGATCGGGATGAAATGAGCTGATTTTGTAAGACGATCAATGATTACCCATATAGTGTCATACCCACTGGAGGTGCGAGGTAACCCGGTGATGAAGTCCATGGTTATGTTTTCCCACTTCCATACAAGTATTTCAGGTTGGACTAGAAGTCCTGAGGGTCTTTGATGTTCAGCTTTTACTTTGGAACATGTAAGGCACTTGGAAACAAAAACAGCGATATCCTTCTTCATGCCAGGCCACCAGTAGGTGTATCGAAGGTCTTGATACATCTTGTCGGCTCCTGGGGGTACAGAGTACCGTGTTTTGTGCGCCTCATTCATAAGGAAATCACGAAGGTTATTGTGATCGGGAATCCATATGCGATCTAGATAGTACAGAATACCGTCGGATTTAGTTTTGATTTTAAGTTCAGCTCCACAAGACAGCTCCTTGCGTACCTCGTTTTCCGTTACTGAAACATGTTGGGCTTCTCGGATTTGATCTTTGATGTCGGTTATGATTTGCGAACATAGAAGACGAGTGGAGTTCGCATAACCCTTTCGACTGAGCGCATCGGCCACCACGTTTGCCTTGCCAGGATGATACCGAATTTCACAGTCGTAGTCATTAAGAAGTTCGACCCATCTCCGTTGCCTCATGTTTAACTCCTTTTGGTTGAAGATATGTTGGAGGCTCTTGTGGTCAGTGTATATTTCACACTTGGTACCGTAGAGGTAATGTCTCCATATCTTAAGAGCGAACACAACGGCTTCAAGTTCTAGGTCATGGGTGGTGTAGTTCTTCTCATGAGTTTTGAGTTGTCTAGAAGCATAAGCTATCACCTTTCCTCTTTGCATCAGTACACAGCCTAGTCCTTGCCCTGACGCGTCGCAATAAACCACGAAGTCATCACAACCTTCAGGAAGTATGAGGATAGGTGCGTCACAGAGTTTTTGTTTAAGGGTTTGGAAAGCTTCTTCTTGTTTGGGTCCCCATATGAAGGGTTTTCCTTTATGTGTTAAAGCCGTGAGTGGTACAGCAATACGTGAGAAATTTGCAATGAAACGGCGATAATAACCAGCCAAACCAAGAAATGATCTTACTTCGGTAGGTGTACGTGGCGCTTGCCATTCTTGTACTGCTTTGATCTTTGAGGGGTCGACATGTATTCCCTTGTCATTGACGACATGTCCAAGGAATTGTACCTCTTTTAACCAAAATTCGCATTTGGAGAATTTGGCGTAGAGCTTTTCATTCCTTAAGAGCGTAAGGATGAGTCGAAGGTGTCATTCATGATCAGACTTAGACTTTGAGTAAATGAGGATGTCGTCGATGAAGACTATAACAAAGCGATCGAGATAGGGTTTGCAGACTCTGTTCATTAGATCCATGAAGACAGCTGGAGCGTTGGTTAGACCAAATGGCATGACCATGAATTCATAATGACCATAACGAGTTCGGAAGGCGGTCTTTGGGACATCTTCTTCATGTACTCTGAGTTGATGATAACCAGAACGAAGGTCGATTTTTGAAAAACAGGTGGCGCCTTGAAGTTGGTCAAGAAGATCATCGATGCGAGGTAATGGGTAGCGGTTCTTAACCGTTAACTTGTTGAGTTCTCTGTAGTCGGTACACATGCGAAACGTTCCATCTTTCTTCTTCACAAAAAGGACAGGTGCACCCCAAGGCAATGAGCTAGGACGTATGAATCCTTTGTCAGTCAGCTCTTGCAGTTGACTGGCTAGCTCTTGCATTTCGGATGGGGCTAACCTATAAGGAGATTTTGCAACTGTTGTAGCTCCAGGAATAAGATCAATGCGGAATTCGACTTCTCTCATGGGAGGAAGTCCTGAAATGTCGTCAGGAAAAACTTGCGGAAAATCTTTTACTACTGGGATGTCTTCAAGTTTCTTCTCCTTGATTCCCTTTTTGACGACATGAGTTAGGAATGCGACATAATTCTTGCGGAGATATTTTCGGGCTTGAAGACAGGACATTAATTTGAGTCCTTTCGAAGGGGTTTCTCCAAAGATTCGTAGAGTCTGACCGTTCGTAAGAGGAATGCGAATAAACTTTTCGCGGCATACAACTTCAGCATGATGTTGACTGAGCCATTCCATACCAATTATAATGTCGAAACTTCCCAATTTCATAGGTATGAGGTCAACTGGAAAATCGTGATCGTTTAGAGTGAGAGTACAATTGCGTATAATAGAGTTTAATGAGACCGGTTTTCCGTCAGCAACTTCTACCGTTATAGATTCCATGAGTTTATCACGAGTTTAGTTGAGGATAGGTTCAAATTCTAAGGACACAAAACTCTTATCCGCGCCAGTGTCAAATAACATGGATGTATAACTACCATTGATGAGAAACGCACCGTTAACCACATTGTTGTCAGCCCTAGCTTGATTGGCGTTGATGTTGAAAACTCTTCCTCTTGCAGGTGGAGGAGCTTGGTTAGCCTGGTTTACTGGATTAGCTTGAGCTTGGGCATGGATGATATTCACCAGGCGTGGACAGGTGTTCCTGAAGTGGTTCGGGTCTCCACAGTTGTAACAAGCCCGCATAGGTTGCACCATGGGATAGTTGGGTTGGTAGTAGGATTGGGCTACATGTTGGGCAGGTGGTAGGAGTAAAGGTTGTTGGGCTTGACCCACTATCTGATGGTGGGTTTGGGTTGAGGGCTGATGGCGGTTCGTTCGCTGAAGTACGCGACAGGTTTGAATGGTGTGACCTGCGCGGCCACAGCCGGTGCAATGTTGGCAGGGATGATCAGGAAAGTGATGGTATTGGCTACGGTTGCATTTTGGGTATGGGCCGGAGTATGGCTTTTTATATGGTGCAGGTGAGGGGGCAACTTGAGTGATGGGTGCAGCAAGGATAGGGAAATTTGTTTGTGTGACAGCAAAGTTTCCGGTGTTTCGTTTCCTCTTATTAGCAAACTTTGAGGAGGATGTGGAATGGTTTGAAGTTTGGCCCTCAATGGGGGCTTTCTTTTTCTCGTCCTTAAATTTGCCGTTACGAATACGATTCTCGGTAAGCTCGGTAGCTAGTTCCATAGCTGCTTCAAGTGTTGCAGGCGAAGTGCTTAGAACTGAATCTTGAATTTTCGAGGGGAGGCCTCGTTATATAGTGTTCGACTAAGCGGTATACTGGGGTGAACAAGTTGGGGATCATTTGGTTCAACTCTAGAAACCTTTTGTTGTAGGAAGTATGATCTCCCTCCTTTTGCTTCAACGAGTGAAATTCATCCTCTAACTTTTTGATCTCGCTTCTTGGACAGAAGCGTCTCGTCATGATTTCCCTTAACTCCTCCCATGTTAAGGCCATTGCATCTTCGATTCATCTCTTACTTTTTTCTGTATTCCACCAGGTAAGAGCTACTCCAAATAGTCTCCCGGTTGCGTAACGTACCTTGCGATCCTCGGACAATCGCAATTGAGGAAGGTGTTTTCCATTTCCTCAAACCAGTGGAGGAGAGCAGTGACACCTTCGGTCCCTTCAAATTTTGGGGGATCGCAAGACTTGAAGTGTTTGTATGAGCACTTTTTGGAGGGAGGGTTGTCGACGTTCTGGTCTTCTTGATGGGAGGATTGATGGGATTTGTGGCGAGAGCTTGTTGGACTTGAATTACGATGTCAGGAAGCACCGCGGCCATTTGTTTTGCGATTTGGGTGGCCAAGCGTTCGTTTGACCTTCCTGACCTTCAACCCCCACGTTGCTGCCTAGCCGACATCTACAGGAACATACATAAGAAGATTGTGAATTTAAGGAGTCTTTTTAGGTGTCATGTGTCTTAAAAAAATAAAAATAACATAAACATCAATAATGCAACTACATCCATAGGATGTCTTGGGTTTGCTCATGTTTGGGCCTCCAATGTCCCCCATACCATCGCCTGTATAGTCATGTGGGCCCCCATGACTATTGGCTTAGTAGGATTCACATTGGTGTTGGCGGTTTAACACTCGCATTACCCGAATGAAAACCATGAAATATGTTTGCGAGATATATGGTCGGAGGGTGTCCAGGTGTAGACACAATGACAACTCAAAGTGGGGTTAGCTCACACGACGTTTGGTATAGCATGCTTTGGCCTAATAGGTCCTTCGTACTCTCATCGTTAGTCCCCAGGTAGGCAAACTGGTCCTTTATTTTGGATTTATACGAATGCCAAGCCTAGACAGGACGTTCCGACTACCGGTACTCGTACCCTTCCAGTTACTACATGCCCGTCATGGGAACTCACTTTGATGTGATTTGAAAATACAAAAATCGTTGCAAAAATCATGGAAATTGTGTGGTGTGTGCTCTCATGGATATGATATGTTATGAGAATATGATTCATGATAGGCATTTTATAATAATATGTACTTATGAACATGCTTGCATAACATTGAATGTAACAATAAACATAAAGCATATATACATCATGAATTTTGCATGTAACACACAAACAATTTAAAAAAATTCTAATCAACTATAGTATAGGCTCTAAGGGTCTAATAACCTATCCTATATCCCTATAGTCATGGCTCTGATACCAATCTGTCACACCCCGACCCGCAGCGGAATAAGAGTCGGGGCATAATTGGGTTATCACCAAAGCTCATGATGTTTACTAATATGTTTCATATTTATTAAATTCAAAATTTACAACTTCAATATTCCAAACAAGTTCACACAATTACAAGGAAAAGTAACTAAATAAACAATCCAAAGCCTAAACCGATTTATTCTTCTAAGCCGTCCTATATGTTTCTTGCTACAACTGAATCACCTGTATCATGTGTAAAAATGAGGGTTTTTGGGTCAACAAAAGTTGGCGAATGAACCTTGTTAGAAAACATTTATTATTGATTTCTTGTTATATTTAATATGGAAAAATTGTGCAATAATCATATGTGAGCAAACGTAAATAAACATACAATAACAAACCACCTTGCATGAGTATATGACATGAATGATAATGTATATATTGGCAACGTCACGTTCCGCTCATAGGTAATGGGGAACAGACGGCCTATGATGTATGTGCGATCAAGGCTCAATCAAACGGAGCCGATCGTATGTTGGCAACGCCTCGTTGACGCTCATAGGTAATGGGGAACGGTTCCGCTCATAGGTAATGGGGAACAGACGGCCTATGATGATGTATGTACTGAAAATGATAAATTTAATCTAAACATTAACCACACAAACAGTTTATACATATTGAATACACATTTGATCATGGATATGATGGATGCACAAGTGTTTAAATGTAATAAATAATAAGACACATGATACACCCCAAAAAGTGATTAAAACGGGGAATTTGTAGAGATTCACTCACATTGGGTTCGTTCGTTTGATGATGTTGAATGCGCACGAGTTTAGAGGGTTGATCGACGAGGAATAACTAACCTAAATAATAACGAAAAGGTACGGTAAATAAGTGGATTTTATTAACAATTTTAATAGGATTTTTAGATATATTTTTGTGAGTTTAAGGTCATTTTCTAACTTTAAAAATATTATTTTTAAGTATTTTTAATTGATTTTTAAATTAAATAAATAAATAAAAATAAAAAAAAAATGTTGACTTTTTGCGTTGACCGTTGACCGTTGACCATTGACTTTGACTGTTGACCGGTTCGGTCTTGTGTTTGTTTGCACTGAGTGAGGTTCGAACTTGTGACCTCCCGTACGCGTGCACGCAGCTCTACCAACTGAGCTACGTGTCTAACCCGAAATATTTCTGTTTTTAATTATATTTATATACTATTTAATTTATTCAAAATTCATTTATTTTAAAAAGGATTTTAATTATGTCGAACCGGTGCACATAACAGGTCTCGAACCCGGGACCTGTTGTTTAACGTTGCACACAGTCCACCGCTAGACTGTGTGTCTAACCTGGTTAAAATACTTGTTTTTATTTCTCTTATATACTAACTGAAAGGTTCCGTATTTGGGTTTTATAAAAATGTTTGAATATTGTGACGAATCGGAACAAGGACATACTATGTTTCAAATTCACACAGTCCACCGCTGGACTGTGTGTCTAACCCGAGATATAACCCGATTTATATTAACTATATACCCATCCTAAACTTCATCTTCTTTGTTAAAACAACCCAGACAATTGATATTCGACTGTTCTTGTTTAATTCAATTAACGAAACTTATAAATGATTGAAATGTAACGGATATAGAAGGTTTTGGAAATGAATGTACCGGAAAGATGATTTTTCTCAGAACTCCGGCAAAGGTCGTCGGCTCTGTTTATGAATTCCGTCTGAACGGACCAATTAACAGTTTTGATTAACTAATTGTGAAATTAAGTGACTAAACAAGAATTATCAGAGAGTTTAGATGCTCGTACCGATTCTCAGCGTGATTTCGGAATTTTCAGAGATTTTCCGACGGTTGCAGATTATCCGGTATCGTCGTCTGGGACCGATTCTGATTGAAGGGTTTGAGTTAGTAAAAGTCTAACAATAGATAGAAGATGAAAGAATTGAGAAATTTACCATTTCGATGAATGTCACCGTTTTCCAGCGAAAGTCCGGCGATATCAGATAGCGATTCCGATGATCAGAAATTAGAGCGAAAGTGAAATTGAAGGTTCTGTGAGTGTTTCTGAGTTGCGAGACAATGATATTACCGGTGTAAATTGGAAGTGAATGATTTCGATTATCAAACTCGAAAATCATATGAATCGAAACATTGAAGACTTAATTGATTGAGAACGTGGGTTGGCATTGATTTATCGGTTATACTCAGGAACTCGCGATCACTCAAAAGTCCCTAGATGTTTGAAAGCCGATGAGCGGTTTCAGTTTTTTTTGGCGCAAACAGATGAATTCACGGGTGCAACTTAAGTTTTATTTGATTCCTTAATTACACAAACGAGTCAAGTAGCGGAGTGGTGAATTGCTTGTGTGTTAAATGTGCCGGCTGACCCGGGTTCGAAACCCGGCAGCGACATTTATTTTTTTCTTCGACCGTTTTTATTGTTTATGAATTATAGTTTATAAATTCTAATATATTTATTAATTATGTATTGTTTAAAATTAAAAAGAGCATTAAATGATCAACAAAAAATGTAACTGACTATTCGATTAATAAACAAAGCGGGTTTTGAAAACCCGTTTTTCGACGGATGTTACATACTTGAACCCCTTTGATGCTTAAGCGCACTTTTGGGTGTCACATATGTTCCTATATCAAATCACATCACACAAATCAAACGCTTAATCGCAACCCGCCTTTACATGACTATACGTGAAATCTGCTGAATTGTATGTGTTACTTGATTGCTTGTACGCCACTCTTAACATGATAGCTTGGTAGAGGTTGACCCGCCACCCGGAGGCCTGGGGTTGTTAAGGCTCGCATTTTTATTTCTCATTTATTTTCTCTTTAGGATGTGGACACTTGTTCGCATGCCTCGATCAATCACGGTTTGTTGGTTTACTTGAATCTAAGTAGATACATAGTTCACATCTCTTACGTATGTCATGCGGTGTATGCTAAACACTTTTATATCTATATTGTACGCAAACCTATATGCTCACATTTACTTAATTGTATTGACGTTTTATTTTAACATATATGGCAGGTTGAGGATATTTGCTATTGCTGCTTGGTTTAGGATTACCTTTAGAACTCATGTACTAAATCTAGGGAAGATCGAACTTGATATGTCTTAAGAGATATTATGTTTTGCAATAATTATTTGGGATTTTATTGTTTAATAGTATGGGATGTTGAATGTTTTAATATTATCGCTAAATAGTTGTTATGGAATTTCTCTTGAGACAATCTGGTTCGCCTAGTGCCACACCCTGATGTTTCCGCCATCGGTTGGGGTGTGACAGATTGGTATCAGAGCCACAACTATAGGAAAATTATGTAGAACTGCCATGTTTGACCTAGTCTATAGTTAGGACACCAAATCAGACCGTTACACATCAATTAAACGCTCGAAACCGATACGAAGAGACAAGTTCGCCCGAAGTTGGGGCAAGTTCGCTCGAAATTGGTCAAGTTTGCCCGAACTTGATCAAGTTTGCCGGACTTGACCAAGTTCGCACGAAGTTGTCTGTCCCCTCTCAAACTTAAAACAAGTTCACTCAAAGGTCAAGTTCGCCCGAAGACAGTCAACTTCGCCCGAACTTGATCTCATGCATTCAAACCGGACTTTTAAACTACGTATGCTTTTCCTAAAGCTATCACAATACACGTGAAGAACGCTCGTAACACACAAAACGAATGATCAAGTCAAGATTAGGTGTGAAAACCAAGAACTCTCGATAAGATCATTCACTCCGCGCATCCTCCATTGCACGGCATACCTTCGTTGAGTTAGGAGTAATATCCAAACCTCGACGAAAATCTCCATTTCTATCTAGTGGAACTCCCGATTTGGTCGGTGAGCATAACCACAACTAGGAATGAAGTTGTTAAGTTAGGGGTGAAACCCGCATCTTAATAACTAGTTCCACTCTTCGATTTTCAATGTCACCAAAGTCGCGATTACTTCGATGACTCGAAACACGACGTAACTGGAAGGATAAATGCCGTTAACCGTTGTACGGCGAGAGTATTTGGCTATTAGGCCAAATCGTGTGTCCGAACTCAGAGAATTCTCGAACCACTTTAGGTAGTCGCTGTCTCAAAACCCAGGACACTCCAAATTGATTTAAGCCTACAATCGCCGATTTTACGCATCATCGAGTTTATTATTATTTATGAGTTTTAATTTTGCGAATTTTTACGCCTTATCGATATCTCGATCTATCGCCTTTACGCTCTATCGAATTTTGCACTACTCGCACAGCTCTCGTAATCTAAAACGGCTAATTAATTCACCAACCAACTAATCGCGCAACTCCCCTACGCTTATGAGAGCATTCGTGCGTCATACGCGGTATTACTCGCTTATTACGTTTATATCTCGCTTCCCGAACACGCTACGCTTTACTTATAAGAAGGTGAATACGTGCAAAGTATATGCTTACATGAATTATGTGACTACGTGCTTACGTGCTTATGTGCTATGTGCTTATGTGCCTGTCACACCCCGACCCGCAGCGGAATAAAAGTCGGGGCATAATTGGGTTATCACCAAAGCTCATGATATTTACTAAGATGTTTCATATTTATTAAATTCAAATTACAAACTTATATATCCAAAAACAAAATTCATACAATTACAAAGGAAAATGAAACTATAAATTTATTCCAAAGCATAAGCTTGTTTATTCTTCTAGGCCATCCTAAGTGTTTCCTGTCTCGGCTGGATCACCTGTATCATGTGTAAAAACGGGGGAGATTTTGGGTCAACAAAAGTTGGCGAGTGAACCTTGATAAAACATTTTAACTAGTTTCTTGTTTCATTTATTAAAGGAAATTCGTGCATTAATCACATGTGAGCAAACATATATATGTACAATCACAAACCACTTTGGATGAGTATATGACATGAATGATGATGTATTTGAGATCAAGGCTCAATCAAACGGAGTCGATCTAACGAGGCTCCTGATGCTCAACCCGTATCCCACGGGGAACTGATGGGCCTAATGAAATGCGTGCACTGAAATGATAAAATTCAATCTACATATAATTCACACAACAATTGATACACATTTGATAACGGATATGATGTATGCACAAGTGTTTAAATAAAATAAAAGAATAGTACGACACATGATACACCCCAAAACATGATTAAAACGGGGAATTGGTAGAGATTCACTCACAGTGGATGCGTTTCTTGCTGACGATGAATGCGCACGAATTTATGATTTAATCAACGAGGGAAAACTAACCTAAATAATAACGAAATGATTCGACAAATAAATAAATTTTTATTTGAGATTATTATTTTTTTATTAGTGCTCTTTAATGAGATTTTTAGATTTATTTTTGTGAGTTTAATGCAAATTTTTAACTTTAAAAACCTTATTTTTAAGTATTTTTAAATAATTTTTCAATTTAATAAATAAATAAAAAGAAACAAAAATAAATAAAAATGGGTTGACTTTGTCAGGTTTGACCGGGTCTGACCGGTCAGACAGCATGTATTCCAGGCGGCGAGTGAGGTTCGAACTCGGGAACTCTCGTATACGTGCACGCAGCTCTACCAACTGAGCTACGTGTCTAACCCGAAATATTCTCTGTTTTAATTATATATACATACTAACTAACTTTAACCTTATTTAGTTTTTATTAAAAATGATTTAATATGGCCGAACCGGTTACAGAAACCCGGAATCGAACTCGGGACCTTCGGTTCGAGTGCACACAGCCCAACCAGTTAGGCTCTGTGTCTAATCTGTATAAACACTGGATTATATTAATTATATATATATGATGTGAATTGATCAGAATAAGTTTAAAAATGTTGATTTTATTTCAGAAAGTCGGAGACATGCGTGATTCGAACCCGGGACGTATGTTTTGTATTTGCACACAGTCCACCGTTGGACTGTGTGTCTAACCCGGTTAAATACCCGTTTTTATTTATATTAAAACACTAACTTAACTTCATCTTTTTCATCATTCAAAATCCCGACAGTGATCCCGGCCGAAAGAACTGATTTAACAGTTTTGATTATTGTGTTGAGCAATTAAATTACCAATCAAGAGATAGTAAGGAGGTTTAGACAATTATACCGTCTAGAGAACAACTGCGATTTTCTGATCAGTGATTCCGGCGATATTCCGGCGAGTGCGAAAATCTCCGGCGACGAGCTTTGGAAGGAATAAAGCTTCAGAAAGAGTGTGCGGTTCTGAGCGAAAAGTTTACAAGGAGTTTGGGTGGGTATTTATAAGGGGAACAGGCCGATTGGTTTCGAATTAGAGGTCAAGATTCGAGGTCAATGATTTCAAACGATTTTTGACTAAAATTGAATGTTAGGCAACGGTTATAACTGATGTCGAAATCAGTTTACGCGTTTCAGTCAAAGGGAAATGGCAACATTTGCGGAGTTTCGGTTTTTCCGGCGATTTCGAGTTCTGGGTGCGCGGACTTACAGGTTTTAACTTTCGGTTTTTACTATAAGTGTTATTTGTTTCAGTAACTGAACACAAACATGTGTGTGGCGGAGTGGTGTGGTGTGTGTATGTCTTCGCGGGAGACCCGGGTTCGAGACCCGGCTACCCTGTTTTATTTATTATTTACTTATTATTATTATTTATTAATTATGGTTTTTAAATTCTAAAATATTTATTAATTATGTATTATTTAAAATAATCTGAACAATAAATACGCAACGAACTTATAACTGAATATTTGATTATTAAATGAAGCGGGTTTTGAAACCCGTTTTTCGACGAATGTTACAGTATCCCCTACTTTTAGAAATTTTGTCCCAAAATTTAAGTAGTAGTGGTAACTGGAAAAAGATGCGGGTATTTTTCGCGCATTGAGTCGTCTCGTTCCCAAGTAAACTCGGGTCCTCGCTTTGACTCCCAACGTACCCTGACAATTGGAATACGACTTCGCCTTAAACGCTTCTCTCCGAAATCCATGATTTCTACTGGTCTTTCAACGAAGTGCATCGATTCATCGACTTGAATGTCTTCTAGAGGAATATGGAGGTTTTCATCGGCGAGGCACTTTTTCAAGTTTGATACGTGGAATGTGGGATGAATTCTGTTGAGCTCTTGTGGTAGGTCAAGCTTGTATGCCACAGGACCTACTCTTTCGAGTATCTTGAAAGGTCCTACGTAGCGTGGTGCTAGCTTGCCCTTCTGGCCAAAACGAACCACTCCCTTCCACGGTGATACTTTTAAAACTACCTGATCACCAATGTCAAATTCCAAGGGCTTTCGTCGTTTGTCAGCATAACTCTTTTGACGACTTTGAGCCGCTAGAAGATTGTTTTGAATTTGAAGGATCTTGTCGGTTGTTTCTTGAATTAATCTGGACCGGTGATTTGCGCTTCCCCAATTTCGTGCCAACATACTGTAGATCGGCACTTACGTCCATATAAAGCTTCGAAATGAGCCATGCCGATACTTGAATGATAGCTATTGTTGTACAAAAACTCGACTAACGGTAGGTGAGCGTCCCAGTTCCCTTTGAAGTCTATGACACATGCTCGAAGCATGTCTTCCAGGGTTTGGATGGTGCGTTCAGATTGACCGTCAGTTTGAGGGTGAAAGGCGGTGCTAAGGTCTAATCGTGTACCCAAAGAGGTTTGTACGGCTCGCCATGTTCGTGAAGTGAAACGACCATCACGGTCTGAAATGATGCTTAATGGTACACCATGACGGCTTACGATCTCGCTAATGTAGATACGAGCTAACTTCTCGTTCTTGAAGTCCTCGCGAATCGGAATGAAGTGAGATGACTTTGTAAGACGATCGATTATTACCCATATGGTGTCATACCCACTGGAGGTGCGAGGTAACCCGGTAATGAAATCCATGGTTATGTTTTCCCACTTCCATACAGGTATTTCGGGTTGGACCAGAAGTCCTGAAGGTCTTTGATGTTCAGCTTTTACTTTCGAACAGGTAAGGCACATGGAAACAAAAACAGCAATATCCTTTTTCATGCCAGGCCACCAGTAGGTGTATCGTAGGTCTTGATCATCTTGTCGGCTACTGGGTGTTCAGAGTATCGTGTTTTGTGCGCCTCATACATGAGGAAATCACGAAGGTTATCGCGATCAGGGATCCATGTGCGGTCTAAATAGTATAGAATACCGTCGGATTTGGTTTCGATTTTGAGTTCAGCTCCACATGACAGCTCATCGCGTACGTCATTTTCCGTTACAGAAACATGTTGAGCTGCCCGGATTCGATCTTTGATGTCGGTTATGATTTGCGAACATAGAAGACGAACGGAGTTCGCATAACCTTTTCGACTGAGCGCATCGGCCACCACGTTTGCCTTGCCAGGATGATACCGAATTTCACAGTCATAGTCATTGAGAAGTTTGACCCATCTTCGTTGCCTCATATTCAACTCTTTCTGGTTGAAGATATGTTGGAGACTCTTGTGGTCAGTGTATATTTCACACTTAGTACTGTAGAGGTAATGTCTCCATATCTTGAGAGCGAACACAACGGCTCCAAGTTCCAGGTCATGGGTGGTGTAATTTTTCTCATGAACTTTGAGTTACCTAGAGGCATAGGCTATCACTTTTCCTCTTTGCATCAATACACAACCTAGTCCTTGCCCTGACGCGTCGCAATAAACCACGAAGTCATCACAACCCTCAGGGAGTGTAAGTACAGGTGCGTCACAAAGCTTTTGCTTTAGAGTTTGGAAGGCCTCCTCTTGCTTAGGTCCCCAAATTAAGGTTTTCCTTTATGAGTCAAGGCCGTGAGTGGTACAGCAATACGGGAAAAATTGGCAATGAAGCGTCGATAGTAACCAGCCAAACCAAGAAACGACCTAACTTCGGTAGGGGTACGTGGCGCTTGCCATTCCTGTACTGCCTTGATTTTTGAAGGATCGACATGAATTCCCTTGTCATTGACGACATGTCCAAGGAATTGTACTTCTCCTAACCAGAATTTGCATTTTGAGAACTTAGTGTAAAGCTTTTCAGTCCTTAAGAGTGTAAGGATGAGTCGAAGGTGTCGCTCATGATCGGATTTAGACTTGGAGTAAATAAGGATGTCGTCGATGAAGACTATGATGAAACGGCCGAGGTAGGGTTTGCATACCCTATTCATTAAATCCATGAAGACAGCGGGGGCGTTGGTTAAACCGAATGGCATGACCATGAACTCGTAATGACCATAACGAGTCCGGAAGGCGGTTTTTGGGATATCTTCTTCGTGCACTCTGAGCTGATGATAACCAGAACGAAGGTCGATTTTTGAAAAGCAGGTGGCACCTTGAAGTTGGTCTAGGAGGTCATCAATGCGAGGCAATGGATAGCGATTTTTAACTGTTAACTTGTTGAGTTCTCTATAATCAATGCACATGCGAAACGTTCCATCTTTCTTCTTCACAAATAGGACAGGTGCACCCCAAGGCGATGAGCTAGGACGTATGAATCCTTTGTCAGTCAGCTCTTGCAGTTGACTGGCAAGCTCTTGCATTTCGGATGGGGCTATCCTATAAGGAGATTTTGCGACTAGTGTAGCGCCAGGTACAAGATCGATGCGAAATTCGACTTCTCTCACAGGAGGACGTCCTGAAATGTCGTCGGGAAAGACTTGTGGGAATTCCTTCACAATTGGGATATCTTCGAGTTTCCTCTCCTTGTTTCCCTTTTTGACGACGTGAGTTAGGAATGCGACATAGTTCTTGCGGAGATATCTTCGGGCTTGAAGGCAGGACATTAATTTGAGTCCTTTCGAAGGGGTTTCCCCAAAAATACGTAGTGTCTGACCGTCTGCAAGAGGAATGCGAATGAATTTTTCGTGGCACACCACTTCAGCGTGATGCTGGCTGAGCCAGTCCATACCGATTATAACATCGAAACTTTCCAACTTCATAGGAATAAGGTCAATTGAAAAATCCTGATCGTTTAGGGTAGGAGTACAATTGCGTATAATAGAATTTAATGAAACGGGCTTTCCGTCAACAACTTCCACCGTTAGAGATTCGATGAGATTAACACGAGGTTGGTCGAGGATAGATTCAAATTCTAAGGACACAAAGCTCTTATCCGCACCAGTATCGAATAATATGGATGCATAACTACCATTGATGAGAAACGTACCGTTGACCACGTTGTTGTCAGCCCTGGCTTGGTTGGCATTGATATTGAAAGCTCTCCCTCTGGAAGGTGGGGGAGCTTGGTTAGCTTGGTTTACCGGGTTTGCGTGAGCTTGGGCATGGATGATGTTCACTAGGCGTGGGCATGTGTTCCTGAAGTGGTTTGGTTCCCCACAGTTGAAACAAGCTCGCATGGGTTGCATCATGGGGTAGTTGGGTTGGTAGTAAGATTGGGCTGCGTGTTGTGCAGGTGGTAGAAGTAAGGGTTGTTGGGTTTGACCCACTATCTGATTTTGGGTTTGGGTTTGAGGTTGATTGCGGTTCATTCGTTGAAGGGTACGGCAGGTTTGGATGGTGTGACCTGCACGGCCACAGCTTATGCAATGTTGGCAGAGGTTTTCGGGAGGATGATGGTATTGACAGCGGTTGCACTTTGGGTGTGGGCCAGTGTATGGCTTTTTGAATGGTGCAGCTGGAGGAGCAATTTGGGTGATTGGTGCGGCAGTGATAGGAGAGTTGGTTTGAATGACAGCAAAATTCTTGCCATTTCGCTTCCTCTTACCAGCAAACTTCGAGGATGAGACGAGGTGGTTTGGAGTTGGGGTCTCAATGGGTGCTTTCTTTTTCTCATCTTTGAACTTTCCGTTTCGAATGCGATTTTCAGCGAGTTCTGTAGCTAACTCCATTGCGGCTTCAAGTGTTGCAGGCGATGTGCTGAAAACCGAATCTTGAATTTTCGAGGGGAGGCCTCGAATGTAGTGTGCAACTAGGCGGTACAAGGGGGTGAACAAATTTGGGATCATCTGGTTCAACTCGAGAAATCTCTTATTATATGAAGTGTGGTCTCCTTCCTTTTGTTTCAGTGCGTGGAATTCGTCTTCCAGCTTTTTGATTTCGCTTCTTGGACAGAAGCGTCTTGTCATGAGTTCCCTTAACTCTTCCCATGTTAAGGCCATGGCATCTTCAACTCCTCGCTTACCCTTTTCCGTGTTCCACCAGGTAAGGGCTACCCCAAACAGTCTTCCAGTTGCGTAACGTACCTTACGGTCCTCGGGACAATCACAATTTAGGAAAGTGTTTTCCATTTCTTCAAACCAGTGAAGGAGGGCGGTAACACCTTCGGTCCCTTCATATTTTGGGGGATCGCAGGATTTGAAGTGTTTGTAGGTGCACTTGGGGGTTTTGGAAGGAGGGTTGGCGATGCTCTGGTCTTCTTGATTGGGAGGGTTGATGGATTTGCGGTGAGAGCTTGTTGAACTTGAAGCACGATGTCAGGAAGCATTGCGGCCATTTGTTTAGCAATTTGTGTGGCCAAGCGTTCATTTGACCTTCCTGACTTTCTACCTCCACGTAATTGCCTAGCCGACATCTACAGGAACATATATAGGAAGATTGTGAGTTTAAAAATTTTCTAGGTGTCATGTGTCGTAAAAAGAATGAAAAACAACATAACTGACAATAATTTGACTACATCCATAGGATGTCTTGGGTTTGCTCATGTTTGGGCCTCCAAGTGTCCCCCATACCATTGCCTGTGTAGTCATGTGGGCCCCCATGACTATTGGGCTTGGTAGGATTCACATTGGTGTCGGCGGGTTAACCCTCGCACCACCCGAATGAAAATCGTAAAACATGATTGCGAGATGTATGGTAGGAGGGTGTCCAGGTGTAGACACAATGACAACTCAAAGTGGGGTTAGTTCACACGACGTTTGGTATAGCATGCTTTGGCCTAATAGGTCCTTCGTACTCTCATCGTTAGTCCCCAGGTAGGCAAACTGGTCCTTATTTTGGATTTATACGAATGCCAAGCCTATACAGGACGTTCCGACTACCGGTACTCGTACCCTTCCAGTTACTACATGCCCGTCGTGAGAACTCACTTTGATGTGATTTGAAAAAATATAAAATCATTGCAAAAATCATGGAAATCGTGAGGTGTGTGCTCTCATATATATGATATGTCATGAGGATATGAATTATGATGAGAATTGCATATTAACATGTACTTGTGAGCGTGCTTGCATAATATTGGGTGTGAAAATAAACATGAAACATATAAAATCATGAATTTTGCATGTAACGCACAAACAATTAAAATTTAATCAACTATAGTATAGGCTCTAAGGGTCTAATAACCTATCATATATCCCTATAGTCACAAGCTCTGATACCAATCTGTCACACCCAGACCCACAGCGGAATAAAAGTCGGGGCATAATTGGGTTATCACCAAAGCTCATGATATTTACTAAGATGTTTCATATTTATTAAATTCAAATTACAAACTTAAATATCCAAAAAAAAATTCATACAATTACAAAGGAAAATGAAACTACAAATTTATTCCAAAGCATAAGCTTGTTTATCTTCTAGGCCATCCTAAGTGTTTCCTGTCTCGGCTGGATCACCTGTATCATGTGTAAAAACGGGGAGATTTTGGGTCAACAAAAGTTGGCGAGTGAACCTTGATAAAACATTTTAACTAGTTTCTTGTTTCATTTATTAAAGGAAATTCGTGCATTAATCACATGTGAGCAAACATATATATGTAAACAATCACAAACCACTTTGGATGAGTATATGACATGAATGATGATGTATTTGAGATCAAGGCTCAATCAAACGGAGCCGATCTAACGAGGCTCCTGATGCTCAACCCGTATCCCACGGGGAACTGATGGGCCTAATGAAATGCGTGCACTGAAATGATAAAATTCAATCTACATATAATTCACACAACAATTGATACACATTTGATAACGGATAGGATGTATGCACAAGTGTTTAAATAAAATAAAAGAATAGTACGACACATGATACACCCCAAAACATGATTAAAACGGGGAATTGGTAGAGATTCACTCACAGTGGATGCGTTTCTTGATGACGATGAATGCGCACGAATTTATGATTCAACCGACGAGGGAAAACTAACCTAAATAATAACGAAATGATTCAACAAATAAATAAATTTTTATTTGAGATTACCATTTTTAATTAGTGCTCTTTAATGAGATTTTTATATTTATTTTGTGAGTTTAATGCAAATTTTTAACTTTAAAAACCTTATTTTTAAGTATTTTTAAATAATTTTTCAATTTAATAAATAAATAAAAAGAAACAAAAATAAATAAAAATGGGTTGACTTTGTCAGGTTTCACTGGGTCTGACCGGTCAGACAGCATGTATTCCAGGCGGCGAGTGAGGTTCGAACTCGGGACCTCTCGTATACGTGCACGCAGCTCTACCAACTGAGCTACGTGTCTAACCTGAAATATTCTTTGTTTTAATTATATATATAGACTAACTAACTTTAACCTTAATTAGTTTTTATAAAAAATGATTTAATATGGCCGAACCGGTTACAGAAACCCGGAATCGAACTCGGGACCTTTGGTTCGAGTGCACACAGCCCAACCAGTTGGGCTATGTGTCTAATCTGTATAAACACTGGATTATATTAATTATATATATGTGCTGTGAATTGATCTGAATAAGTTCAAAAATGTTGGTTTTATTTCAGAAAGTCGGAGACATGCGTGATTCGAACCCGGGACGTGTGTTTTGTATTTGCACACAGTCCACCGCTGGACTGTGTGTCTAACCCGGTTAAATACCCGTTTTTATTTATATTAAAACACTAACTTAACTTCATCTTTTTCATCATTCAAAATCCCGACAGTGATCCCGGCCGAAAGAACTGATTTAACAGTTTTGATTATTGTGTTGAGCAATTAAATTACCAATCAAGAGATAGTAAGGAGGTTTAGACAATTATACCGTCTAGAGAACAACTGCGATTTTATGATCAGTGATTCCGGCGATATTCCGGCGAGTGCGAAAATCTCCGGCGACGAGCTTTGGAAGGAATAAAGCTTCAGAAAGAGTGTGCGGTTCTGAGCGAAAAGTTTACAAGGAGTTTGGGTGGGTATTTATAACGGGAACAGGCCGATTGGTTTCGAATTAGAGGTCAAGATTCGCGGTCAATGATTTCAAACGGTTTTTGACTAAAATTGAATGTTAGGCAACGGTTTTAACTGATGTCGAAATCAGTTTACGCGTTTCAGTCAAAGGGAAATGGCAACATTTGCGGAGTTTCGGTTTTCCGGCGATTTCAAGTTCTGGGTGCGCGGACTTACAGGTTTTGACTTTCGGTTTTTACTATAAGTGTTATTTGTTTCAGTAACTGAACACAAACATGTGTGTGGCGGAGTGGTGTGGTGTGTGTGTCTTCGCGGGAGACCCGGGTTCGAGACCCGGCTACCCTGTTTTATTGATTATTTACTTATTATTATTTATTAATTATGGTTTTTAAATTCTAATATTTATTAATTATGTATTATTTAAAATAATCTGAACAATAAATACGCAACGAACTTATAACTAAATATTTGATTATTAAACGAAGCGGGTTTTGAAACCCGTTTTTCGAAGAATGTTACAGTGCCTACGTGTTTACTTGCCTACGTGTTTATGTGATTTTGTGTCTTACTTGAATAATAATAATACTAAAATTTTGAACATAAACCTATTATAATCGAATCTCATCCAATCAAATCCTTCATGTAGATAAAACAATAATGTGCCTACGTGTTTACTTGCCTACGTCTTCCATGGGATCTCACACAAGGAGGAACATCCAGCACAACAACGCTGACAAGCGTATCGCCTCGCTCGTGGCCAAGCAGATGGCCAAGGTGATCCCCCAGATTGTCAGCGAGATCCATGCTGTCAGCAGCAACTCATCCGTTGATTCCAAAACCGACACACCAAAGACTTCGTTCAGCTTCAAGTAATTCAAGGCGTGCGGACCTCTCACTTTCTCTGGCACGGAAGGACCAAGTGCTATGTTCTGTTGGTTCGATTCCAGCGAGGTCATGTTCCGCCAAAGCAGGTGTCCCGAAGCTCTGCGTACCATCAACGCTACCGGCGTGTTCCAATCGAGGGCACTTGATTGGTGGACCGCGGAGCGCAACAAGCGCGGAAACGATGAAGCTTACGGGCTCACTTGGGAGGAACTCAAGGAAATCATGGTGAAAGAATTATGTCCTCCTCATGAAGTTCAAAAGTTGGAGAATGAATTTTGGGACATTAAACAAGACGATCCCGACAACGCTGGTCTTATAGCCCGATTCAAGCAGTTAAGTATTATTTGTCCTGGTCAAGTGGATACTACTGACAAAGCAATCAAGAAATACATCCGTGCTCTGCCAGATTGAGTCACTGATTTTGTTCAAGCAGCGTGTCCTACCATCATTGAGGAAACCTATCAGCTAGCCACCGAAATCAATGACAAAAGGGTTTAGGCAGTTTACTTCAAGAGCAGCAAAGTCACGAACCAAGCTATCACCGAGCCGAGTGCTACCACCGAGCCACCTCGTGAATCTAAGTCTAGTCGCCGAGGTCGTAAGCGAGAGAACCCGAGCAAGAACTTTGCAGCTGTCGCACCTTTGAACTCTCAGCCGTTCCAAGCTGCTTCTTCAAACGCACCTCCTGCAAAGCGTGCGTACACTGGTCCTCACCCGTTGTGTTCGAAGTGTACCTATCATCACCCAGTTGGTGGCAACTGTCGTTTCAGCGCCAACTGTAACATCTACGGCCACTTTACTGTCAGTTGCCATAGTAGTCCTCGTCAGCCAGCTCCTCAAGCACCAGCAGCACTGCCAGCTCCACCTTGTGCTCCTCATACCAACCAACAGCAGCCCCAGCAGCAAGCACCAGTCTCGAAAGCACGTGCTTGCTACAAATGTGGTGATCCAAACCATTTTAGTAATGTCTGCCCACACAAAGCCGTGAAGCAAGAACAGCAGCCTCAGCCTTAGCAGCAGCCACCACCGCAACCGCAGCAGCAACAACCACATGCTACACGTGGAAGAGCCTTCAATCTCAATCACCGCCAGGCTCAGAACGACAACAATGTTGTAAATGGAATGTTCCTCGTTAATGGTATTTATGCTTCATAATTATTTGGGACTAGTGCTGATAATTGTTTTGTATCGTTAGAAATCGAATAAGTTTTGAAATGTAAACGCGCTAAACTCCCAAAGACTTTCGATGTTGAAGTCGCCACCAGAAGAAGCGTTACCGTTAACTCCGTCTTACGTGGTTGTTCTCTCGATCTCAACAACCACATATTCTCGATCAATCTCATACCTATGCAGTTAGGTAGCTTCGATATCATAGTAGGCATGGATTTTCTTCGTGAAAATCATGCTGAAGTTGTTTGTTTCAATAAAATGATTCGTATTCCTCTTCCTAACGGTGATCAACTCCATGTTACCGTGAAACTCCCTCAAAGACGTTTTTGCTTATATCATGTACTCAAGCGAGCAAGTATTTGCGAAAGCAATGCGTTGCTTTTCTAGCCCACACATGAACCCGGAGAAAGGGAAGAAAACCTGGAAAGACGTACCCGCTGTTTGTGAATTTCCTAAAGTTTTTCCCGATGATTTACCTAGTTTACCACCTACTCGTGATGTTGAATTCCGTATCGATTTAATTCCCGGTGCTACTCATGTTGCTAAAACTCCTTATCGCCTCGCACCATCCGAAATGCGCGAGCTATCTAGCCACCTTCAAGAGCTTCTTGATAAAGGTTTTATACGCCCAAGCACTTCGCCATGGGGCGCACCCGTCCTTTTTCATGAAAAAGAAGGATGGATCGTTCCGAATGTGCATCGATTATCGTGAACTTAACAAACTCACGATAAAGAACCGCTACCCTCTTCCCCGAATCAACGATTTGTTCGATCAGCTTCAAGGTGCTACTTGTTTTTCTAAGATCGATTTACGTTCCGGTTATCATCAGCTACGCATGTTGGAAGAAGATATTCCGAAAACCGCCTTTCGTACTCGTTATGGCCATTTCGAATTCGTGGTCACACCTTTTGGTCTCACAAATGCACCCACGGTCTTCATGGATTTGATGAACCGTGTGTGTAAAGCTTTCTTAGATCGTTTCATCATTGTGTTTATCGATGACATCCTTATCTACTCGAAGTCGAGAGACGAATACGCGTGACATCTTCGTTTAGTTCTCGAGCTTCTTCAAGGAAACCGCCTTTATGCCAAGTTCTCCAAGTGTGAATTCTGGCTTGAAGAAGTCCAATTCCTTGGTTATATTGTTAACAGTCAAGGAATTCATGTCGACGCCGCAAAGGTCGAAGCTGTAAAGAGTTGGATTACGCCAAAGAATGCATCTGATATCCGTTCTTTTCTTGGATTAGCGGTTACTACCGTCGATTCATCGCCGACTTTTCTAAAATCGTCGTTCCGCTTACCGCTTTAACTCATAAGGAAAAGCCTTTCGTTTGGGATTCCAAACAAGAGGAAGCCTTTCAAACTCTCAAGCGTATGCAACGCTCCTGTAATCGCTCTTCCCAACGGAAAAGACGATTTCGTTGTTTATTGCGATGCCTCAAACTTAGGTCTTGGTTGTGTTCTCATGCAACGAGACAAGGTTATCGCGTATGCGTCTCAACAACTCAAGATCCACGAGAAGAACTACACAACCCACAATCTCGAACTCGGCGCAGTTGTTTTTGCATTAAATATATGTCGACACTACCTTTACGGTACTAAGTGTACAATCTTCACTGACCATAGGAGCTTCAAGCATATCTTTAATAAAAAGGAACTGAACATGCGCCAACGCAGATGAGTTGAACTTCTCAACGATTACGATTGTGAGATACGCTACCATCCTGGCAAAGCAAACGTAGTAGCCGATGCTCTCAGCCGACGAAGCTATGTATATAGTGTTCGTGACTCTCAAGCTTTGAATAATCTCGAAATTCTGATTCGCCCCGCCCAATTTGCTTGTTTCAACGAGAATACCCTGCAAGAAGAAATGAAATGTGGTGCCGAAACCCAGATCGTAGTTAAACCAAATGGCATTTATTATTACCTCGATCGTATTTGGATTCCTAGCCGTGATAATCTCCGAGAATTGCTAATGACCGAATCTCATAGATCTCGATATTCCATTCATCCCAGAGCCGACAAGATGTACCAGGACCTTCGTCCTAAGTACTGGTGGTCGGCATGAAAAAGGATATCGCCTTATACGTCTCAAAATGCTTAACTTTCTCTAAAGTTAAAGCCGAGCATCAAAGGCCCTCTGGTTTGCTCGAACAACCCGAAATCCTGATGTGGAAGTGGGAGAGCATAGCCATGGACTTCGTTACGAAACTCCCTCACACCTCCTCTGGTCACGATAGCATTTGGGTTATCGTTGATCGTCTTACTAAATCCGCGCACTTTATTGCCATACGAGAAGACTTTAAGGTAGAACGATTAGCACGAATCTATACCGACGAAGTCATTTGTCGACACGGGACGCCTTATGACATCATCTCTGACCGCGATGGTCGCTTTAGCTCACGTCTCTGGGAGACTTTTCAATCCGCTCTCGGTACTACGCTTAATCTCAGTACCACTTTTCACCCTCAAACCGACGGTCAGACTGAGCGAACGATCCGCACCCTCGAAGACATGCTTCGTGCGTGCATCATAGATTTCGGTGGTAATTGGGATACACATTTACCTTTAATTAAATTCTCGTACAATAATAGTTATCATACCAGCATTCAAATGACTCCTTTTGAGGCACTGTATGGAAGAAAATGTCGATCGCCTATTGCATGGCATGAGATGGGAGAAGCACAAATCGCCGGTCCCGAGCTGATCCAAGAAATGACAGACAAAATTCTCCAAATCAGAGACCATCTCTTGAAAGCTCAGAGTCGTCAAAAGAGTTATGCCGATAAACGCCGTAAGCCCCTACAGTTCGAAGTGGGAGATCACGTTCTCTACCTGGGGACAAGCCCAACTTAACTGACATAAAAATGCCAAAACCTTAGCTAACATGAACATGTTAGAAACATTAGGATAACGGATGTATGATACGTCTACCATTATACTTAAGATCCTACATCTGGCCAACAACAATGAAATTGTCAGCCACTTAGCGTGTACTAGTCCCATTGCCTCGAACCATGCTTGGATAATCGTGCGCTACTTGTGGGGTGTTAAACCCCAATTCGTATGAAAGGTGAAAACCTTTAAACATTAGAAGGTATTAGATAACTTAAACATAGGAGAGAGTTGGCCAACCCCTTAGACCTCTGTTGATGCAAATGATGCCAAAGATTTATGTAAAAACTTAAAACTTGGTGAAAGTGGATGTTAAGTATCTTAATGCCCTTTTCTTATAGTAAACAAAATATATAAAGTACAGAAAATATTAAAGTAAAATGTTACCATTGTTAGGATCCAAAATCCATTAAGGATCCTTGATCCTTATTATATAAAATACTTCTTGAGATTGATAGCAGTCCAGGCCCTTGGTAGGAGATCACCTTCCATGGTTAATAGACAATATGCCCTCTTTCCAGCCTCTGCTTCTATCAGATAGTGGCCTTCCCACTTAGGTGTCAACTTGCCATCAGCTGGGTTAGTGGTGTTCGGAAATGCTTTCCTTAACTCCAAGTCTCCAACCTGAAATCTTTTGATCCTGACGTTCTTATTGTTTGCCCCAGCCATCCTTTGCTGATAGTTGGACATTCTTATTCTTGCTAGGTCTCTAAGCTCATCCACAATATCTAGGTCTTGCACTAGATTTACACTATTCACCCGAGGATCACAGGTGCTTGTTCTGGCTGTAGGAACCACCATTTTTGTAGGGATCACTGGCTTAGTTCCGAAAACTAGAGAAAATGTAGTTTAGCCTGTGGCATTCTTTGGAGTTGTTTGTCAACCCAAAGGACATATGGCAGCTCTTCACCCAACTGTCACAAAAAAGTAGCTCTATTCCCAATAAATTGGGATCCATTATCGCATATAGTTTCAGAGGGAATGCCAAATCTAGTAATAATGTTTCTTTTGATAAAGGATATAACTTCCTTCTCACTAACTTGAACAAAAGCTTCTGCCTCAATCCATTTGGAGAAGTAGTCGGTCATAGCAAGCATAAAGACTTTTCCGCCTGGTGCCTTTGGTGATTTGTCTACTAGATCCATTCCCCATTTCATAAATGACCAAGAAGAAATTATGGGATATAAAGGCTCCGCTGGCTGGTGCAGGATATTGTTGTGCCTTTGGCAAGCATCACACTTCCTTGAATAATCTACTTCGTCTTTCTTCATTGTGGGCCAGAAGTAACCTGTCCTAAGTATTCTAGAGAATAGTGCTTTGCCCCTGTATGATTTTCGTAGTCTCCTCCATGGAAATCCTTTAACACTTCTTGAATTTCAGGATCCTGAATGCATCATAAGTAAGGACCTACAAGAAACCTTTAATATATAGTGTTATGTATATAATAAACTGAGATAGCTTAGCCCTGAAGGCTCTAGGATTCTCTCTCCTATAGGGATTTCTCCATTTTGAATGAACTTCATAATCGGAAGGATCCATGATCCTAAATCCGAATGGGAATCATTGGATGCTGTTGTAATATCCTTTACTATCTCCATTACATCATGCTCCCCAATTGCAGTAAAGATGATGTGAATGATAGGTATCTTTATATCTTCAGGAATTTTCAGGTCTGTTCCTAGGTTCGCCAAAGCTTCTGCCACTGCATTTTCCGTTCTGGGTACCTGTGTTATGCTAAAAGAATCGAAAGAATTTGCCAGCTCTCTTTTACTATTTCTAAATATTTGATTAGTTTCTCACCTTTTACAATATATGAACCATTAAAATGGTTAGTAATTAGCAATGAATCTACATAAACTTGAACATACTTGTTAGGGGCTAAATTCTATTGAGTCTGGATCATTTATACTTAACCTGGATCACTTATCCTTAATAGATAGTGTAGGGACTATGAGGATTAAGGATCCTTATTCTTATATACGCTTACTAACAATTGCATGCAGGTCATGGACGAAATACAACTGACACTTATAGGCAAACACTCTCTAGAATTCAGTTGTATTGAGCTTCACCATCTTCGAAAGTTGTAATCTTTGTTATTCAATATACTCGATAGTGATAGTTTTCACTATCTGATGTTTTAATGCTGATGATCTACTAGTGATCAAGGGCTTTTCCTTGTATAAATCTCTGTGTTTATTGTTCTTAGCATTTCATATTTGATTATACATTTGTTCAACACATCAAGCACTCTACTCACATCAAAGTTTGGTTACATTATCCTTAATCAGATTTTTGACCAAAACAGTTTGGCACCCACCGAGGGGAAATTGGTGCTTCAATTGTAAAAGTTTCATTCATTTATATTCATTTCCATCAATCACATGGCCTCTCAGGAAAACTCACTTCAAGTGCCATGTCGGTAGTTACCTCGTCCCAAACCAATTTATCGTTGCCTCCTATCCCCCCTGCATGCCAGAAGAGTGCTGTGAATCCTCAAAAGAAAACAACACTAGTTTACACAAGATCAAAAACCTCTATTGTTTCTTCATCTACAACTACTAACAGTGATCTTTCTACTTTGATTTTGTAGATGAAGGGTTACATGGAACAGCAGGACAAAACTAACCAAAGGATCCTTCGCGAGATTAATGAAATCAAGAAGCAAAAGAAATCGGTGGGGGATCATTCTCCATTGATGTCTACGTCGTTGGATTTTGCTACTCCATCATCAACAGTCCAACATTCCAAAGGATTCGGTGTTCAGGTTCAAGGATCATCCAACCATCAACAGGATCACTGGAAATGACAAAGGCTCAAGCATCTTACTTCCAACCACAAGGATCCTCTATCCTTCAGCGAGGGATGTACCAGTCCAAAGGATTCTATGATCCACATTAAGGATCCTCATTTCAAGTTCAAGGATCCTCATCTCAAGTTCAAGGATCTACCTCTTTCCAGGACCAAGGATCCTTAGGAAGACAATCATGGAGAAGCTCTAAAACTCCTGAAGGGGACTTCATTCTCATGCAGACCATTGCTTCTTCTGGCCCGGCTGTTACGGTAGATACATCTTATCCTAGACAAAATTATGGGATACCAGTTCTAAACCAATCGGGAGGTAACAACTTCAATACGTCTCTTGATACTAACATTACTTACATGCAGGATGCAGGTATAAACCAAGTTATGGCCAAGGAGTTACAAAAACTCAAGGATATGATATCCAGCGTTCCCGGAGTGGTCAAACTCATTCCTGAGATCCCGCATGGTAGCTAAAGGGGTATGGTCCCAAAAACCTTGTGCCAAGCGCAGGGTTACCATACCATTGTCACTTTCCAGGCAAACCTTACACTTCTTGCGCAGACTTATTAGGAAGAAATCTGGAAGAAACAAACTTATAATACCAAGCACCGAGATACCAAGAAGATTAACATTCATTTAAGTCCCTTGCGCGGGCTCGCGCAAGGAAATAGTTAAGCTTGAAGTTAATTCTCCCTATTAAAGATGAACCGACGCGCAGGGAACTGAAGTCCAGACAAAAGGAACCTTTTTTGTTACAACAGAATGGACACGTGGCAACAGATCAAGGTGCCACAGCTATAAAACATTCTAGAAGCTTTAAATGATCATCGTGTAAGGCCTCATTCAGTTGCAACTGAATATGACGTGGCAACATCTGGGGGATGCTGTTAAATCCGCGATGATGGCATGAGAACATGATTTCCCTTTCCATGTGGAAGATCCCCAATTGTTGATCAATGTGCGATCCGTGTGCAGTAACGGCAATGTAACCACTTAACGGCAGAAAACGATTCCGTTAACTCTCCAAAAATACATTTTAGCGCCCAAAACATCCAGCTATAAATAGGAAGACTTGAGGTACAAGTTTCTTATTCACTTTGACATACTCTCTCTCTTACTTCACTTCATCTCTTCCGATACACTGTACTTATTCTCACGCCAAATGGTGGTCACAGAGAGAACCTCCATGCTCCCCGTGGCGACTCTAACGGTGTTCTGTTTTGAAGTGTCTCCGGCGAGCGATCTTTTATACGGCGAGCAAACCTAAGATTAACCTTCTTATGCAGAAACCACAACCTCAGATCTCAACTGATTCTGATCAGATCCGATCAGGTGTTTCTTCGTTGGCGCCCACCGATTTCTTCTTTTTTTCATCTCATCTTTCGTTTGTTTGCCTAAATCTTCAATATCATGGCTAATGGTTCATCTCATCCACTAGGTCCTCGATCGGAGATCCAAAATGTTGCTCATGGTGCTTCGACCGACGGACACGTGGAGGAAGAGTTTTCCGGCGAAGCTAATGCTCATCAGTAACTCCGGGAATTCAAAACGAAGTTCCACCTATTGCTTCAATTTTACCACCCGGTGAAACTCCAATATCGTGGTTTGTAAAATCACAAAGCGCATTGAATGCTATTTATGCTCAGCTTTGTGCACATACTGGTACACCAGCATTACATGCTCAGATGCCTGCAGCTCAGGTACGTGCTTCGCCGGCACCTCAAGTTCTGAGTTATGATTCACCAAACAGAGCACGTGCACCGTCACACGTATTTATTGGAGAGACGAAGATGTATTCGTGATCCAGAACCAGATATGACTCTACACCATCTAGTGGTAGACGTCAGGAAGAACAAACTCAAAAACGTGCTTCTGTCCATTCTCGTCTGGACCCGCGCTTGTCACAAAAGTGGGACACTCAGTACGACGAATATGACAAGTCATGTGATGAAGGTCATAGTGCAAGTGTGTTCAATCGTTTATCAAAGGATCATGTCGATTATAAACCAAAAGTTCGCGCGGTTTATAATCCAAAAGCTGAGCATGATTACAACTTGATCTATAGACCAGCTGAAGCAGCAGAAGAATCTAAGTTTGTGAAAGAGATTGCATTAGCCCCTCTTGAGCGCGCAAATTTACCATCAAACGTGGGGAAGTATAACGGTATAACTGATCATGATGATCACCTACGTCTGTTTACCAGCGTAGGGCTCATTGGTGGATGGACTTTGCCCATGTGGTGTCACTTATTCGTTTAAACCCTTACTAGGGTCGCGCGCCTATGGTTTGACAATCTTCCAACAAGTAAGTTGACCTCCTGGATTGATCTCAAGGATAAGTTCTTAACCCATTTTAGTCAGCAATATCGTTATGTCAGAGACTCCTCAGATGTGATGAACATCTGGCGAAGAGATGATGAAAGTTTAGAAGATTTTATTAAGTCCTTGAGATTGGTGATGTTCATGAAGATTTAATTCGCACACAGTTTAAATATGTTGTGCGCCGTGATGAAATGATTAGGTTTTGTCCGACACTGTTGGATTGCCAAAGAGTTAGGATAAGCTTATGGCGGCAGCCAAAGTTTATGCGCAAACTGAGTGCAATCTAAATTCCAACAGACCACCTTTACCTCAGAATCGTCCTCAAGATCTGTGTAGGGGTAGTCGGAAGTTCAAAGAAGGTTGGAAAGAGACAAATTAAGGGTCATATTTCCCTTATTCCCCAAAATTTTGGACCTTGATGTCCAAAATTGACCACCAAAACCGAGGAATCTTTGAAATTTGAACACAAATCTGAAATCCTTGTGGAATTTCAGTCAAAATAGACCCCAAAACCACTTGATTTGGTTGAGATTTGAGGAAATGGTGCAAGGTTTTGGTAATGGAAGCTAGGGTTTAATGTGAAAGAAGAATGGAAAAGAAGATAAGAAGATATAGTGAAAAGGGAACAAAACTCGTATATGTGGTTATGAGTTTTAAGTGATTTTTGTTTTTTTTACTCGGACCCCACTCGCCAAGGCACCACCATAGCCTATGGTGACCACCATAGGTTACGGTGATCCCTGGCACAAACTCCTTGCCGTAAGACAGTTAAAAGATGGCGTAGGGTTTTATTATGCCCAGTGTAAGCTACGGTGCCACAGCCTAGGGAGGCATCTGGGCGTTCATATTTTTCAAAAAAAATATATTTTTTTAGATTTTGTAATATGATTTTTATATTTTCGAAAAGCATGAAAGTTACCCTACCCCCCCCCCCCCCATGAAAACCCTGTGTTGTCCTCAACACTTTGTTAAAGAAATTCAGAAGAATTACCCCACACTTGTTTCAAACACAAGTTAAAACGGGAATGTAAAACACTAAACTAAACTACGCCTAAACTACATATTAACACTACCAAACCTGGGCCTCTTATGCTCGTTCCTCGTTCACCGGGCATAGAATGTAGCCCACCTTGTCAAGCTCTAAGTTGTTGATGTCGTTTCCTTCTAAGTACGGTTTGAGCCGATGCCCATTCACCATTTGCTTCATGTTGGTATGAACGTCTTCAATATCAACATCACCGAATCGACCCACTCGTGTGATTACATATGGACCCATCCATTTGCTTTTCAATTTCCCCGCAAACAACTTCAATCGGGAATTGTATAACCATACCTTTTGACCCACTTCAAAGGTTCATGAACCTTCTTGAGCTTATCTTTATATGCCGATGCCGTTCCGTACGCCCATAGCACATCATCCAACTTGCTTGACCAATCTTTTCTATCCGTCCGCACTGTCTTCACGAGAATTTCTTTGATTTGACGGTTAGATACTTCAACTTGTCCGCTCGTTTGCGGATGATATGGCGTAGCAACCCGGTGGTTCACATTATAGCGCTTCAATAACCTCCCAAAATTAAAATTTTTGAAATGCGAGCCACCATCACTAATTATAACCCTTGGAATGCCGAAACGAGCAAAGATGTTGGATTGAACGAACTTACACACAACCGAATGATCATTGTTCTTGTAGGGATAGCTTCAATCCATTTGGAGACATAATCCACCGCCACCAAAATATACAAAAACCCATTTGAACTCGGGAAAGGCCCCATAAAATCTATGCCCCACACATCAAATATCTCAACCACCAAAATGGGTTGCAAAGGCATCTCATCCCTCTTCGAAATACTTCCCACTTTTTGGCAATTTAGACAATTCCGGGAAAACTCACATTCATCTTTGAAAATTGTGGGCCAATAAAACCCACACGTGAGTACCCGATATCCCATCTTATGTCCACTAAAATGACCCCCACAAGCGGATGAATGAGCATGGGTCAAAATTTCTAACACTTCCGTCTTGGGCACACATCTTCGAATCACTTGATTGGGCCTGATTTTGAAAAGGTCCGGCTCATCCCATATATATTGCTTGACTTGAACCATGAATTGTTGCCTCCTTTTCTTGTTCCAATGGCTTGGGATTGCACCCATGGCTAAGTAGTTAACATAGTGAGCATACCATGGTGCAACAAAAGTAGACACGGCCAACAATTGTTCATCTGGAAACCGTTCATTAATCTCACTCCCATCATCAACTCCTTCCAATGGAATTCGGGATAAATGATCCGCCACTACGTTTTCACTTCCTTTCTTATCCCGGATTTCCAAATCGAAATTCTTGTAAAAGCAAAACCCATCGAATCAACCGAGGCTTTGCATCCTTCTTTTCCATCAAATAGCAGACCGCACTATGGTTCGAATACACGATCATTTTTCTCCCCCATATGTATGACCGAAATTTATGCAAGGCATACACCACCGCTAACAACTCCTTTTAGGTTGTGGTGTAATTCAGTTGCACCTCAGACAATGTCTTGCTTGCGTAGTAAATCGCCACCGGCTTTTTATCAATGTGTTGGCCCAAAACCGCTCCAATTGTTGTGTCACTCACATCACACATGATTTCAAACGGCCTTGACCAATCCGGCGGTTGCAAAATGGGAGCTTTTAGTAATTGTTCCTTCAAAACATTAAAATCTTGCAAACATTCATTACTAAACTCAAAAGGGACATCTTTTAATAACAAATTACATAAAGGTTTAGTAATAAAACTTAAACCTTTAATAAATCGTCGATAAAAACCCGCAGGTCCCAAAAACGACCTCACCCCCTTAACATTCTTTGGTGGAGGCAAAGATGATATTACCCGAATTTTTGCTTTGTCCACCTCCATCCCCCTTTCCGAAATAACATGACCCAACACAATACCCTCTTAGACCATGAAATGACTTTTCTCCCAACTTAACACCAAGTTTTTCTCGACACATCTTTTTAAAACTTTTTACAACTCGTCAAGACAAGACTCAAAACTTGTGCCAAAAATGGAGAAATCATCCATGAATACCTGAAGCGAGTCCCCAACCATGTCTGAGAAAATACTCATCATACATCGTTGAAAAGTTGTCGGGGCATTACACAAGCCGAATGGCATTCGCCGAAAAGCAAAAGTGCCATACGGACAAGTGAAGGTGGTTTTGTGTTGGTCATCCGGGTGAATGGCAATTTGATTATACCCCGAATACCCATCTAAGAAGCAATAATATTTTTGACCCGATAATTTTTCAATAATTTGGTCAATAAAATGTAATGAAAAATGGTCTTTAGAAGTGGCGGCATTTAACTTTCGGTAATCAATACAAACACGCCACCCGGTGACCGGTCGGGTGGCTATTTGTTCACCACTTTCATCTTTAACAACTTGAATGTCGGCTTTTTTAGGTACCACTTGGGTAGGACTTACCCAATCACTATCCGAAATCGGATAGATTATTTTGGTATCCAACCATTTAATTACCTCCTTTTTTACCACTTCCCTTAGATTCGGGTTAATCTCCTTTGAGCCTCTCTAGTTGGTTTCGCATCCTCGGTCGTTATGATTTTGTGCATGACGACGGACGGACTAATTCCTTTCAAGTCGGCAATCGTCCACCCAATAGCTGCTTTATTTGCTTTCAACACCTTCAACAATGCTTGCTCTTGAGCCATCTCCAAATTAGAGGCAATAATGACCGGTAAAGTGTCATTATCCCCTAAAAAATCATACTTCAAATGGCTTGGCAAATCCTTCAACTACAACTTCGGTGGCTCTTCCAATGACGGCTCCATGCCCGAACTAATCTCCACTAGTAAACTCTCAAATTGATGGGTCCATGGCGGTCGACCCTCTTTAACGGCCAAAGCATCTAACTTTTGCTCCTCAATCCTTAGCGCACAAGCATGTACCTATTCAGAAAAATCACAAATACAAGTATCCACACTATCTTCCTCAATACTCGTGTGGATCACACCCGTCAACCAAATCTGCCATAAAACACTCATCAACACCAATATAATTAGAAGTGTTAGTAAAAACATTCAATCTCATTTTTCTATGTCGAATGTCATGTCGACCATACCAAATCGACAATCAATCACGGCATGAGCGGTGCTAAAAAATGGCCGACCCAAAATAACATTTTGTTGTTGTCTTGGGTCCGCGGATGAGTAATCTAAGACTAAAAAGTCTACCGGATAGTAAAACTCATCAACCTTAACTATGACATCTTGCACCATCCCTCGAGGTAGATCATGAGACAAATCGGCTAAAACCACCGTTGTCTCAACCCGTGCCAATGGACCAAAATCATATTGGTCATATAAGCCCCCCCGGAAAATACTTACTCCGGCTCCAAGATCTAACAACGCCTTTGACATTTGAAATTCCAACTTGAATGTTTATTAATGGCGTTCCCGGATCTTGGAGCTTAGGAGGAAGATCCCCATTAAGCACCGCACTTACGTGTCCTGTCAAGTCAACCTGCTTAGGCATCTTTTTCTTTTGTTGCCTCTTTTGTGTGCACAATTCTTTTAAAAATTTCGCATAAGCGGGCACTTGTTTAATTGCATCAAGTAAGGGAAGGTTCACTTTAACTTGTTTGAAAACATCTAACAATTCCTCTTTTTGAGGACCCCTTTTTGAAATGATTTTTTTTCTACCCGGGTCAATTAGAGCGGAAGGAAATGGGACTTGGCTTGGTCCCCCTTGCTCACTTTTATCTTCCAAAATTTCACCAACCCGGTTTTTTAATCTCTTTTTCAACAATTGGGTGTCCTTAGAAACAATTAACGGTGAAATTTCATCTTCAACACTTTCGTTTCCCGTAATATCCTCAACCACCCCATCAACCAACCCCGGTGACAAATTTGCCTTAAATTTTTTTCCACTTCTTAAGACACTAACATGGTTAATATGAATATTATGCGAAGAATTATGAGAAGGATTTACCTTTGTGTCGCTAGGAAGTTGACCCTTACCCTTTTTAACTCCGCCACCTCGGTTGCAAGTTGACCTATTTGAATGGTCAATATTTGAATGCTCTTATCACGAACCGCATCCTTTTGCATCCTAACTTCATCAAGTTGATTTCTCTTTGCATGTCTTTTTGCATCATTCGGAGCATATCCATAACTTCATTTCCACTTGATGAAACTTGACCCGAATACCCACCTTGACCACCCGTTAGTTGAAATTGACCATGGTAGCCTTGATTATTCCCGCTTCTAAAATTGCCTTGATTATATTGTTGATGCGGAACAAAATTTCCTTGGGCTCCTTGAAAATTTGGGTTGGCTTGGTTAGCCGGGTTCCCATAACGAAAATTTGGATGATTCCTTAACCCGGGGTTGTATGTGTTCGAGTTCATGTTGAAATTTCTACCACCCCCTTGAATAGCATTCACCTACTCCACTTGATCTTCAACCACACCCATCAAACACACATCCGCCGAATGACCTAATTCATTGAAATTAGTACACCCATTATAAATTTGATTAGTAGTGTGTACCTCCACATCCTCCATGGCGTTTACTTGTGGTCTTGTAACCACATACTTTTTATTTCTTGATACTTGTGCTTGCCGCTTAGAATTGAACGACATTTGTTCCAAGAAAGCCCAATCATCTTGCTCATAGTTGGTGCCAAATGTACCATTAGAGACCGCCACTAAATCACAAGCATCACCATCACTCAACCCCTCACGAAAAGCATGTAATAACTCCCAAAGCGCAATCCCATGATGTGGGCAATTTTTAAGCATCATATTAAATCTGTCGAACGCCTCATGAAACATCTTCCCCACTTGTTGTTAGAATTCACGAATACTCTTCCGTGCGTCATTGGTCTTTTGGGTGGTGAAAAATTCTTCCAAAAATCTTTGTTACATTTCCGCTCATGTATAAACTGATGTGGAAGGTAACTTATAAAACCACATCTTTGCCTTGTCTTCCAACGAGAATTCAAAGAGAACCAACTTAACGTCATCGGATGAAAATCCTTGACCTCCAATAGTGTTACAAATGGAGTCATAAGCTTCCAAATGAAAATAGGGTTCTTCCGTTGCTAACCCTTTATACTTCGGCAAAATTTGAAGGGCATTGCGTCTAACTTCGAATGTTCTTCCATCCGAATGATGAGGAATTACCATCGAAGAAGGGTTGTTGGTGATAACCAGCCAGAAATGAGCTTTAACCCCTCTTACCACTTCTCTAAGATGTCTTCGTGCAGCACCTAACGGTACTCTTGGTCGACCCACTTGACCTTGCACCACTCCTTGGGGTGCAAATTGTTGTTGGTAATGAGGTTGTTGCACTGGCAGTTGTTGCATCGGCCTTTGAAATTGTGGAGGTTGTTGAAACTGGGTTTGTTGATATAGAGGTTGAACCTGTTGTAGAGGGATGGGACGTTGAAATTGTGGCCCATGTGGACGAATTTGTTGTATCCCCATTGGTTGCCTAACCACTTCGTGAACTTGTACCACTTGTTGCCTTTGTTGGTACATCACACCTCCTTGAGGTCCCAAATTACCTCCATCACCTCCATAATAGTACCCCTCCTCTTCATATCCTCTAAACTCGTCATCATAACCATCATAAAACCCTTCTCCTCTAACACCCGAAGATTGCACATATTGAGAAGATGGGTCATGAAAACCCGTTTGATGTGATGGTTGGAAGGTGGAAGTAGTGTGAACAATGGTTGAACTTGATTGGAATTGATTTGGTGGTATTTGTTGAGTGGAAGATGATTGACCGGTAGTTGGGAAAAACGATGAAAATGGTGGAACCATTGTTGAAGGGTTAAAGGTGAGAGCAGGTCCAGTTTGAGTGGTTGCAGGTGATGTGGTGTTGGTTGGTTGTACTTCCAATGTTGAAGTAGGATTGGTAGTAGGGTTTGGTGAAGGTGTAGATGGTGTTACTTGACACGTAGTGGGAGTTGGTGGATCCATGGTGTGTTTTGGTGTAGTAGGTGTTGTAGGTGAACTAATGGTTTTATTTTCTCCAAGTAGGACTCGGTTTCGACGTAAAGTTTGCTCTATTTCCGGATCAAATGCTAGCGGTGATAACTTATGAGAACCTCTAGTATGCATACACCTGTAAGTACCTGCACACTATACACAACCAGCGTAAACCTGAAAATAACAAATAAAAGCTACTAACTTAACACACGTTGCGCACTTCTCCCCTGCAACGGCGCCAAAATTTGACGTGAAGTCGTAGTCTCACGTAAATTTAATCCAATTACAACTAATTAGCTAGCGGTAAGTGGGTATCGAACTCAAGGAGTATGTAGAAAATATGTTTACTATGTAGCTTCAAATTAACTAATTAAATTAAACTAAGTTGCATAAAAGTAATTTCAATGATTTGTTGATTGATTTGATTAACTAAACAAAACACAAATTAAAGATTGGTTGTAAAAACAGGTTAGGAGAAAGCGACCATCCTAGATTTCAGGTTTTTAATCCACACTAATGTTCATGTCCAACTAGAAAGAACCACATAGACATGACTCGTGTTTAATTAATTGTTTGTGATAAAATGGAACTAAGTACTCGGATTATGAAAACGCAAGGTTGTTACCCAATGACCAATTGACCATTATCCAACCCTAATCCCTCCTATGATATCTCGATTGCCAACGGCACCAAGAACGTATGGTTTAGACTAACATCAAACAATAATCAACACTTTACAAACAAACAATCAAACACCATAATAACTTAAACAAACATTGCAAAGTCATTATTCTAGAAATTTGGACATAAACATAGTGTTTCAAAAACAAACCTTACATCTAGGATAATCACCACGAAATTAGCCGCTCATCGTTAGGTGCATCATCATCAAACAAAAGTTAATGTTCATACAAATCAAAACACAAACCAAATTGTTTAGAAATGTTTGGAACCTAGAACAAGTGCCAATTTCCGCCCTAGAACTGCTCCAAAACGTCTCCAATGATAAGATAGTTAAAAGACACTTGAAAAACTGATCATATAGGGCAGTTACAAAATTCACGTTGGGCACCACCGTAAGCTACAGTGCCACCGTAGCCTACAGTGGTCATCACAAACTCCTACGGTGCTTGCAAACTGGACTACGGCGAACATTTGGATCCAGATGCCACCGTAGCCTACGGTGGAGGTTAGGTGCAGCTTGTGACTTCCTTCTAACTTGAATTTTTCACTTCGTTTTCAGCCGTTACTGCATACATTCCACTTCAACGCCTAACTTTGCTTGTTTTGATCCTTTTGTACCTGCAATACAATTCCACCGTAGTCATCTAATTCAAAACAATTAATCAAATTAAGCGTGAGATATTATACCGTTTATAATACTTAAGGGTAGCCTACGGACCACCCGTCAACCCCTGCACTCCTTTTGTCGCGTTTTGGCATTTCTAACACCCGTTAACCTGATTTTTAAGCTCTTAAGGACAATAAAGCTTAGGGAACTTGAAATATGCCCGGAAATGTCATGGATGTCGATTCGTTCGGTTGTACGGTTGCGTTCTTTGCTTAATTACGACAAACATTTTAATTAACGCGGTAAACGACCGTAATTGCGTAACGAATGATATTTTTGTATTCCAATCATTAAAATACAAGATTCTAATGATTACAAAAAAATTTGGATGTACGTACGTGTTACGTATTAAGAAATACGCGGATCGGCGTACTTTCGCAAAATTTGAAAAATAGTCCCTGGAAATGCATAAGCATGTTTTTGCCATAGCAAACCCTTCAAAACTTATTTTTAAGTTATGTAAAGGATATTTAGGGTATGTTTAGCTTGTGTCATTATACCGAAGTGCATGTCACATTAAACGGATTGCGTTTGCGTAACAGTTTGCGATTTCACTTCCAGAAGTTGTTGAGAGTTTGAAATCGTGCAAGAATTGAATATGTGCAATTGTCAAGATAAAAATACAAATTTCAGAAATAAAATACAATATTTCGTTGATTGATAACTCGTTTGGAATCGTTACATGATTGAATCACCACATGATTGAATCACCACAATTGTCACACCATTGGCAACACATCACTAATGGATGTTATACAATAGCCGTAGGCAACACATCACTAATGGATGTTAAAATATGATCATCGCAATGATGATATTAGCCGGGATCAAATTTGATCACATAGGCTATAAGTCTTGGACGTAGTCCATCACCTAGACGGCTATTGTGAAAATAAAAGTCATAGGCTATAAGTCTTGGACATAGTCCATAGACCACACTACAGGAGTATTAACATTACTTGAATGTTAACACAGAATAACTATCTTAATGGTTGAAAATAAAAGTCATAATCGCATTTGACCATAGTGACTTTGAGGCTTGAACATAGTTCACCACCTCTAGATAGAAGGGATAATCTTCCTTAACTATCATGATAGAAAGGCTATTTAACTATCATTTATATTTGCCAAATAATATGGACTTTGCCAACTGGCTGTTCAAAACCATTAAGAGGATCTTTTGGAATTATATAGCAGATCGATAAATTTCGAATTAAAATCGAGACGGTCGCTTGAAAAGGATGTAACGAATATATATAGAAAATTCCAAAAATTTTCATTAAATTAATAGAAATTATAATACTTTCCTTAAACAGGACTTTGAAAAGAACTAAACTAATTGTCCACACAGGGACTAAAGGAAAAACATATCCACGTAGGGACTTTTGGAATTTCAATAAATATAAAAGGAACATCACTTGTCCTTCGTTCCCCTAACTAACTTGGAGAGTTTCTAGAACTTACTTGTCTTCTTTTCCGTCTTTTCAGCATGTTGTTGCATCTCTTGCATCCGTTCTAAGGCCTGATTAATGGCCTCAAGTTGTGGTGGTGGTTGAGGCACAACGGGATACTGGTACCCATAATTGGGATATCCAATAGTTGGATTAACAGGAGGGAAAGGAGACGGGTAAAGTGCATTATGCACTACCGTTTGTACAAAAGGGTCTTATGGTGGCGCCTGATAGTTAAAGTCCATCGGCATAGACGGATTCAAAGGATTATATCCAGACATATCTAGATATGTCGGAATTGGGTTATCAAAACCCGATGGTGGTGGTTGAACTACAGGTTGTGGTGTTGGGTCAACCATAGGTGTAGTGTTTGAGGGTCCACTCATTTGTGGGTCCTTAGGAATAGTAGGGTAAGATTGGGGCAATGGTGGCAGTGAGCCTGACCGTTATCCCCTGCGCACCGACATGCGCGCACCATGCTTTTTCCTTGGTGGTTCAGGTGGTGGTTGAGGTTGCCCCACCGGTTCCATTTGGATGTCCGCTTGTGGAGGTGGCAAATGTGGTTTTGGAGAATGGTATGAAGGGGTATTGGAAAAAGTGCATTGATTCCAATACTGGTCCCATTCATTAGGACCTTGATACGGCGATCCTGCATAGGATGTAGAACTGCTAGATATTTCAATGGGGTGTTCATGTGACCCCGACGGTGGCATCTCCGGATCAGTGTCCTCGTCCATAGTGTTCGGTTGATCTAACTGGTTCTGATCAACTGGAGGCGTGCTAAGATAGTGGTTCGGGTCAAAATCTTCATGGTAAGAATGGGAGTGTGAATGATGAGAGTGATGAGATTGGTGTGAGTGGTGTGAATGATGGGAATGATGTGAATGATAAGAATGGTACGAGTTTTGGGAATTAGGGGGAATATTCGTGCAAGATAGAGTGTCTCGCTGGTTGCCAATGGGAGGAATCTCCCAAATCCTGATAAGGATTAGAGTTGTGTGAATGAGAAGGTATTTGTCTAGATAGTCCTCCTCTCATAGGACCTTTTCCATTTCCTCCTCGTCCTTGAATTCTTGGCGGCATTATCTAATTCAAAATCAAATCAAAAACAATAATAATAACTAAATAAGGATGTGAATAATCCTAGGTCAATGCCTAGACTCGAAAGTCTAAGGAATGTGCTATTGTGTATGTTTGAGTTTAAACACAAAAGGCTATTGTTTAATTCTCTCAAACGTTGGCTCTAATACCAACCTGTCACACCCCGAATTTCCAACCAAATCCCGGTGGGGAGTATCGTGATGTAAGTTGATATCATCATAGGCAATATACACAGAATAGCACAGCGGAAGTCTTGGAGTATTAATTATTATTACAAACCAAAGTGTCCAAAGTTCAAAATAATTATACAGACGGTTCATAATAAAAGATCCACAGGCAGATCATAAAAATATACAAATGATGTTCAACTGACTTTAGGCAGATCTAAGGATTTACAAGATCCTCATATGTCAATACCAAGCAGCTTCCAGCCTATTACGTGTTGTACCTGTAACTTAGTCTTTTGAAAATACGTCAGTTTACACTGGTAAATACAATTAACTGACTCATTTTGAAAATATTTCAAAATTGATTTAAGTGCACAAGGCACATGAAAATCTTTTATAACTTGGGACAATTAAGAATTTTAATCTTGTATACAGTTTTACATGTTTGTCAATACATATGGGGCCCAGTATGGAAACCGAGACATGATTAACCGACACACCACTTATAAACCCACAAAAGAGTTATCCCCAACTTGTGGGTAACAAAATATCTAGCATTCGCATCTGTCAGGTGTATGCCTACACCCCGTGCTTTAGTCATGGCCATTAGTAACTTAAATGAGCCGAGGATATCCAGGACACAGTCGCGTTAACCCCAATGTTTAAGTTATCAAACAAAACAGATTAAAACGGGTTATGCGGATTTTGTAGCCACAATCCGGCATATGATCCCATACCCGACCAAGAGGTAATAATTTACCATATCCCAAGCCCGTATAAGGAAAATAAGTTAAAGTATTTACCTGAGCTAGTAATGAACTTTAAAATGCAAAGTTCATACTAACTCAGTCGTTTAATCAATAGGTAAGTGTAGGTAGTATTTACTGGAAGGCTCTAGTCTGGAATGATGGTATAAATAACCAATTAGAATGCTAACGGGTCCTATTTAAGTCATAGACTTAGACCAGCTAACTTAAAGAGTCAAAAACGGCACGATACGCTAGATTAAGCGATGATCAGAATAGAATGTAGTTTAAACCCAACAAGTACTAAGACTTGTATAATATGGGTAAACTATTTACATTCTGGAAATTGAGATTAAAATGATGAGGTTAAACCCGTTTTGGTAATTTACGTAAACTAGTTACAAAAGCTTAACCGTATGCATATAAGCGATATCGGGTAACCGAATGAGTCATGAACAAGTTTTATATGCCAATATACTTTAATTGAGTTGTAATATCAGAAGGATATCAACTTGTATGCCCGTTAAGGTTTTAGAATCAAACTATGCCCTATAGGGGCGTTTTGGTTATTATGTGACGTATAAAAGGAACTTGCATATATTCTGATATTATGATCATAAACATTCTGGAAAAATACTTAATTTGTGATAAAATATTAGTAGGATATCAAACATATGTGTGGTTTATAGTTTAAGACCAAACTATGCACCGTATGGGCATTTTGGTCATTTCACATATAGTTTGATAGCTTATTTGGGATTCTGAGTTTATAACATGTACCTACAGTAAAAATATTTTAAATGAGTTATACAATCAGTAGGTAACAAGTCTTGGTTGGTAAGTATGGTTTAAACCATACTATGCGCCGGAATGGCATTAAAGTCGTTAAATGACGATTTATGTTATATGTTGTGAAAACTGATGTTGTGATCAGGTTTATATGATCAAAATATGTTGTTTAATATAACATAATAGTAGGTAAAAAGGTTTTGTATAAAAATCATGATTAAAACCAATTTTGGTGCCATAAGGGCATCATCGTCATTTTTTCGATATAATACAAGAACTTGTACTTATACTCAGAATATAAACCGACTTGATATCCCAAATAATCCTATTTATGATATTGCATCAGTAGGTAATGAGTTTTATAAAGAAATTATGTTTAAAACCATTTTAGAGGCCGAAAGGGCATTCTGGTCCTTTAAAAGCATAATTTACGATATTATATTAAAACTCAGTTTATGTTCAGAATAATAACATCATAATATGTTATTATATTAACATATCAGTACATAAGTCATTTACAAGTTCGTTATTTATTAAAACCTCATTTCTTGTAAAAAAAGGCATTTTAATCAAAGTATGGCATAATAACGAAACTTGTGCATAAAATCAGAATATGATTATGATCGTTTAATATAACCTCAGAGGGTTATGCTACATTAAATTATGATCGTAATGCAACCCCTATCAGTAGCAAACTAATCTAAATCGGGTCAGAATCGAAAGTCTAACTTTGCGACTTTCGGTTGCGACCCGACCCTAGAACTGGAATTGACGAGTCGAACATGTTTACACATGTTCTAATAATTATTAACAAGTTATTAAAGTGTTAAAACATATTTTATAACACTTACATTATCAGATTTTTGACCCGTTTGACTTTTTAAAGCAATAATATGTTGACCCGTCAATTGATCAAGCAAACGTGATTCTTAGGAGGTGCCCTTTTAAGGGATTAACACCTACCTAATTAGGATCACGTAACCATGTTCGTCTCGAACAATGGCTGGACCATAAAGGTTTAAACCGAAAGTCAAAGCATTTATCAAAAATGCTTGACTTTTTGGCTTTAAAAGCTTAATAAACAACAATGTAGATGAAAGGAACACTTACAAGTGATCCTAAGATGAAAATGAACTTAGTAGGATGCTCCTTTATGATCAGGAACTTCCAAATAGAGAGTAGAGGAAAAGAATGAGAAAGGTGCAAGAAAAACTATTGCACCAAGGCTCCTATTTATAGTATTGGAGCTTGAAGGAGGTGATTCCAGGTGTTAGCAGGAGTTAGAAGGAGCCTACAAGTGTCCTAAAACGTGGCATAGCAGTTTGGGAGCCGATGGTTTCGAAATGGGGTGTTTTGGAGCTTTGTGTGGCCTCTAAGGCAAAATAAAACAAAGCTGGCAGCAGGTCCTACCGTAAGCTATGGTAGAGGGCGTAGCTTATGGTGGGGGCTGGTCAGCCACACCCACAATCTTTCAATTGTTGTCCATTTTGGCCAATTTAACTTCCATACTTGCGTGTAATGTTATAATTAGCACAGAGGTAAGAATCAACATGTTAATGCTTTTAACCCTTCATCACACAAACTCTTCAACAATTCTACAAACGGCTTCTCACGTCCAACAAGTGACTCAACTGGGAATACGAACACCGCATAAGGTCACTCAGAGGCATAGTTTCAGCATGTTGACACTTTTAGTCCTTCCACATCCATTCTTTCAGTGTTAGTAAAAAATAGTCCCTCCTAGTCAACGTTTGACATTATTAGGATTAGGGACACGTGTCAATACATTATTGGACATGATTTTACAAGGTGTTACAACGCTACATCGTGAATGGGTAGTAAAAAGGCTATTTGGTTGGGAATGGACTGAAGCTAAGTAGGAGTTGTATAATGTCAAATGTATTTTGTGCTTCTTAATGTTTTGAGAAGTTAACCATTATGGTGCCCTCGTAGAATCAAACTGGTATGAATGTATGGCCATACTCAAACTAAAGGTAGTTTGTCGACCATTTTGAATTGGAGATGAGTATAAGAATTGTAACATTCGTCGTAAAACGGGTTTCAAAACCCGCTCCATTTAAAAATTTTAATATTTATTCGAAGTTCGTCGCATATTTATTTAGTTGTATTATTTAATTTGGGTTAATTATAATCAATGAATAATTAAGACGAAAATAATAATAATAATAATAATAATAATAATAATAATAATAATAATAATTAGTTAATTAAAATAAACTTTAAAAAAATATATATATATAGATAGATATATATATAATAACACAAAACTTAATAGGAGAAACCGGGGTTCGAACCCGGGTCTCCCATATGTTTTCGCACACCAAACACCACTGGTACACACCCACCGTATGTTTCACATTAGAAATAAATAACATTTATAGCTGAACAAACCGTTGAAACCGCATCTTCAAACCATCATCCTCTGTAACCGCTGAATCAGTGAAGATACGTTTTTGTCTTGGGTTGACTGGTATCATAAAACGCAAATCATAATTTCATAACCGTTTCATTCAATCACAAACTGTTTCAATCATTCAGTAGATATCGAACCCATGATTTGAGGATTTTTTCTTTGAAACCGAAAGTTCATGATTGACCACTTTCAATATAAATAGTAATGGTTCACAATGTTAGAACTCGCTCACTTTCTCAAACAAACTCTCTAATCGATCAGAAAGTTCTCCGCTTGAAATTAAAACTCGCCGAAGAAGTGCTTATCGCCGGAAAACTTCGTCGGAAATCAGGAAAAACCACCCTTTGATTGGTAAATCTTATACTCTTTTACATTTCAATGATTAATCTTAAAACTCGTCTGTAGTAAGATATAGATAAGATTGTTAAACACAAATGAACCGGGTTCTGATATTCTGTGATTTCAAATATGAAAAAGATGAAGTTGTTCTCGCACATAAATATAATTAAAACTAAAGGTATAACCGGGTTAGACACACAGTCCAGTGGTGGACTGTGTGCATTACAAGCGAGGGTACCCGGGTTCGAGTCTTATACGCATCTGAATTTCTGAAATAAAAATCATTTTTTTTAAACTTATTTAAATCACCTGTCAACTAGTGGATAAATATAATATAATTTCATAATATAACGGGTTAGACACCCAGCCCAGTTGGTAGGGCTGGGTGCAATCAACGTAAAGGTCGCGGGTTCGATCCAGGATATGTGCAGCGGTTCAATAATTTCAAAGCCTTTTTAAATAAATAAATTTATGAAATAAGTTAAATCATGTATAAATATAATTAAATCAGAGATACTTCCGGGTTAGACACGTAGCTCAGTTGGTAGAGCTGCGTGCACGTATACGGGAGGTCACGAGTTCGAACCTCGCACGCTACCAATAATTAAACCCGTTGAACCGGCCGTTGACCAGTCAACCCTTAGAAAAGGGTAATTTTTTTTAATTAAAAATCTTTTTTATTTTCTTTGAAACTTAATTAAAAATACCTCAAAATAAGGTTTTTAAGCTTTTAAAAATTTGTATCAATTACCCCAATAACCCAAAAATCTAATAAAAAGCATAAATTAAAAATATTGATTTATCTTTTTATCGCGTTATTATTTTAGGTTAGTTTTTCTTCGTCTGTTCAATCCCAAATTCGTACGCGTTCATCTTCGATTAAGGAAACGCACCCACTGTGAGTGAATTCTTACAAATTCCCCTTTTTATTCATGTTTTGGGGTATATCATGTGTCGCTTTATTTATTTCGTTTATTCAAACTTGTGCTATTACCATTATATGATCTAAACGTGTGATGTAAATGTTGTTTGTTGTGATGTGTGTTTACATTTTGTCAAGTTGCGTGCAAATCATTCATTAGGCCCATCAGTTCCTCGTTGGAGACGAGTTGAGCATCGCGTGCCTCATTAGATCGGCTCCGTTTGATTGAGCCTTGATCTCATTGTTCATCATTTGGTGTGTGCGTGTGCATTAATTGATATTATGTGTTTTGTGGTTTAATTTACATATACGTATACTCATATTTGGTTATGCACATTTTATTTCAAATAACCAATATAACTAATTCTTTCAAATATTTAAATAAGATTCACTCGCCAACTTTTGTTGACCCAAAACCCTATTTTTACACATGATACAGGTGGACAGGTTGAAGCAAGGAACACATAGGAAATTGCCTTAGAAGAAAAATAAATAAGTCATGAAAAATGTATTTGAACATGTTGTGCTTGTATGTTTATTGTAATTTCTTCTTTAAAAAGAAATAATAAATATGAAACTTTATAGTAAATGTCATGAGCTTTAATGAAAACCCAATCATGCCCCGACTACCATTTCTGCTGCGGGTCAGGGTGTGACAAGAATAGTTAAAGTTGATCCATGTCTCATGTTCAATAAATGTTCAATACAAAAGGGATAGATCGATAAGGTTATCACGACTATATACTAGATTAAGCAAAGAGTTTATTGATCGGAAAGGAATGGTTAACGAATGTAATACGTCATACCTTGCTAGGGGCAATGTGATGCAGCTAAGCGTCCAACTCTGTCTACGTTAAAGGATATAATCAAAAATAGTCCTAGTGGGAGATTGTCGGAATTGGCTGTCCAAATAGTTACACTTTGGGCGACGAACAAAGAATGATGTTTAATTATTAAACATTATGAATCACAAAAGCGGATTTATCGTAGAGAACAAGTATTTGGTGAAATACTTGGAAATATTAATTGTTTATGAAACAAATAATTAGCGTAAATAGTTGATGTCGTTTAAAGAGTCAAACAAGCAATAGTTTATCATTTAGATAATAAATTAACAGGTTATTTTATGAAGAATAAAATAAAGTCAAAACGTTTGACTAGTGGTTTTAATTTAACGGTCAATAACGATTATTCAACACAAATGAGGATTAATTATTATCAGATAATAATTAGTGGGAGCTAGTTTTATTATGTGATAATAGAACAAAGTTAAATTGTTGACTTGATAAATAAAAATTAGCCAATGGCTAATTACTTGTAGGGAAAGCTATTTGTGTATGGGCTAAAGTGTAATTAAGGGTTCTTTCAATAGGAGGTTAGACCTAAACCCTAGACACATAGTTTTTGACAGAAAACCTGAACACACAAAGAAACTTGAAAACCCTCTCTCCTTGCGAAGTGTCGCCGCTACGCCACCTGGCGGCCCTCACCACCGCACTGCCGCCGCCACACGCCAATGTCTCACGTTTCGTTTAAACAGATTCGATTCGTTGTTCACATGTGGATATCGTGGTGTTTTCGAATTTGTGATCAGGCTTACTAGCGAAGCCGTTTGTCTCATCCATTGTGTGAGTTCTTGGCATTCATCAAGGTATAACTCTAAACCCACTGAGGTTACGTTTTATATAATTGTCTGATTAGCATATAACTGGATCATTGGTGGGAATAGTATTACCCGTATATTGTGTTTATTAACGCTTCCGTATCTAATTGATAATAAACTGTTATTATTATCATTGTCATCAAATATAAAAATTGGATTATATATTATGGATCACTATACGCTTTTGATGAGTTTTAGTTAAAACCCCTACTGCTATGTGACAATGATAGAGCATGAACTTTTAATTTTTTTAGTTATTTTACAATGTGCGAGGAACATATAATAATAATAATAATAATAATAATAATAGTAATAGTAATTCCAACCATATATTAATATTTTAATGTTATTAGTAATATTAATAATAATACAAATATGATTTAAGTTGAAAATGCCTAAAAACTTGATCAAAATTGGATGGGCTCTGTGTTTATCAAGATTTTGAATTTGGTCTCTAGCTTTCCAAAAGTACATAGATGGTCCATGTGGTTTGCAATTTGTAACTCATTTAGTCTTCAGCAAACAAATCTAAAGGTTTTAGCGTATCTAAATTAAGATCAAATATGTTATAAAATAAAAACCACAGAGACCAACCATATACTTTTAGAAAAAGCGAAAGAATAAATTCCTAAGAATTTACAAACCACAGGAACTATTAAATTTTGATTCTGAGTTGATATAAATAGATTTGCTAACCGTGATATTTTGAAAATAGTTTGATTGTGTATAAAACACTATAGCAACCAAATCCAACTGAATCTTTATATTTTTTATCTTCATAAATTACCATCGGTCACATTCAAAAATTAACAAAATCATTAATCATCATAATTGATTAATTAATTAAAATGAAACAGAATTGAACACACAAAAAATATACACGTTAATCTAACAGAATTGAACACACAAAAAAATACATTGCTGCAAAAGTGCAAATATATACGTTAATCGTCTTCTCCATCGTTTCAATTTCTCTGTTCTTTTAAATCTCTGATACTCTTTCTCTCGCTCGTTCGCTCTCATACTCACTCCTCGATTCATCTAACTTTACCAAATTGTGCAATTCATCAAATCACAGTAGCATAATCTAGTTCATCACACATTAATGGCAGGTAATATTTGTTTTTCTCGATTAATTTGGGGTTTGTATCAGTTATATTGATAGACTGCTTAATAGTTGATAGTTTATGTTGAAATTTTCAGAAAAAATTCAAGAACCGGAAACCCTAACCATGAACTCAAAGCTCTTAGACCGTCATCCCGATCAAACAGTAGAAGAATCAGAGCAAATTCTTCCTATTTTCGAAAAGTTCGAAAAGTTGAGCAACAGAGTAACGGTATGCATTACAAAAACTTGGTTTGTTTTGTAACGGTTTGATTTAGGTGTGTTTATTGTACCGTTTTAAATTCATTAAATTGAAAGATGAAGTAAAGTGTAACCAATGGCGGACCTAGGATTTTTTTTCAATGGGTCCAGTTTTTTCGGCGTTCAAAATTTTCACAACAAAAAGTTAAAATTTTCGGGTCGGTCCTCGTTCGGGTCGGATCACCTACAAGGATTGAAAACATAACCTCTTGTTGGTAAAATAGAGGATTTACCACTACAGCAGCCTTCCCTTTCTATTTATGTTGTCCACCTGATTATATTTACGGGGTCCTTTTAACATTTAATATACCGGATCTACTAATTTTTTAAAAGCATTGAGGTCCGAGGACCCCGACACGCTCTACATGGGTCCGCCCCTGAATGTAACTATTTAAATCCTTTTTCAGGATTTGTTTGATTAAAATAAACCAAATATTAAATGATGGTATTTTATTCAGCCCAAAGTTTTGGCCCAATCTATTTAGCCCAACTCAATAACAAATAATGGTAAAAGTTTAGAAAATGAAAAAAAAATATTTATTCTGTTTATTGGTCCAAAACCGAACAGAATTCAGATTCGGTTTCCGTTCGGTTTTGAACACCCTGAATTTGGTTTGGTTCGGTTCCTGCTTTCGACCAAAAAAAATATTAAAACCGAACCGATGAACACCCCTAGTTGATTTAACAACTCTGCACTTGTTTTGTTTCAGATTTTGAGAAAAGAACAGATAGAACTATGCAATATATTCAAAAGTATAACTGCTGATTCTTTTCATGGATCTGAGGTTTTTGATGCTCTTCAGAGTCTTGGTAAGTTTGTTAATTACACTTTAAATTTGTGTACTTGATTTGATTGTTTATGATTATGCTGTGCCTATAGGCGAGGAACATGAGACGTTAAAGAAAAAGTACCAAGAAGAATGTCAAATGTTAAAGAATAGATGCCAGTTAGAGTGCTCAGAGAGAAGGCGTTTGTATAACCAAGTGATTGAACTTAAAGGCAACATTCGAGTTTTTTGTAGATGTAGACCGATGAACCATGATGAGATTGCCAAAGGGTCAAGTTCGGTTGTTGATTTTGATTCAGCTCAGGAGAATGAGTTGAAGATAACTGGGCCCGATTCGTCTAAAAAACAGTTCAAGTTTGATCATATATTTAGACCTGAGGACAACCAAGGTAATTGTAGCATATGGTGATAATTTCGTTCTCGGTTATATATTTTGATTCTTTTGTAGTGTTGTTATAATATAAACACTTGAGTTTACTGTGTTTGCAGAGGCTGTTTTTGCACAAACTTCACCTCTCGTGGTGTCGGTACTTGACGGATTCAACGTGTGTATCTTTGCATATGGTCAAACTGGAACCGGGAAGACGTTTACAATGGAAGGGACAGCTGAAAACTGGGGAGTTAACTACCGTACTTCGAAAGAGTTATTCAGGGTATCTAACGAAAGGAGTGATATTATGAAATACCAACTATTTGTAAGCATGTTGGAGGTCTACAATGAGAAGATAAAAGACCTCTTAGTTGAAGATACTGACCATCCTGCTAAAAAGTAAGCTTGTTGACCCATTCACTTACTTAATTTTTAAAGAATTTACAAAACGCGTTGACTGAATTGTTGACATCTAAAAGCCGCAGGTTGGAGATAAAACAATCAGCCGAAGGAACCCAAGAAGTACCGGGGCTATCTCAGGTGCGCGTGCACAAGACCGATGAAGTTTGGGAACTGCTTAAGAGCGGGAGTCGTGTACGTTCAGTTGGATCAACCAATGCTAATGAGCTTAGTAGCCGTTCCCACTGGTAAATTCTCATAACCTTATCAAAAAGACTTTTAGTTCTTAGATCATATTGCGTACTGAAATAATGTCGTTTACAGCTTACTGCGAGTGACGGTTCTTGGGGAGAATTTGGTGAACGGACAGCGAACTAGAAGTCATCTTTGGCTCGTAGATTTGGCGGGAAGTGAGCGAGTGGGAAAAGTCGAGGTTGAAGGGGAAAGACTGAAGGAATCACAGTTCATAAATAAATCCCTTTCGGCATTAGGAGATGTAATATCTGCTCTTGCATCAAAAAATGCTCACATCCCGTACAGGTATTAATATCCGGGTTTCCTAGTCCCCGGCCTCTTACTAGTATTACCATCAAGTTTTTATTCTTATTCCCATCTTTTTTTTTTATCAAATCAGGAATTCGAAGCTTACCCATATTCTGCAGAGCTCTTTAGGAGGTGATTGTAAGACACTGATGTTTGTCCAAATTAGCCCAAGTTCAGCGGACCTTGGAGAAACCATTTGCTCGTTAAATTTTGCAAGTCGCGTGAGAGGCGTTGAGCATGACCCTGCTCGCAAACAAACAGATGTCACTGAGCTTTTCAAGTATAAGCAGCTGGTAATTGCATTAAAAAAATTCATTAAATTAGGATAACAATTACTAATGTTGGGTTTATGTATTTATTTAATTATGTATTTTTGTTATCTTAAACAGGCAGATAAAGCAAAGCACGATGAGAAAGAAACAAATAAATTACTGGATAGTTTACAGACTGTACAAGTACGTCTTATTGCTAGAGAACACGTATGTAAAACTCTGCAAGAAAAGGTACACAACTTAGCTTACAAGTTACTTGCCATTAGTCTTTTTAGTGATACGAGATAAAACATGCACTCACTCGTTCGTTTATGTGTAGGTTCGGGATCTTGAAAACCAATTAGCTGAGGAGCGGAAAACGAGACAGAAACAAGAAAATCGAGCTCTTGTGGTGGCTTCTTCACGCTCTTTACTTTCTTCAATGAAACAAAGTCTGAGTACTATATCAGAAATCAGACCGTCTTCAAAGATGAGACTTCCTCTCAGAAGAATCAGCAATTTCATGACATCCCCAGCTACGACACAAAACCCGAGACCCTTTACTGCATCCCGTTTCTCAAACGAGGACAAAGAGAATCGTTCAAGACCCGCATCAAACTCTAAACCGCTTTCAAGAGCCCTCCAAAGATCATTCACTTGTCAAATAAAGCCAAAAAGACGGGCCTCTGTTGCCACCTTTCATTCTGAACCAAGCTCAAGCTCGAGCAGGATGACCACTCCCATCAGCAGATGCAGTGTTGCACCCAGGATGAGGAGTGACCGAGTGTGGTGGGCAGGCAATCGTTCGTGTGGCGCACTTCAAGGGTGCAGCAATCTCCTTTGTGTCGTCCATCATCAGCGTTTCGGTCAATGACAGTTGAGGCAACACCAGTGGCTGCACCGAGCAGCTGTAGGTTTATGGAGAGCCCTCATTCTCATATTGTTGGATCGTGGAAACCAAAGCATCCGACGGTTGTGGCCTTGCAACAAAAACAGTTGGTCTGGAGTCCGTTGAAATACCGAGGCACCAAGGGAGTTAGGAAGCCGTTTGTGTGATCATGACTCAACCAAGTTTACAATTAACATACATATAACTTTGGTATTTGTATATTGTTTTGTTCCATTCTTTTATTCTTGCTTTGATAATTCTCAAAATGTTGGTAAAAAATGGTTTTTAATACTCTGTGTAAAGGAATTCAAAGCTTCTTGCAGGTTATTTTGGTACTTTTTTCAAGTTAAATAATTTCATACACTCGAAAACTTCAAATGTCATGAATTAATACTTAAGGCGTGTTTGGTTCCCGTAATGTTTTGGAATTGGAATTGGAATTTGTATAGGAATTAGAAGATTTGGAATTTAAACATTCCAATGGGAATTGGAAATGGTTGGAATTGGAATGTCAATTCCATTTTTATTGTGTTTGTTGTCAAATGAATTGGATTTCATCACCCCGTCACCCACAACCCCCGGTTCGGGTCGAAACCGTACGGGTCAAAATGATTCGCGCCGAATCGGTTCGTTCGAAACGGTTCGATTCGAAACGCTACGGGTCGAAACCGTTCGCAAAGAAACGGTACCGGGGCGAAACGGTTCGCGTTGAAACGGTTCGAATTGAAACAGATCGCATCGAAACGGTTCTTTCAAAACGGTATGGGTCGAAACGGTTCGCGTTGAAGCGGTACGGGTCGAAACGGTTCGTGTTGAAACGGTACAGGTCGAAACAATACGCGTCGAAACGGTACTGGTCGGAACGGTTCGCGTCGAAACGGTTCGCGTCGAAACGAGTACAGGTCGAAACGGTTCGGGTCGAAACGGGTACAGGTCGAAACGGTTCGGGTCGAAATGGTACGGGTCGAAACCGTTCGGGTCGAATAGCAAAGAATTTACTTTAATTTCTTCACATATAGGAAGGATTTTGAATTCCTTTAGTTAAAGAAATTTGAAGGAATTCATGCCTAATTCCAATTCCATTGTCAACCAAACACATAAAGATTGGAATTGAAATTCCAATTTCATCAAATTCTTTGAACCAAACATATTAAGAAATGGAATTCAGATTCCAATTCCCTTAAATTCCCTTGAATTCCTGCCAACCAAAACACCCCTTAGTATTAAGATCAAACCATGGCATTAACCAAAAGCTTGATTATTGTTATTATAATCAAATCATAACATTCTTGAATAATCCCAATATTCATCCGACACATACTGACATCAATGATAAGATTTGATATGGGTCGTATTATTAGCACACCTTGCAAAATTAAATCGACACCATCAATACGGGTCGTATAGGCCTACACGACCCGTATTAAGGTAAATTCAATTTCCAAGGCCAGTCAAAGGTTGACACTGTCTTCACATGCCTTACTAATACGCATCATATAGGCCTATACGATGCGTGTTAGTAAAAGGTTGTCTGTCAACTCTGACAGATAGGGTTCACATGCAAACCCTATACGGTTCGTATAGGCCTATATGATCTGTATTGTGTACGAGGTTATTTTCTGTCACTCAACAGTGACATAAAGTGATTGACAGGAACATTACGTCAGCCCTATATGACCCGTATTAATCTGTAATTTTGCTTTCTGCTTAGTCTTTATAAACGGGGAAGATGAAGACGCAAAAACCATTCCTTCTTTTCGATCTTTTCTTTACATTCGATATTCAACAATGTCCTAGTTCAACCTTAATTATCTTTTCGGCGAGTCATCCGACACAAACACGAGCACGTTTATACCGGGAAGCAGTGTGGTATAGCTCTTTTTTACTTGTTTTGTTTATGAAATACTTAGCACACCATTTGTATTAGGAGGGGTCTGTTGTCCCCGATTCTTACGATGGGAGACGAAATGATGATCACGTGGAGGAGGTCGTGTCAGGCTTTCGTCCCCATGATAGACCTCAACGAGGTATGTATTTATTTAGATTTTTGTATTCGGTGTTAAATATACCATTACCTTTTAACCCGTTGGCTTTATTTAGTTTGTTGTGTCCCGCCATCTGTTGTTGCCAGATCTGAACGAGGTAAAAATGGGTAAAAATATATTTACTTATTATTAAGAAGGTTTTTAGATATATCGTTATCATTTAACTGTTGGTTTTTTCAGGTTATTGTGCCTAGCGATGATCATGGTTACGTGTGTCCGAATTATGAAGGCAGTTACGGTGCCTCGTACGGACAAGAAGACTATGGCAATAACTATTTCGTTAGTGGTGCGTCGGGCATACAACAAGAAGTTGGTGCGCCTTCTTACGCACAAGAGTCATTGGGTGACGAGCAACCCGCTCTCCCTAAAATACGTTGAAATACGTTAAAATACGTCAAAATACGCTTGAATACGTCAAAATACTTCAAACATACACTAAAATACATCAAACATACACTAAAATACGTCAAAATATGCTTGAATACGTTAGAATACGCTAAAATACGTCAAAATACGTAAGTAATGATATTCTAAGACGCGTTTACATATAACACGACACTTAACAATACAAGTGGATTCCAAACAAAATTGTACGTAATCATAGAATACGCTACTCACACGCAAGTGAACGTTACCGAAACGACGCGTATTGAAGATATACTTCATAAAATGACACGATACGCCAATATTCGTCAAAATACGACACGTATACGTGTCGAACCGAGGAAAAAACGATAAACTTGGAATCTGGTGTTATGATCAATACGATCGTATAGGCCTAAGTTGTGTGGTATTTAAGGCTTATACGCATCGTATAGGCCTATACGATGCGTATTACCCCCTGATTTCTTAAAAATCTAGGGGTGATTTGAAATTTTAGGGGGTAATACGCATCGTATAGGCCTATACGATACGTATTACCCCCCTAAAATTTAAAAAAAAAAACAGGGGGGTTTTACGCACCGTATAGGCCTATACGATGCGTATTAAAGGGCAAAACGATATAACCCCCAATTAACAAGGGGTTCTTATGTTATTCGACCCAAACACACACAAATACATACACATACGGTCATCAACATACGGATTGTATTTGTGTTTAAAGACAAGTAAGGTATGTATCTTCGAACACTCATCATTTATACGTATTCAATTTTTTATTTTGATATTATATATGTTTGTATTTTGGGGTTAAAGGTCGTATTCGAGGGGGGTTTTTCGTTGAACGTTGAAGCAACACGATGCATATGGGCCTATACGCATCGTATTGCTTCAAAGAATAATGTTTTTGTTTGAAATTTTTAGGCTTATACGATATGTATGGGCCTATACGATGCGTATTGTATAGGCCCAAAAAATATTAGTTTTTTTCTTTCTGTTTTTTTAAATACAAAAATATGTTTAGAGTCTTATTTTTGTAAAAAAAATTATACTTTTAAATAGGAATTGATGTGTTTTTAAAACAAATTTAAAAATTTAATATTTAATATTTAAATATTTAAAATTGTAATATTTTATAAAAAAATATAATAAAAAGGTATTCTTTGATATTAAAGATTGTTATATTTTTTTAAAATATAATAAAAAGGTGTTATTTGATATTAAAAATTGTTATATATTTTTTAAAATATAATAAAAGGTGCTTCTTTGATATTAAAAATTGTTTTATAATTTTTATTTTGATATGACTGACGTTGTCGAGACAGGGCGGGGCGGGTGTAACGCCTCGTGTTTCCATACTTTCTATTTATAGCTATCTCGTATTGTATTTCTATTTTCGGAAAGCATTGTATCTCGTATTCAATTGTCGTTGTAATCATTGTATTCTGAGACTTGGATCATAATGAAAACTCGTATTTTGTTCATATATTCTTATTCATAATCGTTTCATACTTACATTTATTCATACACTTAACATGTGAACATATTCATGATACTTGATGTATAAGAATTTATACATCTTTAAAACGTCAAATAGACCCCGCTTACGCGAGAACTTGTCGTATTTTCATTGATTTTGGTACTCATTTGAGTTGTTTGTGAAAATACAGGTTCGGGCTTTGGCCCGGTGTTGAAATGGAGGCTTTTGGAGCAAAAAGGAGCAAAAACGGAGTTTTCCAGCAAACTGCCAGATATGGCACGACCGTGCCAGGCCAACCCTGATCGGCACTCTCATCAGCACGCTCAGATTCTAGGCGCACCAGGAAGATTTGACGACTGGCACGACCGTGCCAAGCCAAACCAGTCTGAGATCAGCTTATTCTCGGGATCATTTCAGCCATTTTCGAATACTTTACCGGGAAGCACGACCATGCCAATGGTTGGCACGACCGTGCCAACTCAGAAACGTTTGAGCGGGATTTTTCCCAAAATGGCTAGCAAACAAGTCAACATTCGAAAAAGGCACTCTGACACTTACCAAGCACGACCGTGCCAAAAGGTGGCATGGTCGTGCCAAACTCTCAGTAGCATAAATACGTGGTTTAAGCTCATTTGGAGGAGAGTTGGAGCATTTTGGTGAAGTTTTCTCTCAAGAATCTGACCTTGGAAGCTTGTAGGAGCCAAGAGGAAGCCTCGTAGAGGATTACTACACTTGAAGATCTACTCAAACACCATTTAATCTTGTCTTTAAGTTGGTTAGCTTACTAGTTTCATTATAAACAATTTGTGCTTTCTTGTCTTTGATTTGGTCATTATGAGCCTTATGGACTAAACATTTGTGTTGCTTAAACTTTGTTGAAGCTTATGAACATGTGATGATTATGAAGTAGATGTGGTGATTGTTTTTGTTAATCTTAATAGTAGTGCTTGAATCTTGTTCTTGGAGTTCTTATGTATGTTTAAAGTCTTAATTCTTGAAGGTTTGGTCATAAGTATTTACATGTTGTGTTGGAAAGCCCATGTAGAGATTATGATTGTTGAATCTTGTTAACTTGTTAGTATGATTCATGGCATGATACTAGGAATGGTGTTTGCTAACATGATTAGAATGGAGATTTGAGCATGAATAGGAATTCTTACATTGGAGATTTGGAAAAATCATAGTAATGTTTACATGGATTCTATAGTTGTGTTTGTGTTAGATTGATAATTTTTGGCCAAGATTGTTATCTAGCATGACCATGCTTGTGGTTTTTGTCAAGAACATGGTGATAGTGCTACTTACTTGAAAGCAAGTTAGGGTGATTGTTATGTTGTTCATGGTAATTTTTCCAAACTTGTAGAGTTAGAAGTTTTGACAAACAATTAACTTTTTTTAAAGATTAACATTAACTTAACAAGTGAGCTCAAAAATAATATTTTTTAGGTGATTAGAATGTGATTCATTTTAGTTTTCCTAAGGATTATAAACTAGGAAGCCTTGATTGGGGACTTAGTTAAATTTGAATCTTGCATCACCGTTAGTCTCTTCCTTTAGTTGTCACATGTTTGTTAGTGGATACTTAGTTTAGGCAACCTCTTTTAGATATTGTTATTCCTTAGTTTAGTTGGTAGCTTGTTATTTTTGCATGATAATTTAGAAACAAAATCAACTCGTCAATTGGAAAGGCTTTAAAGTAACAAAAGTTTAGTATCAAGACACCGCGTCCACGGATTGATATCCGGTTCTTACCGACAAATTATATTACCTTACGATGGGTACACTTGCCCTTTGTGTGTGTAGTTAGTTTTTAGGTAAAAAACCTTTTTAAAACTAAATTTGTGTGAAGGAAAATCCAATTAAAATATATATATAATTCACGCACATCAAGTTTTTTGCGCCGTTGCCGGGGATGCGGTCTTCTTGAGAACGGTTCGAGTTACTTATTTAGCCATTGTGAAAAGTGTACGAAGTTTTTGTCATTGTTTTGTTTGTCTTTGCATGATTATTTGAAAAAGAAAAAAAAGAAAATATGATTATTTGCTAGTTGTTTTTATTTTTGTATATATAGTGCATTGTGCTCCTTCTTTTTCCCTACAGATCGTGCATGTCCTCAACCCCCGTTGCTGGAATCGTTGAGCCTTCATCGGAGCCAGAGCGCAATCTTCATCGGAGACTGCGGGAGCGGTCCGGCACGGTAGCTGCTACGATCGAGGTAGACGCGAGGGGAGACGACACATTCTACGAGGTTCGTGTAGAAATGGCGGACGAGGAGGAAACGAGGATCTTAAATGAGATAGGAAAGCCGTCACTTGAGGGTTTACCTGCGAGCATCAATGCACCGACGATTAATAATAATAATTTGAGATCAAATCTGGCACCATATCGATGTTGCAGAATGCGGTGCAGTTTTATGGAAAGGATCACGAGGATCCTAGTGTCCATATTGCGGGTTTTCTGGAGGTTTGTGCCACGTTCACGATTCGTGACACATCACCGGATGTGATACGACTTTGGCTCTTCCCGTTTTCTTTACGTGATGTAGCCAAGGAGTGGCTTCTCTCACTTCCAGTTGGATCTATCACTACATGGAATCAATTAGCTGAGAAGTTCCTCCAGAAATATTTCCCTCCAGAGAAAACTGTTCGGTTGAGAACCAAGATTCTCAACTTTCGTCAGGATGACGATGAGTCCATTTACGAGGCGTGGGAGCGGTTTAAAGAGCTTATGCGAAAGGTTCCACACCACGGGTTGCCCAAGTGGCAACAATGTCAGATCTTCTACCATGGTTTAGATGGTCCGGGGCAGATAATGGTCGATACATATTCGGGCCGAGACATCGGCACGAAAAATGCCACCGAGGCATTTGAGATTTTAGAGAAATGCGCCGCGAAGAATCGTACACAGTAGCCGCCGAGAGGGAAGAGTTCTCGACAGGGAGTTCATCACGTGGACGACTTCACTGCCATGACAGCACGTATGGATGCCTTATCTTCGAAATTTGATCGGGTGTTGGAGATGCACTCGAGTGGTTCTTCGAATGGGGGAGCATATCATGTAGGCGATTTTCCGACGGGAGAGATGTTACACGAGCATGTAGATTTCATGGGAAACCAATACCATCCTCAGAATAATCCCTACAACAATACTTATAATCTGGGGTGGAAGAATCACCCAAATTTCAGTTGGAGGCCAGATGCGTCTACTCAGCATCCACCTGGATTTGCTCCACGTCCCACAGCTCCAGAAGCGTATGGTCAGCCTCGACCTCAGCAGACATCTCACACTAGCGAGCCTAGTGTGCAGAACATTTTAGTTAGATCATAGCCAGTCAGAATTCCATAAAGTCCGAGAATGAGAAGCGTTACAAGGATTATGACGGTCATTTCGCGAGGCACGAGAGTGAGTTGAGAAGCCAAAAGGCTTCCATCCAGACCATAGAGAACCAAGTTGGCCAGATTTCCAAAATGTTGTCTGAGAGACAACAGGGGGGCCTTCCAAGCAATACGAAGCCTAATCCGAATGCTACTACGAAGGCCATCACGTTGAGAAGCGGCAAGACCGCTGAGCCCATCACTTCGGTTGCTTCACCAAAGCTGATTGATGATGAGGTTGATGAGGAGATTGAGACGGAGTCTCCGGGTGAGGTGCAACAGAGGCGAGTCCCAGCAAGTACAGGACGACCCAAGGAGCCATTGAGAGAGTATGTCCCTCCCATTCCATATCCGGGGAGGTTGAAGAAGCAGAAGATGGAGGAACACTATGGTAAATTCCTTGAGCTTTTTAAGCAACTTCATATAAATTTACCATTTGTTGAAGCACTTTCTCAAATGCCTAAGTATGCCAAGTTTCTGGAAGATATCTTATCTAACAAAAAGAAACTTGAGGAGCTTTCGCATGTGACCTTGAATGAGGAGTGTTCAGCGGTTCTTTAGAACAAACTACCAAAGAAAATGAATGATCCTCGGAGTTTCACTATCCCGTGTTTGATTGGTAGTTTGTCGGTCAGCAATGCATTAGCTGATCTTGGAGCTAGCATAAACCTCATGCCATATGCGGTTTTTGCTAAGCTAGACTTGGGAGAGCCCAAGCCCACTCGTATGAGCATTCAGCTTGCCGATCGTTTAGTGAAGTATCCTCGAGGCATAATTGAGAATATGCTTGTGAAAATCCACAAGTTTGTCTTTCCTGTCGATTTCTTGATTTTGGACATGGATGAGGACAAAATTGTCCCGCTTATCTTAGGTCGACCATTTCTAGCCACTGCTAGAGCCTTGATTGATGTTTGCACCGGCAGACTTACTCTTAGGGTTGATGATGAGGAGGTGACCTTTGATATTGGTAAATCCATGCAGCATCCACAAAGTCAGGATGATACACTCTATTTCATTGAGACTATCGATACATATGTGAGTGATCATCTTCGTGACACATTTGAGGAGGATGTGGTGGACACGTAGTTACTTGGAGGGGAGACTTTTGGTTCACCTGCTGTGAGCCAACTAGTTGAGGAGACGACCTGTCTGATACGTCATGTATCTCCCCCGTGTCCAGAGGTTTTTGAGGTTGTGGATCGCGTTGCTGAGCCTAAAGCACGCCCTTCTATTAAGCATCCACCTTCAGTTGAGCTTAAGGAGCTTCCAGAGCACTTGGAGTATGCCTTCTTGGAGGGTGCGACTCATTTGCCCTTTATCATTTCTGCTGGATTGTCGGGAGAGTTGAAGGATCGATTGCTCGAGCTCTTGAAGCAGCACAAGAAGGCGATCGCGTGGAATTATGGATATAAAAGGGATCAATCCATCCTTTTGTACCCATAAGATCTTGATGGAGGAGGACTTTAAACCTGTAGTTCAGCATCATAGGCGCTTGAACCCGAACATGCAGGAGGTTGCGATGAAAGAGGTCATCAAACTACTTGATGCAGGTTTGATATATCCGATCTCTGATTCACCTTGGGTTAGCCCTGTGCAGGTAGTCCCGAAGAAAGGAGGCATGACGGTGGTGACGAACGAGAAAAACGAGTTGATTCCTACTCGTACAGTCACCGGATGGAGAGTTTGCATTAATTATCGCAAACTCAATGATGCCATGAGGAAGGATCATTTCCCATTCCCTTTCATTGATCAGATGTTGGAGAGGTTGTCGGGTAGGATGTTCTACTGCTTCCTTGATGGTTTCTCGGGTTATTTTCAGATTCCCATCTCTCCTAAGGATCAGGAGAAGACGACATTCACATGTCCCTACGGCACATTTGCCTATCGGCGGATGCCCTTTGGACTGTGTAATGCCCCGACCACATTTCAGAGATGTATGGTGGCCATTTTTCACAACATGATCGAGGACTCCATGGAGGTTTTTATGGATGATTTTTCTGTATTTGGGAGTTCTTTTGATCAGTGTCTCGGGAATCTAAAGAGGATGTTGGCTAGGTGTTAAGAAGCCAACTTGCTGTTGAACTGGGAGAAATGCCACTTCATGGTGAAGGAGGGCATTGTGCTTGGGCACAAGATTTCACAGGCGGGGCTCGAGGTTGATCGAGCCAAGGTTGAGACTATTTCTAAGCTTCCACCTCCCACATCAGTGAAATCTATTAGGAGTTTTCTAGGTCATGCGGGTTTTTACCGACGATTCATAAAGGACTTTTCCAAAATTGCCCGTCCCATGACTCAGCTCCTCGAGAAGGATGCCCAGTTTGTTTTCTCCGATGAATGCCTTAAGGCATTCGAGTTGTTGAAGGAGAAGTTGGTGAATGCCCCGATCATGGTAGCTCCCGACTGGGAACTACCCTTTGAGTTGATGTGTGATGCGAGTGATTTCGCAGTCGGGGCAGTCTTGGGTCAAAGGAGAGATAAGCACTTCCACCCGATTTACTATGCAAGCAAGACTTTGAACGACGCTCAGGAGCACTACACCACGACAGAGAAAGAGCTCCTAGCTGTGGTCTTTGCATTCGATAAGTTTCGGTCTTATCTCGTCCTTTCCAAGACCATTGTGTACACGGATCATGCAGCTCTTCGGTATCTTTTTAGCAAGCAGGATGCTGAAACGAGGTTGATACGGTGGATTCTTTTGCTGCAGGAGTTCGATATTGAGATCCGTGATAAGAGAGGGGCTGAAAATCTTGCAGCCGATCATTTGTCTCGACTTGAGCATTCTGAGAGGAAGGAAATTCGTAGGCCTAACATCAATGACAATTTCCCCCACGAGTTTCTTATGAGGATCGATACGAGTGATGATTCCCCATGGTTTGCTGACTTCGCGAACTATTTAGCTAGTGGCATCCTGATTAAGGGGATGACCCATCAGCAAAAGCGAAAGTTCTTTGCGGATGTTAAGTAATACTTTTGGGATGACCCTTACTTGTTTAGGGTAGGAGCGGATCAGATGATCCGGCGTTGCGTGTATGGTGACGAGGCGAGAGATATTTTGCGCCACTATCACGAGGGACCTACGGGAGGCCACCACGGAGCGAATAACACTGCGAAGAAAGTATTCGACTCTGGATTCTTTTGGCCGACTATCACACGTGATGCCCATGAGTGGGTAACGTCTTGTGATGCTTATCAGAGGGCAAGCAACATTTCAGCACCCCATGAGATGCCACAAAACGACATCCAAGTCTGTGAGATCTTCGATGTATGGGGGCTAGACTTCATGGGTCCCTTTCCGACTTCTTTTGGTAACCGCTATATTCTAGTTGTTGTTGACTACGTGTCCAAGTGGGCTGAAGCACAGGCTTTACCCACAAATGATGCTAGAGTAGTGGTGAAGTTTTTGAAGAAGTTGTTTGCTCGTTTTGGTGCCAATAATGCATTGATTAGTGACCGTGGGACGCATTTCTGCAATGCACAGCTTGAGAAAGCATTGTCCCGATATGGTGTGCAGCATCAGTTTTCTACACCATACCACCCACAGACGAGTGGGCAGGTCGAGGTCAGTAATCGGGGTATCAAGCGGATTTTGGAGAAGACGGTTAACTCTAGCCGTAAGGATTGGTCCGAGAAGTTGAATGATGCACTGTGGGCTTTCCGGACAGCCTACAAGACTCCTATAGGCACCACACCGTTTAAATTGGTCTATGGAAAGTCTTGTCATCTTCATGTGGAGCTCGAGCACAAAGCCTATTGGGCTTTGAAGACAGTTAATCTTGATATGGCTGCTGCGAGCGAGAACAGGTTTGTGCAGATCCACGAGATTGAGGAGCTAAGGAATGAGGCATATGAGAGCTCCAAGCTATACAAGGAACGTACCAAGACGTTGTACGATAGCCGCTTGAATGACAAGAAAGAATTCCTAGTGGGTGATCGTGTGTTGTTATACAACTCTCGTCTGAGGTTATTTCCTAGTAAGCTCAAGTCTCGATGGTCAGGTCCCTACACTGTACGGTCAGTGTTTCCTTACGGGACAATGGAGATAGGTCACGAGGATGGCCGGTTGTTTAAGGTCAACGGGCATAGGTTAAAGGCTTATGTTGAAGGGCCCGTTGATCAGAGTGAGGAGGTTGTTACCCTCCACCCTAGGAACAAATGAATGCGGGGTGGTGAGTCTAGCTGAAGACTCGTAAATAAACTTAGCCCGTTTTTGTATATATATTGTGTCGGTTGTTTGTTTTTCTTTTTCAGGTTGCGGTTCGTTCTGGTCGCGAGGGATGTTAGTGCTTGTTGTCGGCTCTCAGGTATTTTAGTTCGGCTATTTTCTTGGTAGGAGATGCTTCGTGAGTGTCCCGGGTTCAAGGAGTTCGTTTAATTCTCATTTGTATTTCCACCCTATAGTTTCTAAATTAATTTTTGTAAAAAACTATGTTTTTCAAAATAAAAATAAAAAAAAATTTCAAAAATCGAGCACTATCAACCGAAAAATCTGGCACTACCAGACCTGCTAGTGTCAGCCCCTTTGCAGAACCAATAATAGCACCCACCAATAATACATTCAACCACTTTCCTTTAACCTCTCCTTCTTACTCTCTTGAACCCATTCAAAGCACTCACGAATCCCTTGCATCTCCTAGCTTCCTCCAAGATTACTAGTTTCTTTCATCCCAACAATCATTCCAGGTACGAATCCTTCTCCTTCTTTGTTAAGCTCTTGAGTCTTAGGGTTTGTTCTTCATGGTAGTTTATGTTTTTTTAGGGCTTGGTCTAAATCACCCAATTCAAGCCCGTTTTTAGTGTTTTTTTGTGTTGTTATTGACCATAAGTGACCGATTTACAAAACCCCTAAGCAAAAAGATGGAAAAATCAGGTTTTTGGGTGCGTTTTGAGCTATTTCGGGAATCTGGGTTACGTCACGCACAACCGTGCCAAGGGTTGGCACCATCGTGCCGTTCATAATTTTATGATTGTCTTCATAATTTGCCCAGAATATCGGTCAAGCACGACCGTGCCAAGGCCTGGCACGATCGTGCCCTTCATAAGAAATTCCAGATCTTCAACACTCGCCCAGAAATCGGTCAGAACCAGGTCAAGCACGATCGTGCCAAACCCAGGCATGACCATGCCACTTGAAGATGAACCCAGAACTTCATAATTTTCCCAGAAACTTCATAAAATCTGTTGTTGTTCATCCACGCACGATCGTGCTAAACCCAGGCACGACCGTGCCAACTCTTCAGAGGTTCGTTTTTGTTTTAATTTTGTTGCTGATTAATTCTGGTTGTCTTGCAGATGGTTCACCCGTTCATGCGGTTTAGCAACAATGCTAAGGAAGGGCACTGTATACAGAAAGCGGAGCGGTTATAGGCTCGGAGGAACCAAATCAAGCCCATGAGGAGGCTTCAAAAAGTAGACTTGGATTTGCTCGGTCAATCCGAGCGGTTCGAGGACTTGATGACACCTCCATGGAACCGCATGTTTGACACTGCTGAGCCACAGTATGTTGACCTTGTGATCGAGTTCTTTGTATCCTTCAGCTACACTTTTCCATGCCCGGACGTATACGATAAAAAGGTTGGTGTGAGCTACCGGTTGGGGCGGAAATGACACCACCAGTCCATCAGTCGTTTCGGACAGGTATTGGGGTTGTATGAGGACGATGAAATCGACACCGAGCTGTTTGATGGCAGTTTGCAAGATTGGGAGCCGGGGGTTGATAGAGCAGCATTCTAGGATCAAATCACGGTACCGGGTTGGGTTTGGGACCCGCGCAAAGCTAAAGCTACCTGTATACTCGACCCACTTCATCGGGTCATCGAGCGAGCCATCTTTCACATGATCGGGGGTCGCAGTGATAGCACAGGAAACATCACCAACCGCTACCTCTTCCATCTTTACTGCATCATTTCGGGTTCAAACTGTAATGCAGCTGCAAGCGTTGTGGAGTCCATCTTCCGAGGTGTTGGTTCGACGCCCACGTCAAAGATTTGCGGGGGTGCTTTCGCAACCAAACTCACGAAGTATTATCGAGTCTCATTAGATGGTCGTACCGAAGCTTGTGATTACGGCCTGCTCGACTTGGCCAGCTGAACTTCATGCATATGATACGTAAGGTTAACGGTATCCCGAAGCCTGTCGACAAGTTAGGTAGGATTTGGGATCCGCTTCCCGAGGGGGATGATGATAGTGATGATGGTGGTGATGGCGGTAATGGTGGTGATGACATTCACATGCAGGATGCTCCGGTTCACGAGCCTGAGGGATTCGTTGGGGGAGCGATTCCTCACATGCAGTTGGGTCATGGTTTCGAAAACCCAACTTGGGGGCATGTGCATGGTGATTTTGGTGGTAGTGGCTTTGAGCAGGGCGGGTACGGGCCTTACAACCCGACCACACTTGATCTTTGGCAGAGGATGGACAAGCTTGATTTGAGCCAACAGGAGACAAGACGGGATGTCGGTCTGATTCGCACGGAGGTACATAGTCAGGGTAATTTTCTGGAGGACATGTATGAGCAAAGCCGGCGGAGCTTTGACTGGCTCTTCAGTTCGCAGCAGCACATAGCGAACTCAATGAATGCTCCATACACGCAGCCTCCTCCCCATTTCACGTGCAGATCACGATTCGACCGCGGAGATGACACCGGTCCTTCTGGACCGAGTGATAGGTCTTAGTCCCATCTCTATTTTGTACTTTACTATTTTGTGTTTGAGGGGTGCCATTTTGCACCGTCCGTACACCCCTCCGTTGTGATCTTTTATTTCTTTTTATTATGATTAGTGGTTTAAATAAACAAGGCAAGGGTACATGGGTTGGGTAATCTTTTGTGTATTTGATCTTGTTTGCTAGTGTGTAGTTGCTTGGTTGAGAGGTTGGTTGCTTGGCGGTTCGTTGCGGTTGCTCCTTACTTGTCACTTCGCTCCATTCATGTCGTTTCATTTCAGGGGAGTTTTCGTGTTCCCATTTTCCTCCGCTTTCAGTATATATGTTTTCATATATTTTTTTTTGTGTACATCGAGGGCAATGTACATTTCAAATGTGGGGAGGTGGTTTAGCGCTTGAGCTTTGTTGTAATGTTAAAAAAAAGAATAAAATAAATAAAATTAATAAATAAAATAAAAAAATAAAATAAAATAAAATAAAGCTCTCTTGAATGAATTTTTGTGGCTTAATAATCAATCCAACATAAGTTTTTATAAAAGCACTAAATTTTTTACAAATATACAAAGGGTGAACGCAAAAAGGGCTCGCTCGGGTTAGGATTACCACTAAGAAATTTTTTGTATACACTTGAGCATGAGGAATCAAGCGATTGACCTACTTGTTTGCCTTGCATATTTACCCAATACGCCCGTTTCCGTGAGTTATTTTTGAGCCTTTGTAGCTTTAGAATTATTTTTGCTCATGTTTTTTGCGGGCAAAGATTGAGTGAGCCGGATGACTTTTGTGATTTAGACCTTGTGTTAGGTATACATTTCGAGGCCGCGGCGAATATATAGCATGAAAATGATTGAGGCACTAGGAAACTTTTGTTTTTAACCAATTTTTATGTATTCCCTCACCTAAATCATTCCCGTAGTTAAACCAATTTGAGCCTTCCCCTTTCATTTCTTTTAAACCACTAAATACTAGCCACTTAGCCAAATTAGCCTTTTATAGTTTAACCCATTTTTGTTTGGAAGCCCGGTTTGGTTAGGAAAAGCTAAATCCGTTGATTAGCTCTCGGTTAGATAATATTAAATTGTATAGTTCTTATTTTCTTTTGTTTCAAGTTAGTCAAACCGCCGGGTTACAAACGTTTTAGCCACTTTAAATATCCACTTCCATACCCTTGACCCTAGCCAAGTTACAACCCGAATAAGACCTCATGATTCATGTTATGTTTTTGTCAAGTGATTAAATTTGATCCTTTCACAAGCTTATGATATCACATAGTCATCGTCATGGCATCGAGTGTTTAACACATACTCCATAAATCGTATGTGCACCCATATATTAGCCGAGTGTGTGTGAACATTGTGAGGATGTGAGGTAGACTTGTAGAGATTTCCAAGATGGACCATTGCTCATAAACTTATTTTATATACCTTTTTGGTTTTTTACATCATGTCGAGTAGTCCTTGATTGTTATAGCCCGAGTAATTTGTTTGTGCGTATAAAATGCTAGTTGAGGTTATTGCCATTTAGAGAGTTTTAGTTTGTTTTAGTTTGCTTGAGGACAAGCAAAGTTCAAGTGTGGGGATGTTTGATGTATAAGAATTTATACATCTTTAAAACGTCAAATAGACCCCGTTTACGCGAGAACTTGTCGTATTTTCATTGATTTTGGTACTCATTTGAGTTGTTTGTGAAAATACAGGTTCGGGCTTTGGCCCGGTGTTGAAATGGAGGCTTAAACCTAAACCACACAATCGGCAAGTGTACCGATCAATCTGAAAGACTCGGACCCATAGGACTCTATTAATTACGCTGATTAGACTCTAAAAGACTCGGACAGATACGACTCAAACTGTTTATATTGTTTGGGGGGTTACTAGAAATCTAAGGAAATCTATATTAAAACTAATTAACTAATACGAACTAAGGACGGAAGTTGTTCTCAAGCGGTGATGAAGACTACCTAGACTAGAATCCTGGATTGATTTTAAGCGTTTACCGATTAAGTTAATTACTCGTTTTCTGGGATCTTATGATACTAAACCTGTTAAATACCAGCTAAGCCCCTCAACCCTTCTCGAGGTGAAACTTATGGCGTTACCTAGGTCGTTAATCCTACCGGTTGATTAGACGTCTTTCCAGTTGTCTAATATTGTGTGAGTACCCTAATGATGACCTACTCTTTTCCAATTATAGATCTAGGGTAGTTTGAGTATCTAAACTTGACTTGATAGACTAATAAACCGACGGGTCAACAAAGGTATGGACGTTTTCCAAAGACCGACTATAGCAATTCGCCGGGTAAGACCTATCAATAGCCCCTCACTTTCCAGGTATTAGGACTAGTAGAACACTAAAATCTAGTAACCTGTTAACTATTACTTCTAAGGTTGAATGGCCACTTAACCCTAAAGATTATGAACTTATTCTGTGATATAGACACTCACCAAAATTCACAACCTAATACGACTCTATTTCGTGATATAGACAGTCACCAAGAATCATATGAAGCAATGGAAAACAGAAAACCAAATCAAAGCATGCATACACACCAAGCCAGATAAACAAACTGCTTACAGAGCACAATTAATCCATAACAAACATTTAATTAACAAAAAAGGTGTAAACTTTATATCAATCCATTCATCATAGTCTAGGTAGTTATTACGTTTAGCCAAGCATAGTCAATGACAAATACAATACAAAACAAGAAAAGTCAAACTGGAATTCATCATTACAAGTTCAGTAAAGAGAAAACAAGACAAATAAGGATCGTGTAAACCCGAGAAAGTCTCTAATCTTCAATCTTCGCTTGATCCAGTGATTCTAGAGCTTCGAAACCTTCAAACTTAGCTATTATGACTCCCAAACAGCTGCAAGAACTCCCAAAATTCCTAACTAGGGTTTCATTATGATAAAATTGATTAAATACCCCCAAATCTCAGCTGCATCCAAAACCCGTCTGCAGATAATACCCTCTCGCAGGGCGCGAGAGGGTTTTAGCTATCAGGTCGCGGCCCGCGACCGTCTTAATGATGTCAGCAACAAATGGGCTTCTCGCGGGTAGCGAGAAGCAATGGTCTAGCGAGTCGCGGTCCGCCAGAAGGAAATTTTCTCAGAATTTAATTCATTTTAGCACCCGAACTCTCCAATTAGTTCCCGGACTTTACCAATTCATATTTCTACTCAATTATCACGCTTTTCAGCTACTGTAAGCTTATCCGACCTGCAAAACGCAATTGGATCAAAAGCCTAGCTATTCTACGGAAAACAAAACTAAAACTAATAAAGATCGTACAAACTATACACGAATAAACGATGTATTTTACAATTCATCAAATATCCCCACACTTACTCTTTTTTCGTCCTTGAAAAAGAATCTATGCAAACGGAATCAGAGACCAGCAACTACTCGAGACAAAAGTTATTCATACTTATTAGAATAAAAATTTGTGTTAGCCGCGATTGCAAATATGTTTATCCTCTTAAACAAGCCCCGGCTAACTCCGTGCCAGCAGCCGCGGTAAGACGGGGGGGGGTGAAACTCGGTTCCAAGCCCTTATCATACAGATTTAGTTCAAGTGCAACCAGTTTACCTAGGGTCTCACACTAAAAGCCACAGTCCATCTAATCCTGCCTCAAGCTTATAGAACAAAAGTAACGATCACTGGACCAATTCCTAACCGTTTTATATCAAAATCAAAAGAATTTAAAACCAATTTTTTTTCTTTCATTTTTTTCTCATTGAGCTTAGACAATGCTTTACCTAACCCAGAGGCATTCCGGTTGTAGAGTCGCTATCCCCAACTCGAATTACAATAGGCTTCGGTAAATTTTTCTTTCCTATGTAACTTAATTTCACACACCCCATAGGTATTCTAAGTCAGAGTCACCATCCCCAACGAAGATACGTAGGCCTGCGCTACTTTTCTTAGTTTCTAGCTCACTTGTTTTCTATTTTTTCATTTTTTTTCTTCATGATTAAAAATTCTGACGGTTTTAACTTATAACGGCATTCCTTATACTATTATTGGCGGTTTCAATTTCCCATTTTTCCTAGATGAGCACCCACTAGCAAACCGGCAATTAGTATATTAAGATCAAAGGAACCCAAAACCAAACCCATGCCTATTCACATATCCCAAACTAGACACAAGCTCGACTATCTTTAACTCATATTATTATAATTTGAACCCGAGTAGAAACCCATCTTTTCTATCATTTTCCGTTACATTTTTGCAAACCTCTTATTTCAAAAGACATTTTCTCAATTTTTTCATTTTTTAACGGAAAAGAAGTAACTCTACGACTACGACTCCTATTTACACCATGTATCCCATCCCCACACTTAAAGATTGCATTGTCCCTAATGCAAAGACGAGACACGACTCAAATTACCTAGAAATAAAATACTAAATAAAGAAATAAATATACACAATATACAAGTGAAACGACTTAGCTGTAAATATGCGAGACTGTCAATGTGCCAGTCAATTCCACATACGCCCTCCATTCCGAACACGCTCAGCAAACAATTCCTAACTCTCGGACACGCGAACGGAAGCGGCAAAAATAAACACCATACCTATAATCAAACCACCTACTACATAGCATAATAAAAGTAACAGTGTTTAACACATCCATCAACTATCACAAACATCCTACCCCCAAAACAACCCAACCAAGTACCAAAGTATTCAAAATTAGGGATACAGACCGACTTAGATTAAAAACAGCATAAAAGAAAAATAAAAGATACTAGATAAAACACCACTGCTGCTGCCTCCAATCACTCATCATCATCTGACTCCTCTGATCCCTGCTGGTAAACATGATACGGCTCAACCCCTGCCAAATCACTCCGTCCTGCCTGTAGCTGCCTAAAGAACGGGGAACCGCGAGGTGCATACCCTCCATCATGTACCTCATACCATCCTCTAACCTCTGCTGACCCTACTCGTGCATCCGATGACTCTCCCATCATCACCTGCCTAACACCTCCAAACTGAGTATCCACATAACTCCGCAAATCGCCAAAACTGGTTTCCATCCGGTCATACAAAGAGTCCAAAGTAAGCGGGTTAGGACGTGGCGGTATAGGTGGAGGCTGAAAAGTAAGTGGATCAATAATTGGCTGCCTGGGTGGAGACTGAGTCTGAGGCATCCGTTGCCTGGTCCTCTGCTGATAACGTGTAGATGTACCAGTCCCTGAAGCCGGTGTACCCTGTGACTGCTGAGTCGAATAATCCTACTCTGGTGGGTTAGAATAAGTCAGAATATTAGCAGCCTGAAGATCCTTCAATCTCATAAACCCAGGTGTCGGCCCCTCTCTCATCTTATCAACCGGGTACCTGGCAAACACACCCAAACGCTATGCTAACCATGTAATATATGGGCCCAAATAAATTCTAGCCCCAGCACCACCTCTCCATGTTCTCCTCATCGACCAAGCAAAAATTGTAGCAAGATTAGCGGGCCGCCCCTCAACCATGCACATCAAATAAAACAAACTCACCTGATTGACTTTGTTATCACCTTGACCCCTCCCTACCAAAGTAGCTGCTAAAATTTTGTGTACAAACCTCAACACCGGGTCGGTGATATCACTAGCTACCATGTTAGTTGAATAGGGCACCCTTGAAATCGTACCCCAAAATCTCACCAACTCACTCGTACGAACACTATAATCATGATCCTTCTTAAAAACCCCTTGAAGACTCGTGATAAAGTCAAGTGACTGCACTTCCTCTTCCGTGTAAAACTACAATACCATAACAAACTGGGGAATGGTCATCTCGTAAGGTTGGCGACCTAAAGCAAAGAACACCGCATCTTTCTCAAAGAAATTCCCTTGTTTGTAGTCAAATGTCGAATGAAACTCAAGGGTAATCTCCTTGTATTGTCGAGCATCACAATCCAAAACTCTCCTGAACCTCGGTCCTAACAATTGCTCAACCCGGGCCCTCACCCCTAACCTATCCAACAAGCCCCAATCTATCCTCATGAACTTCAACAAACCGACTGAAATCAATGAACCCAGCCTAGCATACTCCCCTGAGTTCAGCTCAAATTGCAACAACGGGCTATCCACAGTGCTTTTACCATGTGGGACTCCCGGCCCCCTATAATCCACTTCCCTGTAGTGGACATACTCTTCTTGTTGAACCGGTGCCTCCGGAACACCTTGGGGGCGAGCCGTGGGACCCTGTTTCCTGCCCCTCTTACTTGACGACCCTTCACCTGACATCTGCAAAACAGTTATATTTGACAAACAAAGCAAAGTAGATCATTAGAAGTCACAAACTATTTTTGGGATTTTTTTATATCAACCGTATAGCATTTCTTTCGCGGCTGAAACCGACACTAAACAAATAATAAAAACTGAGGTACCGCTTACAAAAGCATAAGTCATAAACAACCTTGCCCGAATGGAGATTGAGTACGGGCGAGGTGTTTTGTACCTGTACGTGCATATAAGTAAACCCATGACCAACTAACACTAAGACTACTAAACTCAAAATACACGACTCAATGTACACTACCCCCTTCCGGCACTATAATTGTCCTCAATTAAAACTCAAGTGCCGAAACAAACTAACATTGAGTGCTAAAGTTGAAAGCTTTAACGTCATAACCAGTGAACCAGGTCAAAAGTGAAGTCATAAACACAAGTTTAGCTTAAAGAAATGACCAACCCGAATCCCCGCACTCAATGTTATTACACCTCAAACCTATGGCAGTCACGAAACGCAAACCAATCAACCCAAACCAACCGTTCCGCAACCTGCATTATGCTAAACTACCCATACCAAACATTCCGCAACCTCAAACAAGCACTAAACATACCCAAACACAAGACTAGAACAAGACCCAACACTAAATCGAAAACTAAATTAAATAAAAACTGAAATAATCGACTCATAGTACAAAGATTACAAGAAACATACCTTGGAGTTGAGTTAGACAAGAGAAACTAAGAAAAATCCGGTTGTAACTTGAAACCCTCGTGAAAATCCCGTGTTTGTGGTGAAAGGATGAAGTATAATGATTAAAATCGGTGGGATAATGTGTGTAAATGAAGTGGGGTTGCAGATTTGGTGAGTAGAGGGCGAATCTCGGTGGTGAATGGTGGTGAGAAGTGGGTTTTGGTGGTTGTAGAGAAGAAGAATAGGGAAAAATGGATGAAATTTAGGGTTTTCACGAAGTGGGGCTGCAGGTAGGGTTACTCGCGGGCCGCGAGACCTTTAGGGAACTGCTCGTGCCCCGCGACCGCAAAAGTGACGTCAGAAATCAATGGCTTCTCGCGGGCCGCGAGTAGAGGAGGTAGAACCTCTCGCGCCGCGCCAGAAGGCAATTTTAATAGAAAGTTTCGAAATTTTAACCAGTTCATGCCTTAGAAAGATTTTCAACACTTAACCAAACCCCCCAAAACACAACCCAAAATTTTTCTAACTCTGGAACTTACCTGGACTCGTTTTTTCTCCTCATTCCCTGCACATCCTTGGTATAGAAGTCCTACAAAATGACTTAAAACACGAACAAAACCCGACAAACTACCCAAGAAAACCATTGGCCACGAAAAATAATTAACTACGACTCGTATACAAAAAGTACAAATGGTACACTTGGGTTCTCACCCAAAACTCTAAGTGGTGGTGTTCGGTGGAATTTCGCGAGGAGTGTCCTCCCTCTCATTCCTATCAAGTGGTCCGCCAATGTAGTGCTTCAAACGATGGCCATTCACCTTCCAACTTCTGCCATCGGACTCGTCCACAATCTCAACCGCTCCATACGGAAACACATCATATATCATGTAAGGACCCGACCACTTCGACTTTAACTTACCTGCAAACAACTTCAACCTAGAATTGTAAAGTAGCACTCTATCACCCTTGCTAAACTCCTTAATCTTTTTCAACTTGCAATCGTGGAGGGCTTCGGTTTTCTCCTTAATACTCCATGATCAAGCATAAGCCGCATCCCTAAGCTCCTCTAGTTCATGAATTTGAAAGAAACGTTTCCTAGCGGCTTCTGTCATGTCAAGGTTAACGGTTTTCAAAGCCCAAATGGCACGATGTTCTAACTCAATAGGGAGATGACACGCTTTTCCGTAGACGTCAAGAATAGCGTGGTACCTAGAGGTGTTTTGTAGGCGGTTCTAAATGCCCACAATGCATCATCGAGCTTATCGAACCAATCCTTCCTATTCTTCCCCACGGTTTTCTCTAAAATGCGTTTGACACCCCGATTTGCGTTCTCCACTTGTCCACTCGTTTGCGGATGATAGACGGTGGACAAACGATGAGTGACCCCTTAGCGTGCAAGCAACTTCTCCAGCAATGCATTGCAAAAGTGAGTGCCACGGTCACTAATTAGAGCTTTAGGTGTACAAAAACGACAAAAGAGTTTCATAAGGAAATTCAACACTACTCGGGCTTCATTCGTGGGAAGAGCTTGAGCCTCAACCCACTTTGACACATAGTCAATCGCCACGAGGATATACCGATTCCCTTTCGAAGTGGGGAACGGTCCCATGAAGTCTATTCCCCAAACATCAAATACTTCTACCACTTGGATTGGGTTTTGAGGCATCTCATCCTTGGCCGAAATGTTGTCGGTTCATTGACAAGCATCGCATGCTTTCACAAACCCCTCGGCATCACGAAGTACGGTGGGCCAATAAAAACCACAATCGAACACCTTTTGTGCGGTCGTATGAGCTCCATGGGGCCTCCCGTTAGACCCTCATGCACATATTTAAGGATGTTCATACCCTCTTCTCTAGACACACAACGCCTAAGGATCCTATCTCCTCCTATCCTATAAAGGAAAGGGTCATCCCACAAATACTTTTTAGCCTCACTAAGAAATTTCATACATTGTTGTGTGTTCATTCCTTTAACAATATTGCCACTAGATAAATAATTCGCTAAATCACAAAACCACGGCAATCCTTCTTCCTCGGTATTAACAAACTCTATCGGCTCGTGAGGGAATGTGTCCCCTATCTCCTCCTCACGAATCTCCTCTCGCTTGGAATCCTCTTAACGTGACAGGTGGTCGGCGACCACCTTCCCGTCCCCAAAGCCCACCTGTCGTCCAAATGGCCGACCAAAGACAAGCTGTCCACCAACAAGCCACCCAAGGTTTCACTGGTCTCGCTTCACCCATCACTGTCCCACCCATCGTGAACCAAAACTCATGGCAAATTCCCTCATATGCCACGACAGCCATCACCAATACCATTCAGTTCCATGGTCGCGATGATGAGGATGCACCCGCTCACATAAATCGTTTCTCTCGCATGCTCGCCACCTTTAGCCTCCATGGAGCACCCGAAGATGCCACCTATCTACAGTTTTTCCCATGCCACCTTTAGCCTCCATGGACTCTCAGCCAACCGGTACCTTCACAACTTGGGCGGCCCTTCTTCAAGCCTTTCTGAATAAGTATTTCCCGCCCGCGAAAGCCTCACGTCTTCGCGATCAAATTCACTCCTTCCGCATGGAGCCTGATGAGCCATATTACCTTGCTTGGGCGCGCTTCCAAAACCTAGTCGCTCGTTGCTCTCAACACGGTCTTTCTAATTGGGCTCTTTGTGAGAAATTTTACAACGGTCTCACCCTGGAGACTCGTGATCATTTTGACACTAATGCGGGAGGTCACATGATGGGAATACTTACTGTCGCCGAGTGTTTAGAGCGTTTCGAAAGCTTTTCCCAGTCTCAAGCTCAGTCGCAATCTGACCGTCGGTATTCAAGTGGTAATTCAAACACCACTACTAGTGCACCCACTCGAGGGGTAAAAATCAACTAACTAAGACAGTCTAGACTCAACACTAGAAAGATTTAAATTCTAGACTCGACTTAAACCTAAACCACACAATCGGCAAGTGTACCGATCAATCTGAAAGACTCGGACCCATAGGACTCTATTAATTACGCTGATTAGACTCTAAAAGACTCGGACAGATACGACTCAAACTGTTTATATTGTTTAGGGGGTTACTAGAAATATAAGGAAATCTATATTAAAACTAATTAACTAATACGAACTAAGGACGGAAGTTGTTCTCAAGCGGTGATGAAGACTACCTAGACTAGAATCCTGGATTGATTTTAAGCGTTTACCGATTAAGTTAATTACTCGTTTTCTGGGATCTTATGATACTAAACCTGTTAAATACCAGCTAAGCCCCTCAACCCTTCTCGAGGTGAAACTTATGGCGTTACCTAGGTCGTTAATCCTACCGGTTGATTAGACGTCTTTCCAGTTGTCTAATATTGTGTGAGTACCCTAATGATGACCTACTCTTTTCCAATTATAGATCTAGGGTAGTTTGAGTATCTAAACTTGACTTGATAGACTAATAAACCGACGGGTCAACAAAGGTATGGACGTTTTCCAAAGACCGACTATAGCAATTCGCCGGGTAAGACCTATCAATAGCCCCTCACTTTCCAGGTATTAGGACTAGTAGAACACTAAAATCTAGTAACCTGTTAACTATTACTTCTAAGGTTAAATGGCCACTTAACCCTAAAGATTATGAACTTATTCTGTGATATAGACACTCACCAAAAGTCACAACCTAATACGACTCTATTCCGTGATATAGACAGTCACCAAGAATCATATAAAGCAATGGAAAACAGAAAATCAAATCAAATCATGCATACACACCAAGCCAGATAAACAAACTGCTTACAGAGCACAATTAATCCATAACAAACATGTAATTAACGAAAAAGGTGTAAACTTTATATCAATCCATTCATCATAGTCTAGGTAGTTATTACGTTTAGCCAAGCATAGTCAATAACAAATACAATACAAAACAAGAAAAGTCAAACTGGAATTCATCATTACAAGTTCAGAAAAGAGAAAACAAGATAAACAAGGATCGTGTAAACCCGAGAAAGTCTCTAATCTTCAATCTTCGCTTGATCCAATGATTCTAGAGCTTCGAAACCTTCAAACTTAGCTATTGTGACTCCCAAACAGCTGCAAGAACTCCCAAAATTCCTAACTAGGGTTTCATTATGATAAAATTGATTAAATAGCCCCAAATCTCAGCTGCATCCAAAACCCGTCTGCAGATAATACCCTCTCGCAGGGCGCGAGAGGGTTTTAGCTATCAGGTCGCGGCCCGCGACCGTCTTAATGATGTCAGCAACAAATGGGCTTCTCGTGGGTGGCGAGAAGCAATGGTCTAGCGAGTCGCGGCCCGCCAGACGGCAATTTTCTCAGAATTTAATTCATTTTAGCACCCGAACTCTCCAATTCATTCCCGGACTTTACCAATTCGTATTTCTACTCAATTATCACGCTTTTCAGCTACTTTAAGCTCATACGACCTGCGAAACGCAATTGGATCAAAAGCCTAGCTATTCTACGAAAAACGAAACTAAAACTAATAAAGATCATACAAATTATACACGAATAAACGATGTATTTTACAATACATCAGCTACCCTCGGCTAAGTGGTTTGAGTCAGCAAGGATACAATCCCAAGAAGCCGGTTTAAAGTATTAATAGTAGTTTACATATGAGGGGTTCAAACTATTCGAGCCCCCGCCATCCAATACCCATAGAGCATTGAAGGAGGCCCTAATAAGCTTGAACCAAGTCCTCGCTGGATCTATACACTGAACGAGACAAGAACTTTACCAAACCACCCTTCTAACCCCCTTATGTAAGTTAACGCGCTTTATACAGACCGTAAAGACACGAATGAGCAAACCCATGACATCATGAAGAAATGGTTAGGAAAATTCACTTTCAACATAAGAAACTAGTTATTAAAGGCATTAATACATACCCAATTAAAAAGTGCCGAAAGATTAAAAACTAAAAGTAATACATAAAAGATTAGTCTTCACCAAGTGATGTAAGGAATTTAGCCAAGCATGGCCTTTGTTTGACAAGAACCCTTACAATCTATCTTGGATCCCGAGACTACTACACACTCTAAAGATGATTGATGGATGAGGGTGGTGAGTGTTGGTGTTGTAGTGGTGGTGGAGTGGTGGCAAAGTGAGAGAGAAGTGGTCTGCCAAGGGATGCCTTTGAAGGGAACCAAGCACCCCTATTTATAGTCAAAATAGAGGCCCTGCCACGGCCCCGTGTCCAGTGGTCCCGGCCCGTGGCCATCAACCTTCTCTTTCTTCATTAATTGCATCTGACAGCAGCGGGCCCCACACGACCCGTGGCCTCTGGACACGGCCCCGTGGTCAACTGTTCACTGTACTATCTGGATTCTGTAAATCTTATAGTTGACCACGCCCCATGTTGGCCTGGGCACGGCCCCGTGGTGGGCGTAGAAGCTTCTGCAGGTTTTATCTTGAAGTGTAAGGTCTGACCACGCCCCGTGTTGGATGGACACGGCCAGTGGTCGTCTTCAGTAACCTTTTTTTGTCTTTTGGGGTGTTTCTGAGGGATCGGGCATGGTTCGTTATTCCTTCTTTTCGTATTTATGTTGGTTTTGGCTGCTTATTTGCTTCTTTCGTTCTTTTATGCTCTTTTTATCCTGAAAATACAAAAGGAACAAAGAAATGTGCTTTTTCCAACATTAGTACTAAAAAAGGGTTAGTTTTATGCCTCAATTAATGTAATTTATATGTTGCATTTTGCACACATCAAATATCCCCACACTTGAATCTTTGCTTGTCCTCAAGCAAAACTCTTTAAATGTGGCTTACGCACCCAAATGGAATAGGTAGAGAACAAATTTTGTGGTTTGTCTTTGAGTGTCGGGAATCCAAGATCTTTATTTAAATTTTGGTTTTACTATATTTACAATCCTATTCGTCATGATTTATTTAGAACGGTTTAAAGAAAATTATTTGTTTTGGGCATAACATGCCTCCTTAAAATTCTATTTATATACAAGTTCACATACCTCTCAAGAGATCACTAAACACTCGGCCGAAGATGTATTTTGTGATATCGCTCGATTCAGGTTTGGAACTTACTTCTACCATACGCTTGCCAAGTGATCAAACCTCCTCCTTTTTAATTATAAACCTTTGCGAGTATCAAGAGGACTTTGAAAGGGTTAGGCTTGGACTAAGGGTAGGTGATTTTTGGGTTAGCGGTTAGTAAAATGGTGAAAAGCGTAAAAAGCGTCGGTTATCATAAAAATTGTTTATTTCCTTAAACCAATCATTTTCAAACAAGATTTTTGAAAGAACTTGTTTGGTCAAAGAGATATGGTTTTTTTTCAACATAACCGGTGCTTTTTACTAAAATAAATGGGCCTGAATGAAAAAGGGTTTTGGTGGGTAATGGATGTTTTGTTTTTCGGTTTTGAAATGAAAAAGGTTTAGGCTCAAAAGGGGTTAACTAGGGGGGTTTTGGTAATGGGTAAAAAGAAAGGAAAATAATGGTTTTGAATGAAAAACGGGTTAGTCCTAGTGCCTCCATCATTTACTTACTTGGGTTTATGTTGGTAAGGATTTGGAACGTATCTTCTTGGCAAGTTTTAGAGTCGTAAGAACCAAGCGGCTATTCACACAAGAAACGAAGAGAGCATTTAGTTTAAACATGAATATATGCTCGTTAAAGGCTCAAAGCTCACTTATTGTGGTAATGGGTTTGTAATGTGATCAAGTATATATAATCAAATTTTATAAAGATTTGCCATGCCCTTTTTATATATTTTTTCTTATTTGGTTCTTTTTATCACTGCGCTATTGGTTGTAAACTTGTAAAAACATAACTTTTTAGTACTTGTTATTCCCAAATTAAACCAAGACAAGTAAGAAAATGGAAAAAATTTTAAAAACATTTTGGGTGATTAGCGGTTCCAATAGAGTTTTGTGTAAGGCTTGTTATTAGGACTTGCTAGATTCAAAGTGTTAGTTTCCCCCATACTTAAATTACACATTGTCCTCAATGTGTCCAAAAATAATTTTTTCGGTTGATTCGAATGTGTAAAAGCGTGATAAAAACAAATTTTTATGTTAGTGGACATCTGGGCACGGGCCCGTTTGGTCCGGGCACGGGCCCGTGTCTAGATTGCCAGTGACAAAACTTACAGAAGCTTGACCATGGGGTGTGGCCAGTCAACAGCCCGTGCTCAATAACCTGTTTTAGAACTTTTTTTCTACAGAACCTGGGCACGGGCCGTGTTGAACTGAGCATGGCCCCGTGGTGCACATGCTGTAAAGATGCGAAAGTTGTCGAAAGGTGTTGTTTTCATGCATGGGGTGTGGTTTTGACGTCCCTTGGGCATTTTTCATCTTTTCTCGTTTGTTAAGCCTTTATTTAAGTTCCAAACACCACACAATAACTTAAACCATCATATATTAAAGTGCGAGATACAAAAGGTTCTAAAAATTAATCTAAAAATTAAAATTACAAAGTTCCTAAAATTAGATAGATGCAAGAAATCTAAACCATAATGAAGTTCCACCCTAGATGGTTACATGTTTTAAGAACGACAAAAACCCGAAATTGATTTTTCGGTAGATAGGGGCTTCCTAGGAACTTCAACCCGGAGGGTGCACCCCTCAAAAGTCATTGAGCATTTCCTCGATCTCCTGAGGGAGGAAGAGGAAAGGTTCTTCTTCCGTATTTTCATATGGGGGAGGTGTGGGAGGTGCGACCATTGTTGGAACCTCATACAATGCGTCTAGAGGAGGTTCCGAAGGGAGTCATCCCATCCGGTTGGGTTAACGATCTCTTGAGCAAGGTTCCAATCTTCTTGGGGGAAGATTGGTTCCATGGGATGTAGTGCAAGAATGTTCAACCTTTGGTGCAAAAGGTTGATTTCTTACAAGCAATTCTCCAACCCTACCGTTAAATAGTTAACACGATCGACAAGGGCCTCTTCCACCGATGCCATTTCGTCGATGGCTTCCCTTAAAGCATACATGCCGCGAACTAGGGTAGCATCAATTGATGGTCTTCTTCTTCCTTAGTTGTTTCTTGAGGTTGTTGACAACGTTACACTGTTCTGGGACAACATACTAAGAAAACGAGGGTGAAATTCTAAAGAAACGGGGGTTTAAAAGCTCAACCACGACCCCGTGTCCAATGGACACGGGCCCGTGCCCGTCCTCTTGCACTGTTTTGAACTCAAAACTTTCATTGTTATAACTTATTTTTCTCAGGTTTCAAACATTTGTGAACAGAAATAACTTAAAACAATGTGATAAACATGTTGTTTGTTAAGAATCTTTGGGTTAAAACATATGTTTTGCAAAAATAAAGCTTGAAGCTATGGACCTTCAAGCTTTAATGGAGGATTTTTCAAAGAAGAAGAAGGAAAGTGACAAAAGTGGCAAAGACAAGATGGATAGATGAAACTTCTTTAAGAACATACCTTTTAAGGTATATGTGAGAAATCTCAGGAAATCTCTCTCTCTGGAATGAGGCCAAACATGCAGCAACAAGGCTGAATTTATAGAAAGCGACAGCACACTGACCACGACACCATGCCGGCTGAGCACGGCCCCGTGGTCAGACAATGTTCTGACGCATTTGTCTGTATTAGGAACACGGGGCGTGTTGGCCAGGACACGACCCCGTGGTGAATATTTTGGTGGGCACGGGGCATGTGGGAGTGAGCACGGCCCCGTGGTTGGAGTTTTTATGATGTTTCATCTTTATTTAAGGATTTCTAGTAATCGGGAGGTTCTTTACTAGAGGGAACAACACCGAAGTGTCTAAGGTACCGGAGTTGCTCTTGGTTTATGCATGAATGCAAGAGGTTATCGGAAAGGGTAAAAACTAATCTACTTGCTGGTGGGCGAAACCAACCTTTATTCCCCTTATCCGGGCTCTCGTTAAAGAAGGTGTATGTCGAATCACTCAGGGCTATGAGCGCATCGGTGGGGGCCGATGGAGAGTCCTTCATGGCACAATCGACACAGGGACGACTATCGTTAATGTTAATGCAAGAGACTAAGGTACTATTTATGGCTTCGACGTTGCTAGATTCCAAATGCAAACTCACTGATTCTTCTTGGCTTTGGGCTTGTGATGAGTACCTCTCTCTCATCATAAGTTTTATTTTTTTTATTTTTTCGGAGAATCCTTTCTTCCAGTTGACATAATTCGGAAGAGGTAATGTCATATGGAGAAGTTTGAGTGCATTCGGTTGGGTGATATGGATCGCTTTTACTTTCGCCAATCTTAAGGTGATTTCCAAGGGAAAGCGATGGGTCTGCTAAATAATGGGGTTCAAAATTTAGAATGTAGCATTCTAAATCTTGATGGAATCCTTCACATAGTTGACACCACTCGCCGTAAGATTGGCGAAATAAAAAATAATCAATATCATCCATGTGTGTGTTAGAGGTTATTAACTGTAGGGATCAAACAGTCCTGTTTTTAGTAGCTGGACGTTGGACACCGCCCCGTGTTGGATTGACACGGCCCGTGTTCAGCTAATGTCTGACTTAAAACAGATGGTGCTGCTGTTGTTATTGGGCACGGGGGCGTGTTGGTCTGACACGGCCCCATGCTGCAGCCTGCAGAAACTGCAGATTTTCTAAAAATCGAAAAATTCCTAAAAATAAAAAGAATAATTGTTAAAAATAATTCGGTTGTTGATTTTGAACTTTCTCAAAATCCTTGTGTCCCCGGCAACGACGCCAAAAACTTGGTGTGCGTTGAGTGTACTATATTTTTTGTTATTATTGTAAGTTCATTTTACGCAATAGTCAAGTTTTAAATTTATAAAACACGATATTATACTAACACTAAACACACACTTGAGCAAGTGCACCCATCGTGAGCAGTAGAATAGCGTTGGTAAGATACCGAGATCGTCCAAGGACACAAGAGCTTTTATTATCGGTTCATCGTCAACGTCTAATCAATCTAAGCTTTTTTGATAAAAGTTTTTAAACATAAAATTAAAACTAAAAATAAGAAGATAAATAAAATGAAATACAAATAGACAAGATAGAATCACTTGGATACAACTTCTCTTTTATGTATCCTTTGATAGTTTTTGCACTTTCAGACTTTTTAAGTGTTTATCTTACTTATAGTAGTAGGCCCCTCTTTTGAAGGTGACGTTACCCTCAACCCAGTGGGTTGAGTCAGCAGGGATACAATCCCAAAGGGTCGGAATATTGGAAGATAATTAAATAAGTTATTAATGCGAAAAGGTGACGTTACCTCGGCTAAGTGGTTTGAGTCAGCAAGGATACAATCCCAAGATGCCGGTTTAAAGTATTAATAGTAGTATAGATATAAGGGGTTCAAACTATCTGCGCCCCTGCCATCCAATACCCATAGACCGTAAAGACACGAATGAGCAAATCAATGACATCATGAAGAAATGGTTAGGAAAATTCACTTTCAACATAAGAAACTAGTTATTAAAGTCATTAATACATACCCAATTAAAAAGTGCCGAAAGATTAAAAACTAAAAGTAATACATAAAAGATTAGTCTTCACCAAGTGATGTAAGGAATTTAGCCAAGCATGGCCTTTGTTTGACAAGAACCCTTACATTCTATCTTGGACCCCGAGACTACTACACACTCTAAAGATGATTGATGGATGATGGTGGTGGGTGTTGGTGTTGTAGTAGTGGTGTAATGGTGGCAAAGTGAGAAAGAAGTGGTTTGCCAAGGGATGCCTTTGAAGGGAACCAAGCACCCCTATTTATAGTCAAAATAGAGGCCCTGCCACGGCCCCGTGTCCAGTGGGCACGGCCCGTGGCCATCAATCTTCTCTTTCTTCATTAATTGCATCTGACAGCAGAGGGCCCCACACGACCCGTGGCCTCTGGACACGGCCCCGTGGTCAACTGTTCGCTGTACTATCTGGATTCTGCAAATCCTATAGTTGACCACGCCCCATGTTGGCCTGGGCACGGCCCCGTGGTGGGCGTAGAAGCTTCTGCAGGTTTTGTCTTGAAGTGTAAGGTCTGACCACTCCCCGTGTTGGATGGACACGGCCCGTGGTCCTCTTCTGTAACCTTGTTTTTGTCTTTTGGGGTGTTTCTGAGGGGTCGGGCATGGTTCGTTATTCCATCTTTTCGTATTTATGTTGGTTTTGGCTGGTTATTTGCTTCTTTCGTTCTTTTATGCTCTTTTTATCCTGAAAATACAAAAGAAACAAAGAAACATGTTTTTTCCAACATTAGTACTAAAAATGGTTAGTTTTATGCCTCAGTTGATGTAATTTATATGTTGTATTTTGCACACATCAACTATATATCGATATGTATATATTATGGACTATAATATAATCCTTAAAACCGAACCCTTGATAGTGACTAAGTAATCACCTATCAAGTTAATAAGTTTATCACTAATGTGGATAGTTCCTTGTCACGATTCTAATAAGTCTTGAACCTATGAAATCACATTCAATCCTTATGGATTACTATAGTGTCAAAGACAAGTGCTAATACCTTAATGACTATTTTTTCGTATTATATACTTTGTCATATTTTGAATCTTAAATCCGAATTTTCCATCATTACCCAAAATACTCATACGCCTTTGTTTTCCTCTTGTAGGATAACTCGGCGTTCATCCCATCAAAACAACTACCTCCACGGACTTGTCAAGTTAGAAGACATAGCAAAACCGTGAGTACACTCGACCCACTTTCGTTTATAACACTTTTGGGTGTAACATGTTTACCATATACAAAATCACAACACATAAACTTTATGAAATGCACAAACAATCCTATATCCATTAATACTTGAATCGTTTACTTGAGGCTTATATCTTGGACATTCTTTATGTGATACTTTAGCCATTAACTTATATTTAAGCCTTCGTTTGACATGTATAGCGCTATAGGAATTACCGCATCCCGCTCCTCATGAAATCTAGAGGCCATGTTAAAATATCGTGTTTGCGTTAAGGGTTTGACTAGTAGTATTGCATGCCTTGTATATGATCTTGTAAAATCGTAGCTGCCCTGAGGATTTGTTTAAACTTTATTCGTATACGTATGCTATGCTTAAACTTATGTACTCGCCTTTGCTTTTGCATTGAATTGTTATTTTAAAACATGTTACAGGTTGATGGAGATGATGCTATGAAAATAAAGTATCATGGACGTAGATACACATTTAGACGTTTAGTTTAATATTGTTGTATCAAATTTTGTCGTATTAATGTTGTATTTGAATTTTCCCATGTAATGTATGACAAGTTACTTATGAAATGAAATCTAGATTAATTAAATATTGTCACAATTAGTATTTATGAGAAATGAGCAATCTATTTCATCCCGCCTTGATGTTTCCACCATCGGTTGGGGTGTGACAGATTGGTATCAGAGTCATCACTATAGGGTATTAGGTATAAATGCCATGTTCAACCTAGTCTATAGTTTAAGTGTCCATTTTGACCATTCTTGTCTTATGCTTAAAACGTATTCTTCCTCGTTGCTTCTTCCTTATCTTTGGTCTTAATACTTACATAACGTCTTTCCTAAGACGTTTACACAATACACTTGAAGACTTGAAGACACTTATGATGCAAACGAAGCGATTTGCACCAAAATAGGTCCAATGACTTACGATTTTTGGTGAAATCCCTCATTCCGCGTATTCGATTTTCCACGAAGTTATACCATCAAGTTAGGAGTGATATCCACATCTTGGTGGAAACTTCCATTTCATACTCTAGTGGATCTTACAAACGAGTCGGAATAAGCTCCTTGTTTAGTAAGAAACAACCACACTTAGGGTACGAGATCGTCAAATTAGGGGTGAAACCCGCACCTTGTCAATTAAGTCCCATTCCTCGATTTTCAATCTCGCCAAAGTCTCAAAAATTTCGATCGACTAGGGACATGTAGTAACTGGAAGGGTAAAATGCCGTTAATAGCTTCTCGATGAGAGCGTTTTACCTATTAGGCCAAAGCATGTTCCCTAACTCGAAAGATCTTACGAATCACTTTCGAATATTCGTCGTTTCTCTACCCGAAACAATCCCAAGTTTTATTGAGCCAATCTTTTATGTTATCTCAATTTTTGTGTGTTTTAATACTTGTTACCTTATTCGTTTCGAACCGTTACACTACTCGCACGTTTATCGCAATAAAAGACAATACTAATTCTTGTGAACGAACTAAATTTATACTCCTTATTCGCAGTCATACTTGATTATACATGATATACTTGATACATTCATGCAAACTTTGTGAACCATACTTGATGAACCCATGCAATCATATGTGAACCATACTTGAACCTTATGCATGCAAAACTTGTTTTTCCATATTGTGATCAAGTCTCATCCCTTTCTTTTATGTTGAACCTCTAGATGAACCCCCAAACTCTACCAAGAAGTCCAAGAGGTCCAACAAGGGGTCCCACAACAACAACAATGGGGACTCCATCTCCAAACAAGACCTCGTTGGTCTCGTCGCTGAGCAAATGGCCGATCAAATGGACCGTGTCATCCCCGATATTGTTAGCCAACTTCAAACCATCCACACCGAAACACCCAAATCCTCCGCCGACTCAAAAACTGAAACCCACAAAACGTCTTACCAGTTCAAGCACTTCATGGCTTGTAAACCCGTCGAATTCACTGACATGGATGGGGCCACGGCCATGATAAACTGGTTCAACGTGATGGAACTTACCTTTCTTCAGGGCGGGTGCCCTGATGAACTTCGAACCCTCAACGCTATCGGGGTCTTTCGTCAGAGAGCCCTCGAGTGGACTACTGAGCGCAACAAGCGTGGCAACGAAGCAGGCCATGCTATACCTTGGTGCGAGCTTAAGCAACTCATGAGGGATCAATTATATCCTCCCCACGAGACCCAGAAACTCGAAAATGAATTCTGGAATCTCACGTAACAGGGGAGCGACGCCGAAGGTTTGATCGCGCGCTTCAAACAACTTAGTATCATCTGTCCTGGACAGGTTGATACCATTCCCAAGGCGATCGCCAAGCTCATCAGTTGCCTCTCGCCTGTGATTATGAACCACGTAGTCGCCGCACGCCCTAAAACCATCGAAGAAGCCTATAGCACTGTCATAGAGCTTAACCACAATTGCATCCTTCAAGGGGCTTACGACAAGGTTCCTATGAAGCATGCGCACCAAGCCATCACCGATACCACCACCACTACCGAATCTCCTCCCTCCCAAACCAAGAAGAACAACAACCAGAACAAGAAGCGGAAGGCTTCTGTTCAAAATAATGCGGTCGTCACTCCGTAAAACCCTCAACCTCTCCAAACCATTGCAGCCATCACCCCCACTACCACCGATCAACCCAAGCGTGGCTACACTGGACCTCATCCCCAGTGTGCCAACTGCTCCTACCACCACCCCGTTGGCACGCCATGTCGCAAGTGTGCTCGATGTCTAAGGTTAGGACATTTTGCTAACCGTTGCCGAAACTTTCCTACACCCCAAAACCAGCAAGCCCAAGCCATCACACAAAATCCTAACCCTAACCCGAACCAAGCTCAACTGCAACGTCAAAATGCCCCTGTGCGAGCGTGTTTCTAATGTGGCGATTTAAATCACCTCGCCAATGTTTGCCCCCTTCTCAACCAACCACGCCAACAATAGCAGCAGCAGCCTGAGCCTGCTAGAGGACGAGCTTTCGTGCTTACCTCCGCTCAAGCCCAAATCTCAAATGATGTCATTACTAGTACGTTCCTTATGAACCATATTTATGCTACATGTCTATTTGATACTGGTGCCGATAGAAGCATTGTGTCCTTACAATTTTAACCCTTGCTTAAGTGCGAACGAACTAAAATGCCTAATCCTTTCGTTGTCGAAGTCGCTAATGGGTAAGACCATCGCTGTTAATTCTATATTTTCTGGTTGCTCCCTAATCCTAAACGATCATAATTTCTCCATCGATCTCATTCCCATGCAAATGGGTAGTTTTGATATCATAGTAGGCATAGATTGGCTTAGGCAAGTTCGTGTCGAAGTTGTTTGTTCGGAAAAGTTCATCCATCTTCCTCTTTTTGATTCCCTACACGTCTATGGTGAGAAACCTTCTAAAGGTCTCAAGCTGATGTCGTGCATCAAAGTGAACAAGTACTTGCATAAGGAGTACTTTGCCTTTCTCGCCCACGTTGTGGAAAAGAAAGACAAAGTTTCTAGCATAAGTGATGTTCTTGTCGTTTGTGAGTTTCCTTTTGTTTTCCCTGAGGATCTCCCTGGTCCTCCGCCTCCTCGAGCTGTCGATTTTTGCATTGATCTTATCCATGGCGCAACTCCTCTTGCGAAAGCTCCCTATCGATTAGCACCCTCGGAAATGCAAGAGCTATCGAGCCAACTTCAAGAACTCCTTGATAAAGGCTTTATACGCCTAGTACTTCTCCTTGGGGCGCTCCCATCCTCTTCGTCAAAAAGAAAGATGGATCATTCCGCATGTGTATTGACTATCGTGAGCTCAACAAGCTCACAATCAAGAACCGTTATCCACTTCCTTGTATTGACGATCTCTTCAATCAAATACAAGGCGATACGTGCTTTTCAAAGATTGATCTCCGCTTTGGTTATCATCAACTTCGAGTTCTCGAAGAAGATGTGCCTAAAACTGCTTTCTGCACACGATATGGACATTACGAGTTCATGGTCATGCCTTTTGGTTTGACCAACGCGCCCGCCGTGTTCATGGATCTTATGAATCGCGTATGTAAACCGTTCCTTGATCGTTTCGCATTGTATTCATCGACGATATCCTCATCTACTCCAAGACGAAAGAAGAACATGGACGACATTTGCGTCTCATTCTTCAGCTTTTGCAAACTGAACGTCTTTATGCTAAATTCTCCAAGTGTGAATTTTGGATAAAAGAGGTTCAATTCTTGGGTCACACCGTCAATGAAATCAGTATTCATGTTGACCCTGCAAAGATAGAAGCTGTGAAGAATTGGATCGCACCTAAGTCGCCTTCTGAAATTTATTCATTTCTTGGCCTAGCTGGGTATTATCACCGTTTCATCTCGAACTTCTCAAAGATTTCTGTTCCTTTGACCTCGTTGACTCAAAAAGATAAGCCTTTGTTTGGGGTCCCGAACAAGAGGAATCTTTCCAAACGCTCAAGGACATGCTCTTTAATGCTCCTATCCTTACTCTCCCCAATGGGGATGATGACTTTGTCGTGTATTGCGATGCCTCTAACTAGGGTCTTGGTTGCGTTCTCATGCAACGAGACAAAGTTATCGCTTACGCGTCAAGGCAACTCAAAATACATGAGAAAAACTATACTACTCACGACCTTGAACTTGGTGTAGTTGTTTTTGCATTAAAGATTTGGTGACACTACCTTTATAGTACAAAGTGTACGATCTTCACCGAACATAAGAGCCTCCAACATATCTTTGATCAAAAGGAACTCAACATGCGTCAATGTCGTTGGGTAGAATTGTTAAACGACTACGACTGTGATATTCGCTACCACCCTGGTAAGGCGAATGTCGTGGCCGATGCACTTAGTCGTAAGACTCATGTTAAGAGTGTTCGTTGCTACCAAATTGTGGGAAAACTCAACGAGATGATTCGACAAGCACAATTTATCGCCATTAACGAGGGTAACCTTGATAACGAGTTGAATTGTGGAGTCGAAAACCCACTCGAAATTAAGCCTGATGGTATTCTTTACTACCATGGTCGCATTTGGATTCCCGAGCGTCTCAATCTTCGGACCACCTTGTTCGACGAAGCTCACAAATCCCGATAGTCCGTTCATCCTGGAGCTGATAAGATGTACCATGATTTGCGTACATCTTATTGGTCGCCTAGAATGAAACGTGATATCGCTTGTTACGTGTCCAAATGCCTTACGTGTTCCAAAGTCAAGGCAGAACATCAACAGCCCTCTGGCTTGCTCGAACAACCAGAAATCCCTGTCTGGAAATGGTAAAGCATAGTCATGGATTTCATCACGAAATTTCCTCGTACTCCTTCTGGTCACGACGGCATTTAGGTTATCATCAATCGTTTGACCAAATTCGTGCATTTCCTCGCTATTCATGAAGATTACAAAGTCGAGAAATTGGCTCGTATCTACACGAGTGAAATCATTAGTCGTCATGGTACACCTCTTGATATTATCTCTGATCGTGACGCTCGTTTCACCTCTCGCCTTTGGCAAACTTTTCAATCCGCCCTTGACACTCAGCTTAATCTTAGCACCGCTTTTCATCCTCAATCTGATGGTCAAACCGAGCATACAATCCAAACTTTGGAGAAATGCTTCGTTCTTGCGTAATCGATTTTGGTGGCAATTGGGATTCACACTTACCCTTGGTTGAATTCTCGTACAACAATAGTTATCACGCTAGTATTCAAATGGCTCCATTTGAAGCATTGTATGGTCGTAAGTGTCGTTCACCTATTTGTTCGCACGAGATTGGTGTAACAACTCAGTTAATTATGTGATTTATGTTGTTTATGTGTTATGTGTGTTCATGGTTATGATTACGCTCGCTATCGCATCACTCTCGCACGCTCAAATCGCTAAATCGCACTATTATATCGCTTATAACGCCTAATGTAACTAACTAATACGAATCGAATCGCTGAACGAACACTCAACGCGAAATAAACGAAGAAAACCCAACAATAGGGTCAAGTTCGCTCGAACTTGGTAACCCCAAGATCCGGAAGCACAAGGACGAAATCGTCACTTTACACAAGCTGGACTAACCCGTACGAACCATCAAGTTCGCCCGGATTAGCCTGAGTTTCTGTAAAATGGCTAAGTTCGCTCCAAAAGACCTCTCCAGCCTAAGTTTTACTCAGTGGCTTAAGGTTGGAGGGATGAGCACTCGATTTCCTCAGCAAATGACGCGAAAACGCAAGATTTTGGACCCGAAAACATCAAGTTCGCTCAAGAATCACCAGCACCTAGGCCAAGTTCGACCGAACTTGCACCCATCTGGGTCAAGTTCGACCGAACTTGAGTCACCTCCCACCAGAATCCTTACAAGTTCGACCGAACTTGCATAGTTCCTTGAGAAACTATACAAGTTCGCCCGAACTTGACTCCTCAGGCAACACTTCTTGCAAGTTCGCCCGAACTTGACTCATAACTCAGGAGGTTTATACAAGTTCGCTCGAACTTGTATGTTCACATACAAGTTCGGCCGAACTTGTCTACTGCTAAACTCAAACTTCACCGTTTTAGCTTTTCGGAGACTGATGCACTTCCGTTCGCGTATGCAGGCTGATCCGGCGCTCCTCTTCACCTCTCGGCATTCATCTACTCTCACCTAAAACGCACCGATTGTGAGTATACTTAACCCATTTTTGCTTTAATGCACTTTTGGGTGTTACATACGTTTCTCTATCAAAATCACATCACAATCAAACTGTTTATCACACGCGAATAATCTGATTGTATATGCTCTATACGTGATACTAGAAACATGCGACTAGGACTTATTTTCGTTAACTTGCCTCCTTAGATACTATGGTATTATAGTGTGGCTAACACCCGACGGGGTCTAGTTAGGATGGACGCGCAAGCCGTTTCACGGTAGTTAGCATGAGAAATAAGCCTATGCTTTGTGGACGTGTTTTGGTGTATCATGATATGTAATTAGACTATTTCACGAACGGTTTCTCTATTATGCTAGTATTAATCAAACCTGTATGCTCACCTTTACTTAATTGTATTGACTTGTATTTTAACGTATGTAACAGGTTGAGGATTTGTAGCTTGGATGCTTTGGATGTGGTTTTGCGAAGTTTAGTTTAGTTTTGTTTTGTTTAGAACAGTTGTAATAAAATCTAGGGGATATCGAACCTTGTTGTTTTGTGGGAGAACTCAGATTATGTAATGATTGTTTAAAATGTTATATTAATGGTATGGGATGTTAATGTTTGAATGGTATTGTTAAATGATTGTTATGAAATTCTCGCGAATCGCCTAGTGCCACTACCCTTATGATTTCGCCATCGGTTGGGGTGTGACAGATTGGTATCATAGCAGTCCATAACCTTAGGATAATGGGAAGAATTACCATGTTCGACCTAGTAGCATGTCTAAGTACCCGATTGACCATTCTTTGAACTAAATGCTAAACTACATGACATAAATGCTTAAATACGCTTTTCCTAAGGCTAAATACAAAATACACGCTTGGAAACGCCCGTATCTCACAAACGAGGATCAAGTCGAGATTAGGTGTGATAACCAAGAACTCTCGATAAGTTTGCACATTCCGCGTAATACTCATCACGAGATATCTTCATTGAGTTAGGAGTGATATCCGAACCTCGTAGTGGCACGCCCGACGTGATCGGTGCGTGTTGCCACAACTAGGAACGACGTTGCTAAGTTAGGGGTGATACCCGCATCTTAGTAACAAATTTCGCCTTTCAATTTTCAATCTCACCAAAGTCTCGGTTATACCGATGATTCGGAACATGTATTAACTAGAAGGGTAAACGCCGTTAGCTGCTCGCGGTGAGAGCGTTTACCTATTAGGCCAAAGCGTGGGTCTGAATGCAAAGGGTAGTCGAATCACTTTGGATAGTCAACGTATCAAAACCCCGGACACTCCCAATTGATTTAAGCCTAATCGTCGATTTACGCATCATCGAGTTTATTTATTATTTATGTGTGGAATTACGGATTTTACGATTTTATGCTTTACCGATTTCTCGATTTATCGCTTGTACGCTCCATCGAATATAAGCATAACTCGCACAACTCTCGGAATCTAAAACGCTAAATAATACACCAACCAAACTAAAACGCTTAACTCGCTTACGCCTATGAGGACTTGTGTGACTCATCCGCGGTATTATCTCGCCTATCTCGCTATCATATATTACGCTTATATCTCGCATCTCATATCACGCTACGCCTGATGATAATTAGAGGTGAATACGTGCAAAATATGTGCCTACGTGCTTATGTGATTATGTGTTTACGTGCTTATGTGCTTACGTGCTTACGTGTTATGTGCTTACATGGATACGTGCTTATGTGCTTGGTGCTTGTGTGAATAATAATAATAAATATTTAAACATAACTCTATTATAATCGAATCTCATCTAATCTAAATCCTTTATGTAGATGCCGTCAATGGGATCTCATACTCGCCGTTCAGCTCAGCGCCACAACGACAACAAGCGCATCGCTTCACTAGTCGCCAAACAAGTGGCAAAAGTCATCCCGCAAATCGTCTCTGAGATTCATGATGTGAGCATTAACTCCTCAGTCGACTCGAAAACTGAAACCCTAAGCCACGATTCAGCTTCAAAAATTTCAAGGCTTGTGCACCTCTCGCCTTCACGGGCAATGATGGACTGACTTCTATGTTCCATTGGTTTGACGCCATAGAGGTCACCTTTAGGCAAAGTGGATGCCTCGATGACCTTTGCACTGTGAACGCTACAGGAGTCTTCCAGTCCCGTGCTCTCGACTGGTAGACCACTGAAAGGAATAGGCATGGTAATGATGAAGCCTACAATCTATCTTGGGGAACTCAAGGAAGTGATGATAAAGGAGTTCTGTCCTCCGCATGAAATACAAAAGCTCGAAAATGAATTTTGGGGTATCAAACAAGATGGTCCCGACAATGCTGGGTTTACCGCTCGATACAAGATTTTGAGCATCATCTGTCCCAGCCAAGTTGATACTACTGAGAAAGCTATCAACAAGTACATCCGAGGTTTACCCGAATGTGTTGCAAATTTCATGAAAGTTGCTCGTACTACAACCATCGAGGAAACCAACATGCTCGCCGCTAAGATCAATGATCAGCGAGTTCAAGATGGTTATTTCAAGAATCATGCGAAAGTTGCCAATCAAGTTGTCGCCGAACCAACTGTTGCTATCAAACCAACCAGTGATCCGAAGGGAAAGCGTCAAGGACGCAAAAGAGGAAACCCGAGCAAGAACTATGCACTCGCAGCTCCAGCAAACCCTCAGCCGCTTCAGTCAGCCACTCCAAACGCACCTCCAGCTAAGCGTGCGTATACCGGCCCTCACCCACTGTGCCCTAAGTGCACCTACCATCATGTGGTGGGTGGAAACTGCCGCTTTTGCACTAACTGCAACATCTATGGCCACTTTACTGTGAGTTTTCGTACCAGCCCTCGTCAGCCAGCTATTCAAGCTCCTCCAGCTCCAGCACTGCCAGCTCCTTAGCGTGCTCCCCAGAACAATCAGAAGCAGCTCTAAAAGCACGTGTGTGCTACGTGTGTGTTGATCCGAACCACTTTGCAAATGTTTGCCAAACCGTACTGTGAAACAAGAGCCTCAGCAGCAGCAGCAGCCAGCACAGCCTCAGCAGCAACAACCTCAGGCTGCGCGTGGAAGAGCCTTCAATCTGATTCACCTCCAGGCCCCAAACGATAACAATGTCGTCAATGGTACGTTTCTCATAAATGGTGTTTATGCTTCGTGTTTATTTGATACTGGTTCCGATAATTGTTTTGTATCGTTAGAATTCGAAAAGGTTTTAATACATAAGTGCGCTAAACTCCCAAAGACTTTCGATGTCGAAGTCGCCACCGGAAGAACCATTACCGTTAACTCCGTCCTGCGTGGTTGTTCTCTCGATCTCAACAACCATGTCTTCTCGATCAATCTAATACCTATGCAGTTAGGTAGCTTCGATATCATAGTAGGTATGGATTTTCTTCAGGAAAACCATGTTGAAGTTGTATGCTTCGATAAAATGATTCGTTTCCCTCTCCCTAACGGTGATCAACTCCATGTTTATGGTGAAACTCCCTCAAAGAAGTTGATGCTTTTGTCATGTACTCGAGCACAAAAATGCTCGCAAAAGTGATGTGTTGCTTTCCTCGCCCATATCGTGAACCCGGAGAAAGAAAGAAGACTTATAAAGATGTTCCCGTTGTTTGTGAATTTCCTAAAGTCTTTCCCGACGATTTACCCGGTCTACCCCTACTCAAGATGTTGAATTCCGTATCGACTTAGTTCCCGGAGCTACTCCCGTTGCTAAAGCTCCATATCATCTCGCACCATCCGAAATGCACGAGCTATCTAGCCAACTTCAAGAGCTTCTTGATAAAGGTTTCATACGCCCGAGCACTTCGCCATGGGGCGCACCTGTCCTTTTCGTGAAAAAGAAGGACAGATCGTTCCGTATGTGCATCGATTATCGTGAACTTAACAAACTCATGATAAAGAACCGCTATCCTCTTCCCCGTATCGACGACTTATTTGTTCAGCTTCAAGGTGCTACTTGTTTTTCTAAAATCGATTTACGTTCCGGCTATCATCAGTTACGCGTGTTGGAAGAAGATATTCTGAAAACCGCCTTTCATACTCGCTATGGCCATTTCGAATTCGTGGTCATGCCTTTCGGTCTTACCAATGCACCCGCGGTCTTCATGGATTTGATGAACCGTGTGTGTAAAGCTTTCTTAGATCGTTTCGTCATTGTGTTTATCGATGACATCCTTATCTATTCGAAGTCAAGAGACGAACACGCGCGCCATCTCCGTTTAGTCCTCGAACTACTTCAAGGAAATCGCCTTTATGCTAAGTTCTCAAAGTGTGAATTCTGGCTCGAATAAGTCCAATTTCTCGGCCCATCGTTAATAGTCAAGGAATTCACGTCGACCCTGCAAAGATCGAAGCCGTCAAGAGTTGGATTACACCAAAGAATGCTTCCGAAATCCGTTCATTTCTTGGATTAGCAGGTTACTACCGTCGATTCATCGCCGACTTTTCGAAAATCGCCGTTCCGCTTACCGCTTTAACTCATAAAGATAAACCTTTTGTTTGGGATTCTAAGCAAGAGGAAGCTTTCCAAACTCTCAAGCGTATGCTATGCAACGCTCCCGTACTCGCTCTACCTGACGGAAACGACGATTTCGTTGTTTATTGCGATGCCTCTAATCTTGGTCTCGGTTGTGTGCTTATGCAACGAGACAAGGTTATCGCGTACGCAACGAGAGAAGGTTATCGCGTACGCATCTCGACAACTCAAGATCCACGAGAAGAACTACACTACCCACGACCTCGAACTCGGTGCAGTTGTTTTTGCATTGAAGATATGGCGACACTACCTTTACGGTACCAAGTGTACGGTCTTCACCGACCATAAGAGCTTACAACATATCTGTAATCAAAAGGAACTAAACATGCGACAACGTCGATGGGTTGAACTTCTCAACGATTACGATTGCGAGATACGCTACCACCCCGGTAAAGCAAACGTCATCGTCGATGCTCTAAGTCGACGAAGTTATGTGTAAAGTGTTCGTGACTCTCAAGCTTTGAATGATATCGAAATTCTGATTCGCTCCGCTCAATTTACTTGTTTTAACGAGAATACTTTGGAAGAAGAAATGAAATGTGGTGCCAAAACTCAACTCGTAGCTAAGCCTAATGGTATTTATTACTATCTCAGTCGCATTTGGATTCCCGAAGCTCATAAATCTCGATATTCCATTCACCCCGGTGCCGACAAGATGTACCAGGACCTTCGTCCTAAGTACTGGTGGCCGGGCATGAAAAAGGATATCGCCATCTATGTCTCAAAGTGCTTAACTTGTTCGAAAGTTAAAGCCGAACATCAAAGGCCCTCTTGTTTACTCGAACAACCCGAAATCCCGATGTGGAAGTGGGAGAGTATAGCTATGGACTTCGTTACTAAACTCCCGCGAACTCCCTCTGGCCACGATAGCATTTGGGTTATCGTGGATCGTCTTACTAAGTCCGTGCACTTTATTGCTATACGAGAAGACTTTAAGGTAGAACGGTTAGCCCGAATCTATACCGACGGAGTCATTTGTCGACACGGGACACCTCGTGACATCATCTCTGACCGAGACGGTCGCTTTACTTCGCGTCTCAGGGAGACTTTTCAATCCGCTCTCGGTACTACTCTTAATCTCAGTACCGCTTTTCACCCTCAAACCGACGGTCAGACTGAGAGCACGATCCGCACCCTCGAAGACATGCTTCGTGCGTGCATCATAGATTTTGGTGGTAACTGGGATACGCATTTACCTTTAATCGAATTCTCGTACAATAATAGTTATCATACCAGCATTCAAATGGCTCCTTTTGAGGCACTGTATGGAAGAAAATGTCGATCGCCTATTGCATGGCACGAGATCAGAGAAGCACAAATCACCGGTCCCGAGCTAATTCAAGAAGAGAGAGAAAAGATCCTCCAAATCAGAGACAATCTCCTGAAAGCTCGGAGTCGTCAAAAGAGTTACACCGATAAACGCCGCAAGCCCCTGCAGTTCGAAGTGGGAGATCACGTTCTCCTAAAGGTTGCACCTTGGAAGGGAGTGGTCCGCTTCGCAAGAAAGGAAAATTAGTGCCTCGTTACGTTGGTCCCTTTAAGATTCTGGAAAGGATCGGTAAAGTAGCCTATCGTCTCGAACTACCGGCGGAACTCAACAACGTACATCCGACTTTCCACGTGTCTAACCTCAAGAAATGCCTAGCCAAAGAGAATCTCCATGTACCTCTCGAAGATCTGCAAATCAACGAGACTCTCCATTTTGTGGAAAAGCCTGTCGAGATCATAGACCGAGAAACCAAGAAATTACGACGCTCCCGCATCCCTATCGTGAAAGTCCGATGGGAGGGCAAACCCAGCACCGAGTTTACTTGGAAATTGGAAAGTGACATGAAGGCCAAGTACCCGCACCTCTTTGTTACAACCACTACTTGAATTTCGGGACGAAATTCCCTAAAGTAGGGGAGACTGTAACAACTCAGAAAAATTCGTTATTATCTTTTCATTTGTCTTTCCGATGTATCTGTCTTTTGTAATCCCGAGATTCGATTTATAATAAAGTTTTATGGTGTTGAATGTTATTATCACATCTAATCGCTTATTAAATCGCATCGCTAATCTCATCGCATCGCAAAACGCAGTTAATTATGTGATTTATGTTGTTTATGTGTTATGTATGTTCATGGTTATGATTACGCTCGCTATCGCATCACTCTCGCACGCTCAAATCGCTAAATCGCACTATTATATCGCTTATAACGCCTAATGTAACTAACTAATACGAACCGAATCGCCAAACGAACACTCAACGCGAAATAAACGAAGAAAACCCAACAATAGGGTCAAGTTCGCTCGAACTTGGTAACCCCAAGTTCGGCCGAACTTGACTGGCCAACACAACGTCTCCTTTTTTCCTCAAGTTCGATCGAACTTGCTTGTTTCCTCACAGAAACCACAAGTTCGGCCGAACTTGTCTCCAAACTCTTGAAATTCTCATAAGTTGGCCCGAACTACCGAACTTGACTCCACCAGTCCCACTTTTTGCCTTCTCCTATAAATACTCAGCCCCATCCTCTCATTTGAACTTGCTGCAACTTCGCCCAGAGCTCTCAAACCCGAAACCCTTTTTTTTCTAAGTAAGAATCAACCCGATTTCAACTACAATGACGTTTATCAACCATTTACAAAGGTTTACAACGATTTTGGAACAAGGCATTGCCTTCGTTTTCATAAAATCTCTTATGTTTACGAAAATCTTCATCTTTTTCCATCAAAACTTCTGTTTTCACTCAGATCTACACTAGATCTGAGCAAAACCTTTTAAATCCTTGATTTTTACACCATTTTCGGACTAATGACGTATGTTTCGTTCACTTTTGAGTGGAACGAGGCATTGTCGGAGCTAGATCTCAGATCCGAAAGCACAAGGACGAAATCGTCACTTTACACAAGCTGGACTAACCCGTACGAACCATCAAGTTCGCCCGGATTAGCCTGAGTTTCTGTAAAATGGCTAAGTTCGCTCCAAAAGACCTCTCCAGCCTAAGTTTTACTCAGTGGCTTAAGGTTGGAGGGATGAGCACTCTATTTCCTCAGCAAATGACGCGAAAATGCAAGATTTTGGACCCAAAAACATCAAGTTCGCTCAAGAATCACCAGCACCCATCTGGGTCAAGTTCGACCGAACTTGAGTCACCTCCCATCAGAATCCTTACAAGTTCGACCGAACTTGCATAGTTCCTTGAGAAACTATACAAGTTCGCCCGAACTTGACTCCTCAGGCAACACTTCTTGCAAGTTCGCCCAAACTTGAATAATTTCCTTGGAAATTAGGCAAGTTCGCCCAACTTGACTCACAACTCAGGAGGTTTATACAAGTTCGCTCGAACTTGTATGTTCACATACAAGTTCGGCCGAACTTGTCTACTGCTCAACTCAAACTTCACCGTTTCAGCTTTTCGGAGACTGATGCACTTCCGTTCACGTATGCACGCTGATCCGGCACTCCTCTTCACCTCTTGGCAGTCGTCTACTCTCACCTAAAACGCACCGACTGTGTGTATACTTGACCATTTTTGCTTTAATGCACTTTTTGGGTGTTACATACGTTTCTCTATCAAAATCACATCATAATTAAACTGTTTATCACACGCGAATAATCTGATTGTATATGCTCTATACGTGATACTAGAAACATGCAACTAGGACTTATTTTCGTTAACTTGCCTCCTTAGCTAGTATGGTACTATAGTGTGGCTAACACCTGACGGGGTCTAGTTAGGATGGACGCGCAAGCCTTTTCATGGTAGTTAGCATGAGAAATAAGCCTATGCTTTGTGGACGTGTTTTGGTGTATCATGATATGTAATTAGACTATTTCGCGAACGGTTTCTCTATTATGCTAGTATTAATCAAACCTGTATGCTCACATTTACTTAATTGTATTGACTTGTATTTTAACATATGTAACAGGTTGAGGATTTGTAGCTTGGATGCTTTGGATGTGGTTTTGCGTAGTTTAGTTTTGTTTTGTTTTGTTTAGAACGGATGTAATAAAATCTAGGGGATATTGAACCTTGTTGTTTTGTGGGAGAACTCAAATTCTATAATGATTGTTTAAAATGTTATATTAATGGTATGGGACGTTAATGTTTGAATGATATTGTTAAATGATTGTTATGAAATTCTCGCGAGACAATCTGGTCGCCTAGTGCCATTACCCTGATGATTCCGCCATCGGTTGGGGTGTGACAATTGGAGATGTCCAGATCACCGGTCCCGAATTAATATAAGAGATAACGGACAAGATCTTACAAATTCGTGATAACCTCCTCAAGGCTCGAAGTCGTCAAAAGAGTTACGCAGACGTGAGACGCAAACCTTTGGAATTTAATGTTGGTGACCAAGTACCTCTCAAGGTATCCCCTTGAAAGGGTGTTGTTCGCTTTGGTAAGAAATGCAAACTCGTTCCTCGCTACGTGGGTCCTTTCAAGATCTTGGAAAGGATTGGCAAGGTAGCATATCGACTGGACCTACCTCAAACGCTCAACAATGTTCATCCCGTGTTTCACGATCCAACCTAAAGAAAGGTTTAGCTGAAGAAGGACTTCAAGTTCCACTCGAAGATCTTCAGATCAACGATACATTTCATTTTGTGGAGAAACCGGTCGAAATCATGGACTGAGGAGTCAAGCAACTAAGGTGCAGTCGAATCCCTATCGTCAAGGTTCGATGGGAAGGAAAATGTGGCGCCGAGTATACTTGGGAACTCGAGAGTGATATGAAGACTAAGTATCCGCATCTCTTTGTTGCATCTTCTTAAATTTCGGGACGAAATTTCCTAAAGGAGGGGAGACTATACCGCCTCGCGTTTCCATACTTTCTATTTATAGTTAGCTCGTATTGTATTTTTATTTTCGGAAAGCATTGTATCTCGTATTCAATTGTCATTGTAATCATTGTATTATGAGACTTGGATCATAATGAAAACTCGTATTTTGTTCATATATTTCTTATTCATAATCGTTTCATACTTACATTTATTCATAGACTTCACATGTGAACATATTCATGATACTCGTATTCTTAATCATGTGACAAACTTGCAAACGTAATATTTATGCTTATTCGAGATTTAAACATGATGTTCATACTTAATCGCATTCATCCTATACTTACACATGTTATGGAACATGCCTCATATGCGTATAATACATTACATGTTCATAAAATACCTTAAAAAGGCACTAGAACCCGTCACCCTTGAAGAAATAACAAAAAGAATAAATTTTTGGCCTGGACCAGGCCCCATGCGGACCGCATTGGGATATGGTTGTGGTCCGCAAGGGGACCTGGGCGGGATAGATTGTTTTGGCTCGCGTTTATGCACGGATCCACACACATAAACCTTACCCAATCACCTCTAATGCACCATTAAACACCTCCTAACCACTTCCCACTCTTCCCCTATAAATACAACTCTAATCCAAGCCATTTTACACTTTCACAACTCCCTAATCCTTCCTAATCACTCTCAAATCATCTCAAGTTCTTACAACATCAGAATTTTCAAGCAGATTCATACACATTTACAAAAGTGAGTATAACTTGCTCAAAACTCAATGGAATCACTTGATTCTTCTTTCTTTTTACATGGATAATCTTTAGGGTTGAATACAAGGGTTCTCCATGGAGAATCCAGACCTGGAAATGCCCCTAAAGTGTCCCAAAACTTTCTGCTTGTTTCAAAATATTTTCAAACTTTGTTTAGACTTATCAAACTTGAGTCTAACTCATCTCAAACCTATGTCCTAATGCTTATAACACTACTTGTGGTTGGTTAGGCTTAAAAACAAGGTTGAGACATTCAAAATAGAGGATTTATCCTTACAAACTTTCTGTTTTCATAGAGCTTTAAGCTCACAAGTGATGCAAGTTCTTAAACTTGTTCATGTGTGTCCACCTTGGTTAGCTTGGGTTATCCTAACATTGAGACCACACATCACTTGATGATTTACATCATTATCCCAAGTTAGTTTGCTAGATTGAAAGTGTCACGACCCCGTTTAGCCTTTGACGTGTGTCAAAGTGTGCTCACCGGGTTGTATTTCACTTGGCTACTTGGTATCGTGGTGACACACTTGAATTCTTGTCATTTCCATTCTTGTCATATTATCGTTCTAAGACCCTCCTTGTTACCTATGGTAACTTGTGTAGTGGTGAACATCATACGAGGTTCCAAAGTGGATGGTTAATCCTCCCACCTCCTACTTGACTTACATGACACCAAGAGGTTCCAAAGTGGATGGTTAATCCCCCCCCCCATCCTACATGACTATATATCGATATGTATATATTATGGACTATAATATAATCCTTAAAACCGAACCCTTGATAGTGACTAAGTAATCACCTATCAAGTTAATAAGTTTATCACTAATGTGTATAGTTCCTTGTCACGATTCTAATAGGTCTTGAACCTATGAAATCACATTCAATCCTTCTGGATTACTATAGTGTCAAAGACAAGTGCTAATACCTTAATGACTATTTTTTCGTACTATATATTTTGTCATATTTTGAATCTTAAATCCGAATGTTCCATCATCATCCCAAAATACTCATACGCCTTTGTTTTCCTCTTGTAGGATAACTCGGTGTTCATCCCATCAAAACAACTACCTCCACGGACTTGTCAAGTTAGAAGACTTCTCAAAACAGTGAGTACACTCGACCCACTTTTGTTTATAACACTTTTGGGTGTAGCATGTTTACCATATACAAAATCACAACACATAAACTTTATGAAATGCACAAACAATCCTATATCCATGAATACTTGAATCGTTTACTTGAGGCTTATATCTTGGACATTCTTTATGTGATACTTTAGTCATTAACTTATTTTTAAGCCTTCGTTTGACATGTATAGCGCTATAGGAATTAACGCTCCTCATGAAATCTAGAGGCCATGTTAAAATATCGTGTTTGCGTTAAGGGTTTGACTAGTAGTATTGCATGCCTTGTATATGCTCTTGTAAAATCATAGTTTCCATGAGGATTTGTTTAAACTTTATTCGTATACGTATGCTATGCTTAAACTTGTGTACTCGCCTCTGCTTTTGCATTGAATTATTATTTTAAAACATGTTACAGGTTAATGGAGATGATGCTATGAAAATAAAGTAGCATGGACGTAGATACACATTTAGACGTTTAGTTTAATATTATTGTATCAAATCTTGCCGTATTAATGTTGTATTTGAATTTCCCATGTAATGTATGACAAGTTACTTATGAAATGAAATACGGTTTAATTAAATATTGTTTCAATTAGTATTTATGAGCAATGAGCAATCTATTTCGTCCCGCCTTGATGTTTCTGCCATCGGTTGGGGTGTGACAGTGGGGAGGGGGGAGTTGAGGTGGAGGTGGGGGACGTGGAGGTGGAGGTGACGTGGTAGAGGTGGCGTGTCGGGCAGGGTGGTGGAGGACGTGCGAGGGCGGGGGGTGGCCCAGATGTTTACCCATTGCTAGATAATCCTTATCTAGCGTTTGAGCATGGGTCCAAGGCTTTTCACAGATGTGAAAAGTTTCGTCAGATGGAGATCGGCGGCCATGCGGCCAAAGGACGTGGATGAGGCGGCGAGAGCCCAAGATTACATTTGACATGATACTCCGTGGTTCAGGTACACTATTTTGTTACTCTGTTTTTATTTGTTTTGTATATGAAATGGATACTAATCACAATGTGTGACAGGTTGTTCGAGCTGGCATTCTTGTCGTCTTATCGAGTGATGGTGTGTGAGTTCTTGGCATCCTTCGAGTTCGCTCTGAAGCCTGCTGGCTACGTGGAGGAGGATGAGGACCCCCATGACCCATGGATTGAGATTAGTTTTCGTTTAGGGGGTGAGTGGCATGATATGTCATTGAGAGAGTTTATCATGCATACCGGCTTGTATACGATGGAGGAGACGGACACCCCCCTCTACACCGAGGGCATCCATGAGTTACCCCGTACGACACTTGCAAGGTTCTAGCAAGTGATCGATAGGGGTCGCTTTGGCCGCTCGAAGTCGAGGGTTTCATATATGATAGACCCCTTGTTCTGTTACCTAAACAGGCTTATTGCCACATCTATTGCACCACGCGAGCAGAGTCGCGAGTGGTGCAATCAATGGGATCTATTTTATATGTATTGTCTTATATGGGGGGAGACGTGCGCCCACCATCACTACCTAGCCCAATGGACAATTCTCTTTATTGTACGGGGGCGTACATCACACGCATTGCCATGTCGCTGGGCCTTGTTCCCCAGCAGTACCCACAATTTGGCGAGGGGTACGGTTGAGCCGACCAGGTTGACATGACAGACGCTGATCGGCATGCACATTACGCGTGACTTCCTTGGGCTCGGACTTCGGTTTATAGGGGAGGACGACCAGGTGTTTGTCCCCGCCGCCCTCCCAGAGAAGTTACCGGAGTTGCTGCCAGAGCCGGCAGGTGGTGATGTCGACGACGATGATGCTGACGCTGCTGGTGACCAGGCTCACCCACCACCTCCGCCACTGCCACCGCAGCCGCATGGGGTGCCTCAGTACCCTTAGCACGTTCTGTACGACCAACTCTCACCAGCTACGGCGCTTGCGTTAAAGCAGATGGAGGGTTGGCTACAGGTGTGGATTAACGCCCATCATTCCCGTACTGAGACCCTTCTCATACGGCTATTGAGCGTGGTCATACCCCACTGCCGATACCGACGTTGTCGCCTCGCCCTGGAGAAGATCTGGGGTCGTCAGGCCCGACTCAGGGGCGGGGCCTGATGTGTGCAAAATACAACATATAAATTACATCAAATGAGGCATGAAACTAACCTTTTTTTAGTACTAATGTTGGAAAAAACACGTTTCTTTGTTCCTTTTGTATTTTCAGGATTAAAAGAGCATTAAAGAACGAAAGAAGCAAATAAACAGCCACAACCAACATAAATACGAAAAGAAGGAATAAAGAACCATGCCCGACCCCTCAGCAACACCCCAAAAGACAAAAACAAAGTTTCAGCAGACGACTATGGGCCGTGTCCATCCAACAGGGGGCGTGGTAAGACCTCACACTACAAGACAAAACCTGCAAAAGCTTTTACGCCCATCACGGGGCCGTGCCCAGGCCAACATGGGGCGTGGTCAACTGTAAGATTTGCATAATCCAGATAGTACAATGAGCAGATTGACCACGGGTCGTGCCCAGGGGACACGGGGTCGGGTGGGGCCCTCTGCTGACAGATGCAGTTAATGAAAAAAGAGAAGAATGATGGCCACGGGTCGTGCCCACTAGACACGGGGCCATGGCCGGGCCTCTGTTTTGACTATAAATAGGGGTGCTTGGTTCATTCAAAGGCATCCCTTGGCAAACCACTTCTCTCTCACTTTGCCACCACTCCACCACCACTACAACACCAACACCCACCACCATCATCCATCAATCATCTTTAGAGTGTGTAGTAGTCTTGGGATCCAAGATAGATTGTAAGGGTTCTTATCAAACAAAGGCCATGCTTGGCTAAATTCCTTACATCACTTGGTGAAGACTAATCTTTTATGTATTACTTTTAGTTTTAATCTTTCGGCACTTTTTATTTGGGTATGTATTAATGACTTTAATAACTAGTTTCTTATGTTGAAAGTGAATTTTCCTAACCATATCTTCACGATTTCATTGATTTGCTCATTCGTGTCTTTACGGTCTATATAAAGCGCGTTAACTACTTGGAAGGGGTTTAGAAGGATGGTTTGGTAAAGTTCTTGTTTCGTTCAGTGTATAGATCCTGCGAGGACTTGGTTCAAGCTTACTAGGGATTCCTTCAATACTCTATGGGTATTGGATGGCGGGGGCGCGAATGGCTTGAACCCCTCATATGTAAACTACTATTAATATTTTAAACCGGCTACTTGGATTGTATCCCTGCTGACTCAAACCACTTAGCCGAGGGTAACGTCACCTTCAAAAGAGGGGTCTGCCACTTTGCGCATTAATAACTTACTTAATTATCTTCCAATATTCCGACCTTTTAGGATTGTATCCCTGCTAACTCAAACAATGGGTTGAGGGTAACGTCACCTTCAAAAGAGGGGCCTACTACTATAACTAAGATAATCTCTTAAAAAGTCCGAAAGTGCAAAAACTATCAAAGGATACATAAAAGAAAAATTAGATCCAAGTGATTCTATCTTGTCTATTTGTATTTTATTTTATTTATCTTTATGTTTTAAAAAAATCTGTTTCTAAAATTTAGATTGATTAGACGTTGACGACGAACCGGTATTAAAAGCTCTTGTGTCCTTGAACGATCTCGGTATCTTACCAACGCTATACTACGCTCACGATGGGTGCACTTGCCCAAGTGTGTGTTTAGTGTTAGTAGAATATCGTGTTTTATAAAGTTAAAACTTAACTAATGCGTAAAATGAACCTAAAATGACAACAAAAATATAGTACGCTTAACGCACACCAGGGCCCTCTGGCACGACTCAGCATGCGGATCCAGCGGTTTATACTGTTGTACTTTTTTTACCGGTTATGTATTTTGAACGATGTCATGTATATATACAAACTTATTATTTAGTTAAATTTGCAGTTTCAGTTTATTTGTATCTGTGATTCTTTATTTTGACTATTTAGATTGTATTGCTTGGTACATATAATGTATAATGTTATAACATCAAACGTCGTAAAATACGTCAACATAAAAAGGTTAAAAATGTGATATGGTACGCTATGATACGATACAAGGATGATATGATATCAAACGACACGTCGCTATAAAATATTAAAAAGTTAAAAATGTGATATGATGTGCCACGATACGCTATAATACGATACGTAACGATAAAAAAAATAATAAAGATTTTAAAACTCATTAAAAAATAACCAACAATAAACACCAATAACCAACCTAAAATACCAAAAACCAAACATAACACACCAAACTTCAAACCTCAAAAATTCAGGGCTTCAATACGGATCGTATAGGCCTATACGATCAGTATAAGCCAGCCGCCAGACATCCCATAGAGTCCTGGACTTGTCAGTCTGCCATGTCTTAACTTTATGCAATACGGATCGTATAGGCCTATACGATCCGTATTGAAATGTCAAAGTGTGTAGATAGATGGGCCAGTGTGCTAATAGAATTCCCTTTTGATATATTATTATTGAAATTTAGAAAGTGTTGAACAAATTATTTTTAGTTTTACAAAAAAACAAAAAAAATCAGTGTTGGTAACAACAATATTTGTTTGTAAATTTAACTTAACAAAAGTACAAAGATATTACCCCATAAATGCAATGATTTGTACTGGCCTTCAACCAAGAGATGTTCATCACCAAGACAAAGCGGAAGAGATTAATTGTATGGAAAATCTAATATAATCTAAAACTCAAAGCAAGAGAGGTAAATACGTAAATGTGTGTTATGGACTAATGCCATTGTAATGTATGATACTTGTCACATATTGGTTGTATGAGCAATCTATGTGCGGTTATACCAAATGGCTCTCTCACTAATCAGACTAGTCTTTTAGGTTGACTTCTCTTGTTTGGTATGTAACATTTGTATCAGACTAGTCTTTTGGGTTTATAACCAATGTGGGGTTTATGGCCATTTTTATCCAAATAGCAAACTAGAATAAAATTTTCAGTTAACTTTCCTCCCGTTTATTGTTATACTTATTTAAATGAAGTGTATAAACGTGATTTTATGCTATAATATATATATATACTAATTAAATGTGAAAACGAAAAAAAAAAAAAGAGAGAGGGAATTTCGCTGGTAAGAATTCCTTTGCCGCCAAAAAAAGAATATTTTTAATTTTTAATTAATTTAGTAAAGAAAGCACACGGATCGCGATCCTTGGTCCTTCTTGGAAGCTAATCCTGAGCGTCACTTTTCAGTTCCAAAATCCAACGGTCCATATTCATTCCCACCATTTCCCATTCCCCCTAAAAACTTCACCACAAACCTTAAATAAATACCCCTGAAAACTTCACCACAAACCTTAAATAATACAAAATCCAAAACCAAACCAATCCATTGCATCTGATTTACACATTCAGTATCATACTCACCGCCACTAAATCGATTAAAAAATGGCGCGAACAAAGCAAACTGCTCGGAAATCAACCGGCGGAAAAGCTCCAAGGAAGCAACTGGCAACCAAAGCCGCTCGGAAATCAGCTCCGGCGACCGGAGGAGTGAAGAAACCGCACAGATTTAGGCCAGGAACTGTTGCGCTGAGAGAGATCCGTAAGTACCAGAAGAGCACGGAGCTGTTGATCCGTAAGCTTCCGTTTCAACGGCTTGTGAGAGAAATCGCACAGGATTTTAAAACTGATTTGAGGTTTCAGAGCAGCGCGGTTGCTGCCCTTCAAGAGGCGTCGGAGGCATATTTGGTGGGGTTGTTTGAGGATACTAATCTGTGTGCGATTCATGCCAAGAGAGTTACAATTATGCCCAAAGATATGCAGTTGGCTAGGAGGATTAGAGGTGAGAGGGCTTAGCTTTGTTGTTTGATCAAGCATGTGGTGTTGTTTAGGGTTTTTGAGTTGATGTTGCTTATTAGTGATGATCGATTCGATTGTATGGTGTGGTTTAAAAGTTTTAGTGATGATGAATTAATATTCCCTTGCATATTATTTCTTTTAACCATGAATGAATCATCCGTTCTAAACACAAAAACTGTATATTAGTCATATCCTCTAAAGTTAAGTGATGAAAGTGAGTGATTTAGACTGTGGGTTGGTTCCTCATGCTAAACACCACCCCTTGAGGGTGCGAATCCTTTCTTCTCTGCCAACCCAATAAGGTTGGGCGGTGTGGACTGGTGCTCCACCTCCACATCAGCTAATAAAGTATTTTTTGGTTTTGTAAGCTATATCGAGTGTCTATATGATACTGGTTCATAACGGATCGAAACCGACCAAACAACACCGGTACCGGTACGAGTAATCGTTATTATGGTGTTTCAATCGATGTAAAAATGTGTCGATTGGCAACGATTGCTATGTCAAGTATCGTACCGGTACTGTAATAAACCAGACCGATAATGACCAAAGGCTTGCACCGAAGCGCGTGAAAATCCCACTAATTTACATAATGCTCAAACATATAAAATGTGAGAACAAAGATTTATGGGCTGCAAACACAAAAGTTATGTAAGTGGGCTGGAGTGGACTAATCAAAACCTACATTTGGAGAGGGGGCACCATTCATAGTCAAACCACATCGGGTGGCTAATGGCGTGAATGGCTTTGAGAGATGGGGCCCACCTCAATCTAACTAATCACATTGGTTTCTTTTTTTTATTAATATTTGTTTTAGGGGGGCACCATTCATAGCCAAACCACACCGGGTGGCTAATGGCGTGAATGGCTTTGAGAGATGAGGCCCACCCCAATCTTACTAATCACATTGTTTTCTTTTTTTTATTAATATTTGTTTTAGTAATTTTACTGCATTTAGTTTTTAGGTATTTAGTGATTGTTTAAATTTCTACGTGACAATGATATAACAGTGATGTTGTACATTTAGAGAAAGATAATTAGTGATGTGATAAATTTAGCAAATCCCTAAAAATCTAATGTAATACAAAACAAAACACATGCCTGTGATGAGAAAGTTTAGTTTATAGCAATTATATGCGTTTACCAACATGAACGAGTAGGGTAAGAATGGGTCGATAATGGTTAGTTTTGCTTGGGTGAGAATGGATTAAAATAGATACGGGTCAACTTTATAGATTATGTTAAAATTGGTTGTAAAGGAACATGACATTTTAGTTTAGTTGAAGATCTCGTGAACATTTCAACAAGAACTTAAATTAACAAACACATAGAGATGTTTGGTTAAGTGCATTTAAATTCGTTGATGTAACAGTTTACCTATATACATAATATGTAAAATTTATAATACATAACTTCATTGATAGGCGTTTCTAAATATTATAAATATTTTTTATGTAACTACACGGACCCAAACTTATTTTCTTAATAAACAAACACGAATATAAAAAATTGGGGATTATGGTCGATATGGTGTATATCTGTGTTGGTAAAGTTGGAAGTAAGGAAGGAGGGTTTGCAAGGCAGTTGGTGTTGGAAGGGTATAAAGGTAATTTTGATGATTGGTTTATTTTTGATCCGGGTGGTGATTGCTGGGATACTGTTTTATTGGTTAGAGGTAAAGCTGATGTTTTGAATGGGGTGTGGTTTGTTTGGTGGTCTGATCACCATTTGGAGGGTTGTATTTGTATTATGCTGGATATTAGAGTTAAATGCTTGGTTGGTCATTGTGGTTTGCAAATATTGCAGATTTGGTCCCAATGGTTTAATAATTACATACTTGGTCCTAGTGGTTTTAATTTTCGCACTCGGTTGATCATTATCACTAACCTATGTTAAATTTATAAGTTAAGTATGTGTGAAATGACTAGAATGCACTTAAACTAAAAACAACAACACTAAAACATATTTAAAGAAAACAATGGATCCATTTATTCTTCAGATCGCTTTTTGAGATCTGATGCAACCAGTCACCAACATCTGAGAAATGAACTCCCACCAAGCCCACCCATTTCGTTGAACTCGTCCCTTTCGTCGAATCCGACAACCATCATCACATCGTCGGCCACCACCACCACATCGTATCGCACTCGGCAACCACCATCGCTCCATACCACCCCCCAAGTGATCGGTGGTTTCCGACCGGAGCATCCCCACCCACTTACCGCCTCCTTGTTGAATACATTTTCGTGTTCTCGCTTTTTTATGGCCCTTTCTAATGGTGGTGTGTTTGTTCTATTCCAATGTCCGTGTTAATGAAGCAAACAAAATCGGATATGGCAAAGAATGTTTGATTCCATTCTAGATCTTGCCAATTAAGAAATACTAAATAGATTTTTTTTAATATTTGCAGGGGATCGAGCATTGTGTTACATGGGAGAAAGTGGCCATATTGGTTATAACTACAAGTCAAATGAATCTCTATTATTAATCCCTTTAATACATGATAAGAAATGTTTATATGTAGTTTTATAGACAATCAAAGGTTTACGAGAAAGTAATAACGGGCCGGTAAATCGTTTTACGTTGCCGAAAACGGGTTGGCTGGCGTATTTTGAAGGTGCAATGGGTTTTAAGGTGGTCTAACAGCAAACTCTGATTCAAAATCAAACATCAAAATGAGGTGGCCGGAGATGGAAGATCCGATGAAGAAAGCCGGCTGTGGTGTGGCCAGTAGGGGTGGGGGTGAGAAGAGGAAGAAGGGGTGGTTAAGTTATAAAATATATTAAGATAAGAAAATGGGGGCCACATGAATTGATTAATGACTTACATAATTTTTTTATTGTTTCTGTTTTTTATGAAGGGTAAAATTGACATTTCACATATACTTAACTTAGAAATCTAACAGATGTTAGTGATAAGGACCACACGAGTGCTAAAATTACAACCACTAGGACCAAATATGTAATTATTGAATCACTGAGACCAAGTCTGCAAACCACAGGGACCAACCAAGCGTTTAACTCTTGATATTATTGTGGATGAGTTGATGGGTAGTAGGTATATGGAGGAGTGTTCAAGAATTACTTTGAAGTCCAAAGATCTGCTGACTAAGAACAGTGGTGCAGCTAATGATAGAAGTCACTTGTTGCGGATGAAGAATAGAGGCAGCTGGATGTCAAAAAGCTGGGGATTTGTTGATCTTTTTTTTGTGCAGGTTATTATTGTTTTTGTTTGCAGGTTGCTTGGTTGCTAGCTACAAATTCAAGATTGGAGTTTTGTTATGTTTTTTTATATTTAGCTTTGATGTATAGATTTACTGATTTTGTTTTGGGGTTGTGTCTTTTGATGGATTGGTTATTGTTTAGTTTTATTGGTTGGTTGTGTAGGTTAGGCAAGGGCCGAGTCAGGTTGACTCGTTTTGTTTGGCTCGTTGCATTTGGGGTGGTGGTTTCCTTGGGTTTTATGTCCCGGGAATCTAAGCCCTATTAGGTGTAATTATTTTTTGTTATTATAAAATTTACCGGAGGTGCCGCCCTCCTTTACCAAAAACAAAAGGAACGAACCCAACCCTTGATGTTTGTTTTGAGTCATTTGCAACTGTAATCGCATCCGTTGCAGAAATTGGTACAGCTCAATCATTCTGTTGAGCAAGCCTATTGAGTGTTTTTTTTTTTCTTTTTTCAAATGGAGGTTTGCTCAACTTTTGTTGCTTATTGAGTTCTGCCAGCAATTTTTTTTAACTTTTTATTCGGCTCATAATTTTTAAGTTTTTGTATGTCTATCAAGAGAGATTTTACCGGGTTAGGTCATGAGATTTTTTACTGGTTTGAGACAGTTTACCTAAATATTTTAGGTTTTTTAGGGTAATTTAGGGTTTTCAATTTGATTTTTTCGTATGGTTGGCGATTTCAATTTCAACTCGTTTATAGTTTTACACGTTTAACCAACTTTACAAAATAGCTGCTTCTATCACACGTCTCTATCTAGGTTTCGAAACATGTCTCAACAAGGGTCATCGTCCGAAAAACTACGAGATCAAACGACTTATGGTAACGTCGATAGCATATGAAAAAAGTGTGGGTCACTTGACCCCTTACCTATGGGGGTGGGGTGTTTCTGCTTTTGTTTGTAGTTGATTTAACTTGATTACTTAAGGAAATTCAAACTGAGGTATAGGAAAGCAACCTAAAGGGGCCTGTAAAGCTTGACACCTAATATTATGCAATTTATACAATACAGTTAAACCAAAGATTTCTTTCATTAACCTTCTAGATAATTCATACTGATTGTGCATGAATTAGCTACTACATCATGATCATCACCGTCTTCGTCATGCCAGTAGCGTAGAATGAATCTTTTATCAGGAACATATCCTTCATCGGTCAAATGTCTAAATAACACTAACAAAACATCAAAAATCACCTCTGACTGTGGATGCATACGATCATCGACAACAAAGCTATGCACCCGTTTCTCCATCTCAATCCAGCTCGTCCCCGTATCCTTCGCCACCCCTACCGCCTTCATCCTTCTTAACGTTTCAGCTCTCTCTTTCCATCTCTCTTTCGAAGAATAAATATTTGCCATCAAAATGTAAGGCACAGGGCTATCTGGTGCTTCAACAGACCACTGGGAGGCTGCATACTTCCCCATCTCTGCGTTACCATGAAAACTACACGCGCCTAACAGCGCTTGCCACAGTTGTACATCAGGCTTTACAGGTAGTGATTCGATAAAACTTTTAGCTTCATTCAGATGCCCAGCCCGGCCCAACATGTCAACTATACACGCATAATGCTCTTTCCTCGGGCTAATTCCATACTCGTTTTTCATGGATTCTAAACACTCCATGCCTTCTGTTACCAACCCGACGTGACTACAAGCGTGCAGCAAAGATAAAAAGGTAATGTCGGTTGGTTTTATACCTTCTTGCCGCATTTCTTCGTATAACTGAAGCGCTTTAGAAGCATTACCATGACGAGCAAAAGCTGCAATCATGGAGTTCCATGAGACCGCGTTCGTGTAACCCATGCTTTCAAACACTTTAACCGATTCATCTAACTCACCGCATTTTGAGTACATGTTGATAAGCCCGTTACTAACATACGGATTTGAACCAAACCCTTTTTTTAGAGCCATAGACTGGATTTGCTTACCGAAAGCTAAGGAAGTGTCACCACCGAACACTCCAAGAATAGCAGACACCATGTTCGGATCAATCTTGATCCCCGCTTTCACCATTCTCACAAAAACCTGAACTGCTTCTTCCTCGCACCCATTTTGCGCAAAGCCAGTGAGAATCACTGTCATGGACACCTCGTCAAGAACTTGAGCCGACTCGAAAATCTGCCATGCGTTTCGCACGCTACCACATTTAGAATACATGTCCATAAGTGCACTTTCTATATGCAAATCTATATTCATACCCAACTTCAAAACCAGCCCATGTATCTGACACCCTTCTTTTAGCGCGTACAAACCAGAACACGCGAGTAACGAACTCAAGTATGTTAATGTATTGGGACACACTACCCCTCTACGCATTTCCACGAACACCTTCAAACTTTCCTCACAATATCGATTTTGCGCAAGCCCAGAGATCATAGCTGTCCATGTAACCACATTCCGATCACTAGTTTCCCCGAAAATTTGCCTTCCGAAACAAAAACACCCACAACAAAAGTAAGCTGTAATCAAAGCATTGGCAACTGTAGTCTCCCGCTCAAACCCATGAACGATAACCAACGTATGAATCATCTTATCAACATTAACAAACTCCCATCCTTCACAGGCAGATAAAATAGTCGTGATCGTCCCTCGGTCGAATCTAAACACACCTGAAGAGCCATACATCAGTTTAAAGTAATCAAACCCAATGCTAAACAATTCTTTCTTGAAACACCCTGATATAAGTGTGTTAAAAGACACTGTATCTCTCATTGGCATTTCGTCGAACAGCTTCTGTGCATCATACAAGTGGCCACATTTTAGGTACAGGAACAAGAGGGAATTCCATATGGAAATGTAGGGGTTGTTGATTGGGTTATTGGGGTTATAGAATTGTGGGTTCTTGATTAGTGAGCAATGGATTGAAGATCCAATTTTGAAATTGTTTTCTCTTCCGGATATGGATAGTAATCGGCATAATTGTTCTTGGTTTAAGATGAAATGTGGTGAGGAAGTGAGAGAGGATAGCCATGGTGGAAGGTTGGATGTTAGTTTTCGGAAAACCCACGTTGGATTCATCCATGAATACTTGAACTTGCAGCTCCCAAGTGTGTGCAGGATTATGGATCTGTCAAATTCCCTTCTTTTATTCATAAACTAGAATAAACATCAAATACAAATAACATTAACATAGAAAAGCCAAAAAAATGCGGTGACATTTTTGTAAATATTTGGTCTTCAAAATTACTCTACAGAATTATTTGTAGAGTAATTTTAGTCTTATAGAGTAATTTTGTAAAATGTTTTTGTAGAGTAATTTTGATTTTTTGTAGAGTAATTTTGTAAATTGTTCTTGTGGAGTAATTTTGTAAAATGACCCTGTAGAGTAATTTTGATCTTTTGTAGAGTAATTTTGTAAATTGTTCTTGTGGAGTGATTTTGTAAAATGACCCTGTAGAGTAATTTTGTTAGCATTTAGTTAAGGGGTTTACATTTATGGTTTAGTTTTTTAGCTTTTAGTTTTGGGAGGGGGAGGAGGGGTTAGGTTTTTTTAGGTTTTTGGGGAGTGGGGGTTAGGTTTTTTAAGGTTTTTGAGTGGTGGTGGGGGGGGGGGGGGTTGGTTTTTTTTAATCAAAATACTCTACAAGGATGTTTTACAAAATTACTCTACAAGATCAAAATTACTCTACAAGAACATTTTACAAAAATTACTCTACAAGACCAAATCACTCTACAAATGATCCTGTAGAGTAATTTTGATTATTACCCTACGACCAAATATTTACGAAAATGCCACGGCGTTTTTTTGTCTTTTCCTTCAGTTTGTATGTTTTGTATGTTAAGTTTATTTGTACCTGAACTTTACTCATAATAACTATGGATCTGTCAAATTCCCTTCTTTTATTAATAATAACTAGTTAGATTCCCTGCGCTTCGCGACGGGAATTCAGTCCGTATCAGCTTAATTCGTTACGTTACCTACACTCGCTATAGTAGTCGAAAAAGAAAACATTACATCGATCGAAAACAATAAAAACATATATCGATACCGGAGCCGATGTTGTTTAGTTGATATCGGTTCAGTTCGTTTGCATTTTATGTTTATTTTATTTCAATATTGCCATTTTTATTTCTAAAACAGATACAATGCCGCTATCGTAACAAACCGAATCGAAACTCATTAAACAACATCTGCATCCATGTCCTATTTATTTTTATGTCTCTGCTTTCGATACACTAATAACGTATTGATAAGAAAACAATATAATAATGAAAACTTACGTTAAAAAGAAAACAATATAATAATGAAAACTTACGTTAAAAAGAAAACAATACAATAATGAAAACCTAGAAAACAATAAAACGAACTGAGCTAAACAATACAGTTAAATTCACAAAAGCAATATAATATAACTTATAAGAAACAATATTAAAAAATAATTAACCACTGTTCATGACCTCTATCAAATAATAATAATAGTGAAATTATCCTGCGCTTCGTGGCGGGAATTCGGTCGATATCTATTTTTTTCGTTACGGTATCAACATTCACTATAGTAATCGAAAGAGAAAACTTTATATCAATCAAAAACACTAAAAACAAATATTGACACCGGTACCAATGTTGTTCAGTTGATATCGGTTTGGTTGGTTTGCATTCCATGTTTATTTTTACTCAGCATTGAGATATAGATTTTATTGAAACAAATACGATGTCAGTGTCGTATCAAACTGAACTGAAACCAACTAAACAACATTTGTAAAGGTACCAATGTTTTTTTTATTGTTTTTGCTTTTGTTAAATCGACACCGTATCACTATCTACCGTACTGAACCGAACATCATCAGTATTGGTATGTATTCATTTTACGGTTTCTTGTTTGATATCAAATATAGTGGCCCTACCGTAGTGAATTGAACCCAAACAGAACGAACAACCTTGGTTTCAGTGCCAGTATTTATTTTTATTGTCTTTTCTTTCGGTAAACTGACATTGTACCGCTAACGTACCGAACAACACCAGGCACAGTAGGTGTATTCATTTTTATGATATCGGTACCAATATTGTGACAATTTGAACCGATCGATAACATTCGAACAAAATTGGTGTCGGTGCCAGTATTAGTTTTTATCGTTTTCGAGTGATGTCAAACATGTGTTGGTTTCTATACTGAGTGCATGTATCAGACCTGTATTGTAATAAACCAGAACGATACTGATCCAATGCCTATGATAATGTACCGTCACAACGTGTGGACAAATGACTTGGAATATATGTTGATTTAGATTTTTTTAAGTTAAAGAAAAGCAATTTATTGATAATAAATTTATTAAATTTACTGTTCATCACAACTCTTAATCTTAATTCATAATAATAATAATAATAACAACAACAACAAAATAACAAGAACAATAACAATATCTTGGAAGTTGTCTTTTATTAAAAGAAAGTCCAATTTTAAGAATTTGGACTCCTTTAGTCATTATGTCATTTCTAGCCACGTTCATAGCATGTCTCATAAAGTTGGAAGACATAGAGAAAACAATCTTGACTCCATGTGAGTTTTAAAGGCTTGGATTTAATGCCTTATCCTCGTAGAGTCTTGAACCAGATTTGAAAATCTTAATCATATCTTATTTGGAGTAGAGGATTTTTAGAATCCTTAATCAAATAATAATAATAATAATAACATAAGTTCTTTCATGGGGATGAAATAAACGGTAGATCTTACATCTATTTTCATTTAAATCATTTTTTATATTTAATCTAAGCATACTAGCTTCATTATTTATAAAGTTAATATAATTAAATTATTAAAATCAATATTGTTATGATTATTATTATTATTATTATTATTATTATTATTATTATTATTATTATTATTATTTAAAGTTACTATTATTATTATTATTATTATTATTATTATTATTATAAAAAAATTATTTTTATAAAGACTACAAAATTAAAAGGTAACATTATTTCTTTTTGATCAATTATCTACAAAATCTACAAAATTATCTACAAAGTCACATTCTTGATATATTGAAAATGATTTAATTACATCTTTATTATTATTATTATTATTATTATTATTATTATTATTATTATTATTATTATTATTATTATTATTATTATTATTATCCTCAATGTCTACATATGGCATGCCTTTTAGATTAAAAAAATGTATCACAAATATTCTAAAGGAAAATGGATTTAATATTCAGAAATTTTGATTTTATTTTTGTTTACATAGATGATATCTTAATTTTATCAGACAATGTTAATTTACATCTAAAACATCTTGATATTTTGTCAGATTTATGTATAAAGCATGGATTAGCCTTATCTGAAAAGAAAACTAGTCTATCACAAGAGAAAATAGTACATTTAAATCTAAGAAATGTAACTAAAAATATATTACTATTTTAAATGATTAAATCCTCTAGTAATAGTATTTGGTTAAGTTAGTAGATCTTACATTCGATCTTACCACCATGAAATAAAAAGCTTTCTCTTTTCCTTATCAGAGCCACGCGGAAAGATCTATTCTTCCTTTTATGTGATGCTTTACTAGAAGCTTTATCTTCATGCTGTCAAACTCATAAAATGATATCTTAGAATTTTTGATTTAAATTACAGCTTTGTAATCTTTATTATTATTATTATTATTATAAAATTATTTTTATAAAGACTATAAAGAAATTAGATTATTTCTTTATAAAAAAGAAATAATGTTACTTTTTAATAATAATAATAACAATCATAACAACAACAACAACAACAACAACAACAACAACAATAATAATAATAATAATAATAATAATATTTCCGTATTTTCAGTACTCTTAATTCCTACATATCATCATCATTTTTCACATAAATTTTTGTAATATAATATTTGTTTTACTTTTAGAAATATAACTAGAATAGTTTCATTTGAAAGAAATAAATTTTAGTGTAATAAAATTAAAAGACATAACGTTTTAAAACTAAAAAAATACATATATTTGTTATTTTTACCCAATTATACTAACTATTTAATTTAAATTTTTATTTATTTAATTTAAAAACCAAACGAAAGGAATAGTGTTTGGCATGAGTTGACATTTATGGTTTTCACACGCGTGTAAAGGAGTCCATGTGTCACCTTCCACTGTCTTTCTTCAGCGACAAACACAGACGAGAGATAGAGAGGCATGCATTTGCAGAGAGAGAAAGTGAACACGGCAACAACAGATAAAGAGAGAGAGAGAGCGCGCGCGCGCGTACGGTAAAGTGAAGACATATGTCATCTTTTTAAGTTTCGAATTATCAGCCTTCTATGTTTATCCCAACATTCTTTTTTGTAAAAACAATAATGTTGCACCAACATTATTATTGTTAATCTGATAAATTAAAAAAATTATTCATGGGTTTTAAGCATTCGAAATACATCTTTTGCGACATAATTGGGGAAGAGACAATTGTCTAAGATGAGATATTGAGATGTGTCGAAATAGGTGCATGTTAAAAAGGGGATTCATTCGGTTCCTAATTATGTGTGATTCTGGAATTTGGCTCTCATACATAGAGAATAATGATCATGAAATTAACAAGCCTTGATACGCAGCCATGTTACAAATGTAGTTTAACTAGAAGTTATACCCACGCTTTGCGACGGGATAACACCTTTTTAAAGGTGCGCGTTAGGGCTGGTTGTTTATAAAATTTAAACGTTAAAATAACACATTTAACAACTATATATTTGAAAAGCACAAAAATAAATATCGTTGTAAAAGTGTATGCATAGAATACCAAAAATAAATTCAAAGGAAGCCGTGTATCATTTAATTTTACCCGACTGGTTTCCAGAAAAAAAAACGTCAAAATGTAAACTAACTGAAAGCGAACATAAAAATAAGCACGAAAACGTATTATATATGATTTGACATATTTTCGAATAAAATTTACATCGAAACATACTTGAATTTATACCGACATGTACATAAAAATAAGCTCGTAAGAAAATAACTTTTTTTCTAAGTTAAAGAATGGTACATCGCATCGCGGCGGTGTCGAAACGTAAAACGGATCGAATTTATACCGTCTAATGAAAATGCATTAAATTTAACCCGACTCGTTTCCGAACAAAATTTACGTCAAAACGTAGACCAGCTAAAAACGTGCATAAAAATAAGCATGAAAACGTATTATATCTTACTCGACTCATTTCCGGGGGGAAATAAATTTTATGTCAAAACGTAACTTAAATTTATACCAACACGTATTTAAAACTAACACATAAAAACTCGATTACAAAGTCTTTAGAAAGTTAAAGGATTGTAAGTGTTAATGTTAAAAGTTGAAAAAACACAAAAAAAAAGATAATAAATAAGTCAAAACATAATTCAACTTGAATTTATACCGAGAGGTAAAAAAAATAAACACGTAAAACTCAATTAAAAAGTCTTTAGAAAGTTATAGAGTCATAAGTGTCGATGCTAAATAAAAGTATAAAAAACAAAAATAAAAAAAGTAAAAAACACTATTCATAAAAAAGACAAAAGAATAACACTATTTGCAATTGTTATATAGATAATTAGTTCCTTGTATGTATACATACATGTAGAAAAGCATAGATGCAAAGAATCATGGTTTCGCAACTGGACGTGTGTTATTTCAAAGCCACTCGCGTGCAGACCCGTCCACCAATGATGAAACCTGTAAGAAGATATCCAAGCAAACGAAGCATGCATAAATTAGAACAGAAATAGTGCAAGCAAAAGTAGCAGAGTTAAGAGGCAGCAACTTTCTCAAGTCAGTTTGGGTTATGTTTTAGGTCAAATATTTAAAATTACACAGATGAAGACAGTCAAACAGGTCAGGTTGAAAAGTCTCGCACTTTGTAAATCGTATTTGAACGGATTAATCCTCCTAATAGTTTTATTCCAACATCTAGCCTTTTATCAAATACTTTTGCGATCAAATAGAAGTTGAGAAAAAGTGTCTTGAGCATGAACCCAAGCTGACCCATATATCAAACTTCGCTACAAAGTAACCATTTCAACTCGACCCAATTTTAACTTCTTATCAACCCGGCTGCCAGGTAATCAAAGGTATGGCAAGGTGTTTTTATGAAAGTTGTCATTCTATTGTAATTTTTGTTTTATTAGCAGATGACAGTGATATGAAGATTTACCTTCTCCCAAACTTGTGAATGGTAATCATTTAGCCAGTCAATCTCAGCAGCAGAGAGCAGGGTTAAGTCAATCAATTTAGTCTACATCACAATATCAGGATTAGCATGAAGTGAATTATATACCAAAAACAAATGCACACTTTAAGATTAAATATCCTAACACATGCAGTTTCATGATGACAACTCTTCCTTCCATTACTATCCATTTAATAAACTACAATAGGGGAAGACCATGCAGGCTTGTGCTTTACGTCTTTCACTAACCAACAAAGAGTTTCCATACATACTTTGAACCACTATTTAACGAAGACAGTGATCATTTGCGTATAGAATTTGAGATCCAAGTGAATCATGTAAAGTGCAAGAAAGGTTGAAAGTTAGTATTTTTTTTCATAAATTAAGCATATGACGTAAATATGCAACAATATTTGTACAAGAACACCAAGATCTATAAAAGCTAGAAATACAAGTAAGCATACCTGTATAGGGACAAATGTAAGCTTCTCAAATCCAATATATGTGTTTCCCCCAAAACGATTAGGAGTGTTGATCTCTTTGACAAAGAGAAGATTCTGCATGACGCGTGTAAAATTCATTAAATATCATCTATACTGCCTGAAGAAATTTTTGGTTACAATTAACATAAGCTTAAACAGAGTCTAATATTCTAACACCAATACTATCTTTGTGGCATTTAACAACAAATTTATTATCGTACATCCACACGAAATCACTATCTTTTTTTTGGTAACCCTGAGAACCCGTTAAATACTAACGCCCTAAATAGGTCAAATAATACCTCAATTCGAATACCAAAGGAATGGTCCTCATAATAGCCTGGTTCATTGCTGATGATCATGCCTTTGAGCAAGGGAGTCATATTGCCAAATTGAAAGCTAATACTTTGTGGACCTTCGTGAACATTTAACGCAGCTCCAACTCCATGCCCAGTTCCTAATACATTAGAGAAGCAAATTTATTGGTAATGAATGCATGCATTTCACCGTATCATGTGAAAAAAGATAAGAAAATTACCATGTCGGTAATCAAGTCCAACTTTCCATAGAGAAGCACGCGCAAACGCATCCAGTACAAAACCTGGAGTATTTTCTGGAAACACTGCTTGATCAAGAGCTATATGACCCTGCAATTATTTACATACATAACTGCTTGATCAGAAAGATCATTTTACCGTTAAAATTGATTAATAATACTTCAGACTGCAGAAGAATTTAAAGTAAGACTATTTTCACCTGAAGAACTCGGGTGAAGCATTCTTTTTGTCGTTCAGAAGGTTCACCGAAATGTACTGTACGTGTTATATCAGTTGTTCCATCAAGATACTGAGCCCCACTGTCTAGTAGGAAGAGTTTCTGTTTATCCACAACACTACAGCTATCAGCTTCTGCTTTATAATGTATAATAGCACCGTTTGCACCAGAACCTGCGAGTTCAAATGCTTACTTTTAGTTCATAAAAAGATAAAAGGATATATTAAGAATATTTAATTATCAGTTCCAAGAGCCCTAGAATATCAAAGGGAATAATATGAACATGAAAAAGAAAGTGAAAAAAAAAAACTTAGTAGAAATATACCACTTATAGTATCGAAGCTAGTATCAACGAAACCAGCTTGACTTGCACGAAACTCAAGAAGAAGCTAGTATCAACGAAACCAGCTTGACTTGCACGAAACTCAAGAAGTTTGTCTGCAACTTCTACCTCTGTGAGACACACGTCTTTATTTATTTCCTCCTCCAGCCAAGACCAAAACTCAGCAAGAGCAGCTGCATCCCTGATACAAATATAAAAGATATATAATATTTTATTTACTTATATTATGGAAAATACAATTGATAAAAGCTACAATTTTATAACGCAACAGGTTCTGATTACCTTAGATGAGAATTACGCATCCCTTCTAACTCAGCATGATTTTTAATTGCTTTAGCTAGAGATATGGGAGAGCTCTTATACAATGCAGTTGGCGCCCCAGATAAGTTACTTCCTTTGCTTTTACTGCTAAGCCTTTCTAAATATTTATCACATGTGGTAGCATATGTGCTTGAAATAGCAGCGTTAACTGATGACGTGTCCAACCAAAGGTGGGCCCCTCGAGCAGCTAAGCTGAAGAACAGAATGCTCAAGTGAGAATAGCATTCATATTACAAAGGGTTTTTTTTTTCAACAATTCATGTAGAATTGGTATATGTGGAAAAATGGGTGGAACTGGCAATGGGTCAAAAGGGTGATTATTAAAACCATATCGTTTAAATATTATAACCCTTTTTTAATTAAATTGATTTAGGAGGTTTTAGGCAGTAGGCACATTCTAAAACACAGTTCAGACAACATTCTACCCATTTGACCAGGTTCATTTTAAACTAATTTCTTTTATTTTAACAGCTTGACCCATTGGAAATAAACATATAAATGTGTCTAAACTGATGATGTGTCTAACCAAAAGTGGGCCAGAATAGCTAAAGCTGAAAGAATGGTCAAGTAAAAATAGCATCATATACTCATATTACAAACTACTATTCACCAAAATGTCTAGAAATGGTACAAGTAGAAAAACGGGTGGGGTGGGTAATGGGTCAAAGCGAGTTTATATCAGTTGGGTCAAGTGGGGTTGGCCAGACATACAGCACTTTTTGTCCAAATTCCAAAATATTATAACTTGTGTTAAATATGATTATAACAACAATTTAGTTTTATTAGTGAATCTTAAAAAAAAACTGATAATAGGAGGATTTAGGCACGTTCTGCACTTAGGGCAACTTTCTACAACTCTACCCATTTAACCAGTTTCATAAATTAATTTCTTCTATTTTACCATCAGACTCATTAGAGATAAAAACATAACCTCAATCAACCAATTCATGAGCAAATGAGTGTGTCACCTCTAACAATCGGCATGCAGAAAAAATTCATGGTCAAAAGTCTAAACTAACCTTTCAATTTCAGAAAGAATGGCCTCATATGGTCTTAACTCTATGCCAGCTTTCTTCAAGTAGTCCATCACTTCATGGGTGACTTTGGAGTTATCAACAAAAAGTTTCGCTGAATCAATCTCCACTATCAAGTATGCATACATAACAGGAGAATGCGGAACATCATTTCCTCTCTGCATGCATAATTCTACCATCAGCAGAAAAGCACGATCATAGCAAATAACTTTAGGGTGACAAATGAGTGAGCCAAAATCCTCCTCATCCCCCCCCCCAATCCCCCGGTGCAAGCCTCTTTTACTTCAAAAATAATTCATGTATTAGATATGTATAGAATATAGAGACATAGAGACGGAGAACGGATTTTCACCAAGTTGAGTAGCCATGCGACTTCATCAAGCATAGAGACTACAATTGCAGATGAACCATGGTCAGTGAGTTCAGCCCTCAGGTTGGATAGTTTGGTTGATACATCTACACCAGCGTATTTAAGGTCATGCACTCGAATTGGTTTGTTTGGAGGCTTTGGTCTTGCTTCTTTCCATACTTCATCCACAAGATTAACATCATATAAGTACACCAACTCGTGATTGCTTTTAGCAACAGCTTCCTTCAACTCATTTACAGCATCAGAAGAAAAAAGAAACTGCTCCCTTCACAATAACAAGAGAAGGTGGCATCACACACAAGCATATAACTCAACTGACTGTTAAATATGCATGAAAACTCATTGGTTGCATCTATTAGGGTTAAGTAGTCTTAAAGAAACCTCAGAAGAAAAAGAGTTCATTAGAAAGTTAATGATTTAACTGTATACACACACATATTATATATATATATGTATATATATATATATATGTATATATATATATATATGTATATATATATATATATGTATGTGTGTGTGTGTTTCAAGAGAATCATCATTCATCAATGAATATTAAAAATAAATTTGCTTCAAGTTGATACGCCCAAATTGTCACCTAGTTATTATCATAATTTCCTTGATTCAAAAACAATCAAGTGATCAACATGTGGTCAACCTCCGCTCACCCTGTCACCCGGTGTTCCCAAAGTCAAAAAAAATAACTTCTGGACAAAGGGAACAACAATTCAGTAACACTAACACATCACAGGAATTCAAATACTACTCACAGGATCGATGCCAATTCTGCCTCCAGGCACTAAGACATCATTAAGCCACTCAGTCGTGTTAGGAACACCCCAGTTACCAGCACGCATGAGAATCCAGCTCGAGCTCAACTGCTTCTCAGCCTAGTAAAGACAATCGTAACAAAGAACAATTAAATATAACTAATTTTTCTTACGGCGACGGACTTGCAACTTAAAAAACTCAGATTATTAGATTAACCTGAAGAAAATATCTGCCATCTGTCCAAAGAGCTGCCTGATTACTTGTAACAACTGCAGTGCCAGCACTACCGGTAAAACCTGATATGTAGGCCCTCCTCATATAACACTCGGCAATAAACTCACTCTGTATCCATAGCAACCAACAATCACACACTATGGTAATACAAAGTGGATAATTCTACCGAACAAGAATTTGATTACATAGTAATCCAATGTTAGCTTAATCATGTCAATTAGCAACACAATCTTCCTAGGTTGCTATTTTCAACAATAGCTTGGCTTGTTAAACATGTAAAACAACAAATTTGTCAGTAAAAAGTAGAAATGTAAACGAGCAAATCCGCCCGTTAGCTACTAGAGATCAGCTAGCTAAAAGCTCGAATCAAGCTGAGCTTAAATGAGCCCAAGATCATGCCTAAAAATAAGCTTTGTTTAATAAGCAAGCCCAAATCCGAGTTTCACTTATTGAGCTCGAGCTGGCTAGCCTATTATTTATATAAATTTTATTAAGAATATTGAATATGTATACTTATATAATAATAATTATTATTATTACATACAATTTACAATAAAAATAACTAAATAACATATCTCATGTTACATGTAAACGTTTACAATCACACAAACATGTAATGTGATAAAAAAAAGTGTATAAATCAATTAATAAATAACAAAAGAGCCAGGTTCAAGCTTAAAAAAAGTGCTCAGGAGCTGAGCTCGAGCTCTAGAAATAAAAAAGGAATTGGAAAGAAGCTCGAGCTCTTGTAACTTAAACGAGCCGAGCTCAAGCCTATTTGAGGACCTCGGGCTTGGTTCGTTTACAGCTAAACCAGACAGTTATCTTTCCTTTTCTTGTAACCATTTATTTTGTTGTTAGTGACAATCAAAACTCAAAACCCTAGCAATAACTTTAACAAACAACAACAGAAAAGTAATTCATCCATAACTTAAGATACAAGCATCAAGACATAACCAAACCTGATGAGCATCCTGAGAAGGAATAATATACGCGTCAATGTTAATATCCGGCTTCCGGAAAAGCTGACGGAGAGCGGTGAGCTTCTGATCCTGCTCCAATCCGTTACTGCGATTCTTCCGCATCTCGGAAGACGGCTTAGCGGTAATCGAAGAACCGCTAGAAGAAGAATTTCGAACGACGAAATTAGCGTTTAGGTGAATTGGAGGTGTATTTATGGAGCGGTAAATTGGAAGTGGGAGAGAGAAGAGGCGGAGGCAGCTGTGAGGACGGGAGGCGGAGCACGGCGGCGATGTAGAGAGAGAAAGGCCTGACATTATCGCTGCTGCTGACTTCATTGGCGGAGAGATTGATGAGAAAGAAAGATAAGGCAGCTGTTACATTGATTCTGGTATTGCCACTTTACCAGATGTCCGAAAAAAAATATTATTTTAAGACTATATGCAATTTTAAATTTAATTTTTAAAATTATTAGGGGGCTCACGGGTTTGAACCAGTGTCATAACATCGCCGTCACCTCAAGGGTAGGTAAGGCGACGGGTTGGTTAAGCTAGCAGGTTGTGTAAAGGTTGAGTTTGTTTGAGAGGTTGTTGACCCTAGGATTGGTTGGTGATTTTGATTGGTCGGGGCATTAAAAAAGATAAAATTGTTTATAGCATGGGTATGTACCGCTAGAGTTTACTAGCTAACGGGTACGTTGAGTCAAATTTGACATGATGAGTGTTGATTGGTTGGGCTAAGATTTAAACCATTGAGTGTTCATTCCTCTCCTTATAATGCATGAGGAGAGTACATTTTAAATACCCATAAGTTAGTTTAATGCATAATATACACCCATGATAAAGGTAATTAGTCTTTCAAAAAAATTATTTCACTTTAATCTCTCATCTTAATTACACTTTAATCATGTCATATTTAATCAAATTATAGATAATTATTTAATAGTTACGTTTTATCCCCTTATAGAAAACAAAATCTCCTTAAGAAAACTAACTACCCCATGATTTTTAAACGCCCATAACTTGTTCGTGCGTTAATATATATATATATATATATATATATATATAAATTAAATTATACAATAATAACAATCAATTTGTTCTCTTTTATTTGAGTGTAGCATAACAATATTTATTTTTAATTTAAAAAAATTGATATGTTACATGATTAACAGTATCCAGGAGGAGTGAGCAACAACTGAATTGTTAAACGAAACCAAAACGAAACAAACGAAACAGAACTAAAACAGACAAAACCAAACCAAAATCAACAAAAAAACTAAATTAATTGAAAAACGATTAACCAAAATTGAATTAACCAAAAACCGGTTATCAGTTGTTTTTGTACCCTTTTTTAACCAAAATTAAACGAACTAGACCAAACCTTTCATATTTTCATATAATTCTAGCTTTTATAACTTTAGTTTATGTATTTCATATTTTATGACTCCGTTTTATGTATTTATTATTTCACTTCATGTATTTATCACTTAATTTCACGTACTTTTAAGCAAAAATATTAAACCAAGTGTTGTTTTGGCTATTAATTGAAATTAAAATAACCGAATAAAAAACCGTCAATCTAACTGAATAAACTAAACTGCTTAACCGAAAACCGATTGGTTAATAAAATAGACTAACCTATGATTTCTGTTCAGCTTCGGTTGAGGATGATAATCGAATTGACCGAACCATGCACACCACAAAGAAATTGACTACTTTATGACTTCGCTTATAACGTATATCCACCACAATGATACTACAATAAATATTCTACGAACAAGAAAACTACCAGAAATGAGTACCGCAACGCAAATTGTCACTCCCATCGTTTCATGCGAGCACCCTGTTAGTAATCTAGTAAATACGGAGAGGGACACCATATTATACAATGTTCATAGTTGTCTTACATCTTTATTTTTATCCCTATCCCTGTAATAATAAATGATTCAAAAGAACGTCAAGTACCAATGTCATAGTCATTTTCTCGTATTTATCTTTTACACTAATTTTGATTTAAATATTAGTTTTTAATTCCTACAATATACATAAATATACAAGTTAAATTTTTATATAATTTGTCTTTATCTCTCTTCTCTATCTCTATATGTAATTACCTAATAAATAAAAAAATATTAGTGAATATATGGCACAATTCTTGGCAACCTTAGTTTTTGTTTTTCCGCGTATACTCGTTTAACTTACACGTGGATCTTTACCTGTAACAATTTTGACCCGATTTCCTTTTCAGTATTACATTTAATACATTTCTTATTTCGTTTTCATCAACCTCACATGTTTTTATTATTTAAATTTATAATAAAAAAAAATAATTGACCGTTATTTTGTTGCTATTTTTCTAAATTTAAGAGTTTTCACTCTCATTTTTTCTTTTTTGCCTTTCATGATCACACAAATTCAAAATTACAAAATTAAAGCAGGTTTTACTAATTCACGTCGTTAATACACATTACTTAATCTAGTGCCATATAAAGGAGGATAAAAATCATAAGGGTCTCTGGAAGTGGCGCATCAATTTCAAACAACTTGATCCATTGTGGATTGAACAAATTATCCGCTCTTTCTAACAATCTGTATTTGTCTAGCACCTCATATTCGATAGTAAGATGTTAACCAAAGTTTCTTTTCATTAATTGCCTCATATTCTCGTAACCTCGGGTTTCATTATCCTCCATACTATTGAATATTAGCCATGGATGGGTGTTTTCCGGTATTATCTCCGGAAATGGTGAGGTGTTATGTTTGGTATTGTTAGTGGTGAAGAGTCGGTCTTGAAGCTACTAGACCCGAAGGAACTAGAATGAGTCGAGCGTGATGGTGATTGGGATGCTTGTCTTTTTCCAGAACGGGTCCTCATATATGCAGAAAACAAAAGTTTATCAGAACAAAATACAAACCTGGACACAACAATAGACAAAATGCCTCATGTGGTCTCAAGGAGGCACAGGGGTACCTATAGGGGCACGGTCGTGCTTCACTATTTGGAGTCCAGTTCGTTTGTTGTTGTCTCCCGACCTACTGTTATAGTTTCAATCCTTGTGATGGTTGAACTAAAGCTCGGATAGTGTATTTGGCTTTGATATCATACAGGAATGCACTTTTGATGTCCATTTGATACACCTTGATGTTGTGGTTAGCAGCAAAAGCTAAGAACAGTCTGATGGTCTCCAATCTTGCAACTAGAGCAAATTTTTCATCATAAGCTATACCTTCTTCCTGTCTATAGCCTTGAACCACGAGCCTTGCTTTGTTCTTGACAACAATGCCCCTTTCATCTGTTTTGTTCTTGAAGACCCCCTTTGTGCCAATAGGACTTACATCTTTTGGCAGTGGTACAAGTTCCCATACTTGTTGTCTTTTAAACTGTAGGAGCTCCTCTTGCATGGCTTCTACCCAACTGTTGTCTTTTAGTGCCTCTTGGTACTTGACAGGTTGTGTGAGTGATAAAAAACCAGCAAAAAGAAAAATGTTTTGGGATTGGCTTCTGGTGAGCACTCCCTCATTGATGTTGCCAATAACTTGATCCACAGGATGGCTTTTGAGGAAAATCAATTCACCTTGATATGGGACAATGGCATTCTGAGGTGAAGCTTGCAAATGTGTATCATCTGAGCGATCCTCTGTTGGTGAATTTGATGGTCCAACTTCTGATTGGAATGGTGGTGGAGGAATTGGTGGTGTGGATGTGAAAGTGGGTTGACTTTTATCATGTTGTTATGGACTTTTATCAACAGATGTTTGGTTTTGAGAGTTGCCAGAGGTTTAAGTATTAATCACTGTTAACCTGACAGAGCTTTCACCATTGCTACTAACATTTGCTCCTCTGCCTGAAGGATTGATTTTGAAACTTGGAAGAATGCAATCATATCCTTGCTCTTGACCTGATGACTGTGGGGTACCTGCATGGTTACTCTTGACAGACACATCTTCAAATGTAAATTTGGATAGGTCAAACAATTCAGCAGGATTTGCTGGGATGTTCAAAGATGAGAGCTCATTGAACTTCACATTCAGAGTTTCTTCAACACACTTGGTCCTAGAGTTAAAAACTCTGTAGGCTTTGGCAATGGTTGAGTATCCTAGAAAATAACCACAATCAACTTTGGCTGCAAACTTGGATATTGAATCCTTTAAATTTAAAATGAAGCATGGGCAGCCAAAAACTTTAAAATAAGAGATAAGAGGTTTGATTTTATAAAGCAATTCATAAGCAGTCTTTTGATGCCTGGGTTTATCAAACTCTGTTTTGAACATAACAAGCAGTGTTTATAGCCTCTGCCCAAAAAGACAAGGGTAAACCAAGCATAGTTCTTGCTGATTCAATCAAAGTTCTGTTTTTCCTTTCAACAACCCCATTTTGTTATGGAGTTCTAGGGATGCTATATTGCCTAACAATCCCTTTTGACTCACAGAAGACATCCAACTCTTTGTTCCTACACTCTGTCCCATTATCACTCCTAAAGATTTTTACAGGAAGATCAAATTACTTTTCAATTTGTTTAACAAAGTTTGCAAAATGTTTGTTGTTTCATCTTTAGGGTGTAAAAAGAAAGTCCATGAGAATATGGAAAAATCATCAACTATCACTAGGCAATATCTTTTGTGTTTTAAGCTCATGATTTTTACAGGTCCAAACAAGTCCATATGAAGTAATTGTAAGCATTGACTTGTTTTGGACTCTTCAATTGACTTGTAAGAACTTTTATGTTGTTTACCTTTTAAACAGGAAATACAATGTTCTTCACAAGTAAATTGTTTGTGAGGCAAACCTCTGACAAGACTTTGTTTTGAGAGAGTGGAGATGGTTTTTAGATTTGTGTGACCTAGTCTTTTATGCCATAATTCCGTTTCTTTGCTTGAAGCAACTGAGAACAAACATGCATTTGATATAGGATTATCTTTTACCATGTCTACCACATATACATTTCCTACCCTATTAGCAGTAAGTTGTGCTTTGCTCTCTGCAATTATTTGATCAATCTTTTTAACAACCTCTGGGCCTACTATCTGACAAGTTTCCTTTGTGAAGAAGGATCCATAACCCTTATCACTTATGTGTAAGACACTGAGAAGATTGAATTTTAGATTATCAATGAGATTCACATTCTCAAACTTGAGTTTTCCAGCTGAGACACATCCTGACCCCAACACCTTTCCTTTTGAATTATTTCCAAAGGATATATCACCCCCTCCATGAGCTCTAAAATCTCTGAGCAGGGCTTTACATCCTGTCATGTGCCTGGAGCCCCCACTATCTACATACCAAAGACTGTCAAGGCATGTAGAAGCTCCCTGCACATGTTTTTTGAAATAATTAGTTCAGGTTAGTTTCCAAAGCCAAAATGGCTTTGGATGGGGTATTAGATGATCCAGACTCAAGTTCGGATAAATGAGCAGTGGTTAGATCAGGTTTTTGTAACCACTGCTGTGAGCCATTTCCTATCAACTGTTGGTAACCATGAGGATGCCTATTTACCCTTGGCTTAGAAGGCCTTTTGTAAGTCACATAAACCATAGGCACCTTTTAATATCTAGGTTGGTTTTTACCTTTTGGAAACTGGTTTGATGGATGTGCATCTATCACTTGAATTTATATGTGAACAATGGTTTGATTTAAAGCTTTAGTGACAGATGTTTCAATTGATTCAAAGTCCTGTTTAGTTTTGTTTTCAGGAAAGCTTGAAATTTCTCTTTCAAGAGCTTTTGCTCTAATCTATTTTACCTTTTGATGATAGATTTTGAGATAGGCACACTCTTAGGTCATATGATTTGTTTTGTTGCAGATGGTGCATCTAGGAGATTTGGGTATAACACAAGTTTTGTTTATGTCATAGGCTTTTAAAAGAAAACAATCTGCAGCCACATGATTTCTCTTTTCACAAAATTCACAAAACAAGTATTTAACATTTTCTTTCCTTTTCCTATCAGACTTTTTGAGAGCTGTGGATGTAACCTCTGCTGGCAAGTCTTTGATAGGGATCACCAATGCTTTTGGTGCTTTTATACCATCAGTGGTTGAAAAGTCCATTGGCTTGAAGTTTTCCACAATATCACATTCATCTGACCAGGTTGGTTTAAACTGATTTTTTTTATTTTCTTTATCTTTTGCTGAAACCTCTGGTTTTCCAAGAATGATTTTGTTTCCATTTTTATCTGTGATTTTAATTTCTTCACCAGCCAAGTTTGTTGGGACTATTTCAACCAGCTCAGAATCAATTTTTTCAACATTTTCACAAGTCTGGTCATAATCTCTAAAGCCTATTCCAAACTTTATGTTGCTCCATCTTATTACATTTGTAACATTTAATTTTGGACTTATCCAACCCAACTTTCAATCCCCCATGCAATCCTGGAAATCTTCTACCAGTTCTTTTGTAAAATTTACTTGCTCTAACACTTAAAAGTGCCAGCTGATGCAAAATGGCCATCTCTTCAAGGTCAGTGGGTTCAAAATGTTGTAAGTCATTCAATTCAAAAGACAGATTGTCAGAGGCATGGCTTTCACTATTTGCAGCAAAGGCAAAATTGGGTGTACTGGGATCAGAGTTGAAATTGTTTCCAGATGTTATGTCAATGTAATGATCATAACTCTGATCCTTTCCATAGCTAGACCCCTCCTCATGACTATATAAAGCAATGTTTCCCAAAGTATAGTTAATCAGTCATTTTCCCTGACTCTTGCAACTTCTTTTGCTGGTTCAACTCTCTCTTATAAGTGAGGAGTCGTCCATGAAGTTGTGTCAAGGTCATTTCCTTGTAACCAACAGCTGTTCTAGTGATATAAGCTACAGTCTCCCATTTCTCAAGTAAAGATCTCAAGAAACGACTATTGATAGTCAAATTTGGAGATTCCACATTTACCAATTTGAGCTCACTGATGAGACAGCTATATCGTTTCGAACTGTTTGGTTAATGACTCACCCTTAACGTGGCAAAATGTTTCATACTGTTGATTTAAAACCTCTCTATTATTCTCAATCACCTCTTCAGTACCACCGAATTGCTCTTTAAGAGCATCCCATAACTCTTTAACACTATTACACTGAAGTAATCCCGCATAAATTTCATTGGGCAAAGCCGAAGCAACGATGCTGAAGGCCTTAGCATAATTCGATTTTAAGGAAATCCTGTTCAGAGTAATTTTCGAGTTTTTTAGGGACCTGAGTGTGGGGATCCTCTGTACTTGGAACCATGGGGACATGAGGTCCAAATACAACGGATCTCCAGCATCCGGTGTTCTGTTGGGCGAGAATATGACCCATCCGACGTTCCCAAATAAAATATTCATTACGTTTCAACATCGGTGGTTTGAACATGGATCCAATATTGGATTCCGGTGTGTTTTGTGCCATTTCTCTTGTTTATAACAGATTTATGTTTTAAAAACTTTTGTAGTAATAAACTCTTTATTCAAGTAAAACTATCAAACGAATTACCACAAAGAGTTGGTCTGTTAAAATCAATTTGACTGTTAAATCAAAATTGATTGACCAAGCTCTGATACCAATTGTTAGGATCTGTCTTATCCACTGCTGATCTCAAAGAAGCCCTAGACCCTCTGTTTCAACAACAAAAGCACTTCTCTGATCAACAACACAAACATCAAATGCAGGAAGTGAGAAACATGGTTGAAGCTAGATTCATGGATACAAGGGCAGCTATAAAAGCTCATCTTCTCCAAACCACTGGTACTGCTCCACCTACAGTAATTTTTGTGAACATTGAAGATGATGCCAAAAAGGGGGAGAAACCTTTGGGAAAGAAGAAGCTTAAAATTGATGATCAAATGGCAAAGCCAACAGTGGATATTCCCAGGCCAGATGGTTCAAAGAAAAAGGATCTAACAGATGATATCTTGGCCAGGGAAAATGAGAAGAAGAAGAGAAAAGTGTATCTTGATGGCAAGGTATTGGTTGAGTAAAAGATTAAACAGCAAAAAGAAAAGGAAGAGGTTGGTACCTCAGCAAAGAGGAGACCTGCTAGACAAGTAAGGCAACCAACATCCACACCTTCCAAAACTGAGCATGTTGTAAATCCAACCATTAAAACCTCTGCTCTCCGAAAATCAAGAACACCTACTTCAGCTTCTATACCCATTTCCACCAAAGCAGATGTTACAGCAACTGTTATGTCAACATCTGTTGATACAGCAGAGGTTGCAGCAGATGCAATCTCATCCACTGCCATGGTCATATTTAATACATCCACCCAACCTCTACCAACACTAACCAGAATACCAACTCATCCATCATCACCTGAGATCAAATTTAAGAGGAGAAGGACTACAAAAGTTATGAATGAAGAAGAGATCTTTCCCGCTCCTACTCCTTTATCATTACAACCACTGACCTCCACATCAATGCTTCCACCATCTACAACTCAAACCACTGATTCCCTTACAGTTATACCTGCAGCAAAGAAATATCCCCTTGATTTACCAGCAGTTAGGGAAGAAATTCTAAGCTTCTATTCTGAGGAAGACCTTGACAAAAGAACTATATTATCTCTTGATGGCTACCCAAGACCTGCAAATGTTGATGATTACCTGGAACTTAAAGTGAAACAAGCAGAGGATATAGCAAAGAGAGACTCGGTTGGTAAAAGTGATAGAAGGATGCAAACCATCATGTCTTTTCAGCTAAGCAAGGCCAGAACATTGCAAGATTTTGTCAAAGATCTGAGCAACAAGCTGTTAGAAAGGGAAGATCAATATCTTAAAAGTGAATTCATTGAACATATCATGAAGAACAAGCAATATAAGGCATCAAAGGCACAGTTCAAGGATTGGAGTATAGATGAGTTGACAGAAGAAATTAAAAGAATGCAAGAGATGTTAAAATATCCTCATAAGAAGCCAACTCCTCCTAACTGGGAAAAAACATAGGAAAGACATGCCTGAAAGGGCTTTGAAGATTAAAAGGATGAGGGAAGAATTGATACAGAATCACTATGGTTCAAGAAACCAAGTGATAAGATGGGGATAAGTCAGGGTGATTGATACTTACAAAATGTTAGAAGAGAGGAGAAAGAAAGATCCAAACATGCCTCCTAAACCAATTTACCCTCCATCAGATGATGTTCATAAAGCTCAGCATTCTAAAAAGTCTATCTCATCATCTGTCCCCTCCATCCTTGCCTTCAATCAATTAAAAAGGTAAGAAAGATAGATAAAGAAGACAAGAGAGTGTTTGAAAACATCAAGGAAGGAATTAAGAACATGGTTGACTATCACACAGCTGAAACGAGTGAAAAGCTCAGAGCAGAATTGACAAAGATAGTTCAACAAAAAGCTCTTCAAACCTCAACCAATAAAAGTCATCCTAGAAAGCCAGAAGACCAAAAAATTCTAAAGTGGAAAGTCGAAAAAGGCTCCCACGAATTGACACTGCTCAAGTCTAATGGTGATGCTGTCAAGATGAGCATGGAGGCTGCATATGAGCTAAATGCAGAAGACCTTCAAGATCTTTTAGATCTGACACTCGAAAAGGATGATGATGATGAAGTTTCTCTGAATTTTGAATTACAGTTTAAAGGCCAAATCAGAGAACTTCTGTTGAGGAATAAAAACCAAGAATAATCAAGTGTTTTGGCATCATCTGTTCCACGGGGTGATTGTTGGGATTGAACCCTAACAAAGGAACAGATGATATCATAGCCAAATACACTATCCGAGCTTTGGTTCAACCATCAGAGGTTACAACCTCTGATCTACCTTACACTGCTTTCCCTAAACAACTGCTCCTATCATCTGATCGAACAAGAAACAATGGTCTGATAGAAGAAACAAGATCAGAGGATAGAGATCAGTGCTTAGACTAGTTTTTACTTTATTCAATATAACAATGCTATGCACTGATAGTTTAGTATAGCAGTGTTTTAGTTAGTTACATTTTTGTTAGCTGTCACTATCAACCATGACATCACAAAAGATGCTCAGTGGTTAGATGGTTTAGTATAAACAGGTGAACGTTGTAACTGTAAACTTTATCTTCCTGAAAAAGATCATTTCGCACTTTATCTTCTTCATTTCTTACTATCAAACGATTGTAATTGGCTAAGGGGGAGTTTATGAATCACATGCAAAGTTTATCAACTTGAAAGCATGATGGTGATGAAAACAAACGACCGATTGCATGTAGTAAAAGTTTTCCATTAATTCCGCTGCATATCTTTATAATTCAATCCATTTTCCATCTTTAGAAACAAAAATTACAAGTGATTCAAACTTAGATCCTAACACCTTGTTTATTTGTTGTTTAAAATTCTATCTAATTTTCAATAAGGTTTGTCTAGTTTTCAAACTCTGCAGAATATCAACAGCTACAACAAGCAGTTTAGTTGGATTGTTATTTATCATTGTTAGAAACAAGGTCCTCGAGGGGGCACGGTCGTGCCTAGACATGCACGATCGTGCCTATGGTTTTCGAGCAGAAGGACATTGTACAAACAACTTCTAAAACCATAATGACATTGTGATTGTGAGCCAGGCATGACTTATGTGTGTTGTTTGGCACGGTCGTGGTTAGCAATTGTAATTGGTCAAAGTTCGTTGAACCGTCACTTTCCTACGCAATTGGTTGCGAAAATTTTCAACTTTTATTGACTCGTTATGTTTATACTAGCACCCTAATCACTTCCACACAAGTTTTATCTTGAAAGCATGGTGATTTCAAGATGAAATCAAAGGTTCTAGCATGAACTGGGTTTGCACTAAAACTAAGAAAATCTGATATGTTTAGCCACTAATCGCAAGCACAAAGTGTTAAGATGGGTAATACATACCCGGAGATGAAGATTCTCGAAAAAAATCAAAGGATTTTAGTGGTTTGAAGTGGTGGGGGATGAAGTCGGGTTGCAGAGGCACGAGGGCTGTAAGTTGGGTTTTATTTGTGACCTAGGTCATTGCAGTTTAAAACCCCTAAACTCTGGATCCGAGTCGGGCACGGGCGTACCACGGGATTTTTCAAGCGGGTTTTTAATTCAATTTTTATTCTAAGAAAACTGTTTTGTTTTTATTGACTAGACACGACCATGCCTGGGTAGGCACGGGCATGCTCGTATGTCAGTTTTACTAAGAAATTGTTTTTAATAAGTATGGAAAGTTTAGTCCAAAACTTTCTCATTCCACAGGTCTAAGAAACTTACCTTTCTGATTTCTACACATGGTATGGACATACTTCAAGGTGATATGTGTCACACCCCGACCGCGTAAAACAACAAACCGCGGTGGAATTGTCGGTGAGTGTCGTAACAAAATTATTGTTTCAATAACCATGGCATTAAGTTTTACTGAATATAATTGTTTACATTGTCTGGAATTTAAACATAAAACATAACATAAGTTAAATTGTCTTCAGGTTTTAAGTCACTAAAGCCCAAAGTTCGTCCTAAGTGTCGCAAGCTCGACAATCAAACATTCACGCCTGAAACATATGTGAAAATAAAGTACGTCAGCATAAAATGCCTGTGAGTAACATAGGTTTTGCGTTTACTATTCATGGCCTAAAATATTTAAAGGAATACTTAGTTGAAAAGTGGCCATGAATACTTACAAAATATTTTCTTTTATCAAATCATGTGATAAATCGAATGATATAAAAGAAATAATGCATGGTTAAATCATTAACCAAAATATATGACGTCTTGTGTAATAAGGTCATGTCATAGATAAAAATGTTTTGTCTTGAACTTTGTTTGAAATGATTTAGATAACGACACAATATGCAATATGATAAAAACACTTATATATAAGAAGTACCAGCGACGCATCGACCATGCTTTTATCATATTACACACGTCCCGTTATTTAAATCACTTACTATAAACCAACCACCAAAAGTCTTGTTTAAACCAAAGAAATGTCCAGTGTAAACCAATGTCATGTAAACCAATGTCATGTATAAACAAAGTATTGTGTAAACCAAATGTCAAATGTAAACCAATGTCTTGAATAGTCGAAATGTCTTGTATAAAACAATGTCTTTGAATAATCAAACGTTATGTTTTATAGGTCATGCTTTTATTGTCTAAAACATATATTTAGTTTATTGGCAAACACATTCAAGCCTTGTGACAGTCAAATAGACCCCTATCAGTCAAAGGTCTATCCATTTCATAGGATTCTGTCATTCCCTACTTCCAAACAAACAAAGGAAGCGGGGAATGGGATTTGTCAAGTCCTATGGTACCATTACATACTACCAGTCGGCGTGATCAATGTTAATGAATGTATTAAGTCAATCTCCAACGTACCAATATGTCATGAACAATGTAAGTAAAAATGTCTTTGAAAACCAATGTACTAGTATGCTCAGTGAACATACATAGCAAGTAAATGTCTTTGAAAACCAATGTACTAGTATGCTCAGTCAACATACATAGCAAGTAAATGTCTTTGAAAACCAATGTACTAGTATGCTCAGTCAACATACATAGCAAGTAAATGTAATGTAAATCAATGTGCTCATATGCCAAGTCAACATATGCCGCAAATGCAATGGAAATCATGTACTATATGTACTATATAATCAAAGCATGTATAATGTCATGAAATCGCGAAAGTAACTATGAGCACAATATGTTTCACCCCAAAGCATTTGAAAAAGTAAAAGAGGGGACAATGTACTCACTTGTGATTGCAATAAAGTCCTTGTTCAAGAAGATAAACCAAGATCAAGAGTCCGTGAAATCAAGCGTGTCCTAAAATCGGATAATTGTGTAAATATCGGGAGTTTAATCGGCGGATCGGATAGAATGAGACCTTATAAACCAAATGAGTATTGGAGCTCATATGACATGGTTTATAATGTTAACATTCTGAGTTAGAAAGATTCTTAAGTGCTTTTGACCCGTTATGACCCGTTAAGGTAGTTTAAGCCACTTTAACGCGTCATTTACGTAACTACATGTTCGGATGGTTAGATTTGTGTTATGATAAGTCTAAATTACCAAAACATGTTTAAAAATGCTATTTAATCAGAATATATGTCAAAATTTATGTTACATATGTTTTTAGTTGATTTACTTGTAGAAAAGGGCATTTTGGTCATTATTGAAGATTATATCAAATAATTCTCATAACACTAACCAAATGACATGACCATAAGGTATAACCTCAGAGGGTTATTCCCTTTATGATTTTGGTCATAAATATGTATTTGGTCGGGTCCAAAGATCAACCAAACGGGTCAGATTCGAAAGTCAAAGCGGTGGTCAAAACCGCTAGACTTATGACTCTAAACAAGCACTAAAAAAATGTGACGAATTAGACATGTTTTGACATGTCTTAATAAATTTATAAAAGTGTTTTGGCACCAAAACAAACTATTTTGATACTTGGAAATCGTTCCATTGCAAATTGTGCAAAAATCGTATTTTTGACCAAAACTTTGACTTGTTAAAATGACTAGAAAAGATAGAAATCAGTACGTATGATCATTAGGGATTATGACCAACATGATTATGATCATATTAACAAGTTCAATTGGATTTTGTTTTGATCAATTCATGATCAAAACTGAAAGTCAAACAGAAGTCAAACTGTTTGATTTTTAGTTCAAATATACTACAAGAATTGAACAAGACATGAATTAAAATACTTACAACACCAAGGATAGCCAACAAATCTTAGGGAATGATCACCAACAAGGTTGCAAACTCCAAATTCAACAAGATTTGAATTGATCAAAAGTTCAAGAGTTTGGGGAACATGGATATTTATAGATTTCTTGGTGTAACAAGATCAAGACACATGTCCATGAGTCACCATAGAGTTGGATTAGTGTCCCATTACATGTCAAATACAGAGATTGGGGTGGCAAAATCGTTTGGTTAGTCAATAAGTGAAATAACCAGCTGCTACCATATTTCTGATGAGCTGGGCACCCCTTACGGACCGTATGGGGTTTTGCCTTACGGTCCGTAAGGCCCTTGCAGGGGCTGAAGTTTCAAAAATGGCAGAAATGGCCCCTGAACTTGTTTTTGGCGCGTTTTGGCACTTTTAACACCCGTTAACCTGATTTTTAAGTTTCATAAAGATGAAATAACATAGGGAACTTGAAATGTGTCCAAAAATGTTCCGGGTGACGGTTCGTTTGGTCGTACGATTGCGGTTTTTGGTTAATTACGACGAAAATCGTAACGAGCGCGTGTATGACCGTAAAAGCGTAACGAATGATATGTTTGCATTCCAATCATTAGAATACAAGATTTTAATGATTATAAAAATTTTTGGATGTGCGTACGTGTTCCATATTAAGAATACCCGAATTTGCATAGTTTCGCATAATTTGCAAAATAGCCCCTGAAGGGGTATGGTCCCAAAAACCTTGCGCCAATCAAGGAAACCATACCCATTAATAACTTCTAAGAAAACTGCGCCCAGACTTGTTTGCCAAAATAATATTTATTACAACTATGCGCCAAATATCCAAGAGAGGAAAGGATCATATAACTACCTTGCGCGGGCTCGCGCAAGGTTCAAAGTTAAAAGCCTAAACATTCTCTTGGGATAAATGCTTCATTTAACTACCTTGCGCAGGCTCGCGCAAGGTTCAAAGTTAATCTTGAACATTCTCGTTTGATAATGCTTCATTTAACTACCTTGCGCGGGCTCGCGCAAGGTTCAAAGTTAAAAGCCTAAACATTCTCTTGGGATAAATGCTTCATTTAACTACCTTACGCGGGCTCGTGCAAGGTTAAAAGTTAACCTTGAACATTCTCGTTTGATAATGCTTCATGCACAAACCTTGCGCAGATATTTATATCAAAGCAAGTATCCACCAAATGTTGCGCTAAGCAGCAAGGAGAAGAAGGAAGATCAGATTAACTAACTTGCGCTTCTCGCGCAAGGAAATAGTAAATCCTGAGAAACTTTCCCTTAGCAAAATCCTTGACTTAGTGCAGAAGCAAAGGGAATCTTTTCTGTTGTAACAGAATGTACACGTGGCGAATAATAGATGGGTAACAGTTGTGAAACCTTCTAGAAGCCATTAACACCCAATCATGCAAGCATCTCTTCGGTTATAACCAATTGCCACATGGCAGCATCTGGACGGCTGAGGAAGATCCCGGTGACGGCATGCTCACATTTATAAGATGTAGTGATCTCATGTTGACACGTGGCAACTCCCTAACCTCTGATGAGCTTACGATCCGTGTGCACTAAGAGATTCAACAAACATTAACGGAATAGCAAAAGATTCCGTTAAAGTTAACATTCTCTCTTTTTTGGCACCAAACACCGGCTATAAATAAGTAACTTGGAGTTCAAGGAAAGGTATTCACTCTCAACTACTCTCTCTTTTACGATACTTACTTCCAACTATCTGTACTTATTCTCACGCCGGAGGGTGGTCACGGAGAGAACCCCCTTCTCCCCGTGGCGAGCTAACGGTGTTCTGTTTTGCAGGTTCAGCAGAAGTACTGTATTATTCACCATCCATCGTGAAACCAAACGGAAGGTTAACCCTTTTATGCAGGGCCCATTCCATAGATCTACTTAGATTCCGGTCTAGTTGATCTAGGGTTTCTTCATTGGCGCCCACCGATTTCGATTCTTTCTCACCTTTCGTTTCGTTTCACTTAGATCTGCAGCATCATGGCTGACGGATCATCTTTTCGAGTCCTCGATCAGGGATTCAACGCGTTGTTGTCGGACCTCAGGTCGACGGACAAATAGTTGAGGATTCTTCCGGCGAAGCTAATGCTCAGTATGATCCTAATCATGCGAGTATTCCTGTAACGCCGGCGGTTCCTCAGGTTGATGTTACGTCGATTTTACCACCTGGAGAGACTCCGTTATCTTGGTTAATCAAATCTCAAGAGACTCTAAAAGCTATGTATGCTCAGTTATGTGCTCAAACTGGAATTCCAGCTTTTCAAGCTCCGGTTAACGCTCCTCAGGTCCGTGCTTCGCCGGCACCTCGAGTTTTGAGTTATAATACTCAAAGTCATGCTCGTTCCCCTTCACGCATGCCTGAAGATGGAACAGAAATGTATTCTAAAAACCAGGAATGATCCTGTTCATTCTGCTAATAGAAGGCAAGAAGACAACGTTCAACGTCGCGCATCTATCCACTCTCGTTTGGGCCCGCGGTCTTTGCAGAAACGGGACACCCAACGCGATGAGCTCGATAGAACCTATGACGAAGGGGATAGTGCAAGTATTTTCAATCGCATATCTGCAGATCATGCCTGTTACAGGCCAAAAGTATGTGTAGTATACAATCCAGAAGCTGAGCATGATTACAATTTGGTGTATCGCACAACCGAAGCAGCTGAGCAATCAAAGTTTACCAGAGAGATAGCAGTGGCTCCGTTGGAGCGAGCGAAATTACCATCCAACGTTGGAAAGTTTAACAGTTTGACCGATTCTGATGATCACATGCGCCTCTTTACCGGTGCAGGGTTACTTGGGTGCTGGACATTGCCAATGTGGTGTCACTTGTTTGTACAAACCCTTACTGGCGCTACGCGCCTTTGGTTTGATAATTTGCCGGCAGGTAAACTTTCCTCTTGGAATGACTTAAAAGAAAATTTTCTTACACACTTTAGTCAGCAACGGCGATACGTGCGCGAATCCTCAGATGTAATGAACATCTGGCGGAGGGACGATGAAAGCCTCGAAGATTTTATAACACGTTACAATAAAGAGGTGTTGGAGATTGGAGATGTCCATGAAGACCTTATACGCGCGCAGTTCAAGTATGCAGTAAGGTGTGACGAAATGATTAAAGTGTTGTCCGGTACAACTGGCCTTCCAAAAAAACTGGGATAAACTCATGGCGGCAGCCAAAGTCTACGCCCAGACTGAGCGCAACTTAAGTTCTAACAGGCCACCTCTACCTCAGAATCGTCCGCAAGACCTAAGTAGAGGCAGTCACAAGTATAAGAGAAATTGGAAAGAGTCAAGTCAGAATTCGTATTCTCCTTATTCACCAATTGATGTGCGAGCAACAATCAACAAGATAACAACTCAAAAAGCGATTAAGCAAGAGAATAGGGAATGTCAATGGACTCCCTTAACGAAATCGTCGGCTGAGGTTCTCAGCACTGAGAATGATCAGTTTAAACAGCCGCAACCAATGAAAAACAAAAAAGGGCAAGACCCAAATTTGTTCTGTGACTATCATAGAGACACAGGCCACACAACAGATAACTGCATCAGTCTGCGCATGGAGATTGAGAAAGCATTAAAGAGTGGGAAGCTTACATATCTAGTCCAGAATGTGCGCAAAGAGATTAAACAGATTACGAGCGAGAACGAAGGGCCTAGCAACAAGAAAATGAAACAGCATGTTTCCATGATTCAAGGTGGATCATCGCGCAAGCGTAGCCTTCAACATTTTCAAAACAACACTTGGCGCGAAGAACAAGTCATTTTTCCTATCGTTCCAGGAGGTCCTCAAGAAGACCGGCCAGTAGTTATCACCAGTATCTTTGGGCACTACCAAACAGACTATATGTTTATAGATCCAGGTAGTTCCATGGATATCATGTATGAGAAGTGCTTCAAGCAACTAGATCTTGAGGATAAGGCACGCTTGGAACCAGTTGATTTTCCATTAACTGGGTTCTGCAATGAGGCTGTCTTTCCTCTAGGACAAATCCTTTTTCCTGTTACTTTATCTGATGGGAGATGTTCTCGAACGAGTAACGTCAACTTCATGGTGATACCGGCAAATTCCCGTCATGATGTACTATTAGGGCGCCGCGCGCAACGTGATTTTGGTATGATTACCTCCGCTCATGCTGCTTGTGGTTTTCCGACACCAAATGGTATAGCTATACTTTATGTGCGGAAAGAAATCATATCAATTGAGGAACCAGTTATGAAGGCTGGCAAGACATTGCCAAGCGACGAACCAGAAAAGTGGGTACTCAATAATAAGTACCCTGAGCAGACAATCTTATTAGGGCCTGCAGTCAGTATTGAAATTCGCACAAAGCTTAAACTACTGTTGTTTCGCAACAAAGACATTTTCGCCTGGACACCTGCTGACATGGTTGGTGTCCCGCGCGACGTTGCGGAACATTGCCTGAATGTATTTCCATCAGCAGAACCAGTTGTGCAGAAAAAGCGCAGCCTCGGATCAGAAAAGACAGAGGCAATGAATGAACAAGTCACCGAGTTATTAAATGCTGGTATTCTGCGCGAAGTCAAATACCAGACCTGGGTGGCAAACCCAGTCATGGTAAAGAAACATAATGGCGGATGGCGGATGTGCGTAGATTTTAAAGATCTAAACAAGGCGTGTCCAAAAGATTGTTATTCTTTACCTGAGATTGACAAAAAGGTTGACTCATTAGCTTCCTTTCGCTGGAAATGTTCTCTAGATTGTTATAAAGGTTATTATCAAGTCTTGATGAAAAAAGAGGACGGAGATAAAACCGCTTTTCGCACGAAGAAGGGCATTTTTTTGTTATACCAAGATGCCTTTTGGTCTCCGCAATGCGGGAGCTACTTATCAAAGATTGATGGATTCAGTGTTTGGAGATGACATCGGGAAAACTGTGGAAGTCTACATTGATGATTTGGTCATTATGAGTAATTCAGAAGACACTATGCTAGACAACATCCAACGAACTTTTGATTCTCTGCGTGAGGTAAATCTAAAGTTAAATCCCAGCAAATGCTCCTTCGGCATGGAGGAGGGCAATTTTTTGGGTTTCATCGTCACCAAAGACGGTTTCAAAGTTAATCCCGAGAAGGTCGAGGCAATACAAAAAATTTCTTCTCCTACTACCATCAAAGAGATGCAACGTTTGGCTGGAACGTTAGCTGCGCTAAACCGCTTCCTCGCCAATCACGCTGCAAAGTCTTATGCATTTATTCGAACCTGAAGAGCAAAGAGTTCGCATGGACTCCTGAAGCTGATCAAGCTTTCCAGCAGATGAAAGATTGTTTAGTTCAACTTCCCACACTTACTGCTCCTCGTGAAAAAGAACCCATTGTCTTATATCTTACTGCATCTGAGGTAGCAGTAGGTGCTGTCTTGTTGGTAGAGCACGAAGGGTCCAGTCTCCAATTTATTATATCAGCAAGATGTTGAACGATCCAGAGACAAGGTATTCAATCATGGAGAAATTAGTTTTAGCATTGGTCCATGCTTCGCGCAGGCTACGAAGATACTTTTCTGGACATGTTATTATAGTTTTAACAATTTTTCATGTTGGCCAAGTCCTTGCCAAACCAGATGTTTCTGGACGACTTGTGAAATAGGCAATAGAATTGGGAGGTTATAACATCTGTTATAAACCTAGACCAGCTATCAAAGGCCAAGTTTTGGCAGATTTTCATCGCTGAAATTCCCGCCGATAAACTTGAAGAATGCCAAGCAATCCAAAGCCCAGTCCCTGTCATCGACAGTAGAGCCTGGACATTGTTTACAGATGGCGCATCAAACAGTGATGGGGCTGGAGCAGGTCTTCGATTAATGAGTCCAGAGGGAGCAGAATTCACATATGCAATTCGGTTGGATTTTAAAAGCACCAACAACGAGGCCGAATATGAAGCTTTCCTAGCAGGCTTACGCCTCGCTATCAAAATGGGTGCAACAAATTTAGAAGCCCATGTTGATTCATTACTAGTTGCTGAGCAAGTAGTTGGAACATACGATGCAAAGGGAGATATCATGGCTCTATACTTGGCGCAAGCCAAGGCTCTTATAGCACAGTTCCAACAATTTAAAATCACACACGTCAAGTGAAGCGAAAATAAACATGCTGACGCTCTAAGCAAACTCGCTACAACTAGTTTTAAGCATTTAGCAAAAGAGGTTCGCATCGAGGTTTTAAGTAATCCATCAGTTCCTCTCAGACAAGTGACAATGGTCGAAGTAGGAGATCCATCATGGATGTCTCCAATAATGATGTATTTGTTACATGGTTCTTTACCAGAAGATAAAGTGCAAGCACGTAAGTTACGATGCAAGGTATTCTGTACCGACGCTCTTACATGGGTCCTTCGCTCCGCTGTGTTGACAAACATGACGTGCAATACCTAATCAGTGAGGTCCACGAGGGGCTATGTGGCATACATTCTGGGCCGCGCATGGTCGTAGCCAAAGTGAAAAGCGCAAGGTATTATTGGCCTGGAATGTACGTTGACGCGGTAGAGATCTTGCGCAAATGCATGTCCTGCCAAATGCGTGCCCCTAAAACGTTGCGCCCAAAGAATCCTTTGGTACCCATCACAACAGCTTGGCCATTTCAATAATAGGCCATTGATTTAGTGGGACCATTTCCGGATGCGCCCGGCGCAGTAAAGTTTATCATTGTTGCGGTCGATTACTTCACCAAATTGGTTGAAGCCAAACCTTTAGCTTCTACTACAGCGATGGTAATTCGCAAATTCATCTGGGAATATATTTTTGCCGTTTTGGTCTGCCCATGCGCATTATTACAGACAACGGTCCAAATTTAACGGCTCAAGAGTTGCAAACATGGATGACCGAAATGGGAATCCAGCATGTTTTCTCTTTTGTTGAGCACCCACAAGCAAATGGTCAAGTTGAAAGCATAAACAAACAGTTGGTCGACGGTATCAAGGCCCGCCTTGGCACGGCTCGGTGGGGGTGGGTTGATGAATTGCCTAGCATCTTGTGGGCACATCGAACTATGCCCAAGACTAGTACTGGAGAAACTCCTTTTAGCCTTGTGTATGGCACGGAAGCTGTGATTCCTGCCGAAATGGGTTACCATCTCCAAGAATGCTAGCTTGGAAAAACAAGATAACGAAGAACAAAGGCGCATCGACCTAGACTTATTGGAAGAACGACGAGAAAATGCAGCGATTCGCGAAGCTAAATACAAGTCCCAGCTTGAAAAATATTACAACAAAAGGGTGCACATCTGTTCCTTTTTGCCTGGTGACTTTGTTCTTCGCGATAATGAAGCGTCGAGTGCCGAAAAACCGGGGAAGTTAGCCCCGCAATGGAAGGTCCGTACGCGATAAATGAAGTATTGGGAAAAGGCGCGTACACTCTCAAGCGTATGGACGGATTCAGCGTTCCTCGAACCTGGAACGCCCGACAACTACGCCGATGTTATATGTAATCTCACTCCTCTAAGCAACTTCTGAGCGTTGCGTAACGAGACTGCTTACTTTATTTTGTTATGTAATCTTGGTGGCAGCCATAGCTTTGCGCTTTATCAGTATGAATAAAATACTTTGCCACTACTTACAGTCTTGTATATGTTCATTTACAAATGCATGCAATTCCTTTGGATAAACAAAAACACAAACTCATGAGCCACAAGCTAACTTAATACTTACGCTCACACATGAGAAAAGAAATTGTTCATTTGTCTATCCTACACAAGTAATTGGTCCCATGCAAACATTGTAAAGCTGAAATATATTATATTCACATCCACAATACTTGCGCAGCAGCGCAACATTACAAGTTATCATAAAGTAAAAAATTACAAATTTCCTATTTTATGGATTTGGTTCCCGCCTCCTTCTCTGTTGAAGAAAAGATCTCCTTTAGCTTATCAACAAAGTCGTCTTGCTGCAGCGCGGCGTCCACAAGGTCCATAATCGGAATTTGTAATTGATCATATTTTTCTTTGGCAGCATAATAAATGGCGGCAGTATTTAGCCCATGCGTGCCAGCACGGCTGGTATCCCATTCGGTCTTCAGCGCATGGGCCACGTCAAAGTACATTCTCTATAGCCCTCGGCATGCCCGTTCATTGCGCGCCGCCATCATCAATTCTGCCACTCTCTCATCCAACTCCGTAGAGTTAAGGATGGCATTTGCGATCTGTACACAAATACAATCAGTATATGTTGCGACAATCAAACCAGACATATAAAGAAAAAGGAATATTACCTCCACAATCCCATACTCCCGCAACCAGGTAAGCTGGTTCATGAGGGATTCGGCCAAGCTTTCTGCGGTAGCGCGAGCGACCTCCGTGTCGTTAAGTTTTTGTTCGCCTTTAGTTAAACGGCGGATCAACTCGGCTTTCTCTGTTCGGTGAAGGTTGATATCTTTTTTCAAACTATCAACCTTAGCTTGCAGTCGCGCCTGGTCAAAGAGCATAGCAGTTAGATCATCAATTTCTTTATTCTTAAGAAGGAGAGTCATTTTGGTGGATACCTCATTCTGCTCGCTCCTTTCTCTGTGTGAGCGCGCCTCTTCTGCTGCCGCAACTGCATCAGCTTTCTCTTTTTTAAGTTTCTCAATTTCGTTGCACAGAGATATTTTTTCTTTGTTGTCACGATCACAAGCCTCCACAAAGCGCTTGCGCTCATCCGCATATTGCGCAACAGAGGCCTCACACTTGCGCTTCCACGACAGCGCAGCCCACTCTTCAGTCTTCTTCTCTTCCTCAAACTGGGCCTTTTCCGCCTCAAAATCAACAAGCATCTTGAACGTCTTCTCTTTCTCAAGTTTGGCCTTCGCCTTTTCGAGCTCAACCTCATCCCATTCCTTGTTCATGCTGCGCCATTCGCGCACAATTGTATTTATTGTGGAAGAGGCAAGGGCAGACTCTTGCAGATATGACTCGTAAGTAGTGCCAGTCAGTGAAAACATCACCCTGCTTAACTTTCCACACGGGCTGATGAATCGCAGAGGCCCGCCTCTCAGAATAAGAGCGATAATAATAGTCCCCAGGCGTCTCCTCTGGGCGAATAGGCGACTCCTCCTCCGAATCCTCAACAAACACAAAGCCTTCGCTTTGTGTTGAAGGTCCGGCTCCCTTGGATATCAACTTTGATGGTTCCCCAACATCTGCAGCCGTATCTTTAACTTGCTCGCCAGCAGGATTCTCAGCATCAAAATTTTTGGGCTCTTCTTCCGGAGCCACTTTCTCAATATTTTCCGGGACGATGGGGTCGGCATCAAGAACAGGAGTTTCTTGCCCCGCATCTCCCTCTTCAACGTTCTCATGCCTACGCGGCGATGGTATACAGATGAGGTGGCCGGCGCAGCCTTCACCATTTTCTCTGCAAAGCATGTCAACAAATACCAAGTACAAGATTCTGCGCAACTTTTTGACAGAAATGCGCAACAAACTAAACGTACCAGGTGAGAACTTCTTTGCAAAGGCATCCAGATTGCCCTTCTTACCAATGCGCGGGCGCGCAACTTTGGTTGGCGCAGGAGTTTTAGTCTCCGCCTCCTTCCTTTTCTTAGAAGTGCACTTCAACGCCTCTTCCGGGCTAGAAGATACTTCCAAAGGATCATCTGGGTTCACAGCAGGAAGAGAGGAGGTGTCAACGGGTTCGGACTTCGGTTTCTTCAAACCTAGAGGCGCAAGACCCTCCAGTGAGTCTGACACCACCACATAATTGCACCAAGAGTCAGATACGAGACGCGTACCTTTCTTGCCCTCAGCTTTCGCAGCAGCTGATGGCTTGGTTTTTTGCTCTGGGTTGGAAGGGGGAGGCGCAGCAGCAGTTGGTTTCTTCTTCTTCTTCGAATTAGGGCCTACGCCCAAGTTTAGCAAATCACCTACATAATCAATCATATTGAGCAAAGTTTGTGCCATTAGTTATATTGCAATATTACTTAGAAAAATGTTCAAGAGTAATATTGCAATATCAACTTAGGCTATGTAAGAACTTAGTTACCAGTTTTCGAAGATGGTCGCGCCTTCAGATCCTCCTTCTTGGGCAACTCAAAGTTCCCCAAGATTTGTGAGAACCAAGTTCCCTCACCATCAGCAAGAGGCAAGACGGCCATTTTTCCTTTCTCTCTCTTGAAAGAGACCAAGTAGAGAGGCGCAGCTACATAACAAACATTTTTGCATCAGTACATATCTATTGAAAGATATTGCTAGGAAGTTAAAGGGTTACATACCAGTTCCATCTTCGGTATACACCGGTTTTTCCCGGCGTTCCTTCTTCCAGAAATTACTCATCCCGGCAGCGATGAGGGCCCTCTCCGGTAAAACGATATTGGGCATATCTTTAATATCTTGATACCACACCTCGTCGGCAGGTATGGGAAGGGTCTCCAGCTCGATCTCATCACCGGCCCAGAATGTCATCTTCATCGGGATCACCGCCGCCTTGATAAAGAAGAACTTCTGCTTCCAGTCGTGGTAGTACTTCGGCGGCACCAACAGCAATCGTTTGGCTTGCACACGCTGTTGGAACGAATAAAAACCCAATGAGCAGTGCAGCTGGTAGAAAACTCTAAACTTCTCGACCGACGGCACGAACTGCATCGACCGCCAAACGAACTCAAAATGCCAAATCCTCACCATTCCCATCGGGCTCAACTGAGAAATGTGAATCTTGTAAAAACCAAGAATTTCCAACAAGAAATGGGTCACCGGAAGCCGGAAGTTCCCTTCGGCAAAATAATCGTAAAATAATGTAATATAGCCGGCCGGCGCATCAGCCGCCGTGGCATTCGTTACCGGAAAAACGCTTTCCAGGACGGAGCAAAAAGAAAATTGGTAGAAAGATTATCGAAATCTTTCTTCGACAACTTTAACGGTGGCAAACTTGACGACGACATCTCAGCAGAACTTGCACCGGTGGCCATAACAAAAACTTTGAAGAATACTTCGAAAATTTTGAAGATCGCCGGAAGATATGAACACAAATTTATCTCAAGTTGTGATTTGGTGGGGAAGCAAATGGATCGTTGATCCCTTTATATACTAACCGCAATTAATGCATGATTTGACTGCAGCGAATTTTGCGACCATCACGTATCCCCAAGTAACCGCAGGGGCGAGTGTGGAACAGTAACCGCCCCACGCGCGCGAGTGTTGCCGAAATGCATTAAATACGGTAAGACATGTACTGTTGACAGCCTGTCAACAGTACCACCATGTCTCAAGAATGTGCTTCGTCACCAACTACACCATCCAGATAAGTGACACGTGTCTAAGTATATTTGAAATTCAAATACTTTTTCAAAATTCACTTACGACACGTCACCAAGATGCATAAAGCAACAAAAAGCTGGTCCTTACCTAGCGCAGCACATTTATCTTAAGTCCAGTGCTCCACCTACTTTCTATTCTTACATAGGAGCAACACTGGACTGGGAGACTTGAAGGGGTATGGTCCCAAAAACCTTGCGCCAATCAAGGAAACCATACCCATTAATAACTTCTAAGAAAACTGCGCGCAGACTTCTTGGCCAAAATAAGATTTATTAGAACTATGCGCCAAATATCCAAGAGAGGAAAGGATCATATAACTACCTTGCACGGGCTCGCGCAAGGTTCAAAGTTAAAAGCCTAAACATTCTCTTGGATAAATGCTTCAATTAACTACCTTGCGTAGGCTCGCGCAAGGTTCAAAGTTAATCTTGAACATTCTAGTTTGATAATGCTTCATTTAACTACCTTGCGCGGGCTCGCGCAAGGTTCAAAGTTAAAAGCCTAAACATTATCTTGGGATAAATGCTTCATTTAACTACCTTGCGCGGGCTTGTGCAAGGTTCAAAGTTAACCTTGAACATTCTCGTTTGATAATGCTTCATGCACAAACCTTGCGCAGATATTTATATCAAAGCAAGTATCCACCAAACGTTGCGTTAAGCAGCAAGGAGAAGAAGGAAGATCAGATTAACTAACTCGCGCTTCTCGCGCAAGGAAATAGTAAATCCCGAGAAACTTTCCCTTAGCAAAATCCTTGACTTAGTGCAGAAGCAAAGGGAATCTTTTCTGTTGTAACAGAATGTACACGTGGCGAATAATAGATGGGTAACAGCTGTGAAACTTTCTAGAAGCCATTAACACCCAATCGTGCAAGCATCTCTTCGGTTATAACCAATTGCCACATGGCAGCATCTGGACGGCTGAGGAAGATCACGGTGAAGGCATGCTCACATTTATAAGATGTAGTGATCTCATGTTGACACGTGGCACCTCCCTAACCGCTGATGAGCTTACGATCCGTGTGCACTAACAGATTGCCAACAAACATTAACGGAATAGCAAAAGATTCCGTTGAAGTTAACAATCTCTCCTCTTTGGCGCCAAACACCGGCTATAAATAAGTAACTTGGAGTTCAAGGAAAGGTATTAACTCTCAACTATTCTCTCTCTTACAATACTTACTTCCGACTACCTGTACTTATTCTCACGCCGGAGGGTGGTCATGGAGAGAACCCCCCTTCTCCCTGTGGCGAGCTAACGGTGTTCTGTTTTGCAAATTCAGCAGAAGTACTATATTATTCACCATCCATGTGAAACCAAACGGATGGTTAACCCTTTTATGCAGAGCCCATTCCATAGATCTACTTAGATTCCGGTCTAGTTGATCTAGGGTTTCTTCAGCCCCTGAATTTGCAAAAACACGCTTTTGCCATACCGAAGCCTTCAAAACTTATTTCTAAGTTATATAAAAGTTATTTAAGGTATGTTAAGCTTGTGACCTTGTTCCGGAGTGTGCGTTGCTACGAGAATCGGCAGACTTTCGTAGTTTGTCGTAAATAGTCCCTGTGCTCGAATAAGCTTGTTTTTGACATACCAAACCCTTCAAAACTTATTTCTAAGTTATGTATATTTAGGGTATGTTTAGCTTATGTCACTATTCCGGACTATACGTTGTGTTTATCTGATTACGTTTTGCGATCACACTTCCAGATTAGGTTTGAAAGGTCAAAATCGAACAATTATTGAAAATGCACAAAGTCATAAGTAAATACACAAATTGTAAACAACACAAAGTTTCGTTAATCATCAAAAAGATCGGAAGCCGATACATGATTGAAATACACAGATGTCACAATATGTAGATTTTTGTTGGTAGAAAAAGGTCTTGGGGAAAAGGATTTCCCAAGAGAAAGTTCACTCTTGGTTTTCGCCTTCTTTATGTTGATGACACTTTCGTGGTGGCCATCCTTGAAAGAAATCGACAAAATAACTAAGGAGTAAACACGAAAACTGAAAATAAAAATACAGGGGAAAGAAAATGGTTAGAAAATATATTTGTGCAGAATATAACTTGGGTCTTTCTGTGGAATAACGTATAGTTCCCCTGCAACGACGCCAAAAACCTTGATGTCATGTGAAATATATATATATATATATATATAGGATCGGTTCCAGGGAGAACCACTCCCAGTTGCGAGAACCATAGGAACTATTCTTAACCAATAGTATATTGACACCTCATTCACACACAAATTAATTCAAAAGGGTAATTTGATCTTTTACTCTTCATGTCATATCATTTATCTCTCTTCCTTTTTAAACTAAATAAATAAATCAATCATTTCTTTCTCTTTCTTCCTTTTAAACTAAATTCTATTATTTCCCTCTCTTATTTTTTAAACTAAATCAATGATTGTTGCTAGAAAATTTAAAATAAAAGTGTGATATGTATGTTGATCTGTATAGTTTCTATTTTAGGGCGAAATGTATATTTATGTACATCTACATGCTATACCTAAGTTTAAGATATGTATGTAGTCATGTTGATTGTTTATCAAACTAGCTTTTGACATATTCACATGGAGACTAATTAGTATGTTTAGAAGCATTTTTTAAATGCATATGGTATGTTTAGTCATTTTGTCACGCGGTAGTCGGTTTTTAGTGGACGACTGTTGAAGGCGGTTTCAAGCCCATGGGGTTTTTTTAAACCGGCGGCTAAAATATTTTTAATACCGCGCGTAAAGAAAAAATTTATACTGGCGCGTAAAAAAGTTTTAAACAGGCGAGTACAAAAAGTTTAAAACCGCGTGCAAAAAAACTTTCATATCGGCGCCTAAAAAAAATTCTAAGCCGGGGCGTAAAAAAAGTTCTAAACCGGTGCGTAAAAAAGTTTTAAACCGCGCGTAAAAAAATAATAAATCGGTGTGTAAAAAAGTTTAAAACTAGCGTATAAAAAAGTTTAAAACCGCGCCTAAAAAAAGTTACCGGCGCGTAAAAAAAGTTTAAAACCGTGTCTAAAAAAACTTTTACACCGCGCGTAAAAAAAGGATTAAAACCGCACATAATAAAAGCTTTATTTATTTATTTTTTACATTTTTGGTGATTTACTTTAATATAAATATTTAATGTATGTTTCAAAAAAAATTTACTGTGTAAGGAGCTCAAGAAATTAAATCACATTAATTAAATTATATTAACTTTTTGATGAATTGTTGTAAAAATTTTACTGTAAATCATATTAGTTAAATTATATTAATTTTTTAATTAATTAAATTTTACAATAACAATTAAATCAAATTTTTTTATGAGTTACTTTAAAAATTTTACTCTAAATCACATTAGTTATATTAAATTAATTTTTTGTTTTATTAAATTTTATTGTAAAAATTAAGTCAAAATTTTTTGATGAATTACTATAAAAATTTTAATCAAATCATATAAATAAATCATATTAATGAGACCAATCATTAATATATATAGTAAAAGACTTAATTGTCCTTATTTCACTAAAAACAAAATCTCATTAATTAAAGCATAATCATTACTTACTTTATTGTCTTTTTAATACCATCCATCCAAACACCTTTGATCAATGGTTAGTATTGGTTTTACGGTTCTCACAACTCAAGGTGGGTCTCATTTTACTCAATCTCATATATATATATATACATATATAGTGAAAGTGTATTATACAATTAGGCGTAACGTATGCTGCTGAAATTATAACATGCGTGATTAGGGTTTTTAGGTTTTATAACGTGCGCGATTTCCCTGCGTACACATCGTACGTTAACCAACCCCTATGTGTGTGTGTATATATATATATTAGGGTAATAATATTGAGCCCACTTAAGTGTGTTAACTTAATGACATAGTGTGACAACCCGTAATCTCGAGGTAAAAACCAATTGTTTTTGTACTTATAAATTAAATTTTTATACGTATATTATTTAGATAAACGAAATAATTTGTCTGACGAATTGATTATATACACATCTACTTTATAGTGTGTTAACGAATATTCGAACCCAAATCCATATCCTGTTGAACCGACCCGAACCGTTTGAACCAAACATATGTCTTGCTTGTCGATTTAACCCACTCACGTAACTCGAAACTTACGAGGCCCGAACCGTAGCATGCATATTATACATTCATATAAATTGATTATTACTAGTTGAAAAAAAAACAAAATATAAAACAATAATTTAGACACAATTCGATGCCACCCCTTTCCTTCTCTTGTCCTCCTTAAGTTCGGCCCACTACGCCAATAATTTAGCCTCATCAACTGAGGCCCATACATAACTAACCCCAAACCTCCCCACCCAAGTCCCATTTTAATGCATTACGTAACATGCATTTAATATACCCTCTCAAAACTCTACAACCCTAAAGCTAGATCATGACTTTGCCTCCATCCCTCTTTTGCTTCTGTTGACGAGGAATCAAGGTTCAAGGGGCCTTTCAAGCTTTCGGTTCAAAGCATCAATACTTCCACTCAATCGCTAGGTATAGTATTTAAAGTTAGTTATAATTTTAAAGTATTATACATGCTTCATTGTTCAATTAGGGTAATACGGTTGTGTTTGTGTATTATAATGTTATATGTTGATACATGTAGTATGTGTTGCTAGGAATGATGTTTGCGAGGTGATTAAATTGCTTATGTGTTCAGTTAGTCGCTAGGGTATTGTTTGCGGGTTTAAATCTGGATAGTTCTTGATGTTTGGTGATAAATAATCTGAGTTTTTGATGATGACCTGCGGTATGTGATGTTGAGTGTCGTTGTTGTTCACTAAACATGTAAACGGAACCGTTAGAACTCGCACTAGGAAGTTAAAAGCTGAAAACAGAAAGTTGTTTCGTGTTTACAACCGACTTCAGTTGGCTTTAACCGGGTCATAATATAACGAAATCCGGATTTTCTTGAGTCTAAGACGTGTTATTTTGAAATACAATTCAAATGGTGCTGGAATCATGATTTTTGGACATCGTTTGCTATTTTAAATAAATTGTTTCGTTTCAGCTATTAAAGCTGCGTTTTTCTGCAGATTTTACGCGATATGTTTTGGGTCATAACTTGCTGCGTAGTTGGATTTTTGCTATGAAATTTTTACTGTAGATAACTTTACGTGTTTGTGTGAACCTCCAATTGGAATTACGTCAATAGGATAACCGATGAGTTTTAAATGATTTTTCTGTGAGCTGCAGTAAGAAAGTGACGAACCTGATTACTGCTTAGTAAATGATTTTTTATAAATTCTTACTAAAGAGTTAGACTATAAAATTTTAACAAAAGTCAAAACCCTCCGATTGACACGTCCTGTTATTTTTTGGGAATTTTGTTGTACACGAACTATTCCGGATAACACTCCGAAAACTGCCCGAAAATGCACTATATTGCTGAAATTTTATTGAGGAGTAATTTTAAATCTTTCGTGACACTTGTATTGTCGCTAAGCGGTGTCGTGATAGATGCATGCATGATAATTAGTATTGTATGATAAAATGTGCTATGTGCTAGATACGTGTAGGATTTGTGTTTCCGCGTGAGCACACACACTAACTCTTAAACGATAATCATGTTAGGACGTGACTGACCGGTTCCACCTCGTGTATTTCTTTCCATTCCTTAATCCGAGCATTCAAAGGTGAGTTCACTACTCTTTCATAGGCATGTGTCCTGGGGGACAAACTACAATTCCCTGGAGAAATACTTTTTATAAATGTTGTAGTTTAATTTCGTTGTTGGTTAATCAACTCAAACACTATCACGAAAGTCCCTACTTACTACCGAACTAGTAGCCTGGGATGCAACAGGGTATTAGTTGATAGCGCTATTAGGCTTGACAACCTTACACTGTACCTGGGAGGACGGTGCATAAACTAAGGACCTTAAACACATGGCCAATGTTGATAGGCATTGATGAGGGCAAACAAACATACGTCACTCCGGTATCGTGTTATTAACGACATGATTTAAACTAAATACCAACCTGTTTTACGTTAAACAAAACTGTGAACTCACCGGCTTAATCGCTGATACACTTTTTCTGCATGCTTGCAGGTTGTTAGATATCTTATGCATGGGAACTTGCAGTCTGAGGAGTTGAGAGTCATGGGGCGTCTTACTCGATTGCAAATATTATTAATTTACGTTTTAAAACATTTTGTTTACAACTGTTTGAGATGTTTACATTGCTTCCGATGAACACATACTATGTTGAAACGTTTAATTTGAAAATCACTATTCATGTTAGACATGATGCCTTGTTTTATATTATTTACTATTAATTCGACATGATTAGTGGCTAGATCCTGGTACGTCACACGCCTCGCGGTAAAACTCCGCAAGTGGAAATTTGGGGGTGTGACACATAGGAACACGATTATCTAGTTTTAAATTTATAAAATGACTTTACTTAAATAAACACACATAACGAGCAGAGAACCTATCGCGTGTAGCATTGCTTTAGGTAAGAACCAAATATTGTCCAAGGAACATGCTTCCCCTACTTTACAATTTTCTTATTGTTATGACCATTCTTATATGTAGTTAGGTTAGCATACAACAATAGTAGTAAATTACTCTTGGATAAGTCTTTCTTAATTAATACAGTTTATTTTATAAAATGAGGAAAATGTTTAAGTCTTCGATTTTATCTTTCAATTACATTAGAAGTGGTTTCCTTGGTCCAGTCGCCAACTTCCCTCAATCTTGTCATAACATATCGATAGACAAGTCTGGAAATATGTCCATAATGAACCTCCCCTAGGGTCTGTTTGGTATGGAGCAATGGAATAGACGAGAGAATGAAATGGAAGAGGTAATGGAATGGATGGAGGAAGGCAATGGATCATTACCATTTCATGTCCTGTTTGTTATCATGTGGGAATGGAATGAATTAGTACCATGTATCATTTGGTAGGCCAAAAAAGACGAAGAAAAAAAATTGGCGGTGAGTGGTGGTGGTGGGTGGCGGCGGCGGTGAGTAGCGGTGGTAGTGACGGGTGGGTGTCAGCAGCGGTGGTAGTTGGCGGCGGTGGGTGGCAATGGCGACGAGTGGGTGGCAGCGGCAATGGTGGTTAGCGGCGGTGGTGGCGAGTTGCGGGTGACGGCGATTGATGGGTGGCTGCAACGGTGGGTGTCGGTGGTGGGTGGTGGCGGCGGTGGGCATCGGTGGTGGGTGGTGGTGGTGGGGATATTGGTGAGTTATGGTGTGTTAATGAAGGGTGTAAGAGGGGATGAAATGAAAAAAACATGGGGATGATGAATGATTTTGAGAGAATGAAATGCGATGTAATGTGTGATTTCATTCCATTGACAAACTAAATACGTTTTTATTCATTCCCTCGCAATAATCCATTCCATTTCTTCTTTCATTCCTGCATACCAAACACTACCTTAGCCTTTTGACTAGTAAACGATATGCCACAACAAGATTGGTTTAAGGCTATGTTGGTTGTATTATATTTCTATAACTTAATAAATACGTGCTTTCATTTCAAGCTTAGCAAATGGGATCACGTTTAGGGATCTTTTAAATTAACGAAATGATTTATTCATCATATTCATTAAGTTATTAAATAAGCGAATAGGTCATATTTCACCAGTTATATTCTATTCCACCGTATTGCCATATTCCCCCATTAATTTTTTATCTTAACTTTTACCCCCAATAAGATCTTGGTGCATTACCAGAAGCCTTACCAAAGGATCTCGATATAATATCATAAGCCTTTTATTACCCCAAGATCTGGTTCGATACCAGAAGCTTGTCACCCGAATCTAGTTCAATACCAGAAGTCTACACAATAATAATTTTATAAACCAAGTTCATATTTCCCTTATTAGTATATGGGTTGTTACACGCCATTAGTGTACTAATAAGCTTCACCTCCATGGTTTATTAAGCATACCAGATCATATTAAGGTTACCAGAAGCGATACACACACCTCAGTCAAGTTAAGTTAGGTTTAATTAATATAGTTAAATTAAGATGTTAAGTTAACTTAGTTTCAAAGGGCATGCAATCCTGTGATAAACCAAGAATTAGTAAAGATAAACACAATAAATAAGATAAAAGTACTATATTAATAAGATTAACTAATCCAAGAGCCTGAGCAAACATAAAGATTACAACCATATGAAACATGTTTACCAATGGTGATTACGACACTTCATGGTCTTCAAGCTCTAGCTCAAGTTCAAGTATGTATGCAACAAAGTGTCTCTCAACTCTCATTTACTACATATGTTTAGTGCACTAATCTAACGATCACTTTTTCTTAACATGGATGATCAAAGGTAGGATGTAGAATCCAAACTTTGGAGAGGTTTTGGTCGGCATGAAGGCCTTCCCTAAGGATCGCCCCTTTCATTTCTAAGCAAAAGAGGCTTAGAAAGCATCATGATCATGGCATACTTGTCTATTGATTAGGCAAGCTCCATGGATCATCACACTGTCTCCAAGGAACTAGAGCCTCAAGGGTGAGAGAACAAGGCCATAGAAGCACAAGTCTATCAGCCTTGGGCTGTAGCACGAAAAGGAACAAGAGAGCAAAGAAGGGCATGCCTCAAAGGAGTAAATGAGACTGGTAATTATAAACTGATCAAATGGGAGGGGTGCACGGGCATGCTTATGGGGCATGACTGTGCCTTGTACTTGGAATCTTGTTGGAAGCTTCGAAAACTTGTCTTTTCTCTCTCCATTCCCGAAAACAGTTGCAGGAGGTGTACTTTGGTCACCAACTTTTGTCTTTATTGTATTTGTCTTTTATGGGGGGCACGGTCGTGCATATGTGTGCACGGGCGTGTCTGCCTTCTTTCTTTCTTGCCCATCAAGTTGTTCTGATTCTTCAAAAGGTGGGCTGAGGCGAGAGGCATGGCCGTGCTTGGTTTTGCAGAGTGGTGTTTCTTGGAAACTTCGTATTTTCGTCCGTTTTCATCGTTTTTTTATTTTCTTTATTTTGGACCTTTAATACTGTAAAAATTGAAAAGGAACGATTTAGGTAATGTTTCCTTCATAAATTGCCTCAAATATATTCATAAATAGGGGTAAATTCGTGTTATAAATATGTATAATTGATGGTACACCACTGTCCCAACTAATTGTACAATTCATGATAATATTAAGCAACTAATTTTGAGTAGTCGACACATATAGCCCAGAGAAAAAGCTAAAAAACGTTACAATGTCAAACAATAATAACTTTCTTTTGAAGTTTTAGATGACTGTTAAATGTATGTAATATTACGTTTTTATGTACATGGTTTCAAACCCGTCAAAAATCAATTCATATCATCTTACTTTTAAGCAAAACGATTGTGATGTAACTGTATGAACGTGTGTAGTAAATATGTTGCTCAGCTGCTTCACAAGTGGTGTAGATTTAGAGAGTATCTGAGTTAGTCGTTTTAAAAAGTATACAAATATCATGATTATATACATCGTATAATTTATAACTTACAATGGATTTGAAAGGACTTGGAGAGTTGTCCATTCTCTCAGCCTTATGCCAGTTCTTTCTAACCAAAACAATACAATCAAGGAGCAACCCAATAATTCATCATTGTAGATATTCAAAAACAAATTGAAAAGTCTATGTGAAACTATGTTATTGTTACGTGTTATGTCATCTTCAATTTGTGTATTAAACAAAACATTTAATTATATTCCCATTGTATGGATCCAACTTTTGTTTTAGTTAAATTACATATGACGCTCGTAACATGTATAAAGTATGAACCACCAAAACTGAAACTAAAGAAAAATTAAGAAGAAAAATAAAAGAGAATAAAACCTTTATTACAGGTTCAATTGCATAACCATACCTTTTGAATCCCTCTTGTACTTCCCGCAACATTAGTACAGTTGCCACCATAAATCCCACTTTTTTTCACAAAACACACAATTATTATAGTAGTGCCGATCACCCCCAAACACACACACACATCCCCTCTCTAGCCTGTTTATAAAAAAACTCAACAACAATATTCAATCGTGGCAGAATTACCACACAATAGGAAAACTGATTTTTTTCTTAAATATAAATTATAAACTATTAACTAAGTAAATAATGTAAGAGAATTAAATAATAAACTATAAACTAAGAAAATAATCTAAGAGAATTAAATAAGAAAGGTAAAGCTAATTTTGTATCAAACTAAATAAGTTAATATAGATAATAAGAAGTAAATAGTTAAAGTTAATCAAAGTCTGATTGTTGTTAAGAAAAATAAAATTTGATCGTTGATGTTGATTAAGCTTATACATTTGATTTTAGTTTTGCATGTATCTTCTTTTAGATATCTAAATACTCTAGGAAATTTTAAATAATATATTTGAATTTAGTAATTGGCATCCAGTCACCTCACCCCACTCACCCCTTTCGTCTCTCTTTAAAGAGTACACTGTAGTTTTACACTATATGGTTGGTATAACATCCAAAAAAAACGGGCCCTAGAAAAATCTGACTCCTTTGTGAGCCGGATCCCACACGTATAATAAATATATATGAAAGTTATTATGTATTTACTTAAATATTTATTTTGTATTAATTAAATTAATACGGATTTGAAAATATTAAATTAATAGATAATCATAGCTAGCTACGTTAGTATTTATAAAAGAAATAATTAACTAAGCTAGATATTAAAGTTAACTCAAGTTATAACGTCAAGAGCTAAAAGTGTCAAAGTTGAATCTTTAATTAAATGAATACAAAGTGAATGGGCTGGATTATTAAAGTTGGAAACTTATTAAAACGGAAAAAAAAGGTTCCAAGGGTTGGGACTCGAACCCGATCCCCTTTATTTAAGGAGCAGCATGCATACCAACTAAGCTACATGCTCAATGGTGATGGAACTCAACTTGAATACAGTATAACCACTGCCACCCACGCACCCTAACTTCCCCACTCGCCACAGAGAGTGGTATTCACGAGACATCCATCTTCTATCCTACTTGGTTCGCGACCCGGACACAAAACAGACCCGACCTGACTCGATTGACCCCGATTCGCGACAATTAACCTACATTCAAGTTCCATAAGGTTCGGGTGAGTGGAGAAACTGATTATGAGTTTTTAGCCGATTCATTATTGATGTATTGATGTGTGGTGATCAGGAAGAGAGAGAGAAGAGAGAGAAAGGAAGAACAACATAATACAGTTTAATCATCGATGCTCATTATCTCCTTACTAACGGTATTTAACAACCATTACAACTAACCAACAACTAACAACTACTTCAACAGACCTTCTACTTACTGGATATTACAAAACTAACCCTGACCCTAATGCTATTTACAGAATTAACCCTTCAACTATTCGGCACGTATCATCACTTCCCCCTTTTTTAAGAATTTTGTCCCAAAATTCCAAAATCAAACTCAGGGAACCTGAACATCATTTCTTCCAAATCCTCCCAAGATGCTTCCGCAAGTGGCAAATTCTTCCACTTAATCAGAACCTCCACACCCATCCGATTCCTTCTCTTCCGAATCCTCCGCTCTACAACTGCTTCAGGAGAAAACTTGAATCTTGGTTGCGAAGGAATAGGGATTACAATGCTATGAGAACCCTTAGCTAACTTCAACAAAGAAATGGAAAGTAGGATGTACTGAGCAATCATTTGGCAAGTCGAGACGGTAAGCCACCTTCCCTATACGTTCCACAATCAAGAAAGGCCCAAAATACTTAGGGCTGAGCTTATTTTGTTTTGAATGTCTCAAAGAATTCTGGCCAAATGGGTGCAACTTCAGGTACACATATTCTCCCACTTTAAACTCCCTTTCAGTACGGTTTTTATCAGCTAATTGCTTCATTCTGTTTTGTGCCCTGTGCAAAGATTTCTTTAATTCTTGTAGAACAAGTTCCCTGTCACAAAACATCTGATCCACAGTTTCTAAGGAACAGTCTTTAGGTATATAAGGCACAAATAAGGGTGGAGGATATCCGTATAGGGCTTGGAAAGGGGTCATTTTTAAAGATGAGTGGAAATTAGTGTTATACCACCACTCATTTAAAGGTAACCACTTTAACCAATTCTTACTTGAGCTAAGGGTCATACACCTCAAATAGGATTCAATGCATCTGTTCACAACCTCTGTCTGGCCATCAGACTGTGGGTGATATGCTGTAGATAATGCCAAATCAATGCCTTGCAACTTAGTGAATTCCTTCCAAAAACTGCTGAGGAACACAGGATCTCTGTCAGAAACAATAGTCTGTGGCCACCCATGTAACTTGAAAATATGATCTAAAAACAAATGAGCTACAGTTTCAGCTGAATATGGGTGCCTCAAAGGAATGAAATGCCCATATTTAGTCAATCTGTCAACCACTACCAAAATCGTATCTTTCCCTTGAATCCTTGGAAACCCTCCAACAAAATCCATAGATACATCAGAAAAAATATATTTAGGAATAGGGAGTGGTTGTAGTAAACCTGGATATGCTACATTTTCACTTTTAACCCTTTGACATATATCACATCTTCTAATAATCTGCCTTACTTGTTTATGCATACCCCGCCATTTAAACATACTTAAAATCCTTTGAATAGTAGCATGAACCCCTGAGTGACCTCCTATTGGTGAACTGTGACATAGGTCAATAATTTCCTGTTGTAAAGCCTCAGATTTACCCACAACAATCCTATCACTCTTTGTAAGAATAGTCCCATTCCACTTGTACTTAGGAACTAATTCTCCCGTTAGCAATTTTTGCAACTTTTGTTGAACAGAAATATCTTGTTGCCAAGATGATTTGATTTTATCCATGAGTGAAGTATCTAAGTGAGATACTGATATAGTACTAAGGGCAGGACCTTGCACCCTAGATAATGCATCAGCAACCTTATTTTCAACCCCTTTTTTATACACTATCTCATAATCAAAACCCATAAGTTTAGATAACCAAACATGTTGCAATGGGGTATTGAGTTTTTGTTCCATCAAATACTTCAAACTCTTCTGATCTGTTCTGATAATGAAATGATTGGCTATAAGATAGTGATGCCAATGTTTGACTGCAAACAAAATAGCCAAAAGTTCCTTCTCATAAACAGAAAGAACTTGCTGTTTAGGAGAAAGGGCCCTGCTTATAAAAGCCAAAGGATGCTCTTCTTGCATCAAAACAGCCCCAATACCCAATCCAGAAGCATCAGTTTCCAATACAAAAGGTTTAGAAAAATCAGGTAGGGATAAAATAGGAGGTGTACATAGCTTCTTTCAACTTACAGAATGCTGTAGTAGCTTCATCATTCCATTTGAAACCATCCTTCCTTAAAAGATTTGTAAGAGGCTTTGCTAGAATGCCATAGGATCTTATAAACCTTCTGTAATAACCAGATAATCCCAAAAAACCCCTTAACTGTTTGATTGTGGTAGGAACAGGCCATTTCCTTATAGCCTCAATTTTCTTTGGGTCAGTAGCCACCCCCTCTTTAGTGATAATATGGCCTAAGTATTCCACTGAAAACCCACAAAAAGAACACTTTGACATCTTTGCATACAACTGATTTTCTTTTAATACCTCTAATACTTTCCTCAAATGAATTAAATGTTGTTCCATGGTTCTACTATACACTAAGATATCATCAAAGAAGACTAGAACTGATTTCCTAAGGAAAGGTTTGAAGGTGTGGTTCATAAGAGACTGGAAAGTGGCAGGGGCATTTGTCAAGCCAAAAGGCATGACTAAAAACTCGAAATGCCCCTCATGTGTTCTAAAAGCTGTCTTGTGGACATCATTAGGGAACATTCTGATCTGGTGGTAACCAGATCTCAAGTCCAGCTTTGAAAAGATTGCAGCCCCCCTAGCTCATCTAACAAATCTTCTATTAAAGGAATAGGATAGCTAATTTTGATTGTTGCATCATTTAGCTTCCTATAGTCAATACACATCCTCCATGTATTATCTTTCTTCTTAACTAATACCACAGGAGCAGCAAAAGGACTTGAACTGCCCCTAATAACCCCAGTATCCAAAAGCTCCTTTGTCATCTTTTCTATCACATCTTTTTGAGCTAATTGATATCTATAGGGCTTTTGGTTAATTGTGACAGATTCATCCTTAAGGATAATCTTATGATCAAAAGCCCTTTGAGGAGGTAAAGTTGTGGGAGTTTCAAAAACTACCTCATATTCTTGTAATAAAGAATCCAATTGATCATTACTTACAGTATTAGAAACCATAGTTGTATGCTGGAACTGATCAATATCATCCACCTTTAAACTGCACAAATGACTTTGCACTAACTGCCCCTTTTCTGATAACAAATGCTGCATTACCTCCATTAAACAAAGAGATAATTTGTTATTATGACTACCCTTTAACTGATAAGTCTTGTTCCCAACCCTTAACTGCATAGTCAAGTCCTTGAAGTTCCACACAATGTCACCTAATGGCAAAAGCCATTGTATACCCAATACCATATCATAAGAAGCCAATGGAATAACCAACACATCTGCTTTAAACCATAACCCCTGCATCTGCCACTCAAAATTCCTACAAATCTTCTTACAAATCAAGGGAACACCATTTGCTACCCCTACTTTCATAGAACTTATATTCTCTAAATGACAATTCAATTTAAGAGCCAACTTCTCATCAAGGAAATTATGGGTAGATCCTGAATCTATTAGGATATGCAAAGTTTTGGTACCAATGTTACCTACAACTTGCATGGTTGAAAAAGAAGGCACACCTGTAAGTGCATGAATAGAAATAAGAGGATCATCAGTTGTAGTGTCAATAATAGGCTCTTCAATTATCGAATTTGTATCATCATCCCCCTCATCATTAATTTCAAGAATGTATAATTGCTTGTTATGACACTTGTGAGTAGAAGAGAACTTTTCTGGACACCAAAAACATTCTCCCCTCAATCTTTTGGCTTCCATTTCTTTGGTAGGTAAATTGAGTTTGTTCTTATTGGTGTATAATCTTTGATTGATAGGTGGAGATGGTAACAAGGGTAAATGGTTAGTTTTCACAGGTGGTTTAAAAGTAGTATTAGAAGAGTTGGGTTTATAAGTGGAAACAGGGATAGGATTAGGATAATACTTCCCAGAATGATTAGAATATGGTTTGGTTTTGGGTAATAAATTCTTGTTAGCCATATCCTGTTTTTTAGAGAATTTATAAGCTTCCTTCATGTTCTTTGGTTCAAACATTCTTACTGGGCCTGCTAGCTCAAGTTTCAACCCATTCAAGAATATGCTCACAGCATATTCCTTACAAATACTAACCCTCAGTAGATTTTCATCATATCTATCACAATATTCTTCCAACTCCCCTGTTTGTACGGTTGAAGTTAAGATACCCATAGCATCATTATATTGGTTTGTAGAAAACCTTTCCAATATGTTCCCAGAGCACTCAGCCCAAGTAACTTCTGTTATAGGCTTGGTTAGTTGTTTAACAAAGGATGAATGCCATTTCATAGCCTTACCATCAAGATTGATTGCAGCATACCTCACCTTGAAAGTTTCTGGAGTCTCATCAACATCAAAAAAGTGTTCACATTTGCAGATCCAATCTTCTACTTCTTTTCCATCGAATTTAGGGAATTCAATCTTCCCTAATCGATACAATCTGTCTGTTCTAGCATGAATGTTAAGAGTGTTATCCAAATGATTGTTTAGATTACCATTTGAATCTGAATTGTTCAGATTAATTTGATTCTGAGAAAGTTTTTCAAGGATTTGCCTCATTTCATGGAAAGATTTGTCCGTTTTTTCCATGAAAGCATCAAATTTCAACAATGAGGTGGTGTGATCTTTAATCGTTTTCTCAAGATCAGATTGGCTCCTTGTAGTAGTCATGGTCGTTTTCAATTGACTAATCACAACGACTGATTTGGTACACAATCGAGCAGGGCAATAACAGAGATATGAATTGATTCACGGAATAATCAATTCAAGAATAGGAAAGGGAATTGATCGAACGAAGATCAAATTCAAGATATGAACAGAATTGTACAGAAATTGACCGAACAAATGATCAATTTCAACTGAATTGAATTATACGATCGAATCAGAACAGAACTTCCGAGAATCGGTAGCTCTGATACCAATTGATGTATGGTGATCAGGAAGAGAGAGAGAAGAGAGAGAAAGGAAGAACAGCAGAATACAGTTTAATCATCGATGCTCATTATCTCCTTACTAACGGTATTAACAACCATTACAACTAACCACAAAATAACAACTACTTCAACAGACCTTCTACTTACTGGATATTACAAAACTAACCCTGACCCTAATGCTATTTACAGAATTAACCCTTCAACTATTCGGCTCGTATCAATTATCACCATGGTATTTAAGACCAAATTAGGTGTCATTAAACTACCATTGATGAACACTAGAACTTGAAATGGCTTTTAACGAATTTGGTCCCTATAGCTAGTATAACTTATACCAAACGAATTCTGGAGATATTTCATACATTTACCATTTCTTGAATCTAATTAACAACTTCCCAAACTCGCGAATTCAAGTGAAGAAGAAACTAGGGCTCAAAACGTCATCTCAAGATTTCTCCTTCAACTCCTAACGAAATTCATTAATTTTTGGGCCTAATCTCTTTAATTTTTCATTCTCTACAAAACCCTACTATCCATTTCGGTGATAGAAGGGCAATTGAATTCGATTTTAATTATTGGTGAAATTAGGGTTCTTCGTACATAGCATTAGGGGCTTTTGATGCTAGACATGTGTTTTGGTGAATTTGAAAGTAGGATACTGTCATAATGTAGAATATTTGTATAATTTTTGGGAATTTTTATATATCATTTGGATTTATTGTGAATTATTCGTATCTTAATCAATAGATAAATCAATTAAAAGTAGGATACTATGGAATTTTTATGGAATTTGAAAGTATGATACCATGGAATTTTTATATAATTTGAAAGTAGGATACTATGGAATTTTCATAGAAGTTTTCTATAATTTTTTGGGAATTTTTAAATTTAAATTGATTTATTATGGTTTATATATGTTTTAATCATTTAAAAAAACAAACTAACTTTGGTAATTATTTTTATTAATTTATACAAATTATATAAGTGTTATAGAATTTTTATGGATTTTTTTTCATAAGTTTTATAATTAATGTGTAATTAAAGAATTAGCAAAATTGTTAAACAAATAAATTTCTTCATAAAATTTATTATTTTAAATTAAAAAAATGTGATAATCATTAAATATGATATATATAGCTATTAGATAAATTTAATGAATCCGTCTATTTTTGGCATTTACAAAATATTAAAACCTATTAAATTGATATTTCTAAGAATTTGTCATGTTTAGTAATTCTAGAAATGTGTGTGTATATATATATTGATTTGGTTATTTTTGTTGAATAAATATTTTATATAACTTAAGCCCCCATTTAATAGCTCAGCATAACCGCATCATTATATTGTCCGCTTTGGCAGACAGCACGCCCTCATTGCCTGCCCCTCACGGCTTTTAAAACGCGTCATGATGGTGAAGGTATCCAGCCCCTTATAAGGAAGCCTTTGTTCCCCTTCACAACCGATGTGGGATATCACAATATACCCCCCTTAAGGGGTTCAGCGTCCTCGCAGGACCTGGCACCACCGGTCCGGCCCTGGCTCTGATACCATCTGTAACTGCCCAGCGTAACTGCACCATGATATTGTCCGCTTTGGCAGCCAGTACGCCCTCAGCGTCTGCCCCTCACGACTTTTAAAACGCGTCATGATGGTGAAGATATCCAGCCGCTTATAAGGAAGCCTTTGTTCCCCTTCACAACCGATGTGGGATATCACAATCTACCCCCCCCCTTAAGGGGTCCAGCGTCCTCGCGGGACCTGGCACCACCGGTCCGGCCCTGGCTCTGATACCATCTGTAACAGTCCAGCGTAACCGCACCATGATATTATCCGCTTTGACAGCCAGCACGCCTTCAGCGCATGCCCCTCACGGCTTTTAAAACGCATCATGACGGTGAAGGTATCCAACCTCTTATAAGGAAGCCTTGTTCCCCTTCACAAAGCGGACAATATCATGGTGCAGTTATAAGGGGCTGAATACCTTCACCATCATGACGCGTTTTGAAACCCGTGAGGGGCAGGCGCTGAGGGCGTGATGGCTGCCAAAGCGGACAATATCATGGTGCGGTTATGGTGGGCTGTTACAGATGGTATCAGCCAGGCCGGACCGGTGGTGCCAGGTCCCGCGAGGACGTTGGGCCCCTTAAAGGGGTGGATTGTGATATCCCACATGGTTGTGAAGGGAAACAAAGGCTTCCTTATAAGGGGCTGGATACCTTCACCATCATGACGCGTTTTAAAAGCCGTGAGGGGCAGGCGCTGAGGACATGCTGGCTGTCAAAGCAGAAATATCATGGTGCGGTTACGCTGGGCTGTTACACCCCAAATTAAGGGTGAGCAGAAATCGGGTTTACCCAAAAATACCCGAGACCCGGACCGAAAAATACCTAAAACCGAACCGGTATATTGCAAATAAGTTGTTCTTCGGTTCCTGTAATATGCACATCTCGGGTTCGGGTCGGTTCTCGGGTCTAGGGAGAATGAAACCGAATTTATCAAAACCGAATCGAAGTTATTAAACCCGAAAGAAGTTGCGACCCACGTCCACCAATTTTGACCTTCCTAAGTTTGAGTTTCTCTACTAAATGAAAATTGCAATAACACTTATATAGGATTTGGATTTCTGAATATCTTATGCACTATCATAGGCATATGACAATTATTTGCTTTCAGTAAGCAATCAAGTGAAAAAGAAATAAGAAAAGAGTTGATAAAGAGACTCATTCACATGCTTTCCAGATAAAATTACTTTAGGGGAGTAAATACATAATTAATTTGTTTATTGGAAACCAAAACTAAATGACCTTTGATTTATGTTCTATATAAAATAATTAAACTTTTATTCTTATATTTTGTTAGTTTACAACTCCCAACACACCCCCACAAATAATTTTTCCGGTAAATATTTAATGTCTCTGTTCACCTTCCTCATTCTCCAAGATTATGTATGTGGTGGTTCCAAAGTTCACGAGTTATTTAGAGAGGTGTTTGTTTAACCTTAGAAAAAATCAACAGGAACTGAAGGTCTGAAGCTTCTTCTTTTTCGGTTTCGGTTTCGGTTTTCAAGCTATACCCGAATCTGCGAAATCGAGGTTTCTTGAGACCCGAAATAAAACATTAGGTCCAACCAACGGTTCTCGTTTATCCATTTTCTCGGGTTTCGGGTCGGGTATGACCCGGTTCGGTCCGGTTCCACCCATATGCTCACCCCTACCCGAAATAGGAAATCTCAATTTCCTAAAATTAATATATTGTCCATTCGCTTAGTATTCGTTTATTTATATTTTATGGTGATTGTGATGATTGTCACTATTTTAGATTCTATCCATTCATTTTTATGCGGTAATTCTCGTGTATTTGCAACCAGTGGGTAGACTTACCATTAACCTTTTCGGGGTGTATCAAGTGTCTCGTTTCTATTGTTTCTAGTTAAATCAACAACATGCAAAGTCAATGTGTCACTACGTGTTTCGTACTCATATTTCTATTGTTTCTTGTATCTATTGTTGCATATAGGTGTATCTATGTGTTTATTCGTTTTGTGTCACAGGTTCTCAGTATGGATACATTGTAGACCGGTTTCCCACGGCCATGGGTTAAACTCGGTATCTCCACCATTTAGATTCGCTCTTCAAGGCTTGAATCTCATTGTGTCTATCGTTTCTTTATTATTATGCCGCATTAAAGGATTTGATTGTGGTGATTGTTGTTATTGTGAATTATTATGGATGTATCTACTACACTTGAAGTTGTATGTTAAATTATTACTAAATAAAATATCTAAATAATAAAGAAAAATATTTCATTTAAACTTAGATATATTCACCAACTTTATGTTGACCCAAAAACCCTTTTTACGCATAATAGGTACACAAGTATGAGTGGATTGAAGGTTGAAGACATGTGGGACATGCCTTAAATTAATAAATTAGATTTTATTTTATGTTTGATGAATTTGAATATTGTATAATTTATTTGAGATTTATATGGAAAGTGTGACAAATTGAATTTGATCATGTTTTAAATATTAAACTTATAATAGTTGTCATGAGCTATGGAAAATCCTCATGCCTCGTACCAATCGCTGCGAGTCGAGGTGTGACAGATTGGTATCCGAGTCAATGACTACAGGGAATTTGATTTAAGCTATTAGACCCTTAGAGTTTATGTTGACCTCAAAACCCTTTTTATGCATGATATAAATACACAAGTATGAGTGGATTGAAGGCTAAAGACATGTGGGACATGCCTTAGATTAATAAATTAGATTTTATTTTATGTTTGATGAATTTGAATATTGTATAATTTATTTGAGATTTATATGGAAAGTGTGACAATTTAATTTTATCATGTTTTAAATATTAAACTTATAATAGTTGTCATGAGCTATGGATAATTATCATGCCTCGCACCAATCCATTGCGGGTCGAGGTGTGACATAGTATCAGAGTCAATGACTATAGGGAATTAGGTTTAAGTTATTAGACCCTTAAACTTATACTATAGTTGAATAGGTACCTAGGTACCTTATGTGCTTAATTGTTTATTTGTTATAGCTTATAAATATTTAAAGTACACATGATTGAAATTTTCTAAATGTCACGCACATGTACATGTGAGCACCTTTAGTTGCTATATGGTAGATGTTATGTGCCATGCAAGTTACTAATGTAATGCTTCTGTAACAACCCTCAAAAATATTCCCGACGAAAACCCGTAACCAAAACTCCTTGTGCACGCGACAAAACTTATAATAATGAACCAGAAAACTTAGCGGTTAAGAAAACTTGGCAATTGACGAACCAACCCGCACAAAAGTACCCTTGTTAAACTCACAATTAAAAACCGAACCATTTGGGATCAAGACCCGAGCATACGCAACAAGAATCAGCACGAAAATCGAAAAAACGCACGATTGGGCGAAAAAGGCGGCCAAGGACACGTGTCACGCCCGTCAAACCTATGCTGGACACGTGGCAGACCTATGCCAGGCCGACCGCCCCGGCGCGTTTCTCCAGGAACCCTGGTTTTTCCCGCAAAGCGCAGGAGAGTCCAATTTTGGGTATATAAAGGCTAGTCTGGGAGATGTTCGGATGCACCAGTTCGATAGAATTTTGACGAACTCTCTCTCCTGTACCTCTGTTTCTTTGCAGTATACCCCTAAAACCCCTAAACCTGCGAAACTTTGCCACGTTGTAAGTGTGTTAACCCTGATCACTGATTTTGATACTCTGTCTGATTGATCTAAAACCCAGCAACGGATGCCAAAGTGCTGCCTATATATAAGGCTATACTTTGTAAACTACGTTGGGGTTTTATCTCGTGATGTATCGTTAAAGTCTAGGTTGGGTTATTGCACTGACACGTGTTGCATTGTAACGCTATTAGGAACTCAGAAATAGCACCCGAAAGCTCTAAGATAACAACCTTAAAACCCCAAAGTGAGTCATTCTTTCTTTTTACCAAATGCTCTGCAAACCCTAAATGTTTTACAATTATATTACAGTGATTAAGTCTTCGTATTCTTACTGGGAAACAACCGTCAGTATGTGGGGTTTTGTATACATTACTTGATAAGCTTCACCATTAGACAATGGGTTAGCCAATGTGTGATATGACCACAGTGACAAGAACCGCCACGGAGTGACAAATACAATTTAAAATAGTTTCTTTACTATTGGACAATGAGTTAGCCAATAGTAGTTTGGTAAGATAAACAAATGTAAAAACTCTTAATGCTGTAAATATAAGAATGTGTCATTTAGTACAAACTGAATGTACTCACCAGTATTTCCTGCTAACAAAATGTTTTTAAACGCGTTTCATGTGATTACAGTAGATCGGATGGGATACTACACCAAAAGGCTTAAAGAAGTGGCTTATTTTATCAATTAAATTAAGAAACATTGTTTGGATTTATTCCCTATTAAAAACTACCTTTATAAAACATGGGTTTTATTCCCATCTATTTAAATAAATAAAATCCGATGTTTCTAAACTCTGATATTTTTTCTAACTTACGGTTCTGATGAAATTTCGGCTGCGATGTTTTCAAAATAACCACCAGTACCACTTGACTGCTTCACGGCTACCGTCCAATGGGTGGTCGGGGGCTGTGACAGCTTCGCATTTCTGTACTTTCCATATTTAAAAAGTTGTACTCACATTTCTTTTTTTAGAAACTTGTATTCATATTTCATTTCCAATCTTGTAACCCGAGACTTCGATCATAATGGGAATTTCGTATTTGTAGGTCCGTTGTACGGATCATTCAGGTCCTAATTTGGCAAACCTAAGGTAAACGTGTGGAATCCGTTTGCATAGGCGACATTGTAGACAAGTTCTTTACCGTTTAACACTATTTCATTAATGTGTAAACGTTACAGATCCTGGAAACACTTGGACAGAGCTTCGCCGTCCAGTACACAAAATCTCTGAATCTTACAAATGAAATGCAAACTCACATATTTATAGTTACACAAGTTCGCCTGAAAGGTGCCTTCGACAAGTTCGGGTGAACTTGTCCTTCACAAGACAAGTTCGGGCGAACTTGTTCAAGCACCAAACAAGTTCGGGCGAACTTGTTATACAGCATACATAAACTTGACGTTTCGCTCATAAACACACACTCGACGTAATACGATGACGTAGGCAACAGACATATGCATCAACAGACTCCCCCTTGTATGTTGCCGTTGACATCATTCTTCAATTAAGTTCCTGAGTCTTTAATATTCTTGATCTTTATTCTTGAATAACTTTAACTTCCTTGATCTTCATAGAATCTACAATCCTTTTCTCTTTTCTTCTCGAGCTTGTCTTGATAAAACTTTAATCACCAGCTCCCCCTTGCTTTGAGCTTTCTGTTATCTTCATTGTTTTTATCTAGCTCCCCCTTAAAATTTACTTCCTGTTTCAAAATTCTTCAAACATTCAAATAAACATTTTAGATTCGAACTTTGAAATTTATAAACACAAACATATCAAATTTTAATCTTCTTATCGGTTTTAAACCCTCTCAGTTAATCAAGTTCAAATTAATGACCTTGAATAGCTTATTTATGTATCAAGTTCAACTTAATGATCTTGATTAAACGTTTTGACACTAAACTGACACATTTATTCAAATGTAAGTTTCAACTTAATGAACTTTTAAACTTTTCATATCAATTTTCAAAAGTTTTTAGATTTTGTTCAGCAACTCTAGACTTTGAAAATCAGCTTTTCATCATCAGTGGTCGAAACTAAAAAAAATATAATCTTTTTGTTTTATGAAATGAATATCAAACACTAAGTATGTACAAACATATTTACAAATATATTTTTGTTGAGTTTGTGTTAAAGGATCATATCAGTTTTTAAGACATATCACTAGCACCATTGACTTTTTGATTGACTTTAAGCTTTAAACTCGTTTACCTAGATTGTCGATATAATTATCCACTTAAACTTCGACACATTTCTCAGTTGTTCCAAGATATGTTAGGTAGACTTATGAAACTTGACTTAACTATGGTTCCCATCTCAGAATATACTCCCGTATCAAGATTCTCTAGATTTCATCTTACAGGTGAATATAGCGTAATTGATATCTGTATCTGGGTTTTGCGAGGCCTTGAAAGCTCAGGTTAATACCACCGTATCGACAAAGGGATGAAGGCTCAACTTTAAGGTGTGTTCCAATTAAGGAATCTTTTAAGCACTGCAAATGATTAGATCTTTCGATTCTTTTCAAGTTTGCATGCAGTTTTAGGGTTTTTAGCAAAAGCATTATAGAAGTTCTAGGCTATTGCTTTCGCAAAATCAGAAGAACTTGTATAATACCCCAGATATCAATCATCTATAAAGACCTCGTATCTCAGAATCAGGCAATCTCTCAAACGAAATTTCGGAGTACTAAGTCCATATATCCGAGAGATGTTAAGCCACAAGTTTAAGCAGTTGTTAAATTTAGTTTTTATCCTGGAAACAATTTACTGAACGTGTAAAGCCTATCGACACATCCATAGTAAGACTTAATTATACCTTTTAAACTTTAGAAATCCTTAGCATACTGTGATAGTCCACTGATGTACTATCATTTCCTTTTATCCACAAACTCTTTTTGCCTTTTTCAATGTTTTTGTACTTTTCGTATTTATATGTTTTTGGATTTTCTAAAAAAATTTTCTCCCTCTAAAATTCAAAAACATATTTTTGGATTTTTTTTATTTATAGAAAAACATTGACCAACCGATGAGAATCACTTCAATTTGTCATCCATTACTGCTTCACAAATTTTCTTTTAAACCTCTCCCCCTCCTGATGACAAAAACTTGACACATTTGTGTTTATAAAACATTTATACCCATGAATTTTGTCTTTTCAGCAGTGAGGGTTCTGTGACATTTTTCAAATTTTCTTCAAAAATTTGTAAAATTTTCAAGTAAACGTTATTTGAACGTATTTTCGAAAAATTGTAAAGTAAATGTTATTTGAGATTCAAATTTTGTTAAAATGGCCTTTATATAAAACTTGTTAACCCGGCCTTCGTCTTCAATGTGTGCCATGGAACTCCATTCTCAGTAATTTGCTTTCTTCTCAAAAGTTCCTGCACATAAATTCAAACCATTAATTGAATAGTGACACCCAAGCATTTTTAGTCTTAGGTGTTATTTCTTCAACCTTAATTTTTTCTTTTCACAATCAGGTTTATTTTGGACTTTCTAAAGTTTCGGAAAGTCCTCTAAACTTTCAATTTTCACTGATTGTGTAAATTCTTTTTCTTTCACCAACCATGATTGATTTTTCATTAAAGCTTTCTTGAAATATAATGTAGAAACTTTTTGTTCATTACTATTCGATGATTCACCAGTTGTAAAATTTGAAAACTTAGTAATAACTGGTTTCACCTTGTTTGTAGTTTCTGTACATTGTTTCCAAACCTGAGTTGGTACTTTCAAATCTTCAAAAATTTTCTTATCAATATGAACAGGTTTAGGATTAATTTGAAAACATTTTCTAGCAATGTGTCCAGTTACTCCACATTTATGACACTTCCTGTTCTAATACTGATCCTTTTTAGCAAACCATACACTCAAATCATAACACTGACTTGAAGTGTGGTAACCAACTTTCCTGCTTCTTTTATAACTCTGATTTGACGTTGAAGCCCTGCGGTCTGACCTGCACTACTTATTTTCAAATTTTTGTAAGTTTCGATTTTCAAATTGTTTTGAATTTTATAATGATTGGATGATCGTACCGATGAACTTTTATTTTTCTTTTGAAACCTTTTAGAATTTCTAAAACTTCGTTTTTCTTTTTGTTTTCATTCTTCATTCTGCTTAGAAGGTTTTTGCGTTGAGCATTCACCTTTTTCAGTAGATTCTAGAACAGTTTCTTGAAATTTTTCTTTTAGTTTTAAAAATATTTCATTTTTATCCTTTTAGCTCTTCATCATCGGTATCATCATTACAATCCTTAAGCATGACATAGTCATAATTTGCGGCATTGTCACTTATTGGAATTTTCTTTTTATTTTCATTGATCGGTTTTGGACATATCTGATCGAGAATTAATGACGAGGTCACAAAACCTTTCAACTTCTTTTCTAAATCAATAGCTTTATTTTTAGCATTCTCAACATCCTGTTCAAGTTTCCTGATTTTTTCAAGATGTGAGTTTATTATAATTTGTTTTTCAAAATCATTTTTATTAAAACATATTTTTCATTTTACATTTTCTAAAAATTTTATTCTATTTTCAAAAATCTTTTCATTTTCTGTTAAAATTTTATTTTCTAATGTCAAACTCTCCAGATTGTTCAAGAGTTTGGCATTATCTGCCAGATAATCATTCAGATCTACATCAAAGACTGGGCAGATTGGTTTAGAATTTGAAGACTCATTTGTAGATGTACTTAAAACTTGTGCTTTACAGTTCTTTGCCATTATATTCCCTTCTTTCTTCAACTGATCATTCCCTTGATTATTGACAAGATCAGACTTCTTTAGTAATTCCACTTCATATCCCTCTAATTTGTCAATGAAGGTAGAAAGCTTGAAAAATTCCCAGCTCGGACTTTCCTTTAACACCATTAAGTACGTTGTCCATTCACCCTCCGGAAGAGTATCAGCCAATTTGTCAATATACTCTGCTTCTGTCTTGTCAAGACCATGCCTTCTCATCTGCACTTTCAAATGACAAAATCGCTCTATCATTTGTTTCATTGACTCGCCTTTCAGCATTGTGAAGATGTCAAACTCTTTCATGATTAGAACTTTCTTGCTCTTAATCATCTCAACACTATCCAAATATTTAGCACGTTGAGCATTCCACAACTTCTGTGCTGTATCACATTCTGGTAGTAGAATCAAGATATTTTCATTTATCTATTGTTGTAACAAGCTGATCATCTTCTTCTCATGAACATTCTGGTAGAAGAAATTTGCTCGTTTCCAGTTCTCGAATTTTTCTTTCCAGTTTTCATACTCGTCCATACTTATCAACTTTGGCGGCTTCACGGACCCCATTTCGTTTTCCAAATTTATCTGTCGTTCAAAAACACTTGAACAATGATTAGCAAACAGACAATTTTAGTAAAAATTGACTTTTTAATCGACAATATTAACGTATCAGTTTGCTAAAAAACGTTTACAATTTTTTCGAAAATTGTTTTTACCCGATTATATCTTTAAACTCGTCTCGTCGATACGAATCTAGCTATATATAATGTCCGAGACGATTTTCGGGATTTTCATGCCTTTTTTTAGAAACCCTTTGTACAAGTTCGGGTGAACTTGTTACAATAATTCAAAAAGCTTCACTTTTTAACAAGTTCGGGCGAACTTGTAATGACTTTCAAGAAAACCTCAGCAAATAACAAATTTCTGGCGAACTTGTGTTAATTTTTAGCAAAATATGGACAAGTTCGGGCGAACTTGTTCAAAAATCACTGAAAAAATACAACAACTTCGAGCGAACTTGTTTAAAATCAACAAAAAATTGTGATTTTAAGCCAAGTTTGGGCGAACTTGTAGTCTAAGTTCGAGCGAACTTATGCTATCTGACATTGTTTTTTGTAATTTTGAGCATGAAAACGTTTGTTTTAAGGTCTGAAACTTTCAAGGGTTTATCTTTAGTTGATTTTATGTAATATACTTGAAAATCACTCCATTTTATCCGTGTAATGTCCAAGAAAAGTTTAAAAATGAAAGAAATGAGTAGAAGATGTGAAGTTCTATGTTCAATGTCTTCAAATTAGGCCAATCCTGCTCTGATACCAATTGTAGGTCCGTTGTACGGATCGTTCAGGTCCTAATTTGGCAAACCTAAGGTAAACGTGCGGAATCCGTTTGCATAGGCGACATTGTAGACAAGTTCTTTACTGTTTAACACCGTTTCATTAATGTGTAAACGTTACAGATCCTGGAAAACACTTGGACAGGGCTTCACCGTCCAGTACACAAAATCTATGAATCTTATGCAAACTCACATATTTATAGTTACACAAGTTCGCCTGAAAGGTGCCTTGGACAAGTTCGGGCAAACTTGTCCTTCACAGGACAAGTTCGGGCGAACTTGTTCAAGCACCATACAAGTTCGGTCGAACTTGTTATACAACATACATAAATTTGTCGTTTCACTCATAAACACAGACTCGACGTAATACGATGACGTAGGCAAGAGACATATGCACCAACAGTATTTATATCAATCATACTTGTGTTATAAGCAATCAATCGTTGAATACATGTTTTCGTGAAAAACCGAGACTTAATATGCATATAGACTATCAATCACACATGCACAATATGTCACACCCTCAAAATCCACGTGCGGAGTATTATCGCGAGGCGTGTGACTGACCAGGATTATGCCACCAATCATATTGAACAATAAGTGAAAGTAAACAAAGTCCATCGCAATCAATACGATTGGTGTTTACGAAAATAAATATCCAAAACCAAATTTTAGTGTCAGCGGAAGCATAATGTCTAAAACCCAAATCAAAAGTTTAAAAGTTCATAAAGTTTCATAAGAACCCAAAAATGGTTTTTTTCCATAACGACCAGCCCTCCGTGCAAGCTCCGGTAAGTACTTAACGACCTGCAAAGCATGTAGTAACGTATCAACAAAAAAATGTTGGCGAGTTCACAGTTGTTTAGTGTTGTTCCATAAACATAAGTTCGTTAAATTACTCTGTTCTTATAAAACATGTCATGGGGAGCTACCCCACCTTTTTAAGCTACTAACCCGTTACCATACCGACTAATAACTGTGGTTATGTTTAGTGCCCCGCGTCAATGTCTATCGTCATTGACTAGTGCCCAAGTATATTAGTCCACGCACGTCCTCTGCGGCACGGTGTGAGGCTTGTTAGACCTAATAGCGCTATTCAACTAATAACCCGTTCGCCATTGGCCCGACGATTGATCGGTATAAAATGTGCAGGGTGTAACATCTGTCAAAAAACGGGTTTCCAAAACCCGCTTTGTTTATTAACCGAATAGTCAGTCATAATTTTCGTCGCGTATATATTGGTTATTTTAATTTTAAACGATACATAATTAATAAACATTGTTAGAATTTTAAAACATAATTAATAAATCATAAAAAAAATAAGATAATAAAAAATATTTGAGGCTGCCGGGTTTCGAACCCGGGTCAGCCGGTTCAACAAGTAAACAACACACCACTCCGCCACACGCTGTCTTTGTTAACATAATGAAACAATTAATACTTATAATAAAACTCGAAACTCAAACTCAGTAATCAGCGCGCCCAATTCGCAGTCGCCAGAAATACCGACGATTTCGCCAATTGTCGACAGTTTCCTTTGACTAAACGCGTGTATTAACCTCGACATCGGTTATAACCGACGTCTAGTCCCCCAATTCAAGTCGTAACCGCCGGAGAAAACCTTGACCACGAATCAAGATCGAATTCGGACTCGATACATTCTGCTTCTTCCCTATAAATACACACCCAAGTCTCTGGTAATCTTTTCGCTCAAAATCGCACAATTTCTCGAAGTATTAGCACTTGCCGGAGATATTCTGCAATCGCCGGACTTTCGCCGGAAAATTTCTGGAAATTTCTAAATCACGCTGTGAATCGGTACAATCATCTAGACCCCCTGATATCTATTGTTTAGTAACTTAATTTCACAACTCATCGATCAAAATTGTTAATTGATTCAATCAGACGGAATTCACAAATCAGAGCCGACGACCATTGCCGGAATTCTGAGAAAAACATTCTGTTCGGTACATTCGATTCCGTAACTCTCTTTATCCATTACATTTCAATCACTTATATGTTCGACGAACGATTTAAACCAGAACAGTTGGATATCGTTTGTCTGTGTCTTTGAATGAAGAAGACGAAGTCGACATTGTGTATAAGTTTAATTAAAACAAGATATTAAACCGGGTTAGACTTACAGTCCAGTGGTGGACTGTGTGCAAACACACAGCGCACGTCACGAGTTCGAACCTTACAACATACCGACTTTCCGAATTAAAACCAATTTTGTTTTTAAAACAGAATCAGATCAAGTCACAGTATGTCTTTAAGATTAATATAAACCGTATGATAAACAGATTAGACACACAGCCCAACTGGTTGGGCTGTGCGCTTACAAACCGAAGGACCCGAGTTCGATCCGGGTCTCTGCAACTGGTTCGACCATTTTAAATCCTTTTAATATAAACCAAATAAATTAACATTTAATTAGTATATATATATAATTAAAACATATAATATTTCGGGTTAGACACGTAGCTCAGTTGGTAGAGCTGCGTGCACGCGTACGAGAGGTCCCGGGTTCGAACCTCACTCAGCGCACATAATAAACACAATCAGACCGGTCAACGGTCAAAGTCAACGGTCAACATTTTTTTTATTTATTTATTTAATCAGAAAATTATTTAAAAATACTTAAAAATAATATTTTTAAAGTTAGAAAATGTCCTTAAACTCACAAAAACAAATATTAAGGTTATGAATTAAAATTATTAATCTCAAATAAAATCCATTTATTTACCGAACCATTATGTTATTATTTAGGTTAGTTTCTATCGTGGTTAAATCCAAATTCGTGCGCATTCATCATCAATCCAAGAAACGCAACCACTGTGAGTGAATTCTTACAAATTCCCCTTTTTATTCATGTTTTGGGGTGTATCATGTGTCGCTTAAATTAATTCGCTTATTCAAACTCGTGCTATACCATTATATGATCTAAACTTAGAATGTAAATATTGTTTGTTGTGATGTATTGCATATTGTCAAGTTGTGTGCAAATTATTCATTAGGCCCATCAGTTCCTCGTGGGAGACGAGTTGAACAACGCGTGCCTCAAAAACATTCATTAGGCCCATCAGTTCGTTGAACAACGCGTGCCTCAAAAATCATTCATTAGGCCCATCAGTTCCTCGTGGGAGACGAGTTGAACAACGCGTGCCTCAAAAACAATCATTTGGTGTATGTGTGTGCAATATTTAATATTATGTGTTTTGTGAATAAATTTACATCTACATTTACTCATATGTGGTTATGCACTTTATTTTATAATTGATTCAATAAACACGTTTAAATGTTTTCATAGGATTCACTCGCCAACTTTTTGTTGACCCAAAAACCTATTTTTACACATGATACAGGTGGACAGGATGAAGAAAGGAACACGTAGGAAATTGCCTTAGAAGAAAAATAATGAAGTCTTGAAAGATGTATAGAACATGTTGTACTTGTATGATTTGATTATATGATCTCCTTTTAAAAGAAATAATAAACATGAAACTTTATAATAAATGTCATGAGTTTTGATGAAAACCCAATCATGCCCCGATCACCTTTTTCCACTGCGGGTCGGGGTGTGACAGATTGGTATCAGAGCTTTTGACTATAGGGATATAGGATAGGTTATTAGACCCTTAGAGCCTATACTATAGTTGATTAGATTTTAATTGTTTATGTGGTTACATGCAAACTCATGATGTTTATTTGTTTCGTATTTATTACATACACACATGCATGCAAACACTTCCACTATCATAATGTGTGATATTTAATAAGTTATACTTATAACATGCTTACATATACATTCATCACGCATATATCAATGTTCACATATTCAAGTCATCCTCATATTCCTTTATTCAAGATTTTGTCGCATTTTTTTTCGTTTTTCAATCTCATCAAAGTGAGTTCTACGACGGACATGTAGTAACTGTAAGGGTACAAGTACCGATAGTCGGAATGTCCTGTCTAGGTTGGCATTCGTATAAATCCAATATAACGGACCAGTTTGCCTACCTGGGGACTAACGATGAGAGTACGAAGGACCTATTAGGCCAAAGCATGCCACACCAAACGTCGTTCGAACTAACCCCACTTTGAGGTATCACCGTGTCCACACCTGGATGTACTCCGAATTCCATACGTTACATACATATTTCTCGATTTTCTCTGGGTTTTAGTGTACGTTACCACGCTAACACATGCAAACCATATGAAAGACCCGGTAATCATGGGGCCCACATGATTACGAAGGTGAAGTATGGCGGCATGCAAGGCCCAATTACGAGCAAAACCCAAGACATCCTATGGATGTAGTAGATTTATTATTCTATATTTATTTTATGTTCATTCCTAAATACGACACATGACACCTAAAACGTCAAACTCATACTCTCGATGCGTATTTCTTGTAGATGTCTTCCAGTCTCTCTCGTAGAAAAATGAGTTCAGGAAAATCCCGCGAGCGCATGGCTGCCCAAATCGCTCAACAAATGGCGGCCGTAATACCCAACATCGTAGTTCAAGTTCAACAAGCCCTTACCGCTAATCCCGACAACCCAATCAATCAAGAAGATCAAAATGTTATCAACCCTCCCCCAAATACCACTAAATGCACCTTCAAGCATTTCAAATCCTGCAACTTTGGAAGCAGCCATGGAGTTAGCTGCAGAGCTCACCGAAAACCGCATACGGAATAAAGATTTCAAGGAGGAGAAGAAAAAGATAAAGCATCAACTGAAACCTCAAACTCCACCCAAACCGAATCCCCTTCTCAACCCATTTCTAAGAGAAAACGAGGTGGGCAAATTTTCGCTGTCACCTAACACAATCAACCAGCTTCACAAGCCGTACCCCTCCAAGCTATCCCAATCACTCAAGTAGCACCCAACTCAACTTACCCAGATAAAAAAAAACCTTACATTGGACCTCACCCTCAATGCAACACATGTTTCTATCACCATCCATCTACCTTACCTTGTCGACTATGTGCGAATTGTGGACGCTATGGTCATTTGAGCAAGGCTTGTCGTGCCTCTCAAAACCAAACCTCACCCCCTACTCAAAACATGATCCAAGCACATCAACAACCCCAATACCCCATATTTCCATATGTTCGAGCTTGTTTTAATTGTGGCGACCCTACCCACTTTAGAAACATGTGCCCTCGATTGGTTAACATATAAACGCCCAAGCTCAAGCAAACCCAGTTAACCAAGCAAATCAAGAAAACCTAACCACTAGGCCACCAGCAAGAGGAAGAGCTTACAACATCAACGCCAATCCTGTTGAAGATAATAACGGCCCAAACGAACCACCCAACTAGTTTTCTTCACCAAAAATCTAGATTCGACTCCAACCGCTTAGTTTTTATGTTTTCTTTATGTTATCTCAATCTTCACGTATCTCAATTATAAATTGGAAATTTATCCAAGAATCTTAATGCGAATTACTATTTCAGTTTTGTTTTACACTCATTGATTTAACATTCATATCATCATACATCTCGACGTATCTCAATCTCATCATTCAAAGAAGTTGGGTTGTGTCTCACTTCTACATAGACTAACCTCTTCATCATAACAAACGAGAGAGGTACTGTCATCATTCAAACATGTATACTTTCAGAATTAAGACTCAAGCTTTGGTTGTTGTGTTTGTTTATGTTCTAGAGTCACATAGAACTAATCATAACTTACTGATAAAGCCAATGAAAATTTGACAAGAATATGGTGGATACGCCGCTGGTACTTCCTATATATAAGTATTCTTGCCAAAGGATCAGAGGCATTGTCAGGCGGTTATGAGAGGTTCCATGTAGGTTATAGTGGTAAAGTTTTGTTTTAGGATATAACCTTATCTTTCCAAACGTATCGATTATCTCAAAACTCTTGTGCATGAGATCATATCTAGTCAATCAACTCTGTTTATCAATATTCCTTATCTTAGGCATCAAAAAGCGATTCCTGTAGCAGGGTATCCAACCCTTACTAGGAACGTTACCGCCTCCAATAAAATTTAAACTTTCACCCTCTTCTGATTATGTAATTGTCAAATTAAAACACCCTCTCCACAAGTCAAATATACCACTATTACTTAAATTTCGGGACGAAATTTCTAAAAGTAGGGGATACTGTAACATCCGTAAAAAACGGGTTTCCAAAACCCGCTTCGTTTATTAACCGAATAGTCAGTCATAATTTTCGTCGCGTATATATTGGTTATTTTAATTTTAAACGATACATAATTAATAAACATTGTTAGAATTTTAAAACATAATTAATAAATCATAAAAAAATAAGATAATAAAAAATATTTGAGGCTGCCGGGTTTCAAACCCGGGTCAGCCGGTTCAACAAGTAAACAACACACCACTCCGCCACACGCTGTCTTTGTTAACATAATGAAACAATTAATACTTATAATAAAACTCAAAACTCAAACTCAGTAATCAGCACGCCCAATTCGCAATCGCCGGAAATACCGACGATTTCGCCAATTGTCGACAGTTTCCTTTGACTAAACGCGTATATTAACCTCGATATCGGTTATAACCGATGTCTAGTCCCCCAATTCAAGTCGTAACAGCCGGAGAAAACCTTGACCACGAATCAAGATCGAATTCGGACTCGATACATTCTGCTTCTTCCCTATAAAGACACACCCAAGTCTCTGGTAATCTTTTCGCTCAAAATCGCACAATTTCTCGAAGTATTAGCACTCGCCGGAGATATTCTGCAATCGCCGGACTTTCGCCGGAAAATTTCTGGAAATTTCGAAATCACGCTGTGAATCGGTACAATCATCTAGACCCCCTGATATCTATTGTTTAGTAACTTAATTTCACAACTCATCGATCAAAATTGTTAATTGATTCAATCAGACGGAATTCACAAATCAGAGCCGACGACCATTGCCGGAATTCTGAGAAAAACATTCTGTTCGGTACATTCGATTCCGTAACTCTCTTTATCCATTACATTTCAATCACTTATATGTTCGACGAACGATTTAAACCAGAACAGTTGGATATCGTTTGTCTGTGTCTTTGAATGAAGAAGACGAAGTCGACATTGTGTATAAGTTTAATTAAAACAAGATATTAAACCGGGTTAGACTTACAGTCCAGTGGTGGACTGTGTGCAAACACACAGCGCACGTCACGAGTTCGAACCTTACAACATACCGACTTTCCGAATTAAAACCAATTTTGTTTTTAAAACAGAATCAGATCAAGTCACAGTATGTCTTTAAGATTAATATAAACCGTATGATAAACAGATTAGACACACAGCCCAACTGGTTGGGCTGTGCGCTTACAAACCGAAGGACCCGAGTTCGATCCGGGTCTCTGCAACTGGTTCGACCATTTTAAATCCTTTTAATATAAACCAAATAAATTAACATTTAATTAGTATATATATATAATTAAAACATATAATATTTCGGGTTAGACACGTAGCTCAGTTGGTAGAGCTGCGTGCACGCGTACGAGAGGTCCCGGGTTCGAACCTCACTCAGCGCACATAATAAACACAATCAGACCGGTCAACGGTCAACATTTTTTTTATTTATTTATTTAATCAGAAAATTATTTAAAAATACTTAAAAATAATATTTTTAAAGTTAGAAAATGTCCTTAAACTCACAAAAACAAATATTAAGGTTATGAATTAAAATTATTAATCTCAAATAAAATCCATTTATTTACCGAACCATTATGTTATTATTTAGGTTAGTTTCTATCGTGGTTAAATCCAAATTCGTGCGCATTCATCATCAATCCAAGAAACGCAACCACTGTGAGTGAATTCTTACAAATTCCCCTTTTTATTCATGTTTTGGGGTGTATCATGTGTCGCTTAAATTAATTCGCTTATTCAAACTCGTGCTATACCATTATATGATCTAAACTTAGAATGTAAATATTGTTTGTTGTGATGTATTGCATATTGTCAAGTTGTGTGCAAATTATTCATTAGGCCCATCAGTTCCTCGTGGGAGACGAGTTGAACAACGCGTGCCTCAAAAACATTCATTAGGCCCATCAGTTCGTTGAACAACGCGTGCCTCAAAAATCATTCATTAGGCCCATCAGTTCCTCGTGGGAGACGAGTTGAACAACGCGTGCCTCAAAAACAATCATTTGGTGTATGTGTGTGCAATATTTAATATTATGTGTTTTGTGAATAAATTTACATCTACATTTACTCATATGTGGTTATGCACTTTATTTTATAATTGATTCAATAAACACGTTTAAATGTTTTCATAGGATTCACTCGCCAACTTTTTGTTGACCCAAAAACCTATTTTTACACATGATACAGGTGGACAGGATGAAGAAAGGAACACGTAGGAAATTGCCTTAGAAGAAAAATAATGAAGTCTTGAAAGATGTATAGAACATGTTGTACTTGTATGATTTGATTATATGATCTCCTTTTAAAAGAAATAATAAACATGAAACTTTATAATAAATGTCATGAGTTTTGATGAAAACCCAATCATGCCCCGATCACCTTTTTCCACTGCGGGTCGGGGTGTGACAGATTGGTATCAGAGCTTTTGACTATAGGGATATAGGATAGGTTATTAGACCCTTAGAGCCTATACTATAGTTGATTAGATTTTAATTGTTTATGTGGTTACATGCAAACTCATGATGTTTATTTGTTTCGTATTTATTACATACACACATGCATGCAAACACTTCCACTATCATAATGTGTGATATTTAATAAGTTATACTTATAACATGCTTACATATACATTCATCACGCATATATCAATGTTCACATATTCAAGTCATCCTCATATTCCTTTATTCAAGATTTTGTCGCATTTTTTTTTCGTTTTTCAATCTCATCAAAATGAGTTCTACGACGGACATGTAGTAACTGTAAGGGTACAAGTACCGATAGTCGGAACGTCCTGTCTAGGTTGGCATTCGTATAAATCCAATATAACGGACCAGTTTGCCTACCTGGGGACTAACGATGAGAGTACGAAGGACTTATTAGGCCAAAGCATGCCACACCAAACGTCGTTCGAACTAACCCCACGTTGAGGTATAACAAGCCCTTGCTACAAATCCTACTAACCCTCCCCAACAACAGGACCAGAACATCGACAACCCTCCTACCTACAAGTGCTCTTACAAACATTTTAAGTCCTGTGATCCTCCTAAATTTGAAGGGACCGAGGGTGTCACTGCTCTCCTACATTGGTTCGAGGAGATGGAAAACACCTTCCTAAACTGCGATTGTCCTGAGGATCGCAAGGTTCGATACGCCACCGGGAGACTACTTGGAGTAGCTCTCACTTGGTGGAATACTGAGAAAGGGAAGAGGGGAACTGAAGATGCGATGGCCTTAACTTGGGAGGAGTTAAGGGAAATCATGACTAGGCGTTTCTGTCCTAGAAGTGAAATTAAGAAGTTGGAGGATGAATTTCATGCTCTAAAGCAAAAGGAGGGTGATCACACTACCTACAACAAGAGGTTCTTGGAGTTGAACCAAATGGTTCCAAATTTATTCACTCCAACCTATCGTCTGATCGAGCATTATATTCGAGGACTTCCCTCGAAAATCCAAGATTCAGTTCTCAGCGTTTCACCAGTAACACTTGAAGCTGCCATGGAGTTAGCAACTGAACTGACCGAAAACCGAATTCGCAACGGGAAGTTCAAAGAAGAGAAGAAGAAAGCCCCTGTTGAGGGACAAACTTCAAACCACCCCATTCCTTCCTCTAAGTTTGCTAACAAGAGGAAGCGTAACACCAGAAATTTTGCAGTTACCCAAACCAACACCCCTATTCCTGCTGCAACCATTACTCAAGTCACTCCTTCACCCGCACCATACAGAAGACCCTACACAGGCCCGTTACCAAAATGTAACCGTTGTCAGTATCACCATTCCCCTGATCATCCTTGCCAATACTGCACCGGCTGCGGTCGCGCAGGACATACTGTTCAAAACCGCCGCATGCCTCAACGAACAAACCGCCACCAACCTTTAACCCAAACCCACCAACAGTTAATGGGTCAAGCACAACAACCCCTACCATTTCCACCTACCCAACATTTAGCCCAAACATACTACCAACCCAATTATCCTATGGGCAACCTATGCGGGCTTGCTTCAATTGCGGCGACCCAAGTCATTTCAGAAACACATCTCCAAGGCTGGTTAATATTATTCATGCTCAGGCCCAAGCCAACCCAGTGAATCAAGCGAACCAAGCTCCTCCACCTGCAAGAGGAAGAGCTTTCAATATTAACGCGAACCAGGCCAGAGCTGACGGCAATGTGGTCAACGGTACGTTCCTTATAAATGGTAGTTATGCCTCTATGTTATTTGATACTGGTGCGGATAGAAGTTTTGTGTCATTAGAATTTGAACCTATCCTAAGCAAAAATCGGGATAAGCTCACGGAATCCATAACGGTAGAAGTTGCAGACGGGAAACCAGTTTCATTAGACTCTATATTGCGCAACTGTACACTCACCTTAAACGACCACGATTTCTCAGTCGACCTTATTCTTATGAAGCTGGAAAGTTTTGACATCATAATCGGTATGGATTGGCTCAGTCAACATCAGGCGGAAGTTGTATGTCGTGAAAAATTTATTCGTCTTCCTCTTTCAAACGGTCAGACTCTTCGAATCATTGGAGAAACCTCGTCGAAAGGGCTCAGCTTAATGTCTTGTCTTCAAGCTCAAAAATATCTTCGCAAGAATTATGTCGCGTTTTTAGCCCATATCATCAAGAAGGGGACCACAGAGAAGAAACTTGAAGACATTCCTGTAGTAAAAGACTTTCCACAAGTTTTTCCTGACGACATTTCATGACTTCCTCCAGTTAGAGACGTCGAATTCCGTATTGATCTTATACCTGGTGCTACACCAGTTGCAAAGTCTCCATATAGGTTAGCCCCCTCTGAAATGCAAGAGCTAGCCAGTCAATTACAAGAGTTGACTGACAAGGGATTCATACGTCCTAGCTCATCGCCTTGGGGTGCACCTGTCCTTTTTGTAAAGAAGAAAGATGGATCTTTTCGTATGTGCATCGACTATAGAGAGCTCAACAAGTTAACCATCAAAAATCGCTATCCTTTACCTCGCATTGATGATCTTCTTGACCAACTACAAGGTGCCAGCTGCTTTTCGAAAATCGATCTTCGATCTGGCTATCATCAACTTAGAGTGCATGAAGAAGACGTCCCTAAGACTGCTTTTCGAACTCGTTATGGCCACTATGAATTCATGGTTATGCCGTTTGGATTAACCAACGCACCAGCTGTCTTCATGGACCTAATGAACAGAGTCTGCAAACCTTACCTTGATCGATTTGTTATAGTTTTCATCGACGATATTCTTATTTATTCAAAATCTAAAGCTGATCATGAGCGTCATCTTCGACTCATTCTTGCACTTCTAGAAAAGGAAAAGCTTTATGCCAAGTTCTCTAAATGTGAATTCTGGTTAAAAGAGGTGCAATTCCTCGGGCATGTAGTCAATGACAAGGGAATACATGTTGACCCTTCAAAGATCAAAGCAGTTCAAGAATGGCAAGCTCCACGTACACCAACTGAAGTAAGATCTTTTCTTGGACTAGCTGGCTATTATCGACGGTTCATTTCAAACTTCTCTCGCATTGCTGTGCCACTCACGGCTTTAACTAATAAGGGAAAACCTTTCGTATGGGGACCCAAGCAAGAAGAAGCTTTTCAAACTCTTAAACAAAAACTTTGTGATGCACCAATCCTCACTCTTCCTGAAGGTTGTGATGATTTTGTAGTCTATTGCGACGCGTCAGGGCAAGGATTAGGCTGCGTTCTCATGCAAAGAGGAAAAGTCATAGCTTATGCCTCGAGACAACTCAAGACGCATGAAAAGAACTACACCACTCATGACCTAGAGCTTGGAGCCGTTGTATTCGCTCTTAAGATATGGAGACATTATCTCTATGGTACTAAGTGTGAAATATACACTGACCACAAGAGTCTTCAACATATCTTCAATAAAAAAGAGTTAAATATGAGGCAACGAAGATGGGTCGAACTTCTAAATGATTACGACTGTGAAATTAGATACCACCCTGGTAAAGCAAATGTGGTGGCTGATGCACTTAGTCGAAAGGGTTATGCGAACTCCATTCATCTTCTATGTTCGCAAATTATAACCGACATTAAAGATCAAATTCGAGAAGCCCAACACGTTTCAATAACAGAAGAAGATGTACGAACGGAGATGTCCTGTGGAGCCGAGCTAAAATTTGAAACTAAATCAGACGGTATCATGTATTACCTAGATCGTATCTGGATTCCTAACCACAAAATTTTCGTGAAACTCTTATGAATGAAGCTCACAAAACGCGATATTCTATACACCCAGGAGCCGATAAGATGTATCAAGACCTACGATACAACTATTGGTGGCCTGGAATGAAGAAGGATATTGCCGTTTTTGTTTCCAAGTGTCTCACATGTTCCAAGGTGAAGGCTGAACACCAAAGACTCTCAGGACTTCTAGTCCAACCGGAAATACCTGTATGGAAGTGGGAAAATATAACCATGGATTTCATTACCGGGTCACCTCGCACTTCTGGTGGGTATGACGCTATATGGGTGATTATAGACCGACTTACAAAATCAGCTCACTTTATTCCTATCCGCGAAGATTTCAAGAACGAAAAGCTTGCAGTATTTATATCAACGAAATCGTAAGCCGGCATGGGGTACCATTAAGTATTATTTCTGATCGTGATGGTCGTTTCACCTCACGAACATGGCAAGCAGTACAATCCGCTATGGGCACACGATTAGATCTCAGTACCGCCTATCATCCTCAAACTGATGGACAGTCTGAGCGCACCATTCAAACTCTTGAAGATATGCTTAGAGCATGTGTCATAGACTTCAAGGGAAATTGGGACGCCCACCTACCATTAGTTGAATTTTCGTACAACAACAGCTATCATTCGAGCATCGGCATGGCACCTTTTGAAGCCTTATATGGTCGTAAGTGCCGATCTCCTGTATGTTGGCACGAAATTGGGGAAGCACAAATTACTGGTCCAGAATTGATCCAAGAAACCACAGACAAGATCCATCAAATTCAAAACAATCTTCTAGCGGCTCAAAGTCGTCAAAAGAGTTATGCAGATAAACGACGGAAGCCCTTAGAGTTTAACATTGGTGATCATGTGCTTTTAAAAGTATCACCGTGGAAGGGAGTAGTTCGTTTTGGTCAAAAGGGGAAGCTAGCACCACGTTACGTAGGACCTTTCAAGATACTCGAAAGAGTAGGTCCTGTAGCATACAAGCTTGACCTACCAGAAGAACTCAACAGGATTCATCCCACATTCCACGTGTCGAACTTGAAGAAGTGCCTCGCTGATGAGAATCTCCATATTCCGCTGGAAGATATTCAGATTGATGAATCTATGCATTTTATTGAAAGACCAGTGGAGATCATGGACTACAGGGAGAAGCGTCTTCGACGAAGTCGCATTCCAATTGTTAGGGTACGCTGGGAGTCGAAACGGGGACCTGAGTTTACTTGGGAACGTGAAGACTCAATGCGTGAAAAATACCCGCATCTTTTTCCTACTACTTCAACTACTTAAATTTCGGGACGAAATTCCTAAAAGTAGGGGATACTGTAACATTTGTAAAAATCGGGTCTTCAAAACCCGCTCCGTTTTGTAATCAAGTACCAAGTTATAAAAGTTACATTAAATATTTATGATTATTTTGAGTTAAAACGATACATAATTAATAAATAAACTAAACTATAAAAATTATATTTGATAAAAAGTTAAAATAAAATAAATAAAAAAATTATGAAGCTGCCGGGACTCGAACCCGGGTCAGCCAAGAAACACTTCAACAACTTAACACTCACTCCCAAGACCACTCCGCCACTTGTTTGTTTTCTGTCATGTTTAGGAAACAAATAATTTTTATGGACTAAGGTAAATCAATCGATTTTACACATTGTAACTGAAACCGGTTATCAATCACCCAAATCGATTTGGATACTCTCGATTCAGCGAGTATAACCGATAAACGGACGATTTCAATCAATGCTGCCATGAATGGAACTTGAATTCGGAAGTAGATCGGTTTAATAACTGAAAGTTGTCAATTCTCGAGCTACTTCAATCATAGACTCTTCCTACAACTCAAAACACTCCGCAAAGCTTCCAATTGCATTTCCGCAACCTTACAGTCCACCGGAGAAGCTTAAATCTAATCGCCACGGTATTTTCTCCGACTCTTTCCGTTTCAATCATGTGATTAATCAGTCACTAACACAACTCCACCATCAGAATCGATCCTAGTCAACGATTATCGAAAATCTTACCTTCGCCGGAAAACTCCTGAAACTGCCGGAATCACACTGTGAACGGGTATGATCTCCCAAACTCCTGTTAAACCTTGTTTAAGTGACTCAACTTCTTAAATAATCGAACAAAGCTGTTAATTGGTTTCAACAGCCGGAGTTCACTTTCAGTACCGACGCACCTCCGCCGGAATTCTGTGAACAACATCAATCGGTATATCTTTTCCTTAAACTCTCTCCATTCTCTACTTTTAAATTACTGATAATGTCTGAAAAGCGTATATGTCATGAATCGGTCATAACAGTCGGAATAAGCTTGTCTGTGTAAAATCAACGAAGAAGATGAAGACGCAACATAACATAAGATTAATTAAAATTGGTATTTTAAACGGGTTAGACACACAGTCCAGCGGTGGACTGTGTGCAAAATACACACGCACGTCCCGAGTTCGATCCCTGCTACACGCACACCTTATATAATAACGTGCCTTTTTGTTTAAAAACTAAACCGGGATAACCCAGTTAGTTGTTAAGTATAATAAAAACCGAGATAATAACCAGGTTAGACACACAGTCCAGCGGTGGACTGTGTGCAACATGAACCACACGTCGCGCGTTCGAAACCCGTCACGAGCACCGGTCCGATTGAATTAAAATGTTTTTGCAAATAAAGGAAATTCGGTTAAATTGAATAAGTGTATAAATATAATTAAAAACAAGATTATTTCGGGTTAGACACGTAGCTCAGTTGGTAGAGCTGCGTGCACGCGAACGGGAGGTCTCGGGTTCGAGCCTCACCCGGCGCAGATTAATCCGCTGACCGAACCGGTCAACGGTCAACGCTAAATAAATAATTTTTTTATATTTTTATTTATTTAATTTAATTTAAAAATCAATTAAAAATACATAAAAATAACATTTTTAAAGATAGAAAATAGCCATAAACTCACAAAAATATATCTAAAAATTTCATTAAAATCCTTAATAAAATCCATCCATTTAATATATTTTTCCATTATTATTTAGGTTAGTATTCCTCGTTGATCCGCTCATCTAATTCGTGCGCATCTCACCATCTCCAATCCAACGCACCCAATGTGAGTGAATCTTACAAATTTCCCGTTTTAATCACGTTTTGGGGTGTATCATATGTCTTTGTATATGTATTATTACTAAACCATTGTGCATACATCGTATCATGAACTTGTGTATTCAGTTTGTTGCTGTTAAGTAATTATTATTGGATGCAATTTATTATTCAGTACATGCAATTTCATAGGCCGCCGCTCCCCATTACATTATGAGCGTTGAGCATGTTCCCCATTTTATTATGCGGTTGAACCTGGCGTGCCCACATACGATCGGCTCCGTTTGATTGAGCCTTGATCGCACAGACATTTTCATTTTCAGTACATGCAATACGATCGGCTCCGTTTGATTGAGCCTTGATCGCACAGTTTCATTTATGTTATTTACAGTATGATGTTGGTATGTTCATGTATGCTGCCATGTGTTATTGTATATTATAGTTGTGACTGCTATTTGCCATTACTTGATTATTTACATTTGCTCATCTATGATTATGCACAATTTTTCATTGATAAACTAACCATAAAATCATTTACAAATGTTTATCTAATAAGGTTCACTCGCCAACTTATGTTGACCCAAAAACCCCCATTTTACACATGATACAGGTGAAGCAGCTGCAGCTAGGAACACATAGGACTTGGACTAGAAGAATAAAACGATTTAGTGTTGGGATTGTTATGCTTGGTTTATTTCCTTTGTATTGAATGAACATGTTTGGATATTTGAAAATGTAACTTTGACTTTATTAAATATGAAACATAATAGTAAATGTCATGAGCTTTGATGATAACCCAATTATGCCCCGACTCTTATTCCGCTGCGGGTTGGGGTGTGACAAGGGGGACAAAGTTTCCTGTATTCTACCCAAGGAGAATACGTAGTTGTTTTATTCCGTTCCCAAGCCACCGGGAATACATGCTTTTATAAAAGTGTGAACTCACCTTAGATTAGCTCGGAAGATTAAGTTATGGAAAGAAATACACGAGGTGGAACCGGTCAATCACGTCCTAACATGATTACCATTTAGTTTATTAGTGTGCTCATGAAATACACGAAATCCTTACACGTATCATGCAATCACGTTGACAACTTACATATATATCCCTCATATATATTTTCGTTCAAACGGTATATGTATATGAATATATAGATGGTCGTAGCATACAACTAAAACGACATTTAATATTGACATTAGACATGTTCGATCATTCTCAGATAACACAACTAACAATCAGATGCACACATTGCGACTTAATACGTTTCAGCTTTAATACCCAAAACTGGGCTATATTCGGGTATCTTTATAAAATAGTTACAAGTCATGATAAATTCCCAAAAACATATATGACATGTGAAAAGGTCTCGGCATGTTTCTGTAAAATTTTCAAAGTCTAATTGTTTACAGATTTTCGTAAAAATTTCAAGCAATGGGCAGTGGTTTGAATTGTTATGATTCCTACCCCTGCCCACCGTTTATTTTATTTAAAAATCACCGAGTCTCCAAACAAGGTGATTCCAGTTTGAGAACTTCTGCTTACTCGCATATTTTCTACAATTTGAATTTCGCAACTTATTTCCAAATATACCCTTAGATATGACTGAAATCGTGACCTGCGATTTCTGCAGAAAAAGAACAGCCCAGCGCACTATAATGAAAAATTCCATTTAAAATAGTAAAAGAAGTCAAAAAAATATGATTCCAGCGCCGTTTGAATCGTATTTCGAAACTCTACTTTGTGGACTCAAGAAAACTCAGTTATTGATAGGTTATGACCCAGTTATAATCAACGGAATTTGGCTGCAGATTTCAGACAGAATCTGTTTTCAATTACCCGCTCATACAAACGATTAACTAATGTACCCGTGACACCAAAATCATGATTCACAACATGTTTATAGTCGTTTATAACATATTTATCATGTTCAACATCATACTCAATAATCAAATCAAACCCTAACAATTCAATTTCACAAGAAATCATCATAACCTTGTAATCACACAAATCCCTAGTTACTAAACATGTAATCATACGATCCAAACATACTGAAACATGATTTCCAGCAAGCCCTAGATTATAATTATTCTCATAAACACCAAGTATAAATCATCATACAAAAATGCAGTCCAGAACATCGAAGAACTCAAATCAAACACATGATAACACACTAACCTTGAATCAAATAACTAGGAGACGAGAGAGGGAGGGAGTGTAGAGATCGATTGGGGGGGGTCTTGATCCTCTGCCGTCACACCAGGAGGGGGAGAAGGAAGATTAGGGTTTACTAATTTTATTTTTTTTATAAACTCTCATGCACACATACGTATTTTATAAAATACAAGGGGGTGGGGGCGGTTTGGGTTAGTTGGGCCGAAAAAGGGAATGGGTGGTGGGTTGGGCTTGTTCGAGTTTGGTTCGAGTTTTAGACGTTACACAATTTATAACCCACTAGTAACCGAGAGCGTTTTAGTTATATTTAAAAAAAGTAAACATGTTCAATATAAAGAACTGGATCGGAATTGATACCTGATTTTCTGGGATGTCACATTATCCCCAACTTGAAGGAATTTTCATCCCGGAAGTTTAGCACACAGTCACTGAGGAAGCTAGTTGTGTTGAGCATTTTCGTGGGGTGACACAAAATACGTATCACATACATACATATACTCACGACACTTGAAAACATGATTAAAACATAAGTTATAACATAAAATAACAAGTACATGCATGTTCAGGGACCAATTGTACAAAAACCAAACTCTGGCAAAAAAATATAACACGCCGCGTCACGCGGGCTAACTTTGCCTCCCTACTGCATGACGCGAGGATAGTTAATCCGCATAATGTTGTTTTGTGCATACGAGTTGGTCAGTTTTTCCACCTCTCTCCTTCCCCAATCACCTTATTTCTCTATTAAAACACTAACCCTAATCAACCACTATATAACCAAGCCTCCAACACCTTCATTTCACTTTTCCCACACTCTAAACTCACTCAAAAACACTCTCAAACTACTGAAAATACAAGCCTGGGACAGATTCTTGCAACTTTCAAAACTAAGCTTCAAACTCACTTTTCTTTTTCGTCTTCATGAATTCTTGCTTCAAACTCATTTGAAACCCCTCTAGGAATGTTTCCACAAGTTTGTCATGGTAAACTAAGTGGAACATCACCATTTTGAGGTCCAAACTTTCTGTTTTGTTAAACTTTTACGTAAACCTTCTATAAACTAGTTACTTTTTGTGGAAATCTTGTGCCTATTTTGTTCCCAATCAAGCTCATGATTGTGTGATTTGAATATGGTTGCATTCCACGAAATTAGAGGTCAAAATACCTCCTAAACTTTCTATTTTAAAGGCTCCAAGTAACCTAGACAACTGTTGAAACCATCCAAGCTCACCACCTTCAATGTGGTGAGACCTATATTTTGGTAATGTGTGAACCATGGAAGCCTTAGCTCTCAAACTATGTTCCACTGCTTCATTTGCTTGATTTGTTAGTTAATCTCCTATCTAGGTTATCAAGTAAGCTTACTAGTAACAAAGTGACCAGACTACACCAAGTCTCCAAACATTTGCCATGATTGGAATGCACTAGTCTAGCTTGAGCTCACTTAGTTACTTGGTGAAGTAGATGAGTATTTTTTTTATTCTAAGTTCTTCAGGACCATCCGAAACCATCAACTAAGTTGATGATTTTGTGTTTTTGTGAATCATATAATAAGGTATAATGAATGGAAATCTCCTACCCCCTTGCTTGACATACTTGATAATACTTGACCATAGGACTTCGTATATATACATATATCTATACCAAAATACTAATAACCGAACCCTAAACACTAACCAATTCATGGATTGTTGGTAAGAGCTACTGTTACAATTATCTTAGATTGAAACATCTCATAGTTGGATTTCCAATAGGAAAGCGTGTGCCTATGAAGAACATATAATTATGGTGTCCCAATTTGGGTGTTTGTCAAGATAATCTTTTATGTGTTTTCGTACTAAACTAAGCATCCGCATATGGCTTTCCATCTTGTTCAGATTTACATACGTGTATCTGTTTGTTCTATTTATGTGTTATTGATGCTATGTCTTTATCGTATCATAATCTAATGTTCCATATATTCTATTTTATGTTATTGTAGAGCCACATATACAAGATTTTCAGGAATCGGTTCCCAGTACTTTTTATGATTCACCAAATGGTACTAGATATTGGATACCCAATGTAATGGATGTGTATAAACCTGTTTTGGGTTATGGTATTTGCTAAAGAGGAAGATGCAACTTCCATGTATCAGTCATATGTTGAGAAGGCTGGGTTTGATATTAGGTTATCAACAACTAAGAAATCAAAAGATGGCAGTGTTACAGTTAGGTATATTGTTTGTAGTAGATCGGGAAAGCCCAATTGCCAAAATGTTGATTTAATGCTTCTGAAGTCATCTTCCAAATTGCCTCGTAGAACTAATTACAAGGTCTCAGACTGTAAAGCTAAAATAAAGGTTAAAATGTTTAAGGGGTATCCTAGTTTACGGTTATATAAATTTCTTGAGTCTCCTAATCACCCGTTAGTTTCAATTGAGAACATGGGTTTGACACGCAAGAAGCGGCAACTAGAATTTAGCGACCAAGATTTCATTCATAGACTAAGTTTAGCTAATGTTGGTCTGTCGACTGCCTATAAGATGCAAACTGTTTTGAAAGGAGGACAACACAATGTCCGTGGTACCAGGATAGAATATAAAAATTTCAGCAAAGATTTAAGAGCTTTCATTGGTCCAAGAGATGCTCAGATGGTTGTAAATATGATGGATAAGCATAAAGTTAATTTAAAAATTACTACTGTGAATATGTAATTCTTCGTGGAGAGCTTAGGTCCTTATTTTGGGCAGATGAGGTTATGAAGTGCAATTATAGAGTTTTTGGCGAAGTGTTAGCATTTGATGCCACCTACAGTACTAACCAGTAAGAATTTGTTTGTTTGTTTTTTCATTTTCAATTGTTTTGTTTTCTGATATTTTATTTATCATTATGTGGTAGGTATAATATGATTTTTGTTCCTTTTACGGGGGTTGATCACCGTAAGAACTGCGTAACATTTGCGGCTGCTCTTCTTTATGATGAAACTATTGAATCGTTCACATGGTTGTTGGAACAATTTCTTGAAGCACATGGTAAGTGTTTCTGTTTTACACATGTGTGACTTTGTTTATGTTTTACACCATAATAATAGCGTAACATTGTTTTATAAATTCTAAGGTAAATAACCGAGGCTAGTGTTAACCGACCAAGACCCAGCAATGAAACAAGCCATAGCTAAAGTTTCACTTAATCTGTCCATCGTTTATGTATGTGGCATATTATGGATAAACTTCCTCAAAAGGTACATATAATTTGAAAATAATTATTCTTGTCAGTTTTACACATGTGTATTTATGTTTTTGTAGTTTCTGCGTTTTTATTAAACGTGTATAATAATAGTATTCAATTTTTAAAAATTTTATGTACATATTGATGGTGATGTGTTACAGAATAACAACTTGAGGAAACGTATACATAAGTTGGTCTGGAATGTTTTTATCACTCCCGCCGCGTTTGATAAGCGATGGGAGTTATTGATGAATGATTGCAACTTGCAGCGTCACAAGTGATTGTCTGGTATGTTTTCTATTATAGATTAGTGGGTCCCTAGTTATTTTAAGGACATACCGATGTGTTTATGTGATTAGTAGTGATTTAGATAACGAAACGAGTGTAACACCATAAGAACATGGTGGATACGCCGTTGGTACTTCCTATATATAAGTATTTTTATTGTATTACCCTTGTAGCGTTATCCGAAATCACTTTAGGATTTTGTGTTCAATTGATTTAATTGTTCAATATTCAAATCCTTGTAGAATCTTTCCATATTTCCATATGTTAGATTTTTAAAATGATATCCAAAATATTATTGTAAATCATTAATTTGATGTTTAATAGTACTCACACAAGTTTATTACCAATTTCAATATTGTAACAAAGACTAAAGTACAATTTTCAAATGGCATTAAAAATTACCTAGTAATAATCATGTTGCCATATGCAAAACTCTTTTGTCACAAGTTTCACAATCAAGATAATGTATTGCAAATGCTAAATCTTTTTGCCATTCCTTGGCTTCAAAGAGTCCATTTTCAATTGACAACTCTCGTAGTTGTCAAAGTATTGCAAAACTAAGCCTTTTTCCATTAATTTGGCCAACAAAACCTATGTACTCGCCAAAATTCTTTGTTGATATCTTCTTCACATATGTTTCAGGTTATTGATTATTCAAGCATGCTACACATAGGAACGCATCCAGACCTTAGACTTCTTTAAACAAAAGACAAGTTTCATGTATTCTTTGTATTATAAAACACTATAAACAATAATGAAACAATTTAGTACCAGTTGTTGTGAGCAATCTGTAACGTGACTCTTCGATATTTCCGCCGCGTGTTGTTATATTACGCGATTGGGGTGTTAGAGTTTTTTAACGTATGTAGACTTCTAAAATAAACTAGTGGTGGTGTACAGACGGTAGTGGTGGGTGGTTGTGGTGGTGGACGGTGGTGATTGGTGGTGGATGTGGACAGTGGGTGGTGGTGGTGGACAGTGCATGTGGTAGACGGTGGTGGTAGGTGGTGGACGGTGCTTGTGGTAGACAGTGGTGGTAGGTGGTGGATGGCGGTGATGGACGATGGTGGGTGGTAGTGATGGACGGTGGTGATGGATGGTGGTGGACGGTGGTGATAGATGGTGGTGGTGGACGGTGGTGGTGGGTGGTGGTGCTTAACCCTCTGCAGACCTTGGAAGATCTTAGAAGTGGCTGGGCCAAGTCTGCACCAAGAAGAGCTTGCGCAGAAGTTTTTTAATGAAACGTTTTTGGAAAAACAAACAGTCTGCAGATGGCAATGTCTGCACGTGGTCTGTGCAACACAGACATAAGAGGCTACGCAGATCTTTTTAGAAAAACAAACACCACCTTAATAAAATACAAGAACTACAAGTAGTGTACATGCACAACATGTACAAGCAAATGCATACAATGGAACAATTTGCACATACAAAGTAACATTTGCATATACAATGGTGCAAATGCATACAATGGGACAAGTTGCATATACAATGGTGCAAATGCATACAATGAAACAATTTACATATGCAATTGTATCACCTCGTAAAAACCCGTCCGGTAAAATCCCGACATGTGTCCCGCTGATCCTCGTTGCCACGTGTTGGCCAAGAGGGACCAAAAGCGTCTTTATGTTAAAGTCGAAGGACCAATAGTGCAAAAATTTCATTCCCTGGCAAGGTCTTACGGACCGTAACCATGATTGGTTACGAACCGTAAGGTGAGGATATCATTGCATCAGAGAGGCGGTTACGGACCGCTACAACATATGGTTACGGTCCGTAACCATTCAAACTCTGTGGGCGCCAGGTAGGCTTACGGACCGTAAGCCCGAAGCCATACGGTCCGTAAGCGACTGCCAGAGGCTGTTTTGTTGGCAGCTTGCTGCCCTGTCACCTTTGTCACGAGTTGCCACCCTTTGCCTGGTTTTGCCACGTCCAAAAACACTTGTACACCTCCTACAACAGTCCCTAACACCTGGCAAGCCCTCATGTTCCATCTCCAATTATAAAAGGGGCACCATAGTTGCTCAATCCTATCATTCTCCTCTCTTGCTCACTTGGAAAGCTCCTGCTTATTTTGGAGCATTCCCCTGAGTTTCTAAGCTTCCATTGGATCACTTGTAAGTGTTCCACCTGGCTTTAGTTGTTTTTCTTAGGCTTTAAGCCAAAGTCAAAGCGTTTAAGTAAAAACGCTTTGACCTTCGGCTAAAACCATTACAGTCCAGCCATTGTTCGATGCAAACATGGCTACGTGATCGTAATTAGGTAGGTGTTAATCCTTTAAAAAGGCACCTCCTAATTACCACGTTTGTTTGACCAATTGAAGGGTCAAAGTTATATTCATAAAAAGGTCAACGGGCCAGTTTTTGAAAATAATTCATAACTAATAATGTAGGTGTTATAAAATATGTTTTGTCACTCTAATAACTTGGTAATAATAGTTAGAATGTATGATCATGTTCGGCCCGTCAAGTCCAGGTCTAAGGTCGGTTCGCAACCGAAAGTCACAAAGTTTGACTTCTGCTTTGACTTTCAATTCTGACCCGATTTAACAACTTAGGCTACTGACTTTAAGTTGTTTTAGGACCATGTTATAGTATAGTATAACCCTCTGGAGTTATACTACATGCTCGTGTAATATTCTGCGTTTTATGCAAGTATCCGATATTATGCCAAAATTTGACTAAAATGCCTTTTTTATATAAATTAAGGTTTTAAACACCAACAAGCATACAAGTGATTTATATACTGATTTATCAACTTAATTAAATTATTTTTATGTCAACATTCTGGTCATAGGCTGTGTTTTGATTAAATATAGTTAACATTACTTTTAAATGACTAAAATACCCTTTTTGGCATTTTAGAAGACTTTAAACATAATTTCTTCATAAAACCATTTACCTACTGATGTAATATCATAATATGGATTATTTGGGATATCAAAACAGTTTATGAACTGAGTTTGCATACAAGTCCTTGTATAATGTCGATAAATAACGATAATGCCCTTACGACGCAAAAGTGGTTTTAACAACACTTTTGACATCTAAATCTTTTACCTACTGTTATAATATATTAAATAACATATTTTGAGTATACAAACTCAATCATAATCTCAGTTTCTATTAAACTTCACTCAAATCGTCATTTAGCGCATTTATCGCCATTTCGACGCATATTATGGTTTAAAACCGTAACCTACTGATTATTAATCTTATTTCAAATATTTTTACATTAGGTACAAGTCCCGAACTCAGAATCCAAAATATGACATCAAAGCTATGTGTGAAATGACAAAAAGCCCCTATGGGGCGTAGTTTGGTTTAAAACTATCAACCACACATATATTTGATATCCTACTGATATAACATCATAAAATACATATTTTTACAGAATGTTTATGAACTTGACATCCGTTTACTCACAAACCTCTTTATGAAGTCTAAAATGACAAAAACGCCCTTTTAAGGTGTAACTTAATTTTAAAACTGTGACGGGCATACATGATGATATCTTACTGATATTATAGCATGTTTAAAACATATTGCCATCTGGAACTTGTATATAACTCATCCGGTTACCCGGTTTCACTTATATGCGTACGGTTAGGCCTACGTGACTAGTTTACGTAATTTAACCGAAACGGGTTTAACCTTATTATTTTTATATCATAATCCAGAATGTTATGTGTTTACCCTTAATATATAAGTCTTAGTACTTGTATGGTCTAAATAACATTTTATTCCGATCACCGCTTAATCTAGCGTATCGTACCGTATTTATTTAACGTAAGACTAGCTGGTTCAAGTCTATGACTTAACTAAGGATCCGTTAGCATTCTAATTGGTTAATAACACCATCATTCCAGATTAGACGCCTTCCGGTAGATTGTCATGTACTTACTGTTTGATTAGCGACTAAGTTAAGTATATCTCAAAGATTTAGCTCAGATAAATACTTTTAACCTTTTTTCCCTTATACGGGCTTGGGATACGGTAAATTATTACCGCTTGGTCGTGTATGGGATCATGTTTTGTCCAATTGTGATTTTAACTAAATCTCATAACTCGTTTTAATCTGTATTGCATGATAACTTAAACATTGGGGGTGGGCTTGACCGTGTCTGGGATATCATTAGGCTCATTAAAGTGCTAATGGCCACGACTTATGCACAAGGTGTAGGCATACACCCGACATTGCCAATTATTATTATCTGCTTTTCATGTGAAAGTTCAGAAGTGGTGTGTCAGTCGATCATGTCTCGGTTTCTGTACTGGGCCCCATATGTATTGACAGGCTTGTAAAACTGTATACAAGGTCATTTGTACTGTCCAAAGTTATTTATAAAATGTGCCAGGTGTACTTAGAATAATTTTTGAAAAGATTTTCAAAAGTGTCGGTTGATTGTATTTACCAGTGAAGACTAACGTATTTTCAAAAGATTAAGCTACAGGTACAACGCATAATAGGCCGGAAGCTACGTAGGAGACAATGCAGAGGATTTGCGACCCTTAGTTGTGCTTTAAAGTCTGTTAACATTTTTGTACATATTTTATTACGATCCGCCTGTGGATCTTTATTACAATCCGTCTGTATTTATTATTTTTGAACTTTGAACATTATCGGGTTGTAATAATAATTTAAATCCAAGACTTCCGCTGTGTTGCTCTGGTTATGATGTTATCAACTGTTGGGAACCTAAAACTGTAAGTATTGAAGAAAAATATAGTTATGCAGAAAGAAAGTCATCTGAAACAGAAGAAATCTGAAGACCAAGATCTGCACGAAGAAAAGCATCATCAAAGGAAGCACTTCTGATGGAAGACATAGTATTTCTGATGAAGAATCATCAGTTTATGATATAAGCAGTAATGACCAGAAATTCTGGTAGAACAAACATCATAAATTCTGATGAGTCAAGATGATCAGACTTCTGATCATACCAACTTGCATATCTACTTGCCTCTGCCATTTTTGAACGTTACAAGTTGACCAATGCAGGATTCATTGAACAAACACTCAAGGGCAATTATCTATACAGACACAAGTGGAGGAATAAACTATTAGTTTATTCACCCCAAGACTTCTATAAATAGGAGCACCAATGATGAAGGACACAAGACCGTGCATAGCATTTAATACATCCTACATCACTCTCACCTCTTTCATCATAGAATTCGTTTTCCAATAGCAAATAATCACATTGTAAAACAACCTTTTTGTTTATTCAAAGTGATATAAACATGAAAATTATGTACCTGGTGTCTTTTGTTCTCTGAAAGTTTGATTTCTAGTTCCGCACAATATTTTCCCTATTATTGAAATCATTTGCCACATTGAAACTAAAGAAACCTTGTTTTTTATAAATCTGTGACCAACATCAACTTACGTCACAATACTCCCCACCGGGATACACGTGGAAATCAGGGTGTGACAGCAATGCAATATTTGCATATACAATGGTGCAAATGCATACAATGGAACAATTTGCATATACAATGCAACATTTGCATATACAATGGTGCAAATACAGACAACGGAACAATTTGCATATACAATGCAATATATGCATATACCATAGAACAAATATATACAAACAAAAGGAACAAACATATACAAGTGAACGAGGTTCACCATTCGCAAATATATACCGGAAGGATATATATACAATTCATAACGATAAAATGCTCGTGCGAGAAACAGAGACACATATGGGCTAGGCCCACTTACACCGTGCAAGACACGGAGACGCATATGGGCTAGGCCCATTCCTACTCGTGCGAGGCACGAAGACACTAATGGGCTAGGCCCACCTATACTCGTGCTAGGCACAAAGACTATCAAGGGTGAGGCCCATTCATAACAAATATACACGACACTATATATTTATGAAATATATATTAATAACAAACGAATGAATAAGCTACCAACGTATAAACATAAACAAGGGTATCCAAACAAGACAAATACAAACCCAACAAACATTAAAGATGAGCAACGTGTACACGTTTTAGTAAAGACCAAAGTGTCTAACCAGTTATAACACTTGTAGGTTCCATTACGTATACGGATACCCGAGTCTGTTAGCACGCTATCTTGTTCAATGCAAAACTGTGAGTTCATGTCCCTCCTTTAAAACTTTTCAATGTTTTACTGTTAAACAATCGAGAGGGAATACATGTTACAATAAATGGTATGTTAGCTGTGGAATGAAACCACTTTAGATCATGTGCTCATAAGTAGAAAATTGACAAGAGTAACCATCAATTATACATAACGACCGAGGTGCAAAGGGTGTAGATCTATTGAGTTTTGGCGAGCTCCGCTCCTGGTTTCTTAACCTTTTAGGATTGCTTTTCTGGTCCCATATCGGAAGGGTCCGAATATCATCGTCTAGGTTTGGTTGCTAACTTACTTATGTGGCACACATATTAATGTATTAGCTACATATTGATGGATCCTCGAATTTCATAGACGCTTTCACATACCGATTTACAAATCCAAACTTTCATTCACTTGATACAAAGCAAACAAACACATGAATTTACCAACTTTTTGTTGACTTTTTAGCTTACATGTATTCCAGGAAAGAAAGCATAACTTGATTCAAGAACATGGATTGTGGAAAACAAGGAATGATGGCCAGTTTGGAGGGTTTGCCTTATTATATCCCGTCGTCGTGCGTGCATATAGAAGTCAAAGCCTCATTTTACATATTGAAGTAAACTCTGTTTTTGTTAAAGTTATTTTGTAACCTTAAACCCTAAATTTTAACTGCTAAACCCTAAACCCTAAACCCTTTGCTTTAGGGTTAGTGATTAGTATTTAGGGTTTAGCTTTTAGAGTTTATAGTTTAAATTTTACGGTTTAACTTAGGTTTTAGCCTTATTGTTTAGCTTTAGGGTTAGGAAATCATAGTTAGCCGGTTACAACGTTACTGAAATGAGTATAATCAAAGTTCGTGTAAGTCGGTTTCCATTTTTTAATGTTCCCCAAATTATGGTCGCATTTAGATTTGTTTCTAGTGAGTTACGCACCTACTTGCAACACGGAGGGCCAAATCATTTCCCGTGAATTTTCACATATACATAAACAGTTGTTAGACCTTCTGGGCTAGCCCAGTTGGTCATGGCAATGAAAGGGTGGAGGGCCGGTCACCGGTTCGAATCCTTGGAGCCACCCCGAGTTTCCTACTACAATGCATTTACTCTAGAGAGTCCCCGACTCTTGTGGAGGGTGCAACTACACGCTCCCGGTTGTCAGGTGGGCAGTAGGCTGAAAATTTTCTTGGGGAACGCCTTAGCCAAACTCTAATGCACCAAGCGTAGACCCGGTTAAGACAATATAGTCTTGGATGCCGGAGTGAGACGGAGGGGCCTACCCGAATTATAGGGTAGGTGCGATCTCTATCGCCTGTTATAGAAATATCCCCGTTAAAAAAAAAAACATAAATAGTTGTTACTCCTTTTATACTCAAGCATAGCGTGCAGAGGAAGTTAATGAAATACACCCGCCAAATAAACCCTCGTCCCTAATCTTCAAATTCCAGAACCCTAATTCCAACTCAAACCCTAACTTTGCTTGTTTATCTCAATGAACATCATATTGTAAACAATTCAGTCTGATTTCCTGTAAATTAAATTATTTAATGGAGGATTCTCAGCCTGATTCGAAGATTTTCAGCGTTCGAATCGTATCGATTGATTACTACATGTCTCCACCGATTCAGGGCCTTGATTTCTGTTACAGTAGCTTTCAAGGTATTCATTCTCATTGTTTGAACATTATTAAGTGTTTTAGTGTCTAATTGTTGTATGGATTATTTAATGTTTGAATAAGTTTAAATGAATGTTTGAGAAATGAAGTGGATTATTTGCAGAATGAAAGTATACCAGTTGTAGTCTCTTTTGTGTCTGGCCTCGGTTTTAAAAAGCGAAAAGCGCACAAAGGCGTGAAGCGCCGAGCACAAAAGCATACTTCTTTTTGTACCCAAGGGCAAATAATTATATAATTTTTATACATTTCTTTGTACCCAAGGGCAAATAATTATATAATTTTTTGTACATTTCTTATAGGTTTCTAGCATCATTTAGTGAATATATAGAGACAAGTAAGCTTTAATATGGAAATTACATACATGTACAACCACTTGCTGTACAAAATCATGGGAAATACATGAGGCGCGCGCCTCATGGTCAATTGTTGCCAAGAAATCGTGCCTCAGGTGCGCTTTAACAAAAAACGCGCCTTATGCTACCAAAAGTACAGGGGCTTGCGCCTAGGCGCACCTTATCAAACCAAGTGTATGGCTGATGCAGTATTTTCTTTTCAACATGCTTCTTCTCAAATTGATCTCTACCTAAGATTTTGTTGTTCGTACGGCATACCTTTGTGTGCTATCACCATGTATGTCATATGTGTATGTTTTTTAATTTTTTTTTATAATTTTGTATGTTATATATGCTCAGAGTGTTTAAGTAAGATTATTTTGAGATAATCAAGTAATGGGCCTGGTGCATGCTGATTGTGGGCTATACTTGTGCAAATCTCAACTACTATAAATACAAACAAAGCAAACAAATGTACCCTGTAAAATCCCACTCATAGCAAAACAATTTGTAGGGTCTGGGGAGGGTGGGATAAGGGCAAACCTTTCATTTAACCGTAGAGATAGAGAGGCTGCTCCCACTGAAAACCCTGGCTTCAAAAACTTCTTTTTTAAACGTGTACAATACATAGTTATTAAAGGCACTAGGCACACTCAAGGCGCATAGGCCTCGCCTGCGGCCTAGGCGCATAGTGTAAAAAGGCGAGGGCCTAAGAAAAAAATAATAGTATTCTTCAAATAAAAAAAAAATAAAAAAAATAAATAATAGTATTCTTCAAATAATAGTATTCTTCAAATAAAATAAACAAAATCTATTATATAACATTCAATATAATCTAATTAGTACCAAAAGTTCTAAGATATTAGTGTATTAGTGTAGAAAAGTAGTATTAATTGACATTTTATTTTATAAATTTACATAAGTTTTCTGAATATTAATATAAATTAAATGGCATATACTAAATTTTTGTTCAGATGTAATTAGAGAAATATGAATTAGAGGATTTGGTATTTAATAATTTTTGGGGATTTGATTTATTGTAATTTTGTTGTAGTGTTTTGTTTCTGTTGCCTGTGCCTTTTGGTATAGGTGGTTCTGTGTGATTGAAGTTTACATTTCAAAAATAATAATAATAATAAAACCATCGGTTATGTTGACGCTTTTTTTTGAAACGTGAACTTCATTAAAAAACAACAACCCACAAAACGGGGCGGCCAACAAAAAGACAAATCACATAAAAACAAAGTAGCCCCAATCGGTCCATGACACGGACCTAGTTTTTAATCTACTAGTAATCCAAAGGTACACAATAGTTTTCACCTCTCTAATAATCTCTTCAACCTACACTTGCTTATTTTCGATCATAAGACCATTCCTAGCCCGCCAAATACTCGAACACCCTATAATCACTATCCGATGGAACACATCTCTACCCAATCCTTTCAAGCCGACGAAATTATGGAGTTCCAAAAGATCTCTAAACGAGAAAGTGAAGAACGAAGCTACTTTACACCACTTACTAACATTTTGCCACACGATAGACGCGACTATGCAGGACATGAACAAGTGATCCATCGATTCATCCCCGGACTCGCAAAAAAGGCAACTCACATCTTCCACTTCAATATCATGATTTTTGAGCGCGAGACTCGTAGGAATTTTACCCATCTCGGCCTTCCAAGTGAACAAATTACACTTCAAAGGGACCCACTTACACCACTTCATCACGTAGTTATTACTATAATCTTTCCTTTCTGTTAAGAGTCGCTTCATCGCAGCCACCGAGAAGCTTTCCAAATTAGCGCCTATCCAAGACCAATGATCGCTCCTAGAAGAAAGTCTAATACCGACCAAATCTCTCAAAAGCCAATTGAATTCTGATACTTCCATAAAGCTAATAGGGCCTTTGGCCCAATTCCCTTTGAACTCACCCGAAGTATTGTCGCTGGGTATCCTGCTTTTCACCAAACACTTTTTTCAGCCTCAAGTTTAAAGAGATGTGGATAAACATCCTTAAGAGGTTCATTTTTTAACCAAGTGTAACGCTTCAACCACTTTTTTCCAAAGATTATTGCTTTCTGTTTAGTACGTCCATCCCCATTTAGTTAGAAGAGCAATATTAATATTTTTAAGATTACTTACCCCAAGTCCCATGTACTTTTTTAGGGATGGCCACCCTCTCCCAAGCAACCCAATGCATTTTGCTAACCTCATTAGAGCCCCCCCACCCCATAAGAATCTTCTAATTCTAATCAATTTCTCCAAATCCTTTATAACTTTTGCGGGCGCTTTATATAATGAGAAATAGTAGTTAGGGAGACTCTCCAAGACGGACTTGATTAAGGTGATACGCCCTCCCATAGAAAGAGTATTCGCTTTCCATAAAGAGAGGCTTGCTTCAAAAATGTCGTGTATACCGGTTTCCAGTTGTTGATGCGGTTCATGTTCGCCCCAACCATTAATCCAAGATACTTGAAAGGATAGCTTCCCGCCTTGCACCCGACCACCCTAGCTTTATCTTCTACTTCCGAATTTCCCACTCCAATTCCAAATAAGTTTGATGTAGATAGGTTTATTTTCATCCCCGAACAAATGTAGAAGACCCGCAATATCCTAACCACATTGACAATATTTGAAGTTGCCCACTTCCCAAGAATAATGGCATCATCCGCGTACAGAAGATACGATATAATAGGACCATTATTAGGGGTTTTGACACCGAGAACCGCTTCGACATCGCTAGCTTTATAAACCTTGGTTTTAAAAAGCGCGCCTGAGGTGCACTTAAGCGTGAGGCGCAACAAGGCTCACACCTTGGGGCTTTTCCGCTCAGCGCCTAGAGTAATTGCAAGAAGCCCTAAAAAGGCGCGCTTTTTTGGGATTTTTCTGGGCTTTTTTGGCCTGAGGCGCGCGCCTCTTGTACCCGAGGCGTTTTTATGCATCAAACTGTTGTACCTTGGGATTTTTTGGCTTGTACATGCAGCTAAAATCATACAAAACCTTACTTATAGCTGTATTTTTGGTAGGGAAAACTAAAAACCTATGGGATATATAAAAAAATATATAATTAGCTTGCGCCTCGGGTACGAAAAGCCCGCCGCTTTTGCGCTTTGCGCCTCGGTTTTAGACCCCGTCTCTTTTGTGGCCTCTCGCTTTTTAAAACCAAGTATAAAACATAGAAGACATAGTTTCCATAACAATTAGAAAAAGAAAGGGAGAGAGAGGGTCACCTTGTCCCATACCTTTGCCACATTGGAATTCAAAAGTAGCCGAAGCAAGAACCCCAAATATCCATTTGCACCACACTCTAGGGGATCCCATTTGTCCACCACAAAATTCCAATTAACTGGCTTTAAGGCTTTAAATATTGGAGAAAGATTTTTACATTAAGCAAACGGATTAATTAATAATAACTGCACATGGGAAACGCTTTAATTGGCTTGGTACCATAAGCGCATTTAATGTGCTTCGCACCTAGGCGCAATAGGCACTCAACTTTAATAACTTTAGTACAATGTAGTATGTACAGTAATCCACACATTGCCGAACAGTAATGCACATCATAAAGTAGTTAGGGTCTATGCCTGTTGTGCTGCAAAGAATATTCTATGCAAATGCACTTTTTTATCTGTTATAATTCTGTATGGATAGGTGGGAAGGTGAATGAGGTTCCTGTGATTAGAGTATACGGGTCGACACCAGCTGGTCAGAAGACCTGTTTGCATATTCATCGAGTAAGATTCTGTGTCCTACTCCATCAGAGTTTTATGGTTATAGAGTAAGTTTACGCTTTAGGTGCCTGATGGCTAGTTTTTTAGGTTTGAGTTATAATACAAAGGAGTTTTGAAATAAGAAATGTAAGAAGACACCATAGGTGACAAGTGTCCATAATTTTGTACATAAGAGAAAAAGAACATGCACATACAAAAACCCAAAAACCTAACCCCCCCCCCAAAAAAAAAAAAAAAAAAAAAAACCCAAGCTAAATGTTAAAAACTAAAAACACAAAAAAAAATATATTTTTTAATATTGTTTATAAAAAAAACGCTACTTTTTCGTCATTGTAATTTTTTTTAATGACGAAAAAGTAGCGATTATTTTAAAAGAATATTGAAAAAAAAAATTTGTGTGTTTTTTAGTTTTTTTAAGTATTTTTGGTTGTGTTCAAATTGGAGTATAATCCTTCTTACCCTTCTTACAATTGAAGTCCTTTGTATTTGATCCTTTCTCAGTTTTTTAAATGATGTACTGTCCTGGTTCCTACTTTATAATGGTAGTTTATGTATGCACTGTATTGATTGTTCCTTGTTTATGTCTGCACTATATTGATTGAGATGCAGGCTTTACCATATCTGTATGTTCCTTGCTCGGATATTGTTCAGCACCCAGACCAGGAAGGTACTGACATGTTCTTATTTTAGCCACTTGGTATAGGAATATATTTTTTAATTACAAGCTGCAGAAATTATTTTGAGCAGATTTAATCTATAGCTGTATGAATGTTATTTGAACTTACAATTATGTAGACTGGCACCTTGAATAAGCATTAGATAATGTACAAAACATCGCGGTAAGCAGCAGTTACTCATTACTTTTGAGTACTGTGATTCTTAGTCTTGGCATGGCTTTAAGCTAGATATAATATGATTTCTTCATGATATTTAATGACATTTTGACTATTTTTCAAAACATTCTTTTGCTCAGGTGATGCTTGTGTGCAAGTGATATGTCGTGCCCTTGAGAAGGCACTGAAGGTATTTTCGGTCTGATAAATGTGTACTTGCAGCTTTTCATGTTCAATCATAGGTGCTGATATTGATTAGTCGATTCTTCATTGTGGCAGCTTAAAGGTAGTGCTGGTTCAAAACGTCAGCATGTGCATGGCTGCAGTCTTGTCCATGCAAGAAGGTTTTATGGTTATGATGCGTCTGCACAACTATTTGCAAAGCTTTATCTGTATCCCTTCTCTTTACCTAACCTTTTTGTTAATGTAGTTTTCCCCCTTTTTATCATGCTCACGGAAGGTATTTCTTTATATACTCCGGGATTATGATCGTTCTTCTTGAATGTCAAGAAATCTATACAAAGTTTTTTTTTCATGGTTTATGTTAGTTATTTGGTTTATTTTTATTTTCAAACAACTAATTATTATAAGAGTTGAAGGTACTAGGTAGTGATCTCTCTTTCATTACGATTGCAAGAGTTAAATATCTGAGGTTTAATGATCGTTGTTTTTTTCCTCAAGCATTCATACTACATTGAATTGTGCTATTAGCTCCTTGACAGATATCAAAGATACCATCCACAGGATGTTTCGCGGGCATCAAAACTTCTATTGGTAAGCATTTGAAGCTCCTATATGTTTGGTTCGTGTGGCATTTGTTCTTCACTTAAACACTATGTTGTATAATTTTGTGTTTTGCTTTGCTTGTGTCCTTTAAATGCGTGTACACACACACATATATATGTGTGTGTGTGTGTGTGTGTGTGTGTGTGTAGTGTTACTTTTAAGGACCAAATTTATGTTGCTTTATTTTCTTTGGAAAAAAAGATGATACAGTTGCGCTATATTCATGGATTTTTTCATCTTTTTGTATCCCTACCTTAGTATTACATATGTTAAGGCTGTAATGAATTGAGAATCTTTATTATCTCTTAATAGCGACTCACTCCTAAAGAAAACAAAAATTTCATCTATAATTTTCAGTGCTAATCGATGTCTAATGGCATCCAATTCTTAGGGTGGTTCAGTTCTCGAGAAGAGTTTGCAGCCCCACGAATCACATATTCCATTTCTTCTCCAGTTCCTGGTAAACACACTTATGCTAATAAACTTCCGCACGGAACGTGTGTTGGTTTCTTTACGCACCTGATTTTTTGTTATTGTTAGTGTTCTGTTATGATTTGTAATTTCATTGTGTAGTATAATATATCGCGTGGTTATTTTTTTACTTTATCAGTTCTTCTCTTGTTTCTTTCACTAATATCTGTACTGTTTTCATGATTCACATTGTTTAGGTTGATTATAATTTGCATGGAATGGGGCACCTACATGTATCAAAGATGAAGTTCCGGCATCCAGTACCACATGTTTTCACCAAGAAGAAGTCGAGTTATGATGGGCAACATAAACAGCAGATGGATAACTCTTTTATGGCTACTAACTCTAAGGTTGTTGTTGTTAAACATGAACTTTGTGGTATGAATATATGATATTCTCACTTGGCTATGTTATGTGGCAATCGGTCAGGCAGATTCAAGTGGTGACGCTTGTTTAGAGTCACCAATCTGGCTTTCATCCACCATTCCCGATACTTGGATGTGGCATTTCCCGAGTCAAGATCTGGAGGATAGCCTTGCTAAACGTCAGAGTGTCTGTGAACTTGAGGGAGATGCTGCTATTGATGGTTAGTTATGGAAGTTTGATGCAGTATCCTAGAACATGTTCATGACTGATAATCTTAGTTTAAATTTTGACAGATATTCTTAATCAGCGATATAAGTTGTACTCATCCTTGTCACAAACCCTTTCTGATGTTCGAATGGTCCAGTCACTCATACCAATTTGGGAGGTCTTGTTCCGTTGTTCGATCTTTCTTCCACGCAGCCATAAGTTATTACGTTTCACTTTGTTTTTCACTGTTACAGGAATTTGAGAGAACTGGAATGCATACGGAAGCCATATCGTCTGATCCCGAAAAACCGAGCCCACAGAATGGTTTGAGCGCATTGTCGAATAAAATCGAGTTTGGAAACAAGCTATCGGAATTGTGTGATGCAGGAAATTCCTTATCTTGTAGTCCTGTCAATATTGATCAAATGTTATCACAATCTGTAAGATCTTCAAGTGATGGCAAAGACGTGATTGAAAGTAGCAAACATGTACAGTCATCAAACGAAATGGATATTGTGTCATCACAGTGTCACTATAGCGCAGAAGATCCTGAAGCTTTGAGGCTTCTAAATTGGCTAGCATCTTCTCAGGCTGCAGAAGATATAAACTCCGATGATGAACTTAGACGGGAAACCATTTTAAGCCCGTTAATGCCCGCAACAACGATTGACGAGGTACTGGAAAAAGCTGATTTGGAATTTATAAGTGCATCCCAACAAGAATGTCAAGACATCCTTGATTCTGTTCAAGATGTAACTGATGTAGAATGTAAAACTAAAAGTGAAACCGAAACCTCAGCTACAACTCTTGATTGTAATTATTATTCTCCTCAAGTATCATCGAAGGAAGAGATTCCTCAAGTGGATAGTAAAAAACCTATTTATCATACTAAAAAAACACCTAAGATAGAGAAGAACAAAGGAAAACGCCCACTTTGGGGGTCTTTGCCTTTGTGTTCGACTGAAAATGCAAATGATGGCCAGTCAGCGGATGCGAAAGTTGCTAGATGTGACAGTGAAATAAGTATTGGTACAGTAACTGGTGCAGGAAGTGCAATCGTTGGATGCTCTGTTCGGGATCTGATGAGGAGAAAACGTTACCATCGAGTAGAGCCTCCGAAAGTCGAAATTCATCATGATGTAAAGGCTGCACCAGACAACGAACCTAACGAAAGTATGGACTTGACGTATGGACTCCCTGCAGTTGGAACATCTTCAACGCTTACCCCTGGTTCAGATGTGAATAAGACTGAAGAAAAAGGTCTGGACCTTACTCTATGGCTTCTTTCTTGACTATTCTAATTGTTTGACGCAAGTGATACCTAATTTATTTTCTGTATCATGTAGTTGAGGATAAAGACGTTGACGAGTGTGCCCCTTTCGTTGACGGGGACAATCAAGAAGCTATACACATTGGGTCTAAACCAGACGACTCCATTTCTCATCAAGAACAATCCATGGGTACTCCTACGCATTACCGTGATGATGGTTCCTGTTTCTACATGTTGACTCCTGCATTTTTACCTCCATCAACAGATGAGGTTAATAAATGGCTGCTTCATAATGAGACTGGTACTGGTGCAACCAATTTTAGATGGAAGTTTATAACTTTATACTAATCAGGAACTGTTCTTATATTGACTCTTTGATGTTAGATGTCTTGAAAGAAAATGTAAACGCATTAACAGAAGAATCTTTATCACCAAAGGGTAAAGTCTTCCTATTGTTTTCAAGGGACAAAATATCATATATAGTCATATACATAGTTATACTTCATTAATTTTTGCAGGCTCTCTTGGCCATGGTGTGGATTCACAAAATGTTTCTGCTGGCATGTGTAATGAGCCTCCTGTGGAACCCACCTCAGTGTCTACCATTAAAACTAGTTTGGATCATGCAAAAACACCAGATGTCTCTCAGTTATCAGGCCCCGAATGCAAAAAGCTTACGCCTTTGAGTCAGGCAGGCTTTAGGGATCCTGCAAGCATTGGTGCAGGACAGCAGCTGACTATGTTTAGTATCGAGGTTCTGTTGGTTTTTATGACATTATTGTTGAAAGTTGAACCATATGACCCTTGTATGCTTCAAGGAAATGATTGATATGTGGACTAACGCGACACTTATTGACAGGTACAAGCAGAATCCAGGGGAGACATGAGACCAGACCCCCGATTCGATGCCATCAATTTCATAGTAGTTGTTATCGAGGAAGATGATGAGCTTGCAATCAGTAGTTATGTTCTCTTGCGTAGTGAGATGACAGCTGTTAGAAGGTGCGTCATTTTTACTGAGATCATGTAATGTTTAAATCCAAAATGAGTAATCCTTTTTATGTTGGATATGGAAAATAATCATGTAAGTTTTTTCCTCTATCGATTTTAGCTTGTTTTGCTTTTTGAATGGCAGAGCAAGTTTATTATCAAAAAAATGTTTATAGTTGAAGACTTATTTATAGTTGAAGACTTATTTAATCTAACGTGGAATTTTGCTGCACAGAAATATGGACGGTATAAGTGGTTGCACGTTTATACTTTGCAGCCAAGAAAAGCAGCTGTTCAACGAGTTCATGAAAATCATGAGTATTCACGATCCAGATATACTAATGGGCTGGGATATCCAAGGCGGTTCACTTGGTTTCTTAGCTGAACGGGCTGCATTTCTGGGAATCGGATTGCTTAACAAAATATCTCGAACACCATCACAACCAATTGCGAATGCAGAAGTTTCAGATATTCCAGATGAAGTAATGACGGGTGATGTGCTCCCTGAAGCGTGTAATTCTCAAACTGATATGCTAAACGAGGCAATCATTGAGGATGAGTGGGGCCGAACCCATGCAAGTGGGGTCCATGTCGGTGGTAGAATCGTCCTTAACGTTTGGCGTCTGGTTCGCAGTGAAGTTAAGCTTAATATATACACAGCTGAAGCAGTGGCAGAAGCGGTTCTTAGACGAAAAATTCCTTTTATTCATTGCAGAACGTTGACAAAGTGGTTTGCTAGTGGTCCCGGGAAAGCAAGATATAGATGTATGGAATATATTATGGAGAGGGCAAAATTGAACTTTCAAGTGATGAATCAACTCGATATGGTATTGCATTCAACTTTCATGTGTTCATTATGTATTTGAATAGGTAAGATTTATTATTTATATTGTATTTTCATACGCAATGCCTCTTGTGTGTATGCAGATAAACAGGACATCAGAGCTTGCGCGTGTGTTTGGTATCGATTTCTTTTCTGTTCTTTCAAGAGGTTCCCAGTACCGTGTTGAATCTATGTTAGTGCGATTGGCACACACGCAGAATTATCTTGCGATTTCTCCTGGAAGCCAACAGGTTTTTGCTCAACTGACATCTGTTTAACGTATCCGTTCAAAATGTGGTCTGCAAATGTTTTGAAAACTGGACCGGACCGGACCGGGAACAGGGGGTCTGACCGGTCCGGTTCACTCTATCAGACCGGTTTTGAGTCGAACAGGCCGCTAGGACTGGGAACCGGCGGTCGGACCGGAAAACCGGCTGGTTGAACCGGATTTTATTAAAAAGTTTCCAAAGGATTTTTATTAAAAAGTTTGTTAATTTTACACTATTTATTTCAATAATTATGACGGCATCACCCGGTTCTTATACCCGGTAAGGATATCGGTTCGACGTCCGGTCCGGTCCTGAAAACATTACCTGCATTTATTTTGGTTTATTGTTATCTATTTTTCGGTTTGGTTTATTGGCGTTTGGCAGTTACTAAGATACGTGTTTGTCAACTAGGTAGCTTGTCAACCAGCAATGGAATGCTTGCCACTTGTTATGGAGCCAGAATCTGGGTTCTACGCAGATCCAGTTATTGTTTTAGATTTTCAGTCTCTATATCCATCAATGGTCATTGCCTACAATCTCTGCTTCTGTACATGCCTCGGAAAGGTTTCACCTTCGAAGCCAAATACGCTTGGTGTTACTTCATACACACCAGACCCAAAAGTTCTACGTGGATTAAAGCATGATGTTCTACTTACTCCAAATGGTGTAATGTATGTGCCTTCAAAGGTCCGGAAAGGTGTACTACCTCGATTACTTGATGAGATATTGTCAACACGAATTATGGTTAAGCAGACAATGAAGAAGTTGTCCCCTTCATATAAAGTACTTCATCGGGTACGTCATCAATCATCACTACTCTCTATAGTCAACCTTTTCTATGTACCCATAGATGTGATTTATTTAGGTTACGCTATATAAGTTGTTAAACAAATTACAAATTGTTTTCAGATTTATAATGCAAGACAGCTTGCGTTGAAGCTAATAGCAAATGTGACATATGGATATACAGCTGCTGGTTTTAGTGGTCGCATGCCTTGCGCTGAACTTGCAGACAGTATTGTTCAGTGTGGGCGTAGAACACTTGAGAATGCTATTTTACATGTGAACACACATGATAAGTGGAAGGCTAAAGTTATATATGGTGATACTGATAGGTATGCTGTTTATCTAATCAATTTACAACCAACCATGTAAAATGTTTAGTTTTTTATATAGTATTCATGTTGGTTGCATCTACGTTGCAGCATGTTTGTACTCGTACCAGGACGTTCTGTGAGTGAAGCGTTACAAATTGGAAACGAAATAGCATCGGCTGTAACCAAGATGAACCCTAGTCCTGTTGTATTGAAAATGGAGAAGGTGTACCATCCTTGCTTCCTTCTTACAAAGAAGAGATATGTCGGTTACAGTTATGAGAAGCCTGACCAACTCAAACCCGTCTTTGATGCTAAAGGTATTGAGACCATACGCAGAGATACATGTGCAGCTGTTTCCAAGACAATGGAGCGTTCCTTGCGAAACTATTTTGAAAATCAGGAGATTAGTAAGGTAAGCTTTCGCTATTTAGTTTATTGAGTTAATTACACAGATAGTCCTTGTGGTTTATTAAAAGTAACACCTTTGAGTACCAACTTTTTTTTTGTGACAGGTTCAGGTTCTCTGGTTTCGTTTTTGTAACTAGTTTGAGTATTAAGGCTAATTGCCGTTAAATTTTCTGTTAAATCAGTGTGAAATGACTAAAATACCCTTGTATAATTTTCTTGTAGCATATTTTATAATATTTTTTTTATAAATATAACGAGGTTTTGTATTTTTTTAGAGTTGATACACAAATAGTCTTTGTGGTTTATTGATAGTAACAACTTTGAGTACTAACAGAAAATTATATAAGGGTATTTAGTTATTTTGCACTTATTTAACAGAAAAATTAATGGCAGTTAGCCTTAATACTCAAAGGTGTTACAAAACCGAAACCATAGAACTTGAACCTGTTACAAAAAAAAGTTAGTACTCAAAGGTGTTAATTTCAATAAACCACAAAGACTATCTATGTAGTTAGCTCTAGTTTATATATTCCAATATTTATCTAGCACATATCATTTAATTTAATGTTTGCAGAGTAAAGAGTAGAGAGATAAAACCCATATTCTGTTTTTCTACAGGTGAAATCATACTTGGTACGTCAATGGTCACGTATTCTATCCGGCAGAGTTTCAATTCAAGATTTTATTTTTGCAAAGGAAGTTCGTTTAGGTACATACAGTTCACGTGTTTCTTCCTTACCTCCATCAGCAATAGTAGCTACCAAAGCTATAAAAGCCGACCCTCGGGCCGAACCACGGTACGCAGAACGAATACCTTACGTGGTGATTCATGCTGAACCTGGTGCACGCCTAGTTGACATGGTTGTCGATCCAATGGAACTTTTGGCAATCGATTCACCTTACAGATTAAACGACATGTACTATATCAACAAACAGATAATTCCAGCATTGCAGAGGGTGTTTGGGCTTGTTGGCGTTGACATAAGGCAATGGTTTCTGGACATGCCACGGCCCGTTAGAGAATCTGTTGGGAAAAACCAGTCTTATGGTCCGAATTCTAACCGGACCAGGATCGATTACTATTATCTATCTAAACACTGCATCATGTGTGGGGAGAAGGTCCAGGCATCTGCAGCCCCTTTATGTGGTAAATGTTCAAAAAATGAAGCAGCTGTTGCGGTTGCAGTAACCACAAGAACCGCCAAGATGGAAAGAGAGATTCAACACCTTGCTGCTGTAAGTATTATATCCATAATTTTAATGATTCTGTTATCAAAAAATGTTTGATGAGTGGTTGTGTATTCCAGATATGTCGGCACTGTGGAGGGGGAGACTGGGTTATAGAAAGTGGCATAAAATGCACATCGCTTGCGTGTTCTGTCTTCTACGAAAGGCAAAAGGTTCGGAAAGAGTTGCGTTCTCTCTCAAACTTTGCCACGGAGTCAGGTTTGTATCCTAAGTGTATGGCAGAGTGGTTCTAGATTATTATATTAAAGCGTGTTGTATGGGGATCTTGAGAACCGCATAATGTATGTGTATATAGCGTAAAGGAGATAACTAGAAGTAGTGGGATAGATAATCATAGGGGGTTAAATAACAATATCGTGTATCACATTCAAAGCAATAGGTACGAGTACATTATGTGGTTCTTTAGTTTTTAGAATATTATTGGTTCTAAAACGAACACCATGTGTTGTATATTTATCAGTCTTTACAACACATATGATTCCTTTGAAGGAAGCCAGTCTAACTTTGATGCTATTGTGGTGGTAATAAATGATTTTTTTTCAAAACTTTTAGTTGGAGTAGGTTATTTAAACTTAAAAATAATATCAACATTATTTAAAGATGATACTTTTATCAATCACGTTAAAATTATTTTACCTATACTTTAACAAGAAATATATTACACTATTCAATTACTTTATATTGTTATTGTAATGTCATTCACTACTCTGACATACTCTCCCACCTTCTCCCTTTCCGGTTTACTCTCTCTCTCTCTCTTTTTAAAGTTACTTTTCTCTCCACCTTCTTTGGTGACTGTTTGTGGTCCCATCGGCTTCTTCTGTTCCAGTCGTTTATGGCGGCGACAGACCTATGACCTTGTCGTTTTCTAGACAGAGAAACACAGAGGTGCTTTCTAGAGAGAGAAAGGGGGGGGGGTGTTGCCCTGCTCCGACAACCTTTTGGTCCTTTATGATGGTGAAGGACCTGTGCGGTCCCTCGCTTTGTGCCTAGTCTCATCTAGGAGTTGTTCGAGTCTGTAATGTGATGATGATGGTGTTAAGAGTTGGGGATTCTAGAGAGGGGGGGGGGGGTCTATGGCGACAATGATGGCGGACCTACATCGGTTGGTGTTCTGTTGTTGCTGGTATCGTGGTCAGATATGCAGTCCAGGTTGTGATGACGCTCCATGCCATGGCAGAGATCTGAGCCTTGAGTAGAATAATTTATATGGGGTAATATTTCAAGAATAGTAATCAAGTTTTATGACTGTTCTAATCAGGTCACTATTAAGAAAAATTGTTCCAATTAAGTCATTAAAGTTTATTTTGTGTTTTAATCTTATATAATTTACCTGAATAGCAGGTAAACTATTCGATGTGACATTTATATATTTATTTAACTTTTATAAACATGCTAAAATAATTAATTAACAAAATAGATCAAATAATCAAATCAAAACATCTAGATCACTGATGATCATCGATTGATGTTCCATATTCAAATAAAAAACGCTACATCATTGACCCTACCATCCATCCACATTGATGGAGTGATTAGTCTGCAAGTTTTAGAAGTAAAAAAATGTGAGAATTCTTAAAGTAGCTTTCTAGAGAGAGAAAGGGGGGGGGGTGTTGCCCTGCTCCGACAACCTTTTGGTCCTTTATGACGGTGAAGGACCTGTGCGGTCCCTCGCTTTGTGCCTAGTCTCATCTAGGAGTTGTTCGAGTCTGTAATGTGATGATGATGGGTGTTAAGAGTTGGGGATTCTAGAGGGGGGGGGGGGTCTATGGCGACAATGATGGCGGACCTACATCGGTTGGTGTTCTGTTGTTGCTGGTATCGTGGTCAGATATGCAGTCCAGGTTGTGATGACGCTCCATGCCATGGCAGAGATCTGAGCCTTGAGTAGAATAATTTATATGGGGTAATATTTCAAGAATAGTAATCAAGTTTTATGACTGTTCTAATCAGGTCACTATTAAGAAAAATTGTTCCAATTAAGTCATTAAAGTTTATTTTGTGTTTTAATCTTATATAATTTACCTGAATAGCAGGTAAACTATTCGATGTGACATTTATATATTTATTTAACTTTTATAAACATGCTAAAATAATTAATTAACAAAATAGATCAAATAATCAAATCAAAACATCTAGATCACTGATGATCATCGATTGATGTTCCATATTCAAATAAAAACCCTACATCATTGACCCTACCATTCATCCACATTGATGGAGTGATTAGTCTACAAGTTTTAGAAGTAAAAAAATGTGAGAATTCTTAAAGTAGGTTTCTTATCAATGTAAAGAATGTAAACTAATGTCCTCATAAAAATATCATAGGTTTTATTTGTGCTTTAGCAAAGAAAAGTATTAATATATCATTTGTTGTCATCAATTCGGAACTTTGATTATCCGTCACCGAAAGTTGCAGGGAAGAGGGTTGCGTATAAGTTTTTTGTTGTATAATTATATAATATATAATTAATTTTTAATCCACATTACCATATATTAATATTATTATTTGTAAATAAATAAATAAATAATATACAAATTCATAAATAAATAGTTTTTTGTAGTTTTTAAAATTTTGTTGCAATTATAAGGCATGTCAACATATTTAAAAAAGGAAACTTAATAAATGCCATTTAGGATGAATGACCTTCTATTTAGGTAAAATATCTAGGATTGAAACATCAAAGTAAACTTTAGTAACCTAATTGGAACAAAAATAATTATGAGTGACTTCATTAGAACATTTATGAAAGTTGGTTACTATTTAACAAAGTTATCCCTTTTAACATCATCCCAAGCACCTTTTAAAGTTGTAAACTTGTAAACTTTTAAAAGTTAATAAGTCAATGTCAAATTCTAATAACCAATCCCAAACATGTTACACCAAAAACTTACTATAAAAACAAATCATGTTCTTAGAAAAAAAAAACCTCCACCCATCGCCACCATCATCACCACCACTGCCACAACAACCGTCATCTCCTTCAACTCACCACACATGACAACCGTCTCTCCTCCCCAATCACCGGACTCTCATCTCTCCACCACCGTCCCCACCCTCCTCCACCTCTCCTTCAACCAGGACTCCGGCTGCTTCGCTGCCGGCACCGACCACGGCTTCCGCATATTCAACTGCGACCCCTTCCGCGAGATTTTCCGTCGAGACTTCCCCTCCGGTGGCGGCATCGCTGTCGTCCAGATGCTCTTCCGCTGCAACATCCTCGCCCTAGTCGGCGGCGGCCCAAACCCTCACTACCCAATCAACAAAGTGATGATTTGGGACGATCACCAGAGCCGCTGCATCGGCGAGTTATCGTTCCTCTTCGAAGTCAAGTCTGTTCGCCTTCGGCGGTGGTGGTTATGGGGTGATTAGGCACGACGATGGTTGTGGGAGGTGGCGGCGGTGGTTGTTGGAGGTGGGTTAAGGACGGTGGTGGTTGTGGGAGGTGGATTAGGGGCGAAAAAGGTGGTTGTGTGAGGTGGGTTAGGGGCTGCAAAGGTGGTTGTGTGAGGTGGGTTAGGGGCGGCAAAGGTGGTTATGGGGGTGATTAGGGACAACGATGGTTGTGGGAGGTGATTAGGGGCGGCGGTGGTTGTGTGAGGTGGTTTTGGTTTAGTTACAATTGTGACAATGGTGGTTATTGTTTTGGTCAAAAATTACTGAAGCAATTAAGTGATCAAACTTAGTATGTGAGGTAGCGTGCTATTGTGGTTTGCAAAAATGTTTTTCGTTGGTTGATTATGAAAACAGTTTCAGGATATAGTTTCAAGATAATGAACTATATCAAAATGATAAATGAATGCGATAAAAGTAGAAATTGACACAGGATGTACGAGGAAAGCCCTTGATCAATCTAGATCGCCGGCATAAAACCTCGGGAGCTGACAATCGTCAGCTGCTTTGTTCTTCTTATTGATTAAACAACAGGATACAACTTCTGGATACTGCTTGGATCAACTCTAAGTGTTACAATGATCGAATAATGTAAGTGTCGTGAGTGTTTGTGATTGTTGTTGTAATTAGAAAGTGAAAGTGTATAAGATTGTGTGTGTTCTACTGCTGATCCAGGTCCCCTATAAATAGTAATCGAATATAACAAACTATCATATATTCTAGGGATGCCTTGAATATTCCCTTGTGACCGTTGTAGACTCATACTCTGGCTCCAACGTTCGTATCCTAACCGTCTTGAGCGAGTCTTTGGGGAGACCAAGTCTTCATATCCGTTGGTACCTTGCAACCAAAGACTAATGTTAATAGCGAGTAGGATACCCCCGTAGGATGTTACCAATATCCTAGTTCAGTATCTCGGTCGCAACATCATATATATAATATCAGATGTCATCAGGATATGGGTCAGAAATTCCACCCACAACAATTGTTCCCAAAAATATAACTGTTGGGATCCTCTGATCCAAACGGATATATATTTTTCTTTGTGTTACTCGATGCTCTTAATGGGATATAGACGTTGGTGTGACATGGTGCAACTTCCAATGCTATTTTTACTCATCATTATCTATTCTCCCCCTATATCTTCTCCTTTCTTCTTGATTATTATCACATCACTTCAGAGTTTTCAGGTATCACCTTCTTACTTCTCTATTTTCTCTATATTACTTCTTCATTTTGCCATGGCCAACCGAACACGGTCACACACCGGCGATTCCGTTCCAACATTTGTTGAGCAAAACCTCCTCAAGGAGCCAATGAAAGAAGCCTGTTCTTTCGATAATGCCGATATCGCCGCTCTTAGAGCCTCCGGAGCCTTTCCCGCCGGAGCGATCATTCGGCCGTTTGACCGGAATCTCAGGTCAGACGTGTCTTCTACAGAGTGGATCTGTTTCTTGTTTTATCCCTTTTCCATTGGACTTCGATACCCTTTTCTCAGCCTTCATCATGCGTTTTTTTCACCTTACCGGTATTAGTTTCGCCCAAACCATGCCCATGGTTTGGAGGGTGCTAGCAATGCTGGACCGGATCAAGACTCATCACATTCCTGAGCTATGTGTTGAGGATATAGCCATCGCCTATCGTTTACGATCCCATGGTTCTAGCCGATTCCTGCTATTCTCAACCTCCAAACACCCCCTCATTCTTAAGGCAACAAAAAATGAGGACGAGTGGAAACGAAAGTTCGTCTTTGTCAAAAGGGACTCCATTGACAAGGGTGTTGATTTTCCTGTGAAATGGTTGACTGTTGGTAGGGTTTAGGGTTTTGGGAATATCCCCAAATGTATCGTGAACTTACATCCCAAACTGACATCCTTGTTTACTTTTTATGCAGCGAATCTCAAAGAACTAGCCCCTCCATCCGCAGAATCGGAAGGGAGGATCAGTGTCGTCTACCGGTTATCGGAAAGTGAAAGAAGCTTTTCTCCACTCCCCACAAGTTTAAGCCAGCATTCAAGCTCCAACATGTCTGGTAAGAATATCTTTTCTACATATCTTTGCATATATTTGGTTAGTTAAGACATCAGGATATTGAAAAGTTGAAATTTCTTCCCTCTTGTGCAGACCCAGCCAAGATCCCTGAAGTGTTTGACCTTGACGAACTCGACAGCTACTCCGGGCCTGCTCCGGTAAAGATAGAACCAAGTTCCAAACCTTCCACTACGTCTAAACCACATGTCAGTTCCAAGCCCACAATCACCCCCAAACCTTCCTCAGCAACAAAGGCTCGTGCCTCCAGCTCTCGCAAGAGGAAAGAGACCGACTCCCCGACCACTTCTGCTGAAGCCTTCTCTTACGAGAACCCGGGGTTCTTTGAGTCCAGTGGCTTGATGACTTCTTTTGTTAATCAGGTAAATATCCTTATCCTGTATCCTGCACATATATACTGAGCAGATATCCTGATTATCTTATATATGCTCATACATGTATTTCTAATTGTAGGGTCTTGGCCGACTGACGCATCTTTACAGGAAGCTTGCGGGGTCAACAAGATGCTAGAGGCCAAGCTAAAGAAGGCTGAAGTCACAATCGTGGACCAGGGAAAGATTGTTGCCTCCAAGTCTCAGCATTACGAAGACAAATTCAAGGCGATGACCCAGGAGTCTCAGGCTGCTATGAAGAAAGCTACCCAAGAAGCTCAGGCTAAGCTGGATGCTGATCAGACTCAACACGAGCAGGATATGATCACCTATAGGGAGGGCCTCAAGAGTTTCGTCGTCATTTACCTCCTCCAGGCCAGGTTGAAGATGGCCTATGAAGCCACAACTATGGGTTTTGAATGCCCAACCTGGTCCATTGGAGCCTGGGAGGCGAAATTGAAGGATCTCGGTGGTAATCCTATGGAGTATCCTGCTAAGCCAGCGGTTGCAGAGCCTTCCAAGGCGACTGAGGTAGCAGCTAACGCGGGTGAAGATCCTGGGGCTGATGCTGGAGCGAATGCTGGTGATGCTGGTGGTGATGGTGAAGGTGTGTTTGGTGATGCTGCCAAGGATGCTGTTGGAGGTGCTGCAGCATAAGGGCAGCGAAGTGGGCGATGATGGATATTGATGCCTAGGCCGGAGCCCACTTTTTAAATTTGATGGTCTGTAACCCTTAAACAATTTTACTTTTCCTGCACTTGAACAATTTTACTTTCCTGCACTTTTAGATACCATATGATAGCCAAATGTGGAGGGATCCTGTGTTCCAGGACGAAGCCCTTGGTCATCAATGTTTATACACCTTAGAACTTATCATACTCTTGGTGGATGAGTCTTAGTTTAATACAAAGCCAAGAGTATGACATTTTGATATGTTAATAATAAACTAATCCTTTTGGCTTTAACTGTTGTTGCCATGTTTTCATTTTGGAAAAATATGTTTTAAACATCCTGATCAAATATCCTGACCAGGATACTGATATAACGTTCAGTATCTTTGTTGTCTTTAGTCAAAATGTTAGATAAAACTTGATTAAATATAACTATAAAAACTTAGATCATTCAGATAAGGCTTCCAAGCTTTGAGAAATAAAAAACCATACCAGAAAGACTTAGGCAATAACTTCCAACCTTTGAATCCTTTGCAATGTCCCCTATCTGTGTAGGATATTGCATCAGTGCATGGCATACTTGAACATTTTTCCACTTAGTGATGAAACTTTACAACTTTTTGTTCATAAAAGAACGTGTATGAACACAATCACAATTTGGAACTTTTCAAAGACTTTAATTTTGCTGGGGATAAAACCTTAGTATCCTGGGGATAAACCCTTAGTATCGTGTGCTACAGGCTGGAGTGTATAAACTCCATGACTTAGAAAGGCAAAAACCTTTAAACCTTAGAGAGTATGAAAATACCCTTTCGCGAGAGAGGGTGATCAATCCTCATATACCGTAAGGATCCGGGATATAGCCAACAATAACGAAATTGTCAGCCACTTTTACATGAACTGGTCCCGCCATCTTGAATTATACCCGGATACGTGCGCTCCAGGCGGGGTGTTTAAACCCAATTCAGAAGAAAGGTGAATACATTTAAACCTGTGAAGGGATCTGAATCCCTTAAACGTGAGAGAGGGGGCCAATCCTCTAATCTTTCGATCCATCTTGAGCAAGTATCATGGAGTACTATCTTGAAACATATCCTACAAAACCCTTTTAAACTAAGGTGGGTGTTAGCTTGGCTAACATCTCTCCGATGCTTAAGTCAGTATTGGGTTTCAAAGAATAATATTAAATATATATTTTAAAAGAGATAAAATTCATACCATCCTGAGTTAGAATTCAAATTCTAAACTCACTTGAAATAAGCTTTAAGATGTATAGCATTCCAGGATCTTGGTATCATATCCCCCTCCATGATCTTGAGCCGGTATGCTCCTTTTCCTGATTCTGACTCAATCTCGTATGGCCCTTCCCATTTTTGAGCTAACTTCCCATCAGCAGGATTAGTCGTATTCTGAAACGCTTTTCTCAATACCCAATCTCCAACTTGGAATCTTCTGGTTCTTAAATTTTTGTTGTACGACTTGGCTATCCTTTGTTGGTATGTTTCCATCCTTAGCTTTGCCGCATCCCTTGTTTCATCAATAGTGTCCAACTCTTGACATAAGACTTCAGGATTTGCTTCAGGATCCCGTAGGCTTGACCTGGCTGTGGGAATCACCATCTCTGTTGGAATCACTGCTTCTGCTCCAAACACCAAAGAAAATGGGGTTTGCCCAGTAGCATTCTTCACAGTTGTTCTATCAGCCCATAGGCCAAATGGTAGTTCCTCTGCCCATTTTCCTTTTTTGGCACCTAACATCTTTTTTAAGTTATTGACAATTATCTTGTTCGAGGATTCTGCCTGTCCATTAGCTTGAGGATGCACTGGTGTTGACGTAATCATCTTGATTCCCTAACTTTTGCAAAAATCAGTAGTCCTTTTGCTGATGAATTGGGAGCCATAATCACAAATTATCTCAGCTGGTATCCCGAATCTTGTCAGGATATTCATCTTGATGAAAGATACTACTTCTTGATCTCTAACTTGAACAAATGCTTCTGCTTCAACCCACTTGGAGAAATAATCCATCATTGCTAACATAAAAACCTATCCTCCAGGAGCCTTAGGAAGTTTCCCCACTATATCCATACCCCACTTCGTAAATGGCCAAGGGGATATGATAGGATATAATGGTTCAGCTGGCTGATGTAGTATATTGCTGTGTCTTTGACATACATCGCACTTCCGAGCATATTCCACAGCATCCTTTCTCATGGTCGACCGGTAATATCCTGTTCTCAACACCTTCGAGACTAAAGATCTGCCCCCAGTATGGTTGCCACATTCTCCTTCGTGTATATCCTGAAGTACCTCCTTGGTTTCAGGATCTTCCAAGCACCGTAGATATGGACCTGCAAGGGATTTCTTATACAAAACATTATTTATAATAGTAAAACGGGATACCTTCATTCTGAAAGCCTTTGGATTTTCATCCTTTGGGATATCTCCTTTTTCAAGATACTTCACGATTGGAGCCATCCAGGATTCAAGATTCTCCTCAGGACATCCATCACCGGGATCCTGGATACTTACTACTTCCTTATCCTGAGGCTTGAAAAGTTCCATTGCAGGATACAGGATATGTAGTATTGGTGTCTGAGTTCCCTCCGGTATCATGACAGTAGATCCTAGATTTGCTAGAGCATCTGCTTCAGCATTTTCTTCTCTTGGTACCTGTTCAAGTGTAAATTTTTCGAAATATCCTGCTAATTGTTTAACAATTTCAAGATATTCAGCTAACTTTTCACCCTTGACTGCATAAGATCCATTGAAATGGTTAGTAATCAACACGGAATTAACATACACTTCTAAACATTTAACACTCATATTCCTAGCCAATTCTAATCCTGCTATCAGGGCTTCATACTCAGCTTCATTATTAGTAGCAGGAAATTCACATTTAATAGCCTGGGGTAGTATGTCCCTCTGTGGCGATTTTAATAGTATCCCTAATCCTACACCTCTTATGTTAGATGCACCATCAGTATACAATATCCAACATCCTGAATTCTCACGCAGTTGTTATACTTCTAAGTCAGCTTCATTTTGAATATCACTACTAAAATCTGCCACAAGGTCTGCTAGAGCCTGAGACTTTATAGCATTTCTAGGTTCATACACTAGATCATAAGCACTTAGTTTAACAGACCATTTAGCCATTCTACTAGACATTTCGGGTTTCCTAAGCACATTTTTAATAGGATAATTGGTTTTAACATGTATCCTATGCGTTTCAAAGTAATGTCTAAGCTTAGTTGATGCCATGACTAGAGCTAATATAAATTTTTCTAAGTGTGAATATCTAGTTTCAGCATCTAATAAGCTTTTACTAACATAATAAACAGGATACTGCTGACCTTCGTGATCCTTTACCAAAACAGCACTTACTGCATTCCCTAATACTGCAAGATATAGGGATAAGGGTTCACCATCCTCAGGCTTCATCAGCAGGGGTGCACTTGAAAGATATTGCTTCAACTCTTGCAGGCAGCTTCATGTCTTTCACCCCATTCAAACTTTTTGTTTTTCTTCAGGATATCATAGAATTCCTTACACTTTTCTGAGGATCTTGATATGAACCTATTTAATGCTGCTTCTTCCTGTTAACCTCTGAACATCCTTCATGTTGGATGGTGATTTAAGATCCAGGATAACTTTAATTTGTTCTGGACTTGCTTCTATCCCCCTCTTGGTCACCAAGTATCCTAAAAACTTTCCTGCCCCCACTCCAAAATGGCACTTAGCAGGATTCAGTTTCATATTATACTTGTCCAGGGTATTGAAGGCACACTCTAAATCCTGGAGGTGATCCTCCGATTTCTTGGATTTCACCACCATATCATCAATATATACCTCCATGGTGTCCCCCAATTTGTCTTTAAACATCATATTAACCAGTCTCTGGTATGTTGCACCTGCATTTTTTAAACCAAAGGGCATGGCAGTATAACAGTATATACCTGTGGGTGTCATGAATGTTGTATCCTCCTGGTCGGATGGTTCCATTTGGATTTGTTGAAATCCTGAGGATGCATCCATGAAAGTCTGCATTTCATGTCCCGCAGTTGCATCCACTATGGAATCTATATGAGGTAGTGGAAATGGATCTTTCGGACAAGCTTTGTTGATGTCTGTGTAGTCTACATAAACTCTCCACTTCCCATTCTTCTTTTGGACCACCACCACGTTTGCTAGCCATTTGGGAAACTTGACTTCCCTAATCATCTTGGACTTGAGCAACCTTTCAACCTCCTCTTGTATAATTGCATTTCTTTCAGGAGCGAATTTCCTTCTCTTTTGTTGAACGGGCCTGAAAGATTTATCAATTCCAAGTTTGTGAGTTATAATATCTTTTGATATACCTGTCATGTCTTCGTGTTTCCATGCAAACATAGACATCCTGCATTTCAAAAAGTTAGTAAGTTGATTCTCAATATCCTAGAGGGATATTGGCCCCTACAAGCACTGAGATATAAAGTTATCCTGATCCAGGATAACTTTCTTAATATCCTGCTCTGAAGTCTCCATGATATCCTGGGCCTGTTTCTTTAATTGCTCCTGGATTTGTTGACGCCTTCATTGAAGAGGAATAGCATTCCATTGCTTCTTGCTGGTCGCTTTCCACTTTGACCACCCCCCAAGGAGTAGGGATCTTGACACACTTATGATAAGTGGAAGGTACGACTTTCATATCATGAATCCATGGCCTGCCTAATATAATATTGTAGTAGGATAATGAATCCATGACACAAAACCGTTGTATAGAGTTCACTCCTTCAACGTACACATGCAGCTTTATCTCTCCAACAGTGTTCTTTGCTTCTCCACTGAACCCTACAAGCACGATGGACTTCGAGGTCTCGAGTTATTTGGCTTTCATTCCTCCTTTGGGGTTCTTCTTGGATAAGATTTCATCATGGTGGTGGTGGTGGTGGGAGGTGGCGGCAGGTGAGAGAGAGAGGGGGAGAGAAGAGAGAGAACCAGGTAATCTCCACCATCGTCCCCCACCTGCCACCACTATGAACACCACCCTCCACCATCTGCAACCACCAACTTCCACCGGACTTTGAACGGTTCAAACCAGGTAAACTCCACCATCGTCCCCCACCTGCCGGACTCTGAACAGTTCAAACTAGGAAAACTCCGTGACATTAAGTAGAGAGAGAAGAGAGAGAGTGTTTGTGTGTCTGATAGGAAGAGAGAGGGATAGGCTTCATTATAAATCTTTTTATTTTTTAGAAACTAGCCCCTAAATATAAGATACTTTACATAATATTCCCTGATGAGATAAAATGACAAAAGTGCCCTCATGTGCAAGGCACATGACCAGATTTAACAAAAAAAACGTGCAAGATTTTGAAAGGTTAAGGACACCGCCTGCAATTTGGTGTAAACATAAAGGACAAAACTTGTAATTTACTCAAAAAATAAGGAGGTTTGAGAAGGAATCTCAAATACCAATCATACGATTCAAAAATATTTAGAGAAGAGTATTATGTTGTTTTTCTAGAAAACATGAATGTTCAAATAAAAATATTATATTGATTTTTAGAAAATCTTATTGAGTATTCACATCACTTCTCTCAAATTTACTTGTAATTATATTAAAAATAATTGTATTTTCTCTCTTCTTTCAATTAAATAATATTTTTAATACTTTTATCATTTTTTCTCTCTCCTCAATCAAAATCACTTTAAAAATATATTAAAAAATTATAGAGAATCAATAGTTTCCCTCAAAGTATAAAAGTATACAGATGAACAGTTGTTTTTCCTCTTTTATGCTTACAACCATTTTTTATTATATAAAAACACTTTCACAAAATATAGGGTTTAATTATGTCACCTTATCTTTATGTCATTATGGGACTATATTGTCTCATTTCAATAACACCCAACCAATGGAATAAAACGCAAATCGCCAACATGAACACAAACGAAATCTTTAATTTCGTATAGAAAGAAAACGAACCACTTCTATTCTCGGAGCCCACGGAGCCTCCAGTTATTACTCAATCAATTATTTAATTTTATTCATTCTTTTATTTATAAATTTATAAATTCAATTAATCAATAGATAAAATTTAGAAACATCAAAAATCTAAAATTAAATTGCATAAGTAAAAATAATTTAATTTTATTTCTAATAAACAGGGTGGGGTTATTGTAAAAAAAAAGATTTTTTTGTGAGAAGTGTAAGAAGTGTTATAAACCCTTATATCTAGTAGTCAATAGTTAAGACTAAGAACGACATAATTATAAATGGTGTGGTATTTTTTTTAGATTGATTTGATTAGTTTAGGGGTAATAGTGTCTTTTTACAACATTTAAATACAGAAACCATATCTCATAACAATCAAAACCGCTCGCAAAGTTTCACAATTCTTGCCCTTTTATCCAAAGTCGGAGATCATGGAACAAATCAAAAGTTCAGATTGTGTTATAAACTTAACAAATCTTGTCCTTCATTCTGTACTCTAAATCATCTAAGATTCGCTAAAAATTTGTTCGGGGATTTTTAGGGAAAAGGTTGAAGACAACAAGATCGGAGTATCCTAACACATCTATGGCATCTAGTGAAGCAACTGTATTAAGATTCAAGACGTGGTGTTTTAACATTTAGAAAAACTGTATTCAAATTCAAGGCGTGGTGTTTTAAACATTTGGAAACATTGACTATGATTTAAGTCATGGTGTTTTAACATCTGGAATATGGAAACATTGTATAGTGACGATACAACCATGGTGTTTTAACATTTGGAAATAGCAAAACAAACATTCCCAGATGATGTTAAAACGCCATGACTTGAATAGCAATGTAATCATTCCAAATATTAAAACACCACGATTGTATTACGATTCAAGTCGTGGTGTTTTTGGAACCTGTATTGTGTTTTATACCTGCAAAATAACAAAAATATTCCAGATGTTAGAACACCATGGTTGTATTATGATTTAAGTTGTGGTGTTTTATGGAATTTGTATGATGTTTTATACATGCGAAATAACAAAAAGGTTGATATGAATTTTTTGGATTAAACAATACTGGATACAAAAAGTTCAAATAGTAGATGATACAGAATATTGTCTATGAAGATGAGGGAGATGAGTTATAGATCAAGAGGAGATCACGTAAAAAAATATCTCCTAAAATAACTCCTAAAACGGTTACAGGCCATTATATCTTTTAGTTAGTTAATTAGTTAATTACCTTATTACCCTTTATGTATAAAATTAAATGATGACATGTGTCTCCACAATATTTCTCACACATCTCACAAACCTTCACTCTTTTTACAGGAATCTGGACCCTATAAACATTATAATTTAAAATAAAGAAACATAATTTAGTAAAATATACATAATTATTTTATGTCATTTTGGAATGTATTTTAATGGTTGAGTTAAAATAACCACCTTACAGAAACATATAATTATTTTATGTTATTTTAAAATATACATAATAATCACACGAGCTCAATCATCCTAATCCCATATCAAACCCTACATGAACCTTTGTAAATCAAACCCTAAAATTTATATAAACATTCAGCCACCAAACACAATTTTTATTTTGCATACATACACCTTCGTCTCTATCTCAGCATGTTAACATCTTCTTCATTCAATTTAGATTGAAAAAAATAGGAAGATCACAACGGTTATTGAGAATATGAGGTTGGCGCCCTTTTCTTCCCTTTAAGTTGTTCATCGTTATTTGTTCCCCAACATCCAATGGCGCCCCCTAATGGTGTCATGGAAATGGGAGGGGCGCTATTGACCTTTTTAAGGCTAAGGTGGAGGGAACGCTTGTGGCATCCTACATTATTCGACTATAATTCGTACTAATATAAACTATGTTGTTACAAATTATGCGCCATTAGACTTAATTTTAGTTGACTAAGGTCAGTTAATGTCTAGCAAGCCCAAATAATGCATAGGATTGCATTTGAAATTTTTTAGAAATTACCATATTGCGTAGCGATAAAAGATACGAAACAAACGTTGGTGACTACCCGATTAAATAAAAAAGTCTAGAATTTGACTAGAATGCTTGGAATATCTTAAAAAGATATATTATAAGTGAATAATATTAAAATGTATAAAAACCATAGTTGGTGTTTTTGTATTGCATTGCCCGAAATTTATACGTGTTTTATGCTTTTATAAACCTATAAGACGCGATATATCAACTAGCACCAAAAATAAATATTATTGGCTAGAAATAATAATATTTAGTTGGTAATATTTGGTTAATAATTTGATTGAAAAACTCCCAAAAACACATCAAACTTTTATAGAAAGTGCAAAAATTTTATATAAAAATAGGGTGTTTTATAAAATTTGGAAGAGAACCCCTCCTCCTTCCCCTAAATTTTAGCCAACACATGGCCCCACCCAAATCTCTTACAAATCTCCAAGAATCCTCCATGCAAGCCCATTTTTAAACCACACACCCAGACTCATTCTCTCTCCCTCATTTGAACCGTACCCCCCCTACCAATTCCATATTTTCATACTTTATCAATTCCAAGAAGATCAAGCTCTAAATCTTCATTCATTGATTAAGTATTTGGTGGTTTTGAAGCCTTATAGTGGAGATTCAAGCACATTTGGAAGATTTGCCCAAGAACACCCACCAAAACCTTTCATTTGTTCTTGTGTTCAACAAGGGTCAATCAGCCACCTGGAAATTAGTTGGTGATGCGGGACGAAGGAAAATGAATGTGTGGTTCGAAACTATGAACAAGATTGCTACTTTTGATTCTCTAGGGGAATGTCAATACCTAAACTTTGATGATTTTTTATGGGTATGTTCTAGAATCGGATCCGGCAGGTATGTTGAAAGAGTTATTCCCGACAGGGAAGGTGCCCAAGTATTTCGGAATGATATGTCCACAAGAATTTTCGTCACTCGAAAATAACGAAGACTTGGGTTTCTTGGTAGCATCGTATTTTACGAATACTTACCTCTTGGAAACTGGTTTGATGGATGTGCATCTGTTACCTGAATTTCTCTGTGAACAGAGGTTTGATTTAAAGCTTTGGTGACAGTTGTTTCACATGAAAAAACTTGATGTGCTAAAAAGTGATCAAATTAAACTAACTAATTTACTCTAATCTAGACACTAAGTTTAAATTTATAAATCTAGACTCTACCTAAACCTAAACCACACAACCGGCAAGTGTACCGGTCAATGCAGTATAGCTAAAGTAAGTCCGAGTATCGAACCCACGAGACTCTCTAATTACGTTAACTAAATTATCCAGACCTAGACTGACCCTGACACGACACTAACCATTTGTATATTTGTAGGGGGTTTACTAACAATTCCTAATAATGCAATAAAAATAACTAAATTAATTAAGTTAACTAAAGAATACAAATTAACCTGGACTTTACTCAGACAGTGGAGATACAACCTAGACTAGAATCCTGATTGATTTTAGTAACGATTTTATTTGGAAGTTAAGTAATGAGGAACCGGGTTCATAATATTCTCACCTCTCGGGATATCTAATAGGACCCCTAACCCTTCTCAAGAGCACGCTATAGCACCCTCGAGGTTGTTGAGATTACCGGTTATTAGACTCTCTTGCGAAACACCTAATGGGTTTATAAAAGTATCCTACAAAGCTCACTCTCTGTCGAGATCTAAACCAAAGATAGATTTGTTTTCTCAATTGGACTTGCTAGACAATAGCCAATGGGTTTACTTCCTAGAAAGCTCCTACCTTTCGGCTTAATGACTTAGACCTAGCAATAACCTCGCACCTTGCAGCTATTGACGATTAGTAGAACACTTGATTTTATAAGATTACCAATTATTACTTTTAAGGTTAATTGTGCACTATAACCCTAAAGACTCTAGCTTTATTTCGTGATATAGACAATCACCAAAAACTAGAACCTAACATGATTCTATTATGTGATAAAGACCGTCACCAAGATTCATGTAAAGTAATAAATAATAACCAAACACTATCAAGTACGCAAACACATCCAATTAATAGAACAAGTCGTTTACAACTTATGAACAATCCTCACAAATCACAAATCCATAATAAAAATCAAAACTTTATCAAACGATCATCTAGTCTAGGTAGTTAAAAGAAGTCTAGCCAAGAATCAACATCAAGAACAAGAAACAAGTCGCAAATAAATAACAAATCATGGTCATAGATCCAATAAACACAAAGTATATCGAAACCAAACACTAACTCGTTGTGAACCCGGACTCTAATCTTGAACCTGAAACTCGAAACAGCCCGCTTCCTTCTTGATCGTATCTCTGATGCGCTATTCTGTTCGTCCCCTGCTAAAACTTGTGGCTGACTTCGTCTCCTATCTCCTCGTCAACAGCCTCCTCTGCCGTATATGTATCCTACGGATATATATTAGAACCCCCAACTACAATTTTCTACGTATCTAAACTTTTCATGACAAGGGCCCTTTTACAATCGCAATCCAACAGGCCAATCGCAATCCAAGAGGCCCAAAATTCTAATAATATACCAATCGGCCCACTTCACAAAGAAATAATAAGAATGTGACATTTGGTCAACACCTTTACAATTCGGTCAACACACCCTTACAAATCTTTTCATTTCAGGTCTTTTGAGCTTACGAAATAGAGATGGTGGCCTCGACTCACTCAAGAAAAATAACGGCAATTATAATTCGGTCACTGGCGCCCTACTCTGCCCACCTTGCTGGTCATTTCCTAATTACTCGTTTTCGCTCCATTTCCACCAAGACCTGACAAAACACAAAATAATATAATATACAAGAAAAGCTAAAAAGAATAAATAAAAACGAAACAAAAACTATACAATTTACACGTGACAAATATGTGTATTTTACCCCACTTCAATATGTCTTGTGAAGGGAAGATTTTTGATGTACACAAAATGCAACATATAAATAAATGAGGCATAAAACTAACAATTTTTAGTACTAAAGTTGGAAAAAATACGTTTCTTTATTCCTTTTGTATTTTCAGGATAAAAAGAGCTCAAACGAACAAAAGAAGCAAATAAGCAGCTAAAACCAACATAAATACGGAAAGAATGAATAACAAGCCATGCCCAACCCCTCAGCAACACCCCAAAAGACAAAAAAACCAGATCACAGAAGGTGAGCACGGGCCGTGTCCAACAAGCACGGGTCGTGGTCAAGCCCTGCACTACAAGACAAAACATTCAGAAGCTTCCACGCCCATCACGGGCCGTGTCCAGAGTAACACGGGCCGTGGTCAACTATAAGATCTGCAGAATCTGGATAGTACAGCGAACAAGTGACCATGGGGCCGTGCCCAGAGGCCACGGGGTCGTGTGGGGCCCTCTGCTGACAAATACAATTAATGAAGAAAGAGAAGGATGTTGGCCACGGGCCGTGTCCGCTGGACACGGGGCCGTGGCCGGGCTTCTGTTCAGGCTATAAATAGGGGTGCTTGGTTACCCACAAAGACATCCTTTGGCAAACCACTTCTCACTCACTTTGCCACCACTCCATCACCACTACAACACCAACACCCACCATCATCATCCATCTTCCATATTTGGAGTGTGTAGTAGTCTCTGGATCCAAGATAGATTGTAAGGGTTCTTGTCAAACAAAGGCCATGCTTGGCTAAATTCCTTACATCACTTGGTGAAGACTAATCTTTTATGTATTACTTTTAGTTTTTAATCTTTCGACACTTTTTATTTGGGTTTGTATTAATGACTTTAATAACTAGTTTCTTCTGTTGAAAGTGAATTTTCTTAACCATTTCTTCATGATGTCATTGATTTGCTCATTCGTGTCTTTACGGTCTATTTAAAGCACGGTAACTACTTGGAAGGGGGTTAGAAGGGTGGTTTGGTAAAGTTCTTGTCTCGTTCAGTGTATAGATCCTGCGAGGACTTGGTTCAAGCCTATTAGGGCCTCCTTCAATGCTCAACGGGTATTGGATGGCGGGGGCGCGAATGGCTTGAACCCCTCATATGTAAACTACTATTAATACTTTAAAACCGGCTACTTGGGATTGTATCCCTGCTGACTTAAACCACTTAGCCGAGGGTAACGTCACCTTCAAAAGAGGGGCCTACCACTTTTCGCATTAATAACTTACTTAATTGTCTTCCAATATTCCGACCTTTTGGGATTGTATCCCTGCTGACTCAAACCACTGGGTTGAGGGTAACGTCACCTTCAAAAGAGGGGCCTACTACTATAACTAAGATAATCTCTTAAAAAGTCCAAAAGTGCAAAAACTATCAAAGGATACATAAAAGAGAAGTTGGATCCAAGTGATTCTATCTTGTCTATTTGTATCTCATTTTATTTTATTTATCTTTTTTACTTATCTTTATGTTTTAAAACTTTTATCAAAAATTTAGATTGATTAGACGTTGACGATAAACCGGTATTAAAAGCTCTTGTGTCCAACGTTGACGAAAAACCGGTATTAAAAGCTCTTGTGTCATTGGACGACCTCGGTATCTTACCAACGCTATACTACGCTCACAATGGGTGCACTTGCCCAAGTGTGTGTTTAGTGTTAGTAGAATATCGTGTTTTATAAATTTAAAACTTGACTATGCGTAAAATGGACTAAAAATGACAACAAAAATATAGTACGCTCGACACGCACCAAGTTTTTGGCGCCGTTGCCGGGGACACAAGGATTTTGAGAAAGTTTAAAATCAACGGCCTAATTATTTTTAACAATTTTTTCTTTTTCTTTTTAGGAAATTTCTGAATTTTTAGAAATCTGCATTTTCTGCAGATGTGTAGCACGGGCCGTGTTCAACCAACATGGGGCAGTGTCTAAACAGCAGCAGCAACATAATCTGTTTTAAGTCAGACAGTAGCTGAACACGGGGCTGTGTCAAGCCAACACGTGGCCGTGTCCATCACCCAGTTACTGAAAACAGGACCGTCTGATCCCGACAGTCGATAACTTCTGACACACACATAGATGATATTGATTATTTTTTATTTCGCCAATCTTACGGCGAGTGGTGTCAACTATGTGGAGGAACCCATGGATTGCTACATTTTAAATCTTGAACCCCATCTTTTAGCAGACCCATCTCTCTCATGTGGAGATCACCATAAGGTTGGCGAATGTAAAAATGATCCATATTACCCAACCAAATGCACTCAAACTTCCATTCCATACGACTTTACCTCCTCCGAGTTAAGCCAAATGGAAGAAAGGATTCTCCGAAAAATAAAGGAAATAGAGCTTATGATGAAAGAGAGGCACTCCTCACAAGCTCAAGACCAAGGAGAATCATTGAGTTCGCATTTGGAATCCAACAATGTCGAGGTCATAAAAAGTACTTTAGTCTCTTACATTAGCATTAGCGATAGTCGTCCGTGTGTCGATTGTGCCATGAAGGACTCTCCATCGGCCCCTACCGATGCGCTCATAGACCTGAGCGATTCGACATACACCTTCTTTAATGAGAGCCCGGATAAGGGGAATAAAGGTTGGTTTCGCCCACCGGTATGTAGATTAGTTTTTACCCTTTCCGATAACCTCTTGCGTTCATGCATAAACTAGGAGCAGCTTCGGTACATTATGCACTTCGGTGTTGTTCCCTCCAGTAAAGAACCTCCCGATTACTGAGGTCCTTAAAAGACAACACTTCATAAAACTCCAACACGGGCCGTGCTCAACCAACGTGGCCCGTACCCGCCGAAAAATTCACCACGGGGTCGTGTCCTGGCTAACACGCCCCGTGTTCCTAATACAGACAAACGTGTCAGAACAATGTCTGACCAAAAGGCCGTGCTCAGCCGGCACGAGGCCGTAGTCAGTGTGCTGTCGCTTTCTATAAAGTCAGCCTTGTTGCTGCATGTTTGGCCTCATTCCAAAGACAAAGATCTCCTGAGATTTCTCACATATACCTTAAAATGTATGTTCTTAAAGAAGTTTCATCTATCCATCTTGTCTTTGCCACTTTTGTCACCTTCCTTCTTCTTCTTTGAACTCAAATCCTCCATGAAAGCTTGAAGGTCCATAGCTTCAAGCTTTATTTTTGCAAAACATATGTTTTAACACAAAGAATATTAATAAACAACACGTTTATCACATTGCTTTAAGTTATTTCTGTTCGCAAATGTTTAAAACCTGAGAGAAATAAGTTAAAACAATAAATTTTTTGAGTTCAAAACTGTGCAGGAGGACGAGCACGGGCCCGTGTCCACTGGACACGGGGCCATGGTGAGCTTTTAAACTCTCGTTAATTTAAAAATTCACCCTTGTTTTCTTAGTATGTCGACCCAGAACAGTGGAACGTCGTCAGCAACCTCAAGAAACAACCAAGGAAGAAGGAGACCATCAATTGATGCTACTCTAGTTGGTGGCATGTATGCTTTAAGGGAAGCCATCGACGAAATGGCATCGGTGGAAGAGGCTCTTGTCGATCGGGTTAACTATTTGACGGTGGGATTGGAGAATTGTATGCATGAGATCAACCTTTTGCACCAAAGGTTGAACATCCTTGCACTACCTCCCATGGAACCAATCTTTCCCCAAGAAGATTGGAACCTTGCTCAGAAATCATCATTCCAACCGGATGGGACGACCTTCCCCCGGAACCTCTTCTAGACGCATTACACGAGGTTCCATTGATGGTCGTACCTCCCACTCCTCCCCCGTATGAAAATGCGGAAGAAGAGCCTTTCCTCTTCCTCCCTCGGGAGATTGAGGAAATGCTCAATGACTTTTGAGGAAGTGCATCTTCGGGGTTGAAGTTCCTAAAGGCCCTTATCCACCGAAAAATTAATTTCGGGGTTTTTGTCGATCGTTTAAAGAAATAATCATCTAGGGTAGGACTTCATTGTGGTTTAGGTTTGTTTCTTCTATCTACTATTAGGAACTTTGTAATTTTAATTATTAGGACTAATCTTAGGATGTTTATTTTGAACCGCGCTCTATGCAATATGATGGTCTAAGTTATTTTGTGGTGTTTGGAACTTAAAATATGGCAAAACACATAAGAAAAGATGAAAGCTACCAAGGGACGTCAAAACCACACCCCATGCATAACAACAGTGCCTTCCGACAAAATTTTCAACCTTCCAGCATGTGCAGTACGGACCGTGTTCAGCCTAACACGTCCCGTGCTCAGCTTCTGCAAGAAAAAGTCCAAAAACAGGTAACCGACCACGGGCCATGTTGACTGGCCACACCCCGTGGTCAAGCTTCTGTTAAATTTATTACTGGCACTCTGGACACGGGGCCGTGCCCAGATGCCTAGTAACACAAAAAATTGTTTTTAAACGCACTTTTACGCATTCGAATCAACCGAAAAAATTATTTTTGGATACATTGAGGACAACGTGTAATTTAAGGGTGGGGGGGGGGGGTAACTAACACTTTGAATTTAGCAAGTCCTAATAACAAGCCTTACACAAAATTCTATTGGAACCGCTAATCACCCCAAATCTTTTTCAAAATTTTTCTTTTTTTTACTTGTCTTGGTTTAATTTGGGAATAACAAGTTATAATAAGTTATGTTTTTACAAATTTACAACCGATAGCGTCGTGATAAAAAGAACCAAATAAGACAATTATAAAAAGGGGCATAACAAACCTTTTTAAAATTTGATTATATATACTTGTTCACATTATAAACCCATTTCCACATTAAGTGAGTTTTGAGCCTTTATCGAGCACACATTCATACATCTTTAAACTAAATGCTCATTTTCGTTTCTTGTGTGAATAGCCGCTTGGTCCTTACAACTCTAGAACTTGCCAAAATGATGCATTCCCGGTCCATACCAACTTAAAACCCAAGTAACTAAATGATGGAGACATTAGGACTTAACCATTTTTTCTCAAAACCTTTATTTTTATTTCTTTTTACCCATCACCAAAAATCCCCCTAGTCAACCCTTTTGAGCCTAAAACCTATTCGTTTCAAAAAAAAAAAAAAAAACCCCACAACGACAAAAACCTATAACCCACAAAAACCTTTTCCCTTTCAAACCCATTTCTTTTAGTAAAAAGCTCGGATTTCTTGTGAAAAAAAATGTGTATATATAGCTCTTCGAATAACTAAACAAGTTCCTTCAGAAAAATCTTGTTTGAAAAACACTTGGATAAAATAAATACGAAAAGTTTTACGATATCCAACGCTATTTGCGTCTTTTGCCATACTACTAACCACTAACCAAAAAAATTCACCTACCTCTAGCCCAAACCTAAACCCTTCAAAGTCCTCTTGATACTCGCAAAGGTTTATAGTTAAAAAAGAGGAGGTTTGATCACTTGGCAAGCATATGGTAGAAGTAAGTTGCAAACCGGAATCGAGTGATATCACAAAAATACATCTTCGGCTGAGTGTTGAGTGATCCCTTGTGAGGTACGTGAACTTGTATATAAATAAATAGAATTTTAAAAGGGCATGTTATGCCTAAATAAATAATTTTTCTTAGAAAAGTTCTTAATAAATCATGACGAATAGGAACTGTAATTAAAAATAAAAACATAATTTGAATAAGAATCTTGGATTCCCGACACTCGAAGACAAGTCACAAAACTTCTTCTCTACCTATTCCATTTGGGTGTGTAAGCCACATTTAAAGAGTTTTACTTGAGGACAAGCAAAGATTCAAGTGTGGGAATATTTGATGTACACAAAATGCAACATATAATGAGGCATAAAACTAACCCTTTTTAGTACTAAAGTTGGAAAAAGCACGTTTCTTTATTCCTTTTGTATTTTCAGGATAAAAAGAGCTCAAACGAACAAAAGAAGCAAATAAGCAGCTAAAACCAACATAAATACGGAAAGAAGGAATAACAAGCCATGCCCGACCCCTCAGCAACACCCCAAAAGACAAAAAAACCAGATCACAGAAGATGAGCACGGGCCGTGTCCAACAAGCACGGGTCGTGGTCAAGCCCTGCACTACAAGACAAAACATTCAGAAGCTTCCACGCCCACCACGGGCTGTGTCCAGAGTAACACGGGCCATGGTCAACTATAAGATCTGCAGAATCTGGATAGTACAGCGAACAATTGACCATGGGGCCGTGCCCAGAGGCCACGGGGTCGTGTGGGGCCCTCTGCTGACAAATGCAATTAATGAAGAAAGAGAAGGATGTTGGCCACGGGCCGTGTCCGCTGGACACGGGGCCGTGGCCGGGCTTCTGTTCAGGCTATAAATAGGGGTGCTTGGTTACCCACAAAGACATCCTTTGGTAAACCACTTCTCTCTCACTTTGCCACCACTCCACCACCACTACAACACCAACACCCACCACCATCATCCATCTTCCATCTTTGGAGTGTGTAGTAGTCTCTGGATCCAAGATAGATTGTAAGGGTTCTTGTCAAACAAAGGCCATGCTTGGCTAAATTCCTTACATCACTTGGTGAAGACCAATCTTTTATGTATTACTTTTAGTTTTTAATCTTTCGACACTTTTTATTTGGGTTTGTATTAATGACTTTAATAACTAGTTTCTTCTGTTGAAAGTGAATTTTCTTAACCATTTCTTCATGATGTCATTGATTTGCTCATTCGTGTCTTTACGGTCTATTTAAAGCACGGTAACTACTTGGAAGGGGGTTAGAAGGGTGGTTTGGTAAAGTTCTTGTCTCGTTCAGCGTATAGATCCTGCGAGGACTTGGTTCAAGCCTATTAGGGCCTCCTTCAATGCTCAACGGGTATTGGATGGCGGGGGCGCGAATGGCTTGAACCCCTCATATGTAAACTACTATTAATACTTTAAAACCGGCTACTTGGGATTGTATCCCTGCTGACTCAAACCACTTAGCCGAGGGTAACGTCACCTTCAAAAGAGGGGCCTACCACTTTTCGCATTAATAACTTACTTAATTGTCTTCCAATATTCCGACCTTTTGGGATTGTATCCCTGCTGACTCAAACCACTGGGTTGAGGGTAACGTCACCTTCAAAAGAGGGGCCTACTACTATAACTAAGATAATCTCTTAAAAAGTCCAAAAGTGCAAAAACTATCAAAGGATACATAAAAGAGAAGTTGGATCCAAGTGATTCTATCTTGTCTATTTGTATCTCATTTTATTTTATTTATCTTTTTTACTTATCTTTATGTTTTAAACTTTTATAAAAAATTTAGATTGATTAGACGTTGACGATAAACCGGTATTAAAAGCTCTTGTGTCCTTGGACGACCTCGGTATCTTACCAACGCTATACTACCCTCACGATGGGTGCCCTTGCCCATGTGTGTGTTTAGTGTTAGTAGAATATCGTGTTTTATAATAAAATTTGACTATGCGTAAAATGGACTAAAAATGACAATAAAAATATAGTACATTCGACACGCACTAATTTTCTAAAACATCTCTTTGGAGAATATTATGGTGAGATTGGGTGACCGGGGAAAGGTCAGGATGTGGGATTGTAGAGTGATACATGCTCTACTTACTAGGAGTCCTAAATTGTCTTCTTAAGCAGATCTGCATGATGAACATATGGGACTCAAGGGAAAGCTATAATCGTAAGATGATCCCATAAGTACGATCAGTGAGATGATGTATCAGCAAAACTGCCTAGCGCCGATGCTCTTTGGCTTGACAAGCCAGTAAATGTGTTTAATTTCCAAAAGATGAGAAAGTCAAAGATGTACTATGAGAAGATTGGGTATCGTCATATCATTCGTGACGAGAGTACACAAAAGATTTCTTGGTAACAGATGAGGATGCTCCTCCATCAGATGAGGAGGAAGAAAGCTTTGAGGTGAAGGTGAGGCAGAGACCTCAAATGCGGGGGTGCGTCGGATGCGCACCCGAAGTAGGGTCAGAGGTCTCTATGTTTGTGCTTGAAAACCGCCCGGGTGGTTTTGACAGTTGGCCTATAGGCGATCCGTATATTATGATAACGCTCGGAAGATGCTTGAATTGAGCATCAGCAAGAAACAGAAACCTTGGAAGATAGCCGGTGGAATGCGGTTGCCACCACGATGGAGATAAATCGGGTTAACACTTTTGAATTGGAATATCAAAACTGGGGAAGTTTAGATTTGAGACATGGTCTTCTTATATAGGCAGTGCAACCCTTGGACTAATTATTCGACCATCCGAGAGCAACCTATACCGGGTCAACAAGCAGTCCAGTGGCCGCAAGGTGTCTTATCAAGCTATGTTACAACCCCTCCACCACAATCTATGGAGGGAATTTCATCAACAAGCCTGCCTGAAGACTTCCATGAATTTTGGGGAACTCTCATTCAAATGCCATACCACCCATACCCACCACTAGATCCAAATGAGCACTACTACCGTTTGGGAGGTGAGGTAAGTTTCTTGTTGTTTTATATTTCTTTCTCATATGTTGTTAAGTCTGAGTTTACATGGTTTGTGAATAACTAACAATTAAGCTCAAAACACATTGTAAATAAAGATAAGTAATCACAAATTAGAAATCATCATCAACAACTTTTTTCATTGATCATAAGATTCAAATTTTTACATAAAGTTGACTCTACATACTGCCTCTCAGACTGATCACTATAACGTTTTTGTTCGTACAAAAGAAAAGGTGATGTGTAGTGATAAGTAAGTCGCTAACATGTGAGATCTATTTATACTAAGTACGAAATCTATGTTTGTGATTAGATGACATCACCCTGATAGTGACATCTAACATTCCTAACAGAGAAGATTCCACAGATGTTGCAAACAACTGTGCAAATCTAATATCATTTCTAACTATGCTTGATACAAAGCAAGTACTGTTACATAAACATATGTTTAGGCTTTCCTCTGTTGCTTTGATCCAAACATCTGTTTCGCCAGACAGATGTTTGGTCTTCTTCATCAGACCTTTGCTTCAACAGACTTTATTCTTGAACAGACCTTGTTTCTTCATGACCAACGGTTCCAAGGATTTGAACAAGTATTTGCTTGTCTTCAACAAATGCTCTGATTTAGGTGTTCAAGATTCACTATCTTTAGGGAGAATCTGGTTCAAAATTCTATTTATTTCTTTATCACCTGATCATGTTTTGGCTTTTGAATACCATCTGTTCTTTTGTAGGTCCAACAATCTCACCCTAAAACAAATGATGCCAAAACAAATGTTTATTGATCAATTTTTATTCCTGTTCAACTTATCTCTGATTTGGGTTTAAGTTGCTTCTCAAATCTTTCCAGAGAGTAAGTCATCAACATCCCTTTCAAGTGGAAGATCCAGTAGATCTTGCAGATCTTCAATTTTTAGGCTCATGAAACTATTCGTTGAAGTCTGTTTCACTTCTCCATTTGCCCTGCCAATTGTCAATTCATGGCTTGGTCTATCTAAGGACCATTTTAGAATTTTAGAGGCTGGTGGATTTACTAAAACTGGTTTTATTGGAAGAGGTGAAGGGATTTGTTTTCCCAAAATTTTCCCAAGCAGCTCCTCTAGTTTGGCATCTGGATGCCCATACATTAGTTCATTTCTGATCCCTTCCTTCCTTATATCATCTTCGTACTTTTGTTGATCTTCTATAGACATCTCCTTTTGCCTTTTAAGGTACCTTCTAACAGCTGAGGAGACATTCTTTGCAGTGGGATGCTCGGAAGGGTCACCAAAGTGCTGATGAGAACTTTGATGTCTTCATAGTTTGGCCTTTTGGGAACTGAGGGATCTACAGCTCTTAGATCTTCAAGTTTCTTGTAGCTCTCTTTGATTGTTAATTCATCTCATCTAGCCATTGACTGCATAGACTCAAACTTTGCTGCCACCATCTCCTCTTTCATTCTTCTAATCTCAATGCCTTTTTGGCCAACAAGCTTTTTCCTTGCTTTCCAGTTAAGAGGAGTGGGCTTGATATCTGGAATGAGTTTTAACTTCTCAATCCTTGCGATTTCTTCAAGAAGGGATTCTGTAGTCCAACCAGAGAATTGAGCCCTTGTGGCTATGTAAGGCTTGTTCTTCATAATAAATTCCAAGTAATCTTCCCTTAAAGCTCTTTTGAGCTCGGGGTTGTTTAGTGGTCCTTGTGAAGCCTTTTTGCTGACATTTTTGGCAATATTTTCTAGTAATTAACTTTTGTGAATTCTGCAGACAGAATTTCTTGTGCCTCCTTATCACTTTTGCCCTTGCTTTTGAAAGAAGCTATTCTTTCAGCATGTATGCTCTTTAAATTCAGGTACTCTTGTACATTTGTAGGCTTTTAATATCTTCTAACGGATGGAAAGGTAAGTTGGCTGATGCCAGTTATAGAGTAGAAAGATGTATCTCTTTTGATACATTTTCTAACTCTAATGGGTCAAGTATGGTAGTGGGTAGTTTTGAAGGTGGAGATGTAATGGTAAGAGCTATAGTTGTTGTGGCAGATGGTTGAAATATGATGGATAAAGTTGTGGTGGTTGTGGCTTTGATAGGTGATGCATCAGGAGTTTCTTCGTCATCATCTTGGACAATGAATTTTGTTCTCCTGGTTCTGATTTGAAGTGTTGGTGTTTTTGTTGCTGGTTTTGGAAGTTGTGTTGTTGGTTTCCTTTTGTGGATGAGAAGTCCTTTGGGGGACTTATGTGTTGGTGGTGGTGGTAGTGTAGTTGTAACATCTGTTTTCACTTTTGTAATGGCAACAGATGTTTGGGATATAGGAACAATGGTTAAATAAGCAAGTGTTTGGATAGATGTGACAGTGGTTTGGATAGTGGTTGCTGTAGTGTTTACTGGAACCTCTTTTGAAGAAACTTGATTATCTAGGATTTTATTCCTTTCAATAATTTCCTGCACTGTTATCTGCATATTGGTTTCCTTTGTGTGTTTCCTCTTTTTTTTTCTACTCCTTTAGCAATCTCTTCTTGCCTTTCCTTTTTAAGTGCAGCAATGTCAGGCCTTTTTCCAGCCTTTTTTACTAGAGTTGGGAGATTTCTCATGCATTCTTCCTCCTTCTTTTTTTGCATCATCTTGATATTTAGGGATAGTTAGAGTTGTACCAGTGTTTTCAATGATGAAGTCTTTGATGCCTTGAACCTATGCTTGAGTTTCTTTGTACTTATCCACCATTGTTCGTACTAACTCTATATGCATGTTTTGTTTTTCTTCTCAAACTTGCTTTTGAAGTTGTAGGTACATTTGTGCATGCACCCAAATTTCTTTTGCAACTTATGCATCTGTTGGTGGAGGCCTTGAGTTTTGTACCAAAGTTTTCATCATTTCTTTGATTTCTTCAACTCCAACTTGGTGACTCTCCCTCTCTCTCTCTCTATCAATTATGGATAGTTTAACCCATTACCTAAGTTAATAGGATCATCTGAATTCCCGCCAGAGGTAGTTGTACCTGGTTTTGAACAAGGTGCCCCTTTTTTTGGTACTGGGGACTTCTAACTGATAAAGAGACTATTATCTCAATGGTTGTTTCTTTCAAGGGGGTCTTAATGATGTACCCACTATCCAAATGTGAGACTGTCGTCTCTACAATTGTAGTAGTTGCCCCACTTGAAAAACCTGCAAGTGTCCCTTGAGACACAATAGGTGTTGCCTCCTCTACTTTTGGGATAGCAATGATATATGAACTTGCCCTAGTCACTTGTTGAAGTATACTCTCTATGACTTGTTGTTGGGAGGAACTTGGTATATGCAAGTCAGTGTTATTAATTGCATCAAGCAATTTGTGGAATGATGATGGGATTGTTTTTGTGGTTGGTGGAGTCAAAAGAGAATCAGCCCTAGGAGAGGGGCTTGAGAATAGATATTTAAGTGAATCTTCTCCCTATTGACTTGGTTCCCCTATGCTTACACACTCTCGTGTTGTGTGTATGAGTGAGGAGTTTGGATAGGTAGAGATGATTGTATCTGTTGTGAGGAAGTAGCAACATATATTTGTTGCATTTATGTTATAGCAGGCACCTCTGGCATCTTAACCCCCATAGATACCTTCTTTTTGGTTTTTCTTTTGTATTTGTGGATGGGAATGAAAGTGGTAATTGTGGAGATTTCTGGTGTGTGCACTGTGGTCACCAGGAGCAGTGGGCTCAGCAAGAGATGTTGCAACATTTGTTTTTTGGTTTTGCAAAACATTTTCTTCACCCACATTTTCTTGACCTTAATTGATTATGCGGGTAAATGTTTCGTTTGAAAGACTATTAATTTCAAGGGCTTCACCTTGTTCAAAAATTTCTTGTCTTAAAATATTTTTTAGGTAAAAGCTTAACAATCTTGGATATAATAGAAAAGGATTGCCAGTTCCCCTCTTGATTGCTTTTATGTTTGCTATCAAATCCATAAACAATGTCTGTGATAGCTTGTAATATGAATTTCTCAAGATAGCATGCCCTAGATACTGAGTTCTTAGGGAAATTTTAGTAAAAGTTGTGGTTTCAGCAGACGAGCAAACAAAGAGTGTATGGAAAAAGAATTTAATTTATGGTGGAAATTTAGGTTTAAAAAGTGTGGCACCCACCAACCGAGCTTCATATCCCTTTTCTATAAACTTATGATGAAGATCATTTTTAAGGATAATGTCCATACCTGCCATATCCTGTAGATTGAATATGTTAGAAATGGATTATGGAGTTATCTCAACATGTTCTTTATTAATGGTAGAGGTGATGATGTAGGCCTTTTTGTTTTGAAGCAAAAAAAAAAATCATTTCCCCAAAATTCCCTAAGAGTGGATAGATAGATAGGGGTGTTTACAGTGAGGATGTTGAGATATTTGGATGAAGTGATGATAGAGTGAAAGACCGTGTTCTTGTTGTGTTTTACAAGATACGACAAGTAGTTGTGAGAAGATTTCAGTTTGAGAGCCATGGTCAAATTTGGTCAAATCTTTTGAAAATATTTGAAACAAATAATCTTTTGATTGAAAGCAAAGTTTGTTGAATGAAAATTCGGAGTTTTCTCTTTCAAAGTGCTTTGATTTTGATTAGTATGGATGACGGATGTTTTGTTTATACAAGATTTCGAAGTGCAAATTCAGAGTTTTCTCTATTGATGGATCTTTTCAATAGATAGATGGAACAGTACAATGTATTGTTCTGTTTATACAAGATTTCTAACCTCTGAGCATCTTTGATGACGTCAGGGTTGATAGTGACTGCTAACACTAAAACTAACCCTGGCCACTTATTATATCATCTGCTAATTACAAAGTACTGTTACATCAAAAACACTGATAAACATAAACACTGATAAATCTAAACTCTGCAGTCTTCATCAGCCTTAGCTTTATTCTTCATCAGCGCTTGGTGTTATCAGACCTTAGCTTCAATAATACTTGTATTGCAGACCTTAGCTTCATCAGAGGCTTGGGTCAGAGTTTAGAAACTCTGTTATGACAGGATCAATCATCTGATGATGTTTTGGCTATATATATTATTTGTTCCTTTAATAGGTTCAATCCCAACAACATGACTTATTTGTTATGTGTATTATGCTCGCTTAAACGTTCACTCGCTCACGCAACTCACTTTATCGCACTATTACGCAACGCAACGCTTAATACCTCACTAAAACGCTTAACGAAACAAAACTAACTAACACGAACGAAATCACCAAATGAAAACAGCCAAGACGCGGACCAGGCTCACTCGCATGAGTACTCACTCGTACGAGCGAGCTCTGGCTTGCACAAGGCTCCCTACTCGCACGAGTGACGTGTGCGTGTATATACATATTTTTACAATGAATTTTACACACCATTCGGTTTTAAATTTATTTAAAAATGATTTATACTTCAACATTAAAACACACACGAAAGGGCAAGTGTACCCCGTCATATATGTAGTAAAGTATCGGTAAGAACCAAGTATCGATCCAAGGATGCGGGTAGAGACGATAATACTAAACCTTTGTCATTATTCTACCGGTAGAAAAGATAGGTTGATGAGATGTTTAAACTAATAAATGACTAAAACATAATATTTTTGTTTCTTTTTCTTTTTGTAAACATAAAAGACTCCAAATATGAAAAATATAAATATAGCCTTGCTTTATGAACAACCGGAATATGTTAACTAAGTCGGTTATGCCACTAAGTCACTTGGTCAATTTTCCATTTTTTAAAGACAATTAGTATCCCTTTCGGGAATCCTAACATGACTACTCTTCGGAAAGTTAAAACGATAAACACACTTTAACCACCTAAAATTGTTCTTTAACGACCTATTGATTAATGTTTATGAAAATCCCTTAAAAATAAGTTAGTCATCCGTTAGGAGTTATCTAACCTCACTTAATCAAGGAAAGTTATACCGATAGACACAATGTAACCACCGAGACAAGCATAGCCTAGATTAAATCACAACCGAGCTCATTTTACAAATCTTAAGCATAAATCCACTAAGAAAGAAATTTTGGCCGAAACTACTAACTAAGCTTATGATTTATGTTAAGAATTCATAACGACACCATCTAACCTGCTAAGGCCCTTACGTGACGGAAAGCACCCTTGATTAATATTAATTACCCCTTATTAACCCAATACCCATTTCTAGTCTCATGGGGTAAACATTTTAACAAAGCTAAAAGTTTACTAATACAAGATTAATTAAGCCTCTTCTTTGAAATATCCTAACTAACCATGTACTAATCATCAAAGACAATTAACTATAATCAAGAATCCAATATCAACAACAAGGTTGCAAAACATGTCACACCCCGACCCGCAGCGGATAAGGTGATCGGGGCATGATTGGGTTATCATCAAAGCTCATGACATTTATTATATGTTTCATATTCATTAATACAATTTAATGGAAATAAATGATACACCATATTCTAACTATCTGTCTAAGCTTCTTGGTTCTCTTCTAAGGCATATCCTATGTTTTCCTTGCTTCAACCTGTTCACCTGTATCATGTGTAAAAAGGTTTTGGATCAACATAATGTTGGCGAGTGAATCCTATGGAAAAACATTTGAACAAGTTTATCCAATTGATTTTAAATAATGTGCATACCACATATGAGTAAATGTAGATGTAAATTTATTCACACAACACATAATATTGAATATTAAACTCACATACACCAAATGATTTTTTTGAGGCACGCGATGTTCGACTCGTCTCCCACGAGGAACTGATGGGCCTAATGAATGAGTTTTGAGGCACGCGTTGTTCTTACGAACTGATGGGCCTTAATGAATGAGTTTTTGAGGCACGCGTTGTTCTCGTCTCCCACGAGGAACTGATGGGCCTATTTTATGAGTTTTGAGGCACGCGTTGTTCTTACGAACTGATGGGCCTTAATGAATGAGTTTTGAGGCACGCGTTGTTCTCGTCTCCCACGAGGAACTGATGGGCCTAATGTATGAGTTTTAAGGCACGCGTTGTTCTCGTCTCCCACGAGGAACTGATGGGCCTGAATAATTTGCATACAACTTTGACAATATGTAATACTTCACAACCAAACAACAGTTACATTCTAGTTTAATTCATATCATGGTATAGCACGAATTTGCATAAGAAAATTTGTTTAAGCGACACATGATACACCCCAAAACATGAATAAAAAGGGGAGTTTGTAAGAATTCACTCACATTGGGTGCGTTCGGTTGATGAGGTTGATTGCACGCGAAGTGGTTTTAACCACAAGTGAGATTAAACCTAGATAAATCGCATTACGGTTTGGTAAGTAAACGGGTTTTATTAATCTATTTTAGTAGGATTGTTGGGTGTATTTTTGTGAGTTTGAGGCTATTTTCTAACCTTAAAAATGTTATTTTTAAGTATTTATAATTGATTTTTAATTAAAATAATTAAATAAAAATAATAAAAATATTTTTATTTTTGCTACAGTACGCATTGACCGTTGACTTTGACTATGGTTGACCGGTTTATAGGCATATTGTTGTGCGCTCGGTGAGGCTCGAACCCGAGACCTCCCGTACGCGTGCACGCAGCTCTACCAACTGAGCTACGTGTCTAACCCGTTATATATCCGATTTTAATTATATATATATATATTAATTAGATTTAACAGAAATCCTTTATTATTAAAAATGAATTAAATCTCCAGAATCGGTGCGCTCCACAGGTCTCGAACCCGGGACCTGTGGGTTAGCGGACACACACTCCACCGCTGGACTGTGTGTCTCACTTGGTAATAAACTCAGATATCAATATACTTAACATATACCGAAACACCCCCGGTTCAGTTTTGTGAAAAAAAGGATTTTTATCAAGGCGGTGTGTGAGGGACAATACTCGAACTCGTGACCTTAGCTTTAAAAGTGCACACAGTCCACCGCTGGACTGTGTGTCTAACCCGGTAATTATCTTGATTTTAATTACACTTAACCATTAATGAAACTTCGTCATCTTCACCGGTTTTAACCGGAAGTGGTGACTGACTGGTTCAAAATATTGATTCATGTTTCTTTAGCGTTTAATGATCATTTACAAACGAGATAAAAGTAATAAGGAAAGGAATTAGGCGTGAAAAGTACCGATTGATTTTACTCTGTTTTCCGGCAGAACTCCGGCGACAGAACCCTTTTTCCGGCGACAAGTCTCTTGCAGCAGAGAGTCTTCCGAAAGGTTACAAAGGTTGTGGGTGACTTCGGTGAAGGTTTAGGGGGTTCCAGTAAGCTTAGAAATTACTGTTACGGTTTTCCGGCGGTATATCAAGTATTTCCGGCGATTGATTTTTCGCCGAGAAAAGGTGCGATTTTGAATGTGAATGACTTCTGGCGAGTTGTGGTTGAATTTATAGGATAGTATTGAGATGAATGGGGTCTGAATTTGGTCTTAATTCGGAGTCATCCGTTCTCCGGCGGTTACAGCTGATGTCGCGGGTTCAGACGTCGGTTATAACCGTCGCAGGAGTTAAGTCTTCGGTTATTTTGAGCGATAACGTAAATAAACGGCGAAGTCGTCGGGATTTCCGACGACTGTTATTTTGGGCGCAATAATTTAACTTCTGAAATTGAATATTTGAATTAATTGTTTTCTGTTATTACCAGAAAATCAAAGTGGCGGAGCGGTTGTTCGGTTAAGAGATAAGTCTTTGGTTTGACCCGGTATAGACCCGAGTTCGAAACCCGGCAAAAGTAAAACATTTTTATTTTGATATTTTTGACAGATTTTCAAAAACTAAATACATATCCCCGCATAATATTTGATTACGGATCGTTTAAAATTATTTTGGGCATTTAATTCGCAACTAAAATTTTAACTGACTGTTCGGTTGATAAGCGGAGCGGGTCTGGTAAATCCGTTTTTTGACGGATGTTACAGTATCCCCTGCTTTTAGAAATTTCGTCCCGAAATTTAAACAGGGATATAATTGACTAAAAGAATGATGGTATTTAGTTTTGACAGTTACATACTTAGAAGAAATAAGGGTTTAAGTTTTTGTTTGAGGCGGTAACGTTCCTTGTAAAGGTTAAGTATCCTAATACAGGAATCGCTTTTTGTTGCCTACTGTATAAGTATTGTTAAGCAGGAATGATTCGCTAAAATGATATCACGCATAAAAGTTTGAATATGCTTAGGGTTATATCCTAAGGCAGAAATTCTACAATCTACACAAATAAACACAACAACTAACAATTGTATCCACATTCTGATAGCATATATGTTTGAATGGTGATGGTTCCTCTCTCGTTTGTTATGATGGAGAGGTTAGTCTATATAGAAATGGATCACAATCCAATTTCTTTAAATAGTGAGATGATATAAATGTAACACAATTTCAACCAAGGCAATAGTAAATCCTACATGGAACTTCTCATAACCGCCTGATAACGCTTCTGATCCTTTGACAAGAATACTTATATATAGGAAGTACCAGCGGCGTATCCACCATATTCTTGTCAAATTTTCATTGGTTTTATCAGTGAATTATGATTAGTCCTATAACTCTACAACCAATACAACAAACATAAAAATACTGAAATGATATATATCTGTGCGATCAAGGCTCAATCAAACGGAGCCGATCGTATTGTATGTATTGAGAATGAAATTGTCTGTGTGCTCAAGGCTCAATCAAACGGAGCCGAGCTTATTGCATGTATTGAGAATGGAATTGTCTGTGTGTTCAAGGCTCAATCAAACGGAGCCGAGCTTATTGCATGTATTGAAAATGAATAACTTAATCACAACAAACAGCCTATGCATGGAACCTCTCATAACTGCCTGATAATGCCTCCGATCATTTGACAAGAATACTTATATATAGGAAGTACCAGCGGCGTATCCACCATTTCTTGTCAAATTTTCATTGACTTCATCCGCCAGTTATGATTAGTTCTACGCGACTCTACAACAAACACCACAACCACAAGATACTGATAATGAAAATGTATGTGCGTTCAAGGCTCAATCAAACGGAGCCGAACGTATTGCATGAACTGGAAATGTAAATTGATCTGTGTGCTGAAGGCTCAATCAAACGGAGCCGAGCGTATTGCATGTATTGAAATGTAAATTGAACTGTGTGCTCAAGGCTCAATCAAACGGAGCCGAGCGTATTGCATGTATTGAAATGTAAAGTGAAATGAAATGTATTGCATGTGAGACACAACTCAACTTCTGAGATATGTCGTGAATTATGATGATATGAATATTAAATCAATGAGTATAAAACCAACTGAACTAGTAATTTGCATTAAAATTCTTGGATAAAATTCCAATTGAGATACGTGAAAATTGAGATAACATAAAGAAAAACATAAAAACTAAGTGATTAGAGTTGAATCTTGATTCTTGGTGAGAGAAGGCTAGTTAAGTGGTTGGTTTGGACCGTTAATATCTTCAACAGGATTGGCGTTGATGTTATAAACTCTTCCTCTTGCTGGTGGTGGAGCTGGGTTTGCTTGGTTTGCTTGGTTAACTGGGTTTGCTTGAGCTTGGGCGTTTATGATATTAACCAAACGAGGACACGTGTTTCTAAAATGGGTAGGGTCGCCGCAATTGAAACAAGCTCAAACATATGGGTTCATGGGGTATTGAGGTTGTTGATATGTTTGGGTCATGGGTTGAGTAGGGGTTGAGGTTTGGTTTTGAGCGGTGCGGCAAACTTTGCTCAAATGACCGTAGCGTCCACAATTCGCACATAGTCGACAGGGTGAAGTAGTTGGATGGTGATAGAAACAGGTGTTGCATTGAGGGTGAGGTCCAATGTAAGGTTTCTTATTTGGGTAAGTTGAGTTGGGTGCTACTTGAGCGTTTAGGATAGTTTGAGGAGGTACAACTTGTGAAGCTGGTTGTTTGCGTTGGGTGACGGCGAAGACTTGCCCATCACGCTTTCTCTTAGATGTAGGTGGTGTAGAGGATTCGGTTCGGGTGGGGTTTGAGGTTTCCGTTGATACTTTATCCTTCTTCTTCTCCTCTTTGAAATCTTTGTTCCGGATTCGGTTCTCGGTGAGCGCGGTTGCTAGTTCCATTGCTGCTTCCAAAGTTGCAGGCGAGGTGCTTATTACAGGGTCTTGAATCTTTGATGGAAGACCACGAATGTAGTGCTCGATCAAACGGTAGAGGGGAGTGAACAAATTGGGAACCATTTGATTTAGCTCAAGGAATCTCTTGTTGTATGTGGTGTGGTCGCCTTCCTTTTGTTTCAAAGCATGGAACTCATCCTCCAATTTCTTGATTTCGCTTCTTGGGCAAAACCGTCTTGTCATGATTCCCTTCAATTCTTCCCAAGTCAAGGTCATAGTTTCTTCAACACCTCGTTTGGTCTTTTCTGTATTCCACCATGTGAGTGCTGTTCCAAGTAAACGACCGGTAGCATAACGCACTTTGCGATCATCAGGGCAATCGCAATTTAGAAAAGTGTTCTCCATTTCTTCGAACCAATGGAGGAGAGCGGTGACACCTTCAGTTCCTTCGTATTTTGGAGGATCGCAGGATTTGAAATGTTTGTAGGTGCATTTAGTGACTGAAAGGTTGACAGTGTTTTGATCCTCATGTTGGGTTGGGTTAACGGAATTAGCGGTAAGGGCTTGTTGAACTTGAACTACGATGTTGGGTATTACGGTCGCCATTTGCTGAGCGATTTGGGTAGCCATGCGTTCACGGGCTTTTTCTGCTCTCAACTTCCTACGGGCGAGGTTAGAAGACATCTACAAGGAATACATGCCAAGAGTATGAGTTGGATGCCTTTGGGATCGTGGGTCGTGTTTGGGATTGAACGTTCATAAAATAAATATAGAAAATAAATCTACTACATCCATAGGATGTCTTGGGCTTTGCTCGCTGTTAGGCCCGTCGTGCCGCCATACTTTACCTGTGTAATCATGTGGGCCCCATGAATACCGGTTTTTCATATGGTTCGCACGGTTTCTGCCTGATTGCGTACACAAAACCCGGAGAAAATCGAGAAATATGTATACAACGTGTGATATTCGGAATGTGTCCAGGTGTAGACACGGTGACATCTCAAAGGGAGGTTAGTTCGAACGACGTTTGGTGTGGCATGCTTTGGCCTAATAGGTCCGTCGTACTCTCATCGTTAGTCCCCAGGTAGGCAAACTGGTCCGTTATTTTGGATTTATACGAATGCCAACCTAGACAGGACGTTCCGACTACCGGTACTTGTACCCTTCCAGTTACTACATGCCCGTCGCAGAACTTACTTTGATGAGAATTGAAAATTGCACAAAATCTTTGGATATTGAGAGTATGAAAATAAATTGAATACATGAACATCGATATATGTATAATGAATATGTATATATGTATAATGAATATGTATATGAGCATGTATGTTTGACTGAAATGTAAACAAATATGAAACAAATAAATATCACAAGTTTGTATGTAACCACCTAATCAAGTTAAAATTTAGGCAGACTATAGTATAGGCTCTAAGGGTCTAATAACCTATCCTATATCCCTATAGTCATGGCTCTGATACCAATCTGTCACACCCCGACCCGCAGCGGATAAGGTGATCGGGGCATGATTGGGTTATCATCAAAGCTCATGACATTTATTATATGTTTCATATTCATTAATACAATTTAATGGAAATAAATGATACACCATATTCTAACTATCTGTCTAAGCTTCTTGGTTCTCTTCTAAGGCATATCCTATGTTTTCCTTGCTTCAACCTGTTCACCTGTATCATGTGTAAAAAGGTTTTGGATCAACATAATGTTGGCGAGTGAATCCTATGGAAAAACATTTGAACAAGTTTATCCAATTGATTTTAAATAATGTGCATACCACATATGAGTAAATGTAGATGTAAATTTATTCACACAACACATAATATTGAATATTAAACTCACATACACCAAATGATTTTTTTGAGGCACGCGATGTTCGACTCGTCTCCCACGAGGAACTGATGGGCCTAATGAATGAGTTTTGAGGCACGCGTTGTTCTTACGAACTGATGGGCCTTAATGAATGAGTTTTTGAGGCACGCGTTGTTCTCGTCTCCCACGAGGAACTGATGGGCCTATTTTATGAGTTTTGAGGCACGCGTTGTTCTTACGAACTGATGGGCCTTAATGAATGAGTTTTGAGGCACGCGTTGTTCTCGTCTCCCACGAGGAACTGATGGGCCTAATGTATGAGTTTTAAGGCACGCGTTGTTCTCGTCTCCCACGAGGAACTGATGGGCCTGAATAATTTGCATACAACTTTGACAATATGTAATACTTCACAACCAAACAACAGTTACATTCTAGTTTAATTCATATCATGGTATAGCACGAATTTGCATAAGAAAATTTGTTTAAGCGACACATGATACACCCCAAAACATGAATAAAAAGGGGAGTTTGTAAGAATTCACTCACATTGGGTGCGTTCGGTTGATGAGGTTGATTGCACGCGAAGTGGTTTTAACCACAAGTGAGATTAAACCTAGATAAATCGCATTACGGTTTGGTAAGTAAACGGGTTTTATTAATCTATTTTAGTAGGATTGTTGGGTGTACTTTTGTGAGTTTGAGGCTATTTTCTAACCTTAAAAATGTTATTTTTAAGTATTTATAATTGATTTTTAATTAAAATAATTAAATAAAAATAATAAAAAATATTTTTATTTTTGCTACAGTACGCATTGACCGTTGACTTTGACTATGGTTGACCGGTTTATAGGCATATTGTTGTGCGCTCGGTGAGGCTCGAACCCGAGACCTCCCGTACGCGTGCACGCAGCTCTACCAACTGAGCTACGTGTCTAACCCGTTATATATCCGATTTTAATTATATATATATATTAATTAGATTTAACAGAAATCCTTTATTATTAAAAATGAATTAAATCTCCAGAATCGGTGCGCTCCACAGGTCTCGAACCCGGGACCTGTGGGTTAGCGGACACACACTCCACCGCTGGACTGTGTGTCTCACTTGGTAATAAACTCAGATATCAATATACTTAACATATACCGAAACACCCCCGGTTCAGTTTTGTGAAAAAAAGGATTTTTATCAAGGCGGCGTGTGAGGGACAATACTCGAACTCGTGACCTTAGCTTTAAAAGTGCACACAGTCCACCGCTGGACTGTGTGTCTAACCCGGTAATTATCTTGATTTTAATTACACTTAACCATTAATGAAACTTCGTCATCTTCACCGGTTTTAACCGGAAGTGGTGACTGACTGGTTCAAAATATTGATTCATGTTTCTTTAGCGTTTAATGATCATTTACAAATGAGATAAAAGTAAAAAGGAAAGGAATTAGGCGTGAAAAGTACCGATTGATTTTACTCTGTTTTCCGGCAGAACTCCGGCGACAGAACCCTTTTTCCGGCGACAAGTCTCTTGCAGCAGAGAGTCTTCCGAAAGGTTACAAAGGTTGTGGGTGACTTCGGTGAAGGTTTAGGGGGTTCCAGTAAGCTTAGAAATTACTGTTACGGTTTTCCGGCGGTATATCAAGTATTTCCGGCGATTGATTTTTCGCCGAGAAAAGGTGCGATTTTGAATGTGAATGACTTCTGGCGAGTTGTGGTTGAATTTATAGGATAGTATTGAGATGAATGGGGTCTGAATTTGGTCTTAATTCGGAGTCATCCGTTCTCCGGCGGTTACAGCTGATGTCGCGGGTTCAGACGTCGGTTATAACCGTCGCAGGAGTTAAGTCTTCGGTTATTTTGAGCGATAACGTAAATAAACGGCGAAGTCGTCGGGATTTCCGACGACTGTTATTTTGGGCGCAATAATTTAACTTCTGAAATTGAATATTTGAATTAATTGTTTTCTGTTATTACCAGAAAATCAAAGTGGCGGAGCGGTTGTTCGGTTAAGAGATAAGTCTTTGGTTTGACCCGGTATAGACCCGAGTTCGAAACCCGGCAAAAGTAAAACATTTTTATTTTGATATTTTTGACAGATTTTCAAAAACTAAATACATATCCCCGCATAATATTTGATTACGGATCGTTTAAAATTATTTTGGGCATTTAATTCGCAACTAAAATTTTAACTGACTGTTCGGTTGATAAGCGGAGCGGGTCTGGTAAATCCGTTTTTTGACGGATGTTACAAAACAATCATCAAGGATTAACATAAAAAGTTGTTACGTGTCATTACAAACATGATTAACGTCTAATGGTTGTTTAATAAGCAAGGAATTCATAATATTTTTTTCCATGAGGCTACAATATTACATAAACAACAATCTAATGCTTGAACATAATCAAAATCATGGAAAGATTCAAGAAATCAAACCATAAACAAGCTATAGATTGAAGAACCGGATGATAACGGAGCTTCCCGACACTATCGAGGCTTGATTCGGAGCAAAACGAGTTGTTACCGAAGCCCAAAAATCGCCAAAATCGCTCCCAAAAGTCCAGTCCTCTTTCAGAATGGGTTATGCTGTTTTTTTAAACGGCACGGTCGTGCCAATAAAGTGCACGGCCGTGCACTGTTCATGAGAACTTGTGACGTCAGCAGATCTGGGCAGATATTTCAAAAGTGGCACTGCCGTGCCGAAGGTTTACGCCACAGAATCAAGGTCGACACTGCCATGCCAAAGTTGGCACGGCTGTACCAATGGTGGCACTACCGTGCCAATGGTGCTGAACTCAACAGAATCCTCGTATCTTTGCTAATTCGATCGGAAAATCTTTTTTTTTTCATTTTCTTGTCTGGTACGCTGTTTAAGGTCTGTAAACCAAAACATAAATGATTAAGTGCCAAAACTTTGGTTTTATAGCCAAAAAAAGCGTAAAACGGGGGACAAAAGTATGTGTATTTTTACATATATCAACGAGGGACCGCTCGCATGAATAGCCCACTCGTACGAGGCACCCTCACGCTCCTCACCTCTTCTCCTATAAACACCACACTTAACACATGCACTCCTACTTGCTGTCACTCGCACGAACCCTACTCTACACATTCTCTACTTCCAAGACCGATTTTATCTAAATTTCTCTGTTTATGAAAATCTTCATCTTTTTCATAAACCTTCTGTTTTTATCAAGTATTTATACTTAAACGAGTATGTTTGAGCTAGCTTTGGCTTCTCAAGTTAGAAAACTTAATGTTTCCAGCTCACCAAGTGTTTATCCAAAGAAAACTGTTTTAAAACTCAATTTCTACACTAAAACGGACCGAAACTGGCATATGTTTCGTTCACTAGATATTGGGACGAAGCGGTGTCAAAATCAGCCTGAAATGGACTCAAAACCACGTCTATTCCAAGCGAAAACTTAGTTCCGATTGCACAGAGACGCAAGAACAATCACTTGTGCTAAATGGACTGGCTCGCACGAACCACTTTGTGTTCGTCCGGCCCAGTCCAAGTTTACACAAATGATTCACTCGCTCTAAAGACCTCCCCAGCTTTTGGTTTGCTCAGTAGCTTAAGGTTGGAAGGATGGACACTCGATTTCCTGAAGAAACGACTCGAAAACACTCGATTTTGGACTCAAAAACAGGTCACTCGCATGAGCCTCGCTCGTACGGATGATGACTCGCACGAGTGGTGATTCGTACGACCCACCTGTTTGTCTCGCACAACACCTTGTTCAACCGTTCAGCACTATGGAAGACTGATGCACTTCTGTTTCTACGCGCAGGCTGACCTGACGCTTTCCCCACTTCATCTCGTTCACGGTTACTGTTACGCACTCACTGTGAGTATACTTGACCCCTTTTTCGCTTTAATGCACTTTTGGGTGTTACATGCGTTCTCTATTAAACGATCACTCCACACAACGCTAAAACGCTTTTAAACGCAACCCACTCTCGCATGACTATATGTGAAACGCTGAACAACTATGTGTTAATTGTATGCCTTGAGATTGCTGACCACCCTTAACATGATAGCTGCTATAGGTTGACCCGCCACCCGTTAGTTCGGGGGGTTGTTAAGGCTCGCTCTCGCTTTACTTTAATTGTCCCACTCGCGGTTGTGTTGGTTAGTCTATTTCGGTATAGGTAACATATATGTTTACATGACTACGTTAGTACATGCTGGTTTCGTAAAACGCTTTATTACTATTATTATGCTAAACCTGTGTACTCACCTTTACATTATTGTATTGACTTTTATTTTAACGTATGTGACAGGTTGATGGATTATCATATGCTGCAAATGGATAGGATCCCTAGAAACTCATTAAAAATCTAGGTTGTCGGATTTTGTATTGTTTAAGAAACTTGTAATCTGTTTTGACTATCGTCGAATATTTGTTTGATTGTATGGGAAATTAAACTTTATAAATATTGTCATCGTAATAGTCGTTATGGATTCTCTTGAACAATCTGATTCGCCTAGTGCCACATCCCCATGATTCCGCCATCGGTTGGGGTGTGACACGATAAATAGTGTCATGTATTGAATTTGTTAAGTTTTGAGAGTTTGGCTGGAGAGATTGTTGATGCTCTCTCCAGCATGTCAACGATGTATGCTCTTTCGGTATTAATGGAAGCTTTCTACTTTTACTATTTTTATGAGATTTCTACCGAATTAGCTTTATCTTATCCAAACTTTCGTCTAAACCCGCCCGATCTGGAACTTTCAAAACTTGACCATCCCTGTGAGCAGGGTATTGGTTCAACCTTTGTGTGACTGGACTCAACTCTTTTGGGTAATGGTTGTGAATCCCTGTTGACAAGACCATCATCCGTTTTGAAACCCATCTTTCCTTTTGACCTATGTTTGTTGATATCAAAAGGTCTTAGAAATGAGCATTATTGGGTCACACGATTGACTTTTCCACAGATGGTGCACCCAGATGTGGACTCACAGATGTTGTTTCCTCTATTAATATTATGTGCTTTTAACTTGAAAAGGTCTTTTGTCAAATAATTTTTCTTTCCTCAAAACTCACACAACATATTTGGGATCCTATCTTTCCTGTTACCCTTATCTCTCTTTCTAGCAATAGATGTTTTAACATCTGTTTCAGAGTTGGTAATACGAACGATTTTTATCTTTGGTGGCTTAAGACCATCTGGGTTGGTGAAATCAATTGGTTGAAGTTTTCAAGAACATCACATTCATTTGACCAAGCTGGTTTAAATTCATATTTTTGTTTTTTCAGATTGAATGGAATCTTGCGGCTTTTCAAGAATAATTTTCTTGCCACTAGGTTCAGTGATCTTGATTTCTTCACCAATTGATGTGGTTGGTATGACTTCAACCATTTCTGAATCAATGGAAGTGTTGGTAAGTTGTTCTTGATCATATTTTCTGAACCCAAAAGCAATAATTTGTTAATACTACGAGATAACATATCAGCTATCCCATTAGTTTTTCCTCTAATATGTTCAAAGTTTATATGATATCCATTTCCTTGGATAATATTTTGTAAATTAAACCAGCGGGTTCTGTTGACCTTTTTGCTTTGATCAATTTTTTATAAATTTTACAATAGCTTCGCAATCAGTTCTAACTATAATTTGTTGTGAAAAAAAAATCTTAACTTTTTCTAATGCATATGTTAATGCTTGTATTTCAAAATCGGTGCTAGTACAACTTGTTTCGTTTTGAAAATTATCACTAGCTTAAACGCAAATTTTCTCTTCTTATTTAGGGCTATATTTATTTGGTTTGCATAGAAGAACTGTTCCACATCCATCTTTGGTTAAAGATATTTTAATTCTTTGGTTTAATTTTTTTAGCTGCATTTTTATTTCTTTAACCGGCTTTCTATCTTCTGTATTAAAATATATGTCCATTTTTTATTGTATAAAGGTCCTGCTAACTTCGATAAATTAGAAATAAATTTTCTAACATAATTTACTATTCCTAAAAATGCTTGTATTTGTTTTAGGTTTTCAATTTTTTTCTAGAAAATCAAGTATTTTTGTAGAGATATGTAACTATAATTCTATCTTTCCATCCCCTATTTCCAAACCAATTAAAGATACTCCTCTTCTAAATAATTCCATTTTTCGTTACGAAACCATTGTACCGTTCTTTTTAATTTCTTCATATATTTGTTGTAAATGTTTCTTGTGTTCCTGCACGCTCTTACTTACCAACAATATATCATTAAAATATACTAAACAAAAATCATAGTATCGGAAGATATTTTCCTAAACCTTTGAAAGACTGAAGGAGCGTTTTTAGCCCAAAACTAAGAACGTTACATTCAAATTGTTGTTCTGAGCATGTAAAAGTTGCCCATTGTTTGAAATTGTCTTTAAATTTTAACTGATTATATCCCAAAGTTAAATCAAACTTTGAGAACACTTTTTTCTTCCGGATAAGATTTAGTAAAGCATCTTTATTAGGGATGTTATTCCTTATTTATTGTATTATTGTTTAATCATGTATAATTATATATTACGCTGACCTATGAGGACTTTCTAATTTCTTAATTAACTCTTAACTAATCATTTAAGGTATATGTTTTTTAAACTCTTTTTTTATCTAAAGGGCTATATTCAACATTAGCAGCTATAATGGTAGTTCTGGATTTTTAGCTTAAATTTGCAAATGTATTTTACATGTGACTTTGTGATATCTTCTCCTACAAGTGTAAGATTATAGGATGATTTATACTATTTGTAATGTCTATACCTTTTTTTGAATTCATGACTTAAAAAGTCTGTTAGTATTCTTACAGTTTCATTTCTATTGGGTTATCTCTATTTTGTTGTTTCAAAAATTCTAAATTTTCTTGTCCACCATGCTTTCGTGCAATCTTAAATGTATTATTATATATATTGTTATAAATACAGATTACTTTAGGCCTGACCCAATGTATATGGGACCTTATAGTTTATTATTGTATTATGAGGGAGGTTCATTTGAGAATATGAGAAGAAAAAAAACAAATGGTACAATTATAAAATATTAAATAGTTTTCCTTTTATCACATTTATTAGTATGTTTGACTAATTAATTAGTCATAAAGACTATCATTCTCCACACTAAAAAATTTTGCATACACATATCAAAAGCTATCTTACACATTTCGAAATTTATTCTACACACCTCGTAAACGCTATAAATGAATTTTTTTAATTTTTTGAGAAAATATATATTTTAAAAATAATCTAGTTAGTTTTTAAAGATGAAGACTACATATATGTAAGTTTATAAATATATCCTTATAATAACATTAAATAAAAATATTAAATGAAGTCAAATGAATCATTCTTATTGATTGAAAAAAAATTCTTGTGACAAATAATTTCTTCTCATTTGAACATTCCATATTGTATTATATATGTATGATGGAGAGCCGGTGCTTGTATAAGTGAAATGAGGCTAGGGCTTAGGCCCCAAAATTTTAAGGGCCCCCAATTTTACAAGGCAACAATTTTTGTTTAATATTCTTTGATTTTGTAGTATATGTTCTTAGAAAGAGGAAATAGGTTAATTTTTTGAGCTCCTCTGTTTCCTTGGAGAAGACGACCAGATAAACAATAAAGAAGGTGAGTAGGTGAGTGATATGATTATCTGGCATTTACCTTTTTACCTCTAAAAGTAATCACAAAATTTACCCCTTTGTTTTTTTAGGTATTCATTAATGAGTTGATGTGATAACTTTTTTCTTTTGTTTTTTTTTACAGTTTTATGTAACAATTTATATACATTTCTATATTTTGCTCTAATTTATCTAGTTATATTTATATTTAAACTAATTGTATTAAACGTAATATATATTTTGGCTTTGAATACATGTGTGTAGATAAAATAGAGGGGAAGAAATAGTATGCCTTAAGTTATTCAACTAAAATATTAATGGTTATTTAGAGAATAGCAATTTTTTTTTGTGCTGATATGTTATTTAGAGAAGTGCTCTTTTCAAAACAAAACAAAATTAAAAAAATTTGCTACACTCCGAAACAAAAAAAAAGTTATAGTAAAAAGGCCTCCATTTTATTGTTCGTTTTAGGCCTCTAGAAATGTTGAGCCGGCCCTGATATAATGTATGTGTTATCTAACGAAGCGATGAATCAAATTTTCCTCTCTAATTCTCTTGTTTCTTTATAAACATGATATTTTACAAAATAACAATTGTTTAATATTTCTTATTAAAACATCCCACATGACAATAATTTAATAAATACAATATTGCTTTATAATAGTTTTGTTGTAGTTTAAACTTACCTAGTATTCGGACTCGTACGTTGCGATGGGACATAATACCTTGAAACAAAAGTCAAATTTAACACGTTATGTGAAACAAAAATATTTTATAAGAAAATATCTTTAAAAATATTTAAACCTAAGCTATTATTTTGTTAAAAATATGATATTTTACATGATAATAACTGTTTAATATTTATTGTTTAAATAGAATTAAATTAAATTAAATTCACTAAATACAATACTGCTTTATAAAAGTTTTGTTGTAGTTTTAAGGGAATTTTTCACAGAATAATAATCAAGTTTTATGAGTGTTCTAATCAGGTCACTATTAAAAAAAATTGTTCCAATTAAGTCATTAAAGTTTATTTTATGTTCTAGTCTTATATAATTTACCTTAATAGCAGGTAACTATTCTATGTGACATTTATATATTTATTTAACTTTTATAAACATGCTAAAATAATTAATTAACAAAATAGATCAAATAATCAAATCAAAACAACATCTAGATCACTGATGATCATCGATTGATTTTCCATATCCAAATAAAAAACCCTACATCATTGACCCTACCATTCATTCACATTGATGGAGCGATTAGTCTGCAAGTTTTAGAAGTAAAAAAAATGTGAGAATTCTTAAAGTAGGTTTCTTATCAATGTGAAGAATGTAAACTAATGTCCTCATGAAAATATCATAGGTTTTAATTATGCTTTAGCAAAGGAAAGTATTAATATATCATTTGTTGTCATCAATTCGGAACTTTGATTATCCGTCACCGACATCTACTAAGGAAAGTTGCAGGGAACAGGGTTGCGTATAAGTTTTCTGTTGTATAATTATATAATATATAATTAATTTTTAATCCACATTAGCATATATTAATATTATTATTTGTAAATAAATAAATAAATAATATACCAATTCATAAATAAATAGTTTTTTTGTAGTTTTTAAATTTTTGTTGCAATTATAAGGCATGTCAACATATTTAAAAAAGAAAACTTAATTAAATAAATGCCATTTAGATGAATGACCTTCTATTTAAGTAAAATATCTAGGATTGAAACATCAAAATAAACTTTAGTGACCTAATTGGAACAAAAATAATTATGAGTGACTTAATTAGAACACTTATGTTTTTAGTTGTAAACTTGTAAACTTTTAAAAGTTAATAAGTCAATGTCAAATTCTAATAACCAATCCCAAACATGTTACACCAAAAACTTACTATAAAAATAAATCATGTTCTTAGAAAAAAAAAACCTCACCCATCGCCACCATCATCACCACCACCGCCACAACAACCGTCATCTCCTTCAACTCACCACACATGACAACCGTCTCTCCTCCCCAATCACCGAACTCTCATCTCTCCACCACCGTCCCCACCCTCCTCCACCTCTCCTTTAACCAGGACTCCGGCCGCTTCGCTGCCGGCACCGACCACGGCTTCCGCATATTCAACTGCGACTCCTTCCGCGAGATTTTCCGTCGAGACTTCCCCTCCGGCGGCGGCATCGCCGTCGTCCAGATGCTCTTCCGCTGCAACATCCTCGCCCTAGTCGGCGGCGGCCCAAACCCTCACTACCCAATCAACAAAGTGATGATTTGGGACGATCACCAGAGCCGCTGCATCGGCGAGTTATCGTTCCGCTTCGAAGTCAAGTCTGTTCGCCTTCGGCGTGACCGCATAGTTGTGATTTTATTACAAAAAATATATGTATATAATTTTGCGGATTTGAAGCTTTTGCAGCAGATTGATACGCTTGTAAATCCCAAGGGTTTATGTGAGGTCTCTCATGTGGCTGGGGCAATGGTGTTGGTGTGTTTAGGCCTGCACAAAGGGCAGATTAGGGTTGAGCACTATGCTTCTAAGCAGACCAAGTTTGTAATGGCGCATGATTCGAGGATTGTGTGTGTTGCTCTTACTCATGATGGTTGGTTGATGGCTACTGCGAGCAGTAAAGGGACGTTGGTTCGGGTGTTTAACACGGTTGATGGTTCCTTGGTTCAAGAGGTATTGCTATTATTGTGTTTGTGTATTAACTTGATTATTATTATTATTATTATTATTATTATTATTATTATTATTTCTTATTATTATTATTATTATTATTATTATTATTATTATTATTATTATTATTATTATGTGATTTGAGCTTGAGTTTTGGTTGTTCGCTTATTGGTTGTGTGTATGCAGAGGCGTCGCTCGAAAAAATGTGCACTTTCGTAATGTTTTATTATTATTTGAAAACCAAATTAGTATTCTAGAAGAGGCTACAAAGACCTTCAAAATGAAACAGGAGCTGATGCATGTTAACTAGGCTTCTAAGAGCTCAATTTCAAGGTGGAAAGACTCAACAGTCTCAAAGGAATGCACGATTATCTCAGTGCTAGAAAGAGAAATCCTGAAAAGGTCCCACCACCACGGACTTGAGAGGACACAGAGATCTACCTTGCTCAAAAGAAGAAGGAGACAACTGTTGTTCCATTCAACCCCCAAGAAATCATATCATACAATCCAAAGATCATGGAGAACTATATAAACAATCTAAAAGAGAAACATGGTTATGACAAATGGATTGTTGATCTTGATGAAAAAGAAAATACTCTATTGGTAAGTTACATGCCTGAAACTACTCATGTTTTCATAAACCAAAACCAATCTACACGCACTTACACAATTTCTTTGGAAGAATCTCCAAAGGAAGATCCACATGATCTACCACATCAATCAATGGCAAATCAAGGGGTAACAGTCCCTTCCAGGCCAGATTCACCTCCACCGGTCTTAAACTTGCCTCCAATCCTCCCTAACCCAAGGATTATGAGATGGAAAGCAATGAATGACTCTACTGATGTGGAGATCTTTGGAAAAGATGGCTATAGAATCCAGGTAAATGGGTATTATGTTCAAAGTCTGAGCCTAGATGACATTAAGGTCATTGCTAATCTTGAAATGGAAAAAGAAGAAAATGATGTTCAAGTAATAAGTATGGAGCTTGGCATCAAAGGAATGATCAGGGACAGATTGCTTGGCATCGGTAAATAAGATAATAAAAGACAAGAAAAAATAAGTGTGATTTTGGCATCAACAGATTTAGGGGGAGGTTGTTAGGTTATGTAAGGTCTGCTGATGATGAAGCAAAAACCCAAGGGAAACATCTTCCCTACTTGATGGAATAAGTTGAAGTACAAACAAGAGTCCAAAAGTTTCCCCTTGAAAGCTTCCCAAACAATTGCCTAAAATGTTGGAACATAATTACTGCATCAAACAATTGTGAAGGCAAGTACAAAGTGATGGAATGTAAAAGTGTTGAGTCAACAATTCAACAGCTAAGTCAACACAGTCAAGGCTGAAGACCAAAAGACCAAGTTAACAACTCAAGACAAGACTAGAAATACTAGATTCCAAAAGTTTTGGAACCCTTCTAGCAGTTTTGGAAATCCAGTTGCTACACTTTGTTAGCAGTAGTTTCAATGTAATAGTACTTTAACTAACTATTCAGTACACCATTTAATGAATTGTTTAGGGTCGCTTTCATGGTGACGTCACAAACAATTTTCTCCTCTAAAGATAGTTCTTTGTATGTGTAATTTGATAATTCTAAGAGCTATAAAAGCAGAAGAACTTAAAGACAGATAGTGCACCTGGTGAGGGGGAGTCCTTTTGTACCTTTGATTATACTGTAAACATTTGAGTATATGAAATCATTGGACAAACATTCCCAAATCCAGTTGTGTTTATGATGATGTGTTTATTATCACTTTTTGATTGAATTTATAAATTGAATTAAACTCTTTTATAAAAAATACACACTACCACACATTCTCATATCCAACAGAACCATAATTATTTTAAGGTTGATATGTAAAATGTATTTTCGAACAAATGTATTTTTGCACGTGTTATCATGATTGTCCATCCGGAATATTCAACAGGTAAATAACACATTCTCATTTTCGAACTAATGTATTTTTGCACGTGTTATTTACCTATCGCATGCTTAACCATAAGATACCAAGTCCAGGATTAATTTTCACTTACTTAGTTGGAGGAAGTGACTGTTGGACTCGATGACTTGGACTCTAACGTTTGAAAAGGCATATACTAGAGCATCCCCATTATATCGGACTTATAGTTAGGCATTTATCTTATAAATAAGTAGGAAAAGTGATCAATTAAAACCTTGTGAACACCACTCACACACTCGCAAGCTCTAATACTCTTATTTGCAGATTACACACCTCTTAACACATAGTCACTCACATTTTAGCAATCGCTATACCATCGATCACATTGGTTCTCGAGTTTTACTTTAATTTCTTATTGCAATAATATTGACAGTGGTAGACGACTTATACGTCATCTCCCACAGTTTTGTGCCGACAATCTACATTGATCAAGGACTTTCCTCGCTAAAATCGCTTGTTATCTCTTGTTTACTTATTATTTTAATCTCAATAACCTGAGCCATATTCTGATATTCTAAGCAGTAGTTTTAGCAAGTCAAACGATATTCTATTACAAACTTTTAGCATCTTTGTCCGACGTACAAATTACACATTAAGTAACAAAAATCTTAGCCAATTACAATCTAGCACACTACCACACACAACGGATTTGATCAATAAATTGCTTAGGTAATTGTTCACTCTTCCGTCAAAATCCGTATTTTACGCATTTGGTTAAGTTCATCAAAATGCATTTTCAGTGATGTATAATACATCTACACCTCTGTTTAGACCCTCAAATGTATAAAACCAAACCAAAGGTCAAAACCGAATAGCTCGTAAAGATCAATAGTTTTCACCATTTTCCGGGTTCCAAATAGAAAAACTTTCTAAATGAAATTTGTAGAACACACTTTGATTTAGTAAAATGTAAATTTTTATAATTTTTCGAAAAAGCTTGTTGTTTTTAATATATTTTACAAAAATTCTTAACACGGAAGGTTGTCAAAATTCTTATCTTCTAAAACATCTAATCATCTTCAAAGTTACAATGTTTCCATTACCCACATTCATCCACAAAAATCATCACAACAAAACTTTGATGAACAAATCCTTATTTCTAGGAAACACTTGAGCTTTGCGAGCACATGTAGGAACATCATCTAAGCAACCACTGAGTACATAGTTCCCACTTTTACGTTTTCAAAATGTTCTGGGTTATTCATACGTGCTAACCTTTTTTCCCAAATAACACGTATGGCATATGTGTATACTCAGTGTCATTTGTGTGTACAACTTATGTGGTGAAACAAAGTATAAATCCAAAATCCTTGTTGGGTACTAAAAGTACTATTCTAAATATTTGATTGGATTTCTAAAACTACTTTCACAAGTTCTTGGTTGGTTTCTATGCTAAGTGTTTACGTGCAAATCAAGTGTAGGATCCTCAAAGTACCATTCTAAATCCTTGATTGGATTTCTACCAGTACTCTCACTAGTTCATCGAGATTTCTATGTTTATGTGTGAAGTTGGGTGGCATTATAACATGGAATCTAAAAGTGATTTAGAATAACGAGACGAGTGTAATACGATAAGGGCATGGTGGATACGCCGATGGTACTTCCTATATATAAGTGCCCTTATTGTATTACCCATCGTAGCGTTATTCAAATCACTTAAAGATTCTAAGTTATGATGAAACAAAGTACAAGTGAAAGAAAGTACATGTACAATGTACAATTTTTGCTAACACAAATTTCTTTGTTTTAGACATAATGTCATGTACAATACACTTTTATCACAAAATTTTACTATCAAACACAATGTGTTGCAATACTAAACATTTTGCCATATATTGGATACAAAAAATATATATATTTTCACTCATCAAGTCATTTAGTTGGACAATGTATTGCAATAACAAACTTTTGCCATATAGTTGGCAACAAAACCTATATTTTCACATATGTTTCAGGTATCGAAATTTCAAGCATGCTACACATAGGAACGCATTCGGGCTTTAGATTGCTTTTAAATTTAAAAATAGATACTTGTACTCCTTTGTGTTTGTAAAACAATATAAGCAATATAATGAAACTTTAGTACCACATGTTGTGAACAATTTGTAACGTGACTCCCTGACGTTTCCGCCACAAGTTCCACGTGGTCAGGGTGTTACAGGAGAGCTTTGTTTTCAAAGGTATTGAGGACAGTGTATTACTGGCCTACAATGAAGAAGGATGCCATGAGTTATGCCCAGAAGTGGGATGCTTGCCAGAGGCACATCAATTTCCTTCATTAACCTATTGAACCATTATACCCAATCATCCCTATGGCCATTCATGAAATGGGGAATGGATATAGTGGGCAAACTACCAAAAGCTCCAGGAGGTAAAGTTTTTATGTTAGGAATGGCAGATTACTTTTCTAAATGGATTGAAGTAGAAGCATTTGTACAAGACAGGGATAAGGAAGTAGTATCTTTCATAAAACGAAATATCCTAACAAGATTGGGAATACCGTCCGAGATAATCTGCAACAATGGATCACAATTCATCAGTAAGAGGACAAATGATTTTTATGCCAATTGGGGAATCAAGATGGTAACTTCCACTCCTGTTCATCCTCAAGCTAATGGACAGGCAGAATCTTCAAACAAGATCTTTATTAACAACCGAAAGAAAAAAAACACAATGCCAAGAAGAGGAAATGACAAGAAGAACTTTCATTTGTGTTATGGGCTGCTAGAACTACAACAAAGATGGCTACTGGTCAAACACCATTCTCTTTGGTTTTGGGGGCAGAAGCTTCAAGTTTGCATAATCCAATGTGGTATTCTGAAGCCCTATCTGAAGATCTTGAGTCTGTAGATGAGCTTAGGGATATGGCTAAGGTAAGAATAGCAGCATACTAACAGATGATTGCAAAGGCTTATAACAAGAATATTAGAACAAGAAGGTTCCAAGTTGAAGACCTAGCCCTAAGTAAAGCATTCCAAATACTATCAACCCTAGTGATGGGAGGTTAGCACCAAAGTGGGAAGGTCCATATTTGATAGACTCAAAAGCTAGCAAAGGAGCATATCAGTTAGCAACATTGGAAGGTGATATCCTGCTTAGGTCGTGAATGTTATTTATCTAAAAGCCTATTTCACGTAAGTTGGAAATTTATTTCTAACCCGATATGGTATGACTAATATCTCTATCAATATTCTAATTTATATTCCTATTTAATTATCTATTTGATTAGCTTTTTAATTATTTATTTATGTGTTTATTTATCTTGAATACCATTACTGACTTAAGCATCGGAGGGGTGTTAGCCTAGCTAACACCCACCTTCACCTAGGTTTTGAGTAGTTTGCTGGAATACTTCTAAGGATATTGATTAAAGATTTAAGGATTGGCCCCATCTCTAAGTTGAAGGTATTTTGAATCCCTTCTAAGGTTTAAAGGTTGTCACCTTTCTTAAGGTTTGAGTTTAAACACTCCTCTGAGACGCATGATATCCAAGTATAGTTGAAGGTGGTTCAACCACTTCATGTAAAAGTGGCTGATAATTTCTTCACTAGAGGCTATATGTTGGACCTACCGATTAATGATAAGAGGATAACATTGACATCTCATACAAACAGGCTTGACCCAAGAAATCTTCTGAAAAACGACAGGGCCCATGGCTGGCCTGACCCTAGCATTTAATGTTGACATGTTAAACTTAATATTTCGGCACAACCAAAGTAATTCTGGCATGGCCCACGATTTTTTCTAACTTATACACTTCTTAAGTGTTGCCTTATTTTAGGAGAAATCGTGGTAAATATGGAATATCGCGTGCCCTCCAAAGCAAAATTTTGTTGATACTACGTTGAATATTCTAAGTTATATTATAAGGCATCTCTTAAGCATTGGTATCTTTCAGAATATGTAACAGGGGACATTGCAAGTGGAAAGCAAAAGGTTGGAAGTGAATCTTACGTTCCGATATGATCTTATAATTTTATATTGTTTGGGACCTATGGAAATGAACATCTTCCAAGCAAGTATTTCTCTATCCTGTGAAAAGAATACGAGATGTCTAGAAGTAAACAAATGTTAAACATCACAAGATATTAAAAGGTAGGTTACCGTTGTAATTACCCAAAGAAAGCATCCCTGATTTCATCCGAAACCCGGGCCCATCCATCAGGGATACTTTAGGGTCACCATGGTCTAAGATGATTAAAGCTTCATCCTGAAACTTAGTATCCTCTATCTTTAATCATCAATTGTCTTAAACATGAAAATAAAATTGTCCGAAAGTTAGACAGAACCACAAAAAAAGTAAATTGTTCAACCAGTAAACACCATCATGAGCAAGTATATAAAAAAATGGACTCAAGCCTTAGCAATTTCACTATATTGCCCAATGTAATCTGCTCTTCAAGCACCGGGATCTCCACTTCTGAGCCCACCTCAGCCTCCTTAACCCACTCGACCTCCTTGACCAGCACCACCTTCTCTGGCAATTCTTGCTTCTTCTCAGTTTCATTGCCCTTGTTGGTATCCTGGCCAGTTTTCTAGCTTGTTTTCCCATTGAATTCTTCTAGCCTTTTTTTCCAGCCTTCAATATCCCATGAAGCCTTGTCAAAGTTAGGGTCCAACACCTGTTGGGCCATCTTGAGCTTCATTTGGCAGACGACACTGGCGGCAGATTTCTTCACCTCCTCTACATGCTTCTCCATCTCCAACTTGTTCTGCTCCTCAAACCTCTTTAGCTCCTACTCTAACCTACTGTTTTCCTTGCACACGACCTTTATGAGATCTTCCTTAGTAGTGGAGAGCTTGATGAGATTAGCGTGAGCCTCCTTTAGCTCATTGGCTTCTTTCAAGGAGTCCTCAACAGCCTTTAGCCAGATGTCTTTAGCCTAGAAGATTGAAATATTTCAAACATGGATATCAAAATAAATACGTTCAAAGATATTAACCAGAATATTCGAAGCGTAGGGCAATAAATTCATACCAGGGAGATCAGGGTCATTGACTTAGTGTGCACTTCTCGAGGCTTAAAGCCATCCTATGGGCCAAGCATGTCAGGCTCCGGGGTCTTCCTTGTCTTACTAAGAGGGGCTTTGTCTTTGGGTGATGAAGTGGGACGAGAAAATGATTCAGTTGGAACTGGATGAGAATGTGAGGTTGCAGGAGTGGGAGCCTTCTTCTTATCTAGCATGTTATCAATATCATCTAGGGAAATCACAGAGGAAGCTTTAGCAGGTGCTGCAGCAGGTTTGAAATCTATCACCTTTCAGCTACATTATACAAATGAGCTATTTTGCAGGAAAAATAGGAAAAAAGCTTACTTGACATGTTAGAGGCAGTGGTTTGACTTGTAGAGATAATGAGGGTAGCTCAAACCTGAAAGGTTCTATCTTCTTTGGGCAGCTCAAGTATAGCTTGGATCCTCTTGGGGGAATCAACACAAGGAGAGGCAAGTTTAATGTCACATCCCCATTTTCGGTGAGCCTGATTGGTGGGTTTATGCGTGACAATTGATAACAATTTCACAAATATGCAACGGAAGATTGGGTTATAAAGTAATAATATAAATGTTCAAATTTATTAAATAAAATTTATAAGTGTTTGATACAATGTCCCACAAGTAGGATCCAAAATAAAAGCGAGCTTAAGGACGTCATAGGTCTTTAAGCAAAGGAATCGCAAATTATTAAGCTTTTTCTTTGACCAAGCCATTCCACCCTATATTCAGGGCTCGTTACCTGTGGTTTAATCTTTTGAAAATACGTCAGCTTACGCTGGTAAATTTAATTAACCGTCTCATTTTAAAAAAATCATCTTTCATAAATCATTTGATACATATTATGATAACCCGTGGTTAATCATTTAGTATTCTTTTGGGATTGATTTCTTGTCACTAGTTTTACATGTTTGTCAATACAGCTAGGTAGCAGAAATCTATGCCAGTTTGTGATGATGGTCCACACCACCTTTAATACCACGTCTTCTAGGAGTATGCCTACTACCTTGCGCGTATTTTATATGGCCATTCCTAATTGATGAGTCGGGACGCTCGAACACGGTACCATTACCCCAGTGTTTAATGTTATTCAAGAAATACAGATTAAACCATATTCTTATACTTATGAAAGCATTTGCCCATTTATATAATACCCGCTCCAACCGGCTAATGTCATATCCCAAGTTTTCAAATAAAACTAGGCTAAGAGTATTTACCTTTGCTTAGAAAAATTTTGTTTAAATAAGTTCTTAGAAGCAAAGCCGTATTTCAAGTTGTATATCCTAGGCACGATTATCTGGAATGCTCCATAGTCCAGAATGAAACAAATATAAATATCAATTAGAATGTTCACGAGTCTTTTGTAAGTTATATTACTAAACTCGCTACCTAGAATATTATTCGGTTTTGCTAGATTAAGCGTTGACCAGGTAGAATGTGGTTTATACCCTTCCGAGTGCGAAGCCTCATTGGATATGGGTTATTTAACCAAACATTCTGATTTGGAGTGATTTCAAAGGTTAAAACCCAATTCGACTAGTTTATATTATATATATATATATATGGTGTGTGATGAGCGTATTATAGTTTTATTAATATTTTGAGCCCTTTTTAGGCATTATTCAAGTTTTAAATTTATAAAACACGATATTGTACTAACACTAAACACACACTTGGGCAAGTGCACCCGTCGTGAGCGTAGTATAGTGCTGGTAAGATACAGAGGTCGTCCAAGGACATAAGAGCTTTTAGTACCGGTTTATCGTCAACGTCTAATCAATCTAAATTTTTGATAAAGATTTTAAACATAAAAGAAAATATAAATAAAAAGATAAATAAAATGAAAAACAGATAGACAAGATAGAATCACTTATCCAACTCATCTTTAATGTATCCTTTGATGATTTTCGCATTTTCGGACTTTTTAAGAGATTATCTTAGTTATAGTAGTAGGCCCCTCTTTTGAAGGTGACGTTACCCTCAACCCAGTGGTTTGAGTCAGCAGGGATACAATCCCAAAGGGTCGGAATATTGGAAGATAATTAAATAAGTTATTAATGTGAAAAGTGGGAGGCCCCTCTTTTGAAGGTGACGTTACCCTCGACTAAGTGGTTTGAGTCAGCAGGGATACAATTCCAAGTAGCCGGTTTAAAAATTAATAGTAATTTGCATATGAGGGGTTCAAGCTATTCGCATCCCCGCCGTCCAATACCTTTGGGGCATTGAAGGAGGTCCTAGTAAGCTTGAACCAAGTCCCCGCAGGATCTATACATTGAACGAGACAAGAACTTTACCAAACCACCCTTCTAACCCCCTTCCAAGTAGTTACGCGCTTTATATAGACCGTAAAGACACGAATGAGCAAATCAATGACATCATGAAGAAATGGTTAGGAAAATTCACTTTCAACATAAGAAACTAGTTATTAAAGTCATTAATACATACCCAATTAAAAAGTGCTGAAAGATTAAAAATCAAAAGTTATACATTAAAGACTTGTCTTCACCAAGTGATGTAAGAGATTAGCCAAACATGGCCTTTGTTTGACAAAAACCCTTACAATCAATCTTGGATCCCGAGACTACTATACACTCTAAAGATGATAGATGGATGATGGTTGTGGGTGTTGGTGTTTTAGTGGTGGTGGAGTGGTGGCAAAGTGAGAGAGAAGTGGTTTGCCAAGGGATGCCTTTGAAGTGAACCAAGCACCCCTATTTATAGCCCGACCACAGCTCCGTGTCCAGTGGGTACGACCCGTGGCCAACCATCATCTGTTCCTTCATTTATTGCATCTGACAGCAGAGGGCCCCATACGACCCCGTGGCCTCTGGGCATAACCGCGTGGTCAACTATTCGCTGTACTATCTGGATTCTGCAAATCTTATTGTTGACCACGCCCCATGTTGGTCTGGGCACGACCCCGTGGTGGACGTTGAAACTTCTGCTGGTTTTGTCTTGAAGTGCAAGGTCTGACCATGCCCCGTGTTCGGCTGGGCATGGCCCCGTGGTCATCTTCTGTTATCTTGTTTTTATCTTTGGGGTGTTGCTGAGGGATCGGGCATGGCTCGTTATTCCTTCTTTTCGTATTTATGTTGGTTTTGGCTGCTTTTTTGCTTCTTTTATTCTTTTAAGCTCTTTTTATCCTAAAAATACAAAAGGAACAAAGAAACGTGCTTTTCCCAACATTAGTACTCAAAAGGGTTAGTTTTATGCCTCTTTTGATGTAATTTATATGTTGCATTTTGCACACATGGATATATATATACATATATATATATATATATTAAACCAGTCTTTTGCGTAAACGAGGCATCAAATGGTCGAAAGGGTCTATGAGAAGTTCGTTATGTCAAAATATATTTCCAAATGTTATATAATCAGTTTCAAAGTCAAATTATATGTCTCATAGGTTTTAAAACCATTTCTACACCAAAAGAGCGTTTTTGACATTTTTTTTTAAAAGTATTATAGTGGACTTGTCGATTTACCCTTCAAATGGTATGACCATAAGGTATAACCTCAGAGGGTTATTCCCCTTATTTTTATGGTTACAAAACATGCCTTGATTGTGTTTCAAAGTAGACCAAACGGGTCGGAATCGAAAGTCAAAGCAAGTGCATATTTTTACTATACCACTATATTTCCAAGAGGTATTTTTCTTCTTGTAGAAAAACCAGCAGCAAGTGCATATCTTTGATGAAACGCAAAAGCCTCCTCAAAGGATTTAAAAAACATCCCAACAACCGGTCTCATGGAATCACTGGCATTAGGTTTGTAATACTCTTTTCCAGTCTTTATGCATACACGTTCTTCACATTTGGAATTGAAATCTGAATCATTTGCTAAAAATGTTATAAAAAACATATAAATTAACAAATATTTATAAAACGCAATGGTTCTTTATTTAAACCACATAAATTTCAATTAAACACTATAACAAAATGCTATAAAAATTAATAAAACTTAGATTAAAAACAAATTATCATTACATTTGTTAAAAAAACATCTTAATTAAAACATATTTATAAAATGCAAAAGTTCTTTATAAAAACAGATATTTTCAATTACCACTAAAACGCAAATTTTTGATAAAACTATTTTATGTTAAATGAAAACTTATATACTTTATAAAAAAACTATATCTATTTATAACTATGTTTAATCGTATACCGTTATTAAAGACACAACAACATCAGTAAAACGCAAAAGGAGATAATCAAATTTAATTAAAGAGAAAAACTGGATAGTCCATGTGGTTTGTTCTGTTTTCACCTATAGTCCATACATTTCTAAAGTTACAGGTATAGTCCCCAACTTTTGCACAGTCGTTCTCGAATAGTCTCTGAAGCGAGTGGAGGTTAGTTTTTGGTGTTAAGTGTGTGTGAAATGACCAAAATGCTCTTATTAATAAATAATTAATAAAAACAATGTTAAATATCTATTTAATCATCTAATATTAAAATAAAGTGAGGGCACCTTTCAACCACATACCCACCCCCACCCCCTCTCCCCTGCCCTGTTCTTTCTCTCTTTATCGTTAATAGATGATTAAATAGATATTTAATAATATTTTTATTAGTAAGGGCAATTTGGTCATTTTACACATACGTAACACCAAAAACTAACCTCCATCCGCTTCAAGGACTATCCGAGAACGAATGTGCAAAAGTTGGCGACTATAGCTGGAATTTTAGAAGTGTAGTGGCTATAGGTGAAAACGGAGAAAACCACAGGGACTATCCGGACATTTTTCTCTTAATTGAAACAAAAATAATGAAGAAACTAACAAATTATAGTTAAATTATAAATCAGAGATAAATTTAAACTTATCATAAAGCACAAATTAAAGATAGAAAACGATATGTAAAACGTAATTGATTGTTTTTTCGAACAAAATAACAACGGTTCCTTCAGATTAAAGTTAAACGTACCAAAAGAATCTGCAAAATCCATTAAAGTTCTCGAATTGACGATCGATAGCTACTATATTGCTTGAAAAACTGTTGAATTTACGATCAATTTTGTTTTTAGGGGTATACAATCGAAATCCTACTGTCAATTACAATCGCGGATTTGAAAGTAGAGTAAAATAATCACGTATATTGGTATGAGTATAAAAATTTGTATAATGAAAAAAATACATACGCCTTCTAATTTAAAAAAAAATACAGATTGGCGGCTAAGATAACTTCCTATTTGATCCTCACCCTACTTAATTATATTTTGTTGTACACATGACAAACAAACATCTTAGAGCATTTATTAGAGTACCTGTTTGAAGGGGTATGGTCCTAGAAAACCTGCGCCGGCGCAGAAGATCATACTGTCAGAAAATTCTTGGATCAAATAATAAACCTTGCGAGCCTTGTGCAACGGTAAGACAGACCTGAAAGCATAGTTCTTATTAACCTTGCACGAGAACAATGAGCAAAACATCTAAACTTCATTTAACATCCTTGCGTAAAACCGCACAAGGGTACATTTAATCTTGAGTTAGAAGAAACTATCAAAACTCTTAGGTCTTGTACACAAACATCTTCGCGCGTAGGTAATGAAGTGCTGGACTAAAGAAATTTTTTCTGTTATAACCAATTGGACAAGTGACAACAGATCGAGGCTCCACAACCTTGGATCTTCTAGAAGCATTAAATGGAAATCGTGCAAGCCTTTATTCGGTTGTAACCGAATGTGACGTGGCAACATCTGAGACGTCTATCCTACACACGATGTCAGCACGATTTTCATGGATGCCCAATGGAAACCACTTTTCACGTGGCTCCTCCCCAACCGTTGAGCATCTTCCAATCAATGTGCATGGATGGAGATGTAACCACTAACGGTGGGAAAGATTCCGTTACAACTCCGTTAGTTCTTCGCGCCCAAATTTCTGGCTATAAATAGGAGACTTGAGGTACAAGCTATTAAGACTCTCTCTACTTATTACACTTTATACTTCGTCTTCTTCAAGTCACTGTACTGATTCTCACGCCGGAGGGTGGTCACGAAGAGAACCCCCTTCTCCCCGTGGCGAGACTAACGATGGTTTTCTGTTTGTAGTGATTTCCGACGAAGTTCCGTCCGATCAAACAGGAGATTAACCTTTTTATACAGAAACCTTACCCTTAGATCTCGATTTATTCCGATAAATCTTGGTTTGGTGTTTCTTCATTTGCGCCCATCGATTACAACCTTTTCGATTTCATGCTTTGCCTGCACCTCGGCCCACCCGGTTCAGACACAAACTAACACTCCGGCCCACCCGGTTTAGATGCAAACTGCTTAGGTGCATGCTTCGCCTGCACCTTGAATTTTGAGTTATAATTCACCAGCTTATGAACGTGCAGCATTGCATGTTTCAGCCAGAGAAACAGAAGAATATTCTCGGTCAAGGACCAGGTATGAGTCGTCTACGCACACAGGTGCCAGGCGTAGAGGGTTGAGTCCTAGAAGTTTTCATGAAGAGCAATATGAGGATTCTTCAGAGCATACTGGCACACTCTGCAGGCACACTGAACATCATACGTCTCAAAGACGTGCATCTATGCATTCACGTTTGGGCCCGCGCTCATCTCAGAAGCGGGACACCCAACGTGATGATTATGATAAGACATATGATGAAGGGGACAACGTGAGTGTGTTCAACCGACTGCAGAAGGATCATGTTGATTATAAGCCTAAGTCATGCACGGTATACAATCCAGAGGCAAAGCATGACTATAATCTGATATATAGATCGGCTGAAGCAGTAGAACAATCCAAGTTTGTGAAAGAAATAGCATTGGCTCCGCTTGAGCCCCGCAAAGTTACCATCCAACATGGGAAAATTCAACGGTATGTCAGATCTGGATGACCACATGCGCTTGTTTACCAGTGCACGGCAGATCTGGATGACCACATGGACGTTGCCTATGTGGTGTCATTTGTTTGTTCAAACCCTCACAGGCACCGCGCGCCTATCGTTTGACAATCTACCAACAGGTAAACTTACTTACTGGATTGATCTCAAGAATAAGTTCTTAACTCACTTCAGTTAGCAATGAGGATATGTCAGAGACTCCTCAGATGTCATGAACATCTGGCGGAGAGATGACGAAAGTTTGGAAGATTTTATTACTCGTTATGACAAAGAAATCCTTGAGATCGGTGATGTGCATGAAGACCTGATTCGCGCACAACTAGAGTATTTGTTCGATGTGATGATATGATAAAAGTTTTATCAGGAAGTGTGGGTCTCCTGAAAAGTTGGGAAAAACTTATGGCGGCAGCCAAAGTATACGCTCAAACTGAGTGCAACATGGGTTCTAACAGACCTCCCTTGCCTCAAAATCGTCCTCAGGACATGAGCAAAAACAATGGTCGAAAATACAAGAAGAATTGGAAAGAATCAAACCAGAGTTTGTATTCTCCTAATTCACCTGTTGATGCCCGCGTAACAATCAACAAGATCGCTACTCAAAAAGCGATTAAGCAGGAAAATAGAGACATGCAAGGACACCTCTTATCAAAACTCATGTGGAGGTACTCAGCACCGAGAACCACCAGTTCAAACAGCAAAAACATATAAAGAACAAAAAAGGTTAGGATCCAAATCTTTACTGTGACTATCACAAAGAAAATGGGCACACAACTAATAACTTTAGAAGCTTGCGCACCGAAATTGAGAAAGCGCTTAAGAGTGGGAAAATCACTCACCTAGTGCGGAATGTGCGCAAGGAGGTTCGTCAAATCACCCGTGGTGATGAAGGGCCTGGTGCATGTCAAGCGTGTTATGATTTTATTGATATTTTAAGTTTATTTAACCTATTAGTCAAGTTTTAAATTTATAACACACGATATTGTACTAACACTAAACACACACTAGGGCAAGTGCACCCATCGTGGACGTAGTATAGTGTTGGTAAGATACCGAGGTTATCAAAGGATACAAGAGCTTTTAATACCGGTTTAGCGTCAACGTCTGATCGATACAAATTTTTGATAAAAGTTTTGAATGATAAAAACAAACATAAAAAGATATATAGAAAGAGATGAAAATAGACAAGATAGAATCACTTGGTTCTAACTCCTCCTTTACGTATCCTTTGATGATTTTTGCACTTCCGGACTTTTTAAGAGATTATCTTAGCGATAGTAGTAGGCCCCTCTGACCTAATGGTTTGAGTCAGCAGGAATATTGAAAGACAATTAAGCAAGTTATTAATGCAAAAAATGGTAGGCCCCTCTTTTGACGGTGACGTTACTCTCGGCCAAGTGGTTTGAATCAGCAGGATGCAATCCTAAGAGGCCGGTTTTATGTTTTAATAGTAGTTTACATATGAGGGGTTCAAGCTATTCGCACCCCCGCCATCCAATACCATAGGGCATTGAAGGAGGTCCTAGTAAGCTTGAACCAAGTCATCGCATGATCTATACACTGAACGAGACAAGAACTTTACCAAACCGCCCTTCTAACACCCTTCCAAGTAGTTAACGCGCTTTATATAGACTGTAAAGACATGAATGAGCAAAATAATGACATCGTGAAGAAATGGTTAGGAAAATTCACTTTCGACATAAGAAACTAGTTATTAAAGTCATTAACACAAACCCAATTAAAAAGTAGCCGAAAGATTAAAAATCAAATGTAATACATAAAAGATTTGTCTTCACCATGTGATGTAAGAGATTAGCGAAAGATGGCCTTTGATTAACAAGAACTCTTACGATCAATCTTGGATCCTGAGACTACTACACACTCTAAAGATGAAAGATGGATGATGGTGGTGGGTGTTGGTGTTGTAGTGGTGGTGGAGTGGTGGCAACGTGAGAGAGAAGTGGTTTGCCAAGGGATGCTTTTCAAGGGAACCAAGCACCCCTATTTATAGTCAGAACAGAGTCCCGACCATGGCCCCGTGCCTGCTGGGCACGGCTCGTGGCCCCTTCATTCTCTCCCTTCATTAATTGAAGCTGTTAGCAGAGGGTTCCACACGACCTCGTGTCTTCTGGGCACGACCCCGTGGTTAGATTACTGTTGTACTATGAAGATTCTGCGAATCTTAGCGTTGACCATGCCTCATGCCTGCCGAACACGGCCCCGTGTTGCCTTGAATTCTACATTTTGTCTTTTCTACAGGAGCTGTTAGTTGACCACGACCCATGTCTAGTTGGACACAGTCCCATGGTGGGCTTCTATTTCTCTTGTTTTTGTTCTTGGGATGCTGTCAAGGGGCCGGGCATGCCACGTTATTCTTTCTTCTTGTATTTTGTGTTGGTTTCAACTGCTAATTTGCTCCTTTTGTTCTTTTATGCTCTTTCAGTCCTGTAATTAGGAAGGAATAAAGAAACATGTTTTTTCCAACATTAGTACTGAAAAAGGGTTGGTTTTATGCCTTGTTTGATGTAATTTATATGTTGCATTTTGCACACATCAAATACCCCCACACTTGAATCTTTGCTTGTCCTCAAGCAAAACTCTTAAATGTGTCTTACACACCCAAATGGAATAGGTAGAGAAGAAGTTTTGTTGGCTTGTCTAGAGTGTCGGGAATCCAATATCTTTATTTTATTTTGTTTTTATTTTATTTACAATCCTATTCATCATGATTTATTTAGAACAATTGTTAAGAAAAAAATATTCATTTAGGCATAGCACGCCATTTTAAAATTCTATTTAGTTATATACAAGTTCATACACCTTACAAGAGGTCACTCAACACTCGGCCGAAGTTGTATTTTTGTGATAACACTCGATCCTGGCATGGAACTTATTCCTACCATATGCTTGAAAAGAGATCAAACCTCCTCCTTTTTAACTATAAACCTTTGTAAATATCAAGAGGACTTCAAAAAGGGTTAGGCTTGGGCTAAGGGTAGGTGTTTTCGGTCGAACTTGGTGTTTAGTTCGGCCAAATTCAGTTTGCAATTCATGATTTTTTTGAACTTTTTGCTATCAATTTGTTTGAATTTGATGTCCAAACTCTCAGGGGTTTACCACAAGTGTATTTTACATGATAAGTTCAAATTTTAGCCAATTTTGTCCATGAAATCTTCAAATATGTGAAATATTAAATGCCACAGTAATTGAAAAACAGAAAGCAATTAACATGTGCATTAACACTATTGCTGAAACAAAGCGTGAGCTTCATGACATAAAGATAGAAACAGAAAGGGTAAGACAATTGCTGAAAAGTTACACTACAAATGCTTATGTCATTGATCACATTTTGCCCACGATTAAGTCGGAGGAAAATGTTTATAAATCAAAGCGTAAAGAATACGGAAGTGTTCCTCCACCACTTCTTGCAAGTTATTCCCGCAAGAAAGATGATGAGATTGAAAAGGCATTTAATATATTACTTTTATCAGAAAAGAAAGATAATTTGTCTGAGAACATTGACGTAGACTTTACGAAAACAAATGATGACAATGAAGCGATTGTAAAAAATGTGGTTAAAAATATTTTGGGAAATGATTCTGATGAAGGCAGCTCTGAAAGCGCCAAATCAAGTTTGAATAACTCAGAATTACAATCTCGTGTCATCAGAAAATAATCTAAGTGATGATCCTAATGTTGTAATGTAGAAGATTAAGGAATCTGATAGATTATACTTTGATGATAGTTTTCCGATTCGGAACGTTAGGGAAGATCAACTTGACAAAATTTTCAAACTTGTGGAAGTTTCATCCGATGATCTTGAGAAAAACGAGAAAAGATTTTATTCAAAACCCAAAAGGAATGCTAACAACTTTCGAAAGTATGGTGGTGATTTTCCTGAGAACAGGAGAGCATGATTGGGTTTGGAGGAAAAAGAAGAAGAACCGAGAAGGAACCAGAAGTCGTCGTTCCAAGAATACAAAGGTAAAAACATAAAGTTTGTGTATGGGACAAACGCGGTTCAGGAAGAAGGTTTCATCGGTAAGCAATCGAATGATGAATTCAAGAAAGAGAAAGAGCTTCGGGACAAGGCTAAGTCCACAAGTGGAATAAAATCCACTAGTGGACATGCTCATGATAATCAGACTTGCTTTAAATGCAATACTGTTGGTCATATTGCTCGCAAGTGTCTTAATCTAAAGCTTGTGTTTCCACGAAGAAAAAATGTGTCAAAAGATGAAAGACAAGAACAACCAGAGATTGTAAAATCTGTCACAGAGTCAAAAAGAAACTATGAATCTAAAAACGAAGTGAAACCTAAAACTGAATTAAAGTTTGAAAACTCAACTTTTGAAAAAGGTGAAACTTCAAAATTAAATAAAAACAAAGATTCTAGATTCTATATCAAGAAAGCGAGAAGCAAGCTACAATCCTGGGTTGCTAAGAAAAAGTTTTTATCATCTGAAAAACCAAAATATGTTGCTGATAAAACTGAAAATGTCAAATCAACTGAGTCTGTAATCAAACAGACAAAGAAAGAAAAGGTCAAAACGTTTTCAGAATCGACACTGGATGAAATGTTTGATGACGATTTTGATTACGATGATGATTTTGAAAGTGTTTATGATGCTTATCATGTCAAAACCAAAACGAAAAAGGTTTGGGTTTCATTTTTCAAGTAGTTACTTTCATGTGCGGGAGTCCCAAGGTCCACTTTATCAAAGTTGATACAGGATAGACCATGAGTTTTTAACTTATCTAGAATGTCAAAATCTTTGTCATTTTGAAAGAAAGTGGTTAAAAATAAATATTTGAGAAAACCCACACCGTTAAACAAGACACTGATAGTTATATCAAAACCATTTATAAATTTACATTAACAAAGTTAAATGGTTTGTTCTGCTGACAGGTGATGAGGCAGACATTGAAAAAGGATCGGACGACGAGTTCTCGTGATCCTCATTGGTTTGTTACATTTTTAGAAGAATTTCTTTAAATCTAAAATCCAAAAATAGTTTTTGATTTTAGGGGGAGTAAGAAAATTTTTATTAGAAAAATAAAAAACATATGACAAAAGTTGAAAATTCAAAAACATTGAAAAAGACAAAAAGAATTAGGTGTCAAAAAGGAAATGATAGTACATCAGTGGACTATCACAGTATGCTAAAGAATTGTAAAGTTTAATAGTGATAAACAAGTCTTACTGTGGATGTGTCGATAGGCTTAACACGTTCAGTAAATTGTTTCCGGGATATAAATTAAATTTACAACTGCTTAATCTTGTGGATTAACACATCTTGGATATATGGACTTAGTACTCGGAAATTTTGATTGAAGGATTTCCTGATTCTGAGATACGAGGTCTTTGTAGATGATTGATATCTAGGGTATTATACAAGTTCTTCTGATTTTGCGAAAGCAATAGCCTGGAACTTCTATAATGCTTTTGCTAAAAATCCCCAAACTACATGCAAATATGAAAAGTATAGAAAGATCTAATCATATGCAGTGCTTAAAAAGATTCCGTATATGGAACACACCTTAAAAAGTCGAGCCTTCATCTCTTTGACTATACGGTAGTACTAACCTGAGCTCTCAAGGTCTCGCATTAACCCAGATACAGATATCAATTACGCTATACTCACCTGTAAGATGAAATCTAGGGAATCTTGATACGGGAGTATATTCAAGAGGTGGGAACTATAGTTAAGTCATGTTTCATAATTCATACCTAACATATCTTGGAACAATTGAGAAACGTGATGAAGTTTAAGTGGACAAACATATCGACAATCTAGGTAAATGAGTTTAAAACTTAAAGTCATCTAAAGGCCAACAGTACTGGTGATATGTCTCAATCAACTGATATGATCCTTAGACACACGAATTCACAAAAATATGTTTGTAAATATGTTTGTACATAGTTTACTTTACTTGTTAAAAATTCTGTAAATATTTTACTTGTTTTTCAAAGATAAAACCATAAAGATTTTCAGTGTGTTTTAGCATAAACTTTCTAAAATACAAAAAGGTTTTGTTTCTACATTAGTTTCAACGAGCCAATGTTGGAGAACGGATCTTCGAAGTCTGGTAAGAAAATCTGATGAATGTTTAAAAGTTCATTAATTTGAAACTTTAAATTCAGATTGTTCATAACGGTTTTTCAAACTGAGGTCAATAATTTGGACTCGGTTGACATATTTAGTTAATCAAAGTCATTAACTTGGACTTGATCAACTAAGTGGATTTTCACAAATGAAAATCATGAGAAAATTGAAGATTTTAAATGGAAAAGTATTTAAGGTCATTAAGTTGAACTTGAAACAATTAAAGGTTTGAAAAGATTGAAGTGAAGATTAAAATTTGAAATGTTGATGGTACAAAATTTCAAAATTTGAATCTGAAATGTTTATTTGAATGAAAAAAAATATTTAGATAGGAATTAGAGATTGAGGGGGAGTTGATAAAGCGAAGTCTGAAGACTCCACAAAGCTTAAAGCAAGGGGGAGCATGTTGATTACAAGTTTTATCAAGACAAAGCTCAAAGAAAAGGAAGAGAATATAAATATCAAGATGTTAAAGTTTATTCAAGAACTAAAGATCGAAAGACTCAGAAGATTTTAAAAGTCAATGACTACCACAACATCCAAGGGGGAGTCTGTTGGTGAATATGTCTGTTGCCTACGTCATTATGTATCGAGTCTGAGAGAATAGGGCTTAATCTGTTATAAACTAGGTGTATTTAAGTGAGTTAGGAGCCAAGTTCGCTTGACATTGATGTTGAGATGTCAAGTTCGGCCGAACTTGACTAGGTCAAGTTTGCCCGAACTTCTATACTCACCAGCGAACTTCCAACTCTATGAATAGGTGCCTTGGTTATTCATTTGTAAGAGTAGATATTTTGGCACAGAGACGGCGAAGCTCTGTCGGATCCGGTTCTCGAATGTATTGAACTTTAGATCAATGAAAACAACGTTTAAATGAGTAATTCTTGTTATTTTGTTAACTTGTCATTAGTTTCCGCCTAATTGGACAATAGATAAAAAATTTAGATTTCCGTGCTAATCGTGGAGGTTCCTACATTAAAAGCTAGTAAAATGGCGAAAAGCGTAAAAAACGTCGGTGTCGTAAAAGTTTTATTTTTGTGACTTTTTATTTGAACTAGATACTTTCAAACAAGCTTTTGAAGAACTTTTTTGGTTATTTCAAGAACTACATGTTTTTTGTTTTTAAGTCACAATTTTGAAGACAACCGAGCTTTGTTACTGAAACAAATGGTTTTAAACAAAAAAAAGTCTTTGGTTGGTAATGGGTGATTTTACGTTTTGTAGGTTTAGAAATGAGAAGGTTTAGGCTCAAAGGGGTTAACTAGGGGAGTTTTTGGTAAGGGGGTGAAAAAGAGAAAAATAATGGTTTTGAATAAAGAAATGGGTTAGTCCTAATTCCTTCATTTACTTACTTGGGTTTAAGTTGGTAAGGACCGGGAATGTATCATCTTGGCAAGTTCTAGAGTCGTAAGAACCAAGCAGGCTATTCACAAAAGAAACGAAAAAGAGCATTTAACTAAAAATGTATATATGTATGCTCGGTAAAGGATCAAAACTCCCTTATTGTGGGAAATGGGTTTATAGTGTGAAAATGCATGCATAATCAAAATTTTAAAAGGATTTGTCATGCCTTTTTAAATTTCTTATTTGGTTTTTTATCACGATGCTATCGGGTGTAAATTTTTAAAAACTTAATTTTTAGAACTTGTTATTCCCAAATTAAACCAAGACAAGTAAAAAAAACTGAAAATTTTTGAAAATATTTGGGGTGATTAGCGGTTCTAAGGTGGGTTTTGTGTAAGGCTTGTTTTTAGGACTCACAAAATTCAAGGTTTTAGTATCCCCTCACACTTAAATTACACATTGTCCTCAACGTGTTCAAAAATAAGTTTTTGGTTGATTAAAATGTGTAAAAGTGGGTTAAAAACAAGTTTTTATGTTACTGGGCAGCTGGCCACGGGATCGTGTTGTCCGGCCACGACCCCATGGTCAGATTGCCAGTAACAGAAAGTTACAGAAAGGTTGACCACGAGGTGTGACATCCCGGGTTTTTCGGATAACTTAAACGCGACACTTGTCGAATAAAGTATATGCTAAGTATTAAACGTGTATGAGTTAATGAATACGTGATGTGTGTTTGTGTGATTGTTTTAGTTATAAAATATATGTATATATAATAAATATGCACACAAACCGAACTCTTTGTGAAACTAGGAAACCTAAAACCCAAGTCTTCGGCCGTGAGATTTAGATCTTAAACATTAAGCCATGGGTCTACTAGGTAATGGGGTTCAAATTTTAGAATGTAACATTCTAAATATTGATGAAACCCACCACATAGTTGACACCATTCACCTTAAGAGTAGCGAAAGTAAAAATAATCTATATCATCCATATTTTTGTCAGATGTTACCAACTGCTGGGATCTAACATTCCTGTTTTCAGTAACTGATGAATGGACACGGCCATGTGTTTAAATGACACAGCCCCGTGGTCAGCTACTATTTGACCTGAAAAAGTTTTGTTGCTGCTGTTATTGAGCACGGGGGCATGTTGGATGGGCATGCCCCGTGCTGCAGCCTGCAGAATGTACTGCAAAAGAGAAAAATCCTAAGAATCGAAAGAAAAAAGGTTAAAAATAATTAGGCCGTCGATTTTAGACTTTCTTAAAATCCATGTGTTTTGTTGCTACTGTCTGACCTGAAAAAGTTTTGTTGCTGCTGTTATTGAGCACGGGGGCATGTTGGATGGGCATGCCCCGTGCTGTAGCTTGCAGAATGTGCAGAATTTGCTGCAAAAGAGAAAAATCCTAAGAATCGAAAGAAGAAAAGGTTAAGACTAGTTAGGCCGTCGATTTTAGACTTTCTTAAAATCCATGTGTCCCCGGCAACGGCGCCAAAAACTTGGTGCGTGTCAAACGTGTTATGATTTTATTGATATTGTAAGTCTGTTTTACGCATTAGTCAAGTTTTAAATTTATAAAACACGATATTGTACTAACACTAAACACACACTAGGGCAAGTGCACCCATCGTGGACGTAGTATAGTGTTGGTAAGATACGGAGGTCATCCAAGGACACAAGAGCTTTTAATACCGGTTTAGCGTCAACGTCTAATCGATATAAATTTTTGAAAAAAGTTTTGAAAGATAAAAAAAACATGAAAAGATAAATAAAAAGAGATGCAAATAGAAAAGATAGAATCACTTGGTTCTAAATCCTCGTATCCTTTGATGATTTTCTCACTTTCGGACTTTTTAAGAGATTATCTTATCTATAGTAGTAGGCCTCTCTTTTGAAGGTGACGTTACCCTCGACCTAGTGGTTTGAGTCAGCAGCGATACAATCCCAAGAGATCGGAATATTGAAAGATAATCAAGCAAGTTATTGATGCGAAAAGTAGCAGGCCCCTCTTTTGACGGTGACGTTACTCTCTGCCAAGTGGTTTGAGTCAGCAGGGATACAATCCCAAGAGGTCGGTTTTATGTTTTAATAGTAGTTTACATATGAGGGGTTCAAGCTATTCGCACCCCCGCCATCCAATACCATAGGGCATTGAAGGAGGTCCTAGTTAGCTTGAACCAAGTCATCGCATGATCTATACACTGAACGAGACAAGAACTTTACGAAACCACCCTTCTAACCCCCTTCCAGGTTGTTAACGCACTTTATATAGACCGTAAAGACACGAATGAGCAAATCAATGACATCATGAAGAAACGGTTAGGAAAATTCAGTTTTGACATAAGAAACTAGTTATTAAAGTCATTAATACAAACCCAATTAAAAAGTAACCAAAAGATTAAAATCAAAAGCAATACATAAAAGATTTGTCTTCACCAAGTGATGTAAGAGATTAGCCAAACATGGCCTTTCATTGACAAGAACTCTTATGATCAATCTTGGATCCCGAGACTACTACACACTCTCAAGATGAAAGATTGGATGATGGTGGTGGGTGTTGGTGTTGTAGTGGTGGCAAAGTAAGAGAGAAGTGGTTTGCCAAGGGATGCTTTTGAAGGGAACCAAGCACCTCTACTTATAGACAGACAGAGTCCTGGCCACGGCCCCGTGCCCGCTGGGCACGGCCCGTGGCCCCTTCATTCTCTCCCTTCATTAATAAAGTTGTTAACAGAGGGTCCAACACGACCCCGTGTCTTCTGGCACAGCCCCGTGGTTAGAGTACTGTTGTACTATGAAGATTATGTGAATCTTAGCGTTGACCACACCCCATGCCTGCCGGACACGACCCCGTGCTGGTTTGAATTCTACATTTTGTCTTTTCTGCAGGAGTTGTTAGTTGACCCCAACCCATGTCTAGTTGGACACGGCCTCGTGGTGGCTTCTGTTTCTATTGTTTTTTTTTCTTGGGATGTTGCCGAGGGACCGGGCATGTCACGTTATTCTTTCTTCTTGTATATTGTGTTGGTTTCAACTACTAATTTGCTCCTTTTGTTCTTTTAAGCTCTTTCAGCCCTGTAAAGTAAAAAGGAACAAAGAAACGTGCTTTTTCCAACATTACTGCTGAAAAAGGGTTCATTTTATGCCTCGTTTGATGTAATTTATATGTTGCATTTTGTACACATTAGTCGGAGTAACAAAAAAACAAAGCAGGCCAATGTAAGTATGGTACAAGGTGGCCCATCGCGCAAATGCAACCAAAAGCGGGTCATAGCGAAAACTGGTGTAACAAATCTCAAAAACATCTCGAACCGAGCCAAAACGAAGAACCGGTCACGCAAAACAAGACACGGCATGCAAAACAAGGCAGGTCCTCCTTGGCATCCCAAGCGCCACGCGCCTGAGACCATGGTGTCTCTCGCGACGCGCGGGAGAGGCCAGGTGACACATGTCTCTGTTTACGACAAGTGGCTAGCCTATACTCGTTACGGGGCTAGCCTAGCCATAGGGGGCAGCTGTCGCGCCACGCGCGAGCCACCCTGTTTCTGGCACAACGCGCGGGGAGGTCAAATTCAGCTATAAAAGGGCAGACCTGGGATTGAATTCGTTGCTCAAAGTCGATCGAAATTCTATGATCTTATACTCTCGTATCCCCGTTCTCTTAAACAACACCCCCTAAACCCGTAAACATGCGAAACGCTGCCCGTTGTAAGTATCTTAACCCCCGATCATTAATTCGTTACCCTACCCGATTTAGGACCCACCAATGCATGTCAAGGCTCTGCCCGACTAAGTTCATTGGGGTTCTATCTCGTGTTGTATGGGCATCCTACCCGATTCATTTAGGACCCACTGACGCATGTCAAGGCTCTGCCTGACTAAGATTCGTTGGGGTTCTGTCTCGTGTTGTATGGCTAAAGTGACTTGGGTAAATTTACAAACACATGTGCATTTTATGTTTAAATAGAAATTCCAGGAAGTAATCGGGAATTGTTACAAGGAAGCCTGTAGGAATATCTAAGTTTTCAATGTGAGTACATTCTATTTTTCTCACCGTTTGTGAGTACATTCTATTTTTTTCACCGTTTGTGAGTATTTTGTGAGTCAAACGGTTTTATCAAAACCTCAAATGTTTTAATTATGCTTAATAGTAATTGAGTATTTGTATTCTATAATTACTACCGGTATATTGGGGTTTTGTATACATTAATAGTCCACTGTCACAGGAGTGTGACAGGAATCGTTACTGTTGGGTGACAGGACCCAAAGGAATATGACCCACAAGTCAGGTGTTGACAGTACTGGATGAGTAAGTATGTAGATATAAACATTGTAATCGTTGATGCTCTCAATAACTGTAAAGTGTAAATACTTGTTTTGATTAAACTAAGAAGCACCCGCCAGTATTTCTTGCTGATAAAATGTTTTTAAAACGCGTTTCAGGTAACTTAATGTGAAGCTAATAGAAGCCAGCTGGAGAGCGCTGAAGGCATAGAAAAGTGGCTATAAAAGTTACCTAAATAAAAAGGAGTTATGTTTTTCCTAAGGGTTTACCCTACGAATGTATTGTAATGGAAACATAGGTTTTATCCCCTTTGTTTAATATACAAAGCGTGGTGTTTTGAAACTCTGATATTATTTCCTAACTACGATCCTGATGTTTTATTTCCGCTGCCAAATTAATACACACCGGTACCACCTGACTGCGGTCCTCGCGGCCCCCGCTCCCGGCGGAGGGGTCGGGGGTTGCGACAGAAGTTTGTATCAGAGCCACTGGTTTAAGCCATTTAGGTGTTCTTTTGAAATACCTAAATTTTAACCAATTGTGTTAGGAAATATCCGCGACTTCTATGTTACTCTATGTAAAAATCTATATTATTATTTGGTGTTATTTTAATAACTTCTTTAGTTTAGAGTATGAGTGATCGGGGTACTTCTAACGCTTATCGTCATCTACCTCATTCTCTCATGGATGAAGGAACATCCCAGCCAATTGCCGATTACACCACCGATTCCGAAGATATCTTTGTTTTCAAAGCCAAAACTGCAGAACCTTTTCCCCCTAAAAAGAGAGGTTGGTTTAGTAGAGCCAAAGGAGAGAAAAGAAAAAGAACAAGGCAAGCACAACAACAAGCCATAACAGTTACAACTGAGAGAAATACCCAGAACCCAGAAGTTAGACCTGTATGGGAAGAAGAGTTGGATAGACAATTAGCAAATTTTCACATGTTTAGAAATGTAGAATGAGAACTAATTTCAACCAAGTAGCAAATCCAGAACCACCGTTACTTCCTTTATTTCCTAACCAACCCATAAACCTAGAACAGAATCAAGGAAACCAATTTCCAGTTCCAGCCTTTGACCCCAATGAGATACCTAGGATTCCAGCACCAAACCCTTTATATCAGTGGTGGGCTAACAACTGGGCAATTCAGAACCTACTAGAAACCCAATTGCCTATGAAGAACCAGTTCCACCTTACCCTGAACCAATGCCAGCCCCAATACTACCCAGGGATCATGTGGAGGAGCTCTGCCAGTATGGTGAAGAGTTAGTGGAGGAAGGAAACCGGATTAGCCAAATCGGGGAGAAGCTCATCTAGAAATATGACGAGCGGGAGATGCAGTTTTAAGAAACCAGTAGCCTATAATATATATATATATATGTGTGTGTGTGTGTGTGTGTGTTTGTGTGTATGTATTTTGTTACTTTGAAAAAAAAACTAAAATAGACATAGTAATATATATATATATATATATATATATATATATATATATATATATATATATATATATATATATATATATATATATATATATATAAGTTACTAATGTTTGAATTTCAGTTCTGTTTGTCATAGATGCATATATATCTGAAAAGGGTAAAAGTCGCAATGCTCAACGTTTTTGGTTCACTGTGTTGGTGTGATTATTATTTAAATTATTATGTCATATTAATACCTGATAAATGTTTACAATTCAGATGTCAGACGAAGTAAATCAGGAAATCCAGAATAACGATAATAACGAGAATCAAATGAATAAAAGTGCTATCGAACACATTGTAGCCCAAGGAATCATAGATGATATGCCCTATATTATTGATACTATTAAAAAGGCAGAAAATAATGATTCCATAAACGGGAATAAAAGTGTACCTCCAGAATCAAATCACAGCGTGAATGGAAATCACAAATTGTTAATCCAAGCTCCAATTCCAAAAAGAAGAAGAACCATCTCATATGGTTCTTATAAAGAATTCTTATCGTGCAAACCGATAGAATTCTCCGGCAATGAAGGAGCTATTTCAGCCTTGCGCTGGATAGAAAAGAAAGAAGCAGTCCGAAAGATAAGTAAATGTGCAAATCAAGATAAAGTCATGTATGCTTCTAATCTTTTTAAAGATGCAGCTTTAGAGTGGTGGAATACCATTCTTTAGTCTAGAGGAAGTGATAGGGTGTACAGTATGGAATGGAACAACTTTATGGAAATAGTTGAAAGGAAATTCTGTCCTCCTAATGAAAAGGAACAGATTGCTAATAAGTTCCTAAATCATAGAATGACTGGGGTAGATTGCAGAGAATATACTACCACATTATTTGAATATGCAAGGATTGTACCAACCCTGGCCTCACCAGAACATGGTATTAATCTCCAGTTACATATGGGGATTAATCAGTGAGATCAGACATGTAGTCAAAGCAGCTAGACCACAAACCATAGAAGAAGCAGTAGAGATAGCAAACACCTTGACAGATGAATTGGTACGTACGCAATAAGAAAACCAGAAAAGGAACCTAGCTCAAAAGATCACCCAGGAGCTATGTCATGCTAACTCCTATCGCAGAAAAGGGGCAAGTTCTTCTTCACCCCCATGTAAGTACTGCAAAAGGAAACATTCAGGAATATGCGCTACATACTGCAATTTCTGCAAATTTCCAAGGCATAAGGAAGAAGACTGCAGGAAGAAAGCTAGCAATAGGCTATGCTACAACTGTGGAGAAGCCGATCATATTAAAACCAACTGTCCGAAACTACCTCCAGTAGAAAACAACAAAGCAAAGACGACGGAAGGACCCGAGAGAAATGCCAGAGCATTCATGCTGACCGCCAAGGAAGCCAAGATGATTCCGGATGTGATTGCCAGTACGTTTTTAGTTAATGATGCTTATGCCAAAGTATTATTTGATCCTGGTACAAACCAAAGTTTCATAAATACTTCCTTCTGTAAACTTCTCAATCAACCATTAACTAAATTTCACCAAGATTGTTTGGTGGAAACGGCAAATGGATCTTCTATCAAAGTAAGTGAAATCCTGCAAGGAGTAAAGATATAAATTTGAAGTCATAATTTTACGGCTAATCTTTTCCTAATGGATGTAGCCAGATTCGATATCGTGCTAGGAATGGATTGGTTGGTAGCCAATCAGGCACGCATATTATGTGATCAAAAGTCCGTAGAAGTGAATACGCTATCTGGCGAAAAGATCTCAATTAAGGGAGACAAGTCGACAAGATCAACAAAATTCGTCTCAGTAATGAAAGCTGCAAGTTATATGCGGAAAGGATGAATGGTGTATATGATTTCCATAATCATTAACACTAAAGGAAAAGAATTAAAATATATTCCCGTATTATCTGAATTCCCCGACGTTTTCCCAGAAGAATTGCCTGGATTACCGCCAGATCGAGAGGTTGAAGTTAGAATTCACCTAATACCAGGAATGACACTGATTGCCAAAGCACCCTATCGCTTAGCACCGACGGAGATGTAGGAATTGAAGAAACAACTGGATGAATTACTAGAGAAAGGGTTCATACAACCTAGCTCATCACCATGGGGAGCACCGGTGTTATTTGTCAAGAAGAAAAACGGATCAATGCGTATGTGCATTGATTACCGAGAATTGAATAAAGTGACGATCAAAAATCAGTACCCGTACTGAGAATTGATGATTTATTCGATCAACTCCAAGGAGTCCGATTCTTTTCTAAGATTGACTTACGCTCAGGATATCATCAGTTTAAAGTACAGGAAGAGGACATTCCTAAAACTGCTTTCAGAATGAGGTACGATCATTATGAATTTACAGTCATGCCATTTGGTTTAACCAATGCCCCAGCAGCATTTATGGACTTGATGAAACGGATATGTAAACCATACCTGGATAAATTCATAATTGTCTTTATAGATGATATCTAAATTTACTCTAAGAATAAGGAAGATCATGCAGAGCATTTGCATATACTCCTGTCGCTGCTGAGAAAGGAAAAGCTTTATGAGAAATTCTCAAAATGTGAATTCTGGTTATAAGAAGTACAATTCCTTGGACATTTAGTAAACCACGAAGGAATTCATGTGGATCCCACAAAGATCAAAGCAATTACCAAATGGAAGGTCCCAGAATCATCAACGGAAATAAGAAGTTTTCTTGGATTGGCAGGATATTATAGATGTTTTATTCAAGATTTTTCTAGAATAGCCATTCCGTTAACCAAGCTAACTTGCAAGTTAGTTAACTTTGAATGGGGACCAAAGCAAGAAGAAGCATTCAGGTTTTTGAAGCAAAAATTAACCAACGCACCAATACTCGCTTGCCAGAAGGTAATGAAGACTTCATGGTTTATTGTGATGCGTCTAAGTTTGGATATGGATGTGTGCTGATGTGACGTCAAAAAGTAATTACGTATGCCTCTAGACAAGTTAAGAAGCATGAAGAGAATTATACAACCCATGATCTAGAGTTAGGAGCAATAATTTTTGCCCTCAAGACTTGGAGACACTATCTTTATGGTAGTAAGTTCGTTGTATTTACAGACCCTAAGATTTTAAGATATGTCTTTGGACAAAAGGAATTAAATATGAGACAGAGGCGATGGATGGAAATCCTTAGTGATTATAATTGTGATATCCAGTATCATGCAGAAAAGCTAACGTAGTAGCTGATGCTTTAAGTCAAAAATTCCATGAGAAGCCGAAAAGGGTACGCTCTCTTAGACTAAACCTGAAGATAGATTTGAACGAGCAAATTAAACAGACACAGGAAACAGCAATCAAGGATGATGCTGAAGGATTGAAAGGAATGATTAAGGAATTAGAGAAAGGAGCAGATGGAATTTGGAGATTCCATAAGAAAAGGATCTGGATTCCTATCCAAGGAGACCTACAAAATCTAATTCTAGAGGAAGCCCATAAGACTAAGTATACAATGCATCCTGGAAGTGATAAAATGTATAAAGACTTAAGAAAGAATTTATGGTGGATAGGAATGAAAAAGGATGTAGCAAGCTACGTTGCTAAATGTCTAACATGTTCACAGGTTAAAGCAGAACATCAGAAACCTTCAAGACTGTTGCAACAATTGGAAATGCCTTTGGAAATGGGAATTGATAATAATGGACTTTGTTACCAAACTACCCAAGACACGAAAAGGTAATGATACAATCTGGGTGATTGTAGACAGGTTAACCAAATCTGCTTATTTCTTACCGATGATGGAAACTTTCAGTTTAGAACAGTTAGCTAAATTATACGTAAATGAAATAGTTTCACTACATGGAAATCCTTTATCTATTGTATCTGACAGAGACATTCATTTTACTTCTCATTTTTGGACAAGTTTCCAAAAAGTAATGGGAACTAGATTAAATCTAAGTACGACATATCATCCTCAGACAGACGGTCAAAGTGAAAGGACAATCCAAACAATGGAAGATATGCTTAGAGCCTGCATAATTGATTTTGGAGGAAATTGGGATGAACATTTACCTTTGATAGAATTTTCCTACGACAACAGTTATCACACCGACATTAATGCTGCACCCTTTGAAGCAGTCTACGGATGGAAATGTCGAACACCGGCATGTTGGGCAGAAATTGGAGAAAGCAACTATCAGGTCCCGAAATTGTGCAAGAAACAACTGACAAAATCATTCAAGTCAAAGAAAGATTGAAAGCAGCCCGGGATCGTCAAAAGAGTTATGCAGATAACAGACGTAAACCCTTGGAATTTCAAGTCGGAGATAAAGTACTATTAAAAGTCTCACCATGGAAATGAGTTGTAAGATTCGGTAAGAAAGGGAAACTAAACCCAAGGTATGTTGGACCTCTCAAGATTATCGAAAGAATAGGGCCAGTAGCCTATCAGCTACAATTGCCAGAGGAGATGGCAGGAATACATGATGTATTTCATGAATGTAATCTCAAGAAATGTTTAGCAGATGAATCATTGGTGATCCCTCTTCAAGATATAGAGGTAAATGAGAAGCTTAAGTTTGTAGAAAAACCCATTCAGATTGAAGATAGAAAGATCAAGAATCTCAAACGCAAGAGACTGTTTCTGGTCAAAGTAAAATGAGATTCAAAGAGAAGACCAGAATACACATGGGAGCTAGAGCCAAAAATGAAACGGAAGTATCCACACCTATTCCAGTGAGTCTCGAGGACGAGATTTAAATAAAGGTGGGGAGGATGTAACAGCTCTCCAAAACACCTTGAACCAAGCCGAAACAAAGAACCAGACACGCAAAACGAGACAAGGCATGCAAAACGAGGCAGGTCAACCTTGGCATCCCAGGTGCCACGCGCCAGAGACCATGTTGTCTCTCGCGACGCGCGGGACAGGCCAGGTGACACATGTCTTCGTTTGCGACAAGTGGCCAGCCGATACTCGTTACAGGGCTAGCCTAGCCATAGGGGGAAGCTGTCGTGCCATGCGCGAGCCACCCTATTTCTAGCTCGACATGCGGGGGAGGGCAAATTCGGGTATAAAAGGGCAGGCCTAAGATTGAGTTCGTTGCTTAAAATCGATCAAAATTCTCCGATCGTATACTCTCGTATCCCTGTTCTCTTAAACAACACCCCCCAAAACCCCTAAACCTTCGAAACGCTGCCCTCTGTAAGTATCTTAACCCCCGATCACTAATTTGTTAACCTACCTGATTTAGGACCCACCAACGCATGTCAAGGCTCTGCCCGACTAAGTTCGTTGGGGTTCTATTTCATGTTGTATTGGCATGCTACCCGATTGATTTAGGACCCACCGACGCATGTCAAGGCTCTGCCTGACTTAGATTCGTTGGGGTTCTGTCTCGTGTTGTATGGCTAAAGTGACTTGGGTTCATTTACAAACACATGTGCATTTAATGTTTAAATAGAAATTCCAGGAAGTAATTGGGAATTGTTACAAGGAAGCCTGTAGGAATACCTAAGTTTTCAATGTGAGTACGTTCTCTTTTTCTCACCGTTTGTGAGTACATTCTCTTTTTCTCACCGTTTGTGAGTATTTTTTTGAGTCAAACGGTTTTACCAAAACCTCAAATGTTTTAATTATGCTTAATAGTAATTGAGTATATTTATTCTACAAATACTGCCGGTATGTTGGGGTTTTGTATACATTACTAGTCCATAGTCACAGGAGTGTGTCAGGAACCGTTACTGTTGGGTGACTGGACCCAAAGTAATATGACCCACAAGTCAGGTGTTGACAGTACTGAAGGAGTAATTGTGTAGATATAAACATTGTAATCGCTGATGCTCTCAATAACTCTAAAGTGTAAATACTTGTTTTGATTAACTGGGAAGCACTCGCCAGTATTTCTTGCTGATAAAATGTTTTTAAAACGCGTTTCAGGTAACTTAATATGAAGCTAATAGAAGCCAGCTGGAGAGCACTGAAGGCTTAGAAAAGTGGCTATAAAAGTTACCTAAATAAAAAGGAGTTATGTTTTTCCTAAGGGTTTCCCCTACGAATGTATTGTAATGGAAACATGGGTTTTATCCCATTTGTTTAATATACAAAGTGTGGTGTTTTGAAACTCTGATAGTATTTCCTAACTACGATCCGGATGTTTTAATTCCGCTGCCAAATTAATAAACACCGATACCACCTGTCTGCGGTCCTCGCGGCCCCCGCTCCCAGGGTAGGGGTCGGGGGTTGCAACAATTTGCGTGAGCAAGTGATTTTTTCCAGTTGTTCCTGGGGATCCACAAGAGGAATGACCGGTTGTGATAACTGATATTTTTGGCCATTATCGTACGGATTACATGTTCATTGATCCGGGAAGTTCCACGGATATCATTTATGAACAGTGTTTCAACCAGTTGGATCCAAAGGACAAGACGCGCTTAGAGCCGGTTGACTTTCCATTAACTGGTTTCTACAATGAAGCCGTCTTTCCGCTAGGCCAAATTTCTTTTCCTGTTACGCTTTCAGACGGAAGACACACACGCATTGTTCCGGTCAATTTCATGGTTATGCCCGCGACATCTCGTCATGATGTATTACTTGGTTGACGTGCGCATAGGAAGTTCAGTATGATTACTTGCACGCCACACGCTGCTTGCAGTTTTTCAATGGAAACCGATGTGCCAATTATGTATTCAAGAAAGGAAATTATGACCATCGATGGTGAGCCACCAGTAAAGGTTGCGAAGCCGCCTCCGTCTAATGAACCAGAAAAATGGGTACTTAAATAGCAAATATCCAGAGCAATCAGTTTTGCTAGGACCGCCATGACTCCTGCGGTCCGCGTACAGCTTAAACAGCTCATGTTCCAAAACATGGATATTTTTGCATGGTCACCAGCATACATGATGTAACACCCAAAAAACGTCGCAGCGGAAATACAAATGTAATGGTGACGGAAGTTGGTGCCCATAAATATCTTAGTGGACGATGCATCATTAATTTTGGACATATTACTTAATTAAAACATTGTTTACAAGTTTAAACATAAACTACAACCATAGAGTAGTTAAGTTGTCTCGATCCTTATGGATCTTAATACAATCGGTCCCAAATAAGTTTTAAAAGTTTATTATAAAACAAAACATGCATCACAACCACAAGACACGCCAAAGATTCTCGAAGCCATGCTCAAGTACCTGAAGAACACGTTAAAATCAAGTGTCAACACAAAGGAGGGTGAGCTCACATATTCATATTTAAAACAAGGAAAACTTTCCAATTATGTGTTTATTATCAAAACATCCAAATAATATTTTCGAAAGTTAATTTATTTCCTTAATAAAATCCATGGGTCAGCTGTCGCAAGCGTTTTCCCCAATACCTTTGATCTAAAGCATCTTCCCAAGTTTTACATATTAAATTGATAGCATCAAATGTTAAGACTTGTATGTTTGCAAGACAATATGAACTATATATTAACAATAAGCGTATAATCAAGACTAGAGTATAATAGAATATCAATTTGTCGTTTGACTTGATCGGAGCGACCGATCACGACAGGGTAGTCAACCCGATAGATCTACCAACAATTCTACGTGTTCAATACTTAAATGATTAAACAACAATACTTGCGCATGCGCCCATAAGGGCCATCTATTCACTTGCTTCATGACCAATATATATATCCTACTAAAATGATAAATTTAATATATAACGAGTTATACGAATCCGGGACGTCCCCACAGAAACGTAAGCCTAATCCCGATACGTACTCTCTTGAGACCACGCCAATTCATCACAACTTTAGATTTAAGCATTATTAAATCTACACGGTCGTTTTCTCTAAAACACCGTAAATCCCCGTTTCATCCCCGAAACATATTTATTCACAAAACCGTTTCTACCCGAAACATATTAATATCATCAAAATCATATTATTTCCATGAAAATATACATTTTATATAAGCAAAGGTATGTTTTACTCAAAAACATCTTTAATCATTTTAAGGCGTGTTCTTCCCCCAAAACATATACAAAACAATAAAAAGAGGGGGTTTAGTGACACTCACCTTTGGGTGCGTATTTAAAATAGCGCGTCCTAATATACGTAGGAACGATTTAATAATCAATATTTCACAATATTCCTAAGTTTCTCCAATACTTAGAATTTTTACATAACTTTGAGATTTTCTCGAAAAGTTATTATTTTTAATTATGTTGGCATATTAATATATATATATATATATATATATATATATATATATATATATATATATATATATATATGAGTTCATATATATATTTTTAAGATTTTACGACTTGAACGATTTTATTGATGACCTTAATGTTATATCCTTTAACACTCCCGTTTATAAGTACCATATATCTACGATTTGCGCGTCATAATATATATACATGTACATTTACACAATATCATAACACGCGAAATATCGTTAACTCATACACTTTGTAATTTTTAAAGCATGCATACGTTAAATAACTTATTAAGTTAACCTATGTATCAATTTTCATGCTCGACAAATAAGTTACACATTTAACGCGATTTTACCGATTTTACCGTTTTAAACATACAAGCGTACATGCATAGACTTAATTGCCGCTATCATGTCAACCCTTAACATATTATCATATACACATATTTAAATCACATAACACATTTAAAAACATAAGGTTCACCGATGTGAAACCCATTCTAGTGTATGTTGAAAAGTGCGTATTTTAGCGATTCGGTAACGTGTTCGGGCGTCGGAAGTCACGTACGACCAACCAAACACCAAATAAACTTAATATAAGTTAAAATAATTATATTTATATAAAAAATATCAGTTTAGTTACTGATCTAAAACAGTTTCATAAAAACCTATTAAAAAGGCGATTTTTACCGTTTTTACCGCATAGTTTTGCGTTAAACGTTACTATAACCATCCGAACTCAAAACGACTTCATATTTTAACACAATACATGTTATATACTGAATAAAATGATGGTTATGATCAGATTAATGCAGTTTTTGTGTAAGGCACATAAATCATGCGATTTCACACATTTTACCACTTTTTAAGCACTAAGTACAACATGTAAAGCTAGTAAACTTTATGTCAAAGTTCCATACCATTTTTCACTTCAAATAACATTATTTTTTTATGCGTTATAATATGATCAAAACTTATTTTTATCAAAACACACTTTATTCATCATTTCATGGCCATATATTCACATGCATGCTTATGTACAAGCATATAATGCATCCATATCATGTTACCATCATCCTACATAGTCTCATATGCATTCATTATCATATTTATTTCATGTTAATCTATTCAAGAACATCATCATCATCTGACCATCATCATCTAATCATTTAGATTAAATGCAAGACATAACATATATTCTTCCACATTTAAATCCATCAACATCAAAATCACACATGCATGCATATGTCTACATACACACACGACACATATATACATATATATATATGATTCCAAAATTTAACTTTTCATGTTCATGCTTTTCACATACTCATGTCAATCGTCAAACAACTTTTAGAAAATTCTTAATATCACATGCATTCACTTTCAACACACTATCCATCAAGAATCAATCAAACATCAAAACTTAAAATCTCATATGTATATATACACACATACTTATATACATGCACACACTTATCCATTTTCATTTTCTTTGAAAACCCACTTGTTATAGTTTTTAAGTTAGTGTTTATGTCCAAGAATCAAGAGAAACTTCCATAATCATCAAAAAATCAAGAACATAGATTTTTTAAGTAAACTTATACCTTCAAGATTTTGTTGGATTTTGAATAATAGTTGATGATATGGGGCTTGATTGTTACTTGAAACACCTTTAAATCTTTTAACAAGCTTGGAAACACCTTGTAATACTTATGGATTCTCAAGAACTTTACAAAAAAATGAAATTGGTGGTGTTCGGGGTTTTGGCCGAGAGCAAGCAATGAGAGAGAGAGAGAGAGTGGTTTGAATTTGATTTGTGTTGGATTTGGTGAGATATGGAAGATTGTATAAAGGTTTAATCATCATTTGTGTTCTCCTTGCACAACACTTGTTAAGAGAGAGAGTGTGAGGACTCCCCCTAGCCGCCACCTCCTTTCATACACACACATATATCCGTATATATATACATATATATATATATATATATATATATATATATATATATATATATATATATATATATATATATATATATATATATAAGTTGTAGGCTAAAAACTGGTATTTTACTGGATACCGGGTGTTTTATCTAGCGTTTTAACTGCGTTTTAACGCGTTTTAGATTATTTTCAACGCTCTATAAAAATAAACTCACTAGAATATTACTAATCAATATTTTATTTGCCTGGACCGGTTACGTTATCGGTATTTGGCAGTATGCGCGCTGTGTTGCGCAGTACGCGCTTAAAGTCGCAAAATATGGATTTTAAGCGTTTTAACTATTGTTGTAAGAAAACTCTGCTAACGGCAAATGAGTATCCCAACTTCCACCGAAATCAATCACGCACTCTCTCAACATATCCTCCAATGTCTGAATGGTTCTTTCACTCTGACCATCCGTTGAGGATGATACACAGTACTCATGTCCAAATGAGAACCCAGCGACTCCTGAAGAGATCGCCAAAATCTGGAGTCAAATCGTCTATCTCTATCAGAGATAATTGACACAGGCACTCCATGTCGGGCTACAATCTCGTTAAGGTACAACTGCGATATCTTTTCCATCTTGTCTTTTTCCTTAATGGGCAAGAAATGAGCAGACTTTGTCAATCGATCCACAATTACCCATATGGTGTCATGTCCACGTGACGTGGTAACTTGGTGATAAAGTCCATTGCAAGATGCTCCCACTTCCATTTAGGAATCTCTGGTTGCCACAGAAGCCCAGACGGCCTCTGATGTTTAGCCTTAACCTTTAAGCATGTCAGACATTTACTCACATACACCGCAATATCTTTCTTCATATTCGGCCACCAATATAACTCCTTAATATCCTGATACATCTTGGTCGAACCCGGGCGAATCGAATATCTGGACTTATGAGCCTCGTTCATAACCAGTTCATGTAGGTTACCTCTAAGCGGAACCCAAACTCGGTTCACGAAGTACATCACTTCATCCGCCTTTGGTATCAGTTCACATTCCAAACCTCTCAAACCTTCTCTACTCAGGTTCTCATCTTTCAAAGCTTCTCGATGTGCATTACGAATTCGATTGGTCAAATTCGTTTGTATGGTCAAACCCAATGCACACACACACAGAGGCTTCTCCCGCTCCTTCCTACTGAGCGCGTCAGCAACAACATTGGCTTTCCCTGGGTGATAACGAATATCACACTCATAATCTTTGAGTAATTCCACCCATCGCCGTTGCCTCATGTTGAGTTCCTTTTGATCAAAGATATGCTGGAGGCTCTTATGGTCTGTGTAAATCGTACACGTCGTGCCATACATATAGTGTCTCCAAATCTTTAAAGCGAACACAACAGGTCCCAACTCTAAATCATGAGTTGTGTAGTTCTTCTCATGCACTTTCAGATGTCTGGATGCATAGGCTATCACTTTGTCCTTCTGCATAAGCATACAACCAAGGCCCAAACGTGACGCATCACAGTATACAACAAAACCATCATTTCCCTCATGCAGGGATAGAATAGGTGCCCTACACAACTTTTCCTTCAACAACCGAAAAGCTTTCTCCTGTTTTTCTGTCCAATCAAACTTCTTATCCTTATGGGTCATTAGCGTTAATGGTTGCGCTATTCTGGAAAAATTCTCAATGAACCTTCTATAATACCCAGCAAGTCCTAAGAATTGTTGCACCTCTAACGGAGTCTTTGGCTCGTCCCAATTCTTAATCGCCTCAATCTTCGACGGGTCTACATGTATACCTTTCTCATTTATGACATGTCCGAGAAAATGCACCTCTCGAATCCAAAATTCACGTTTAGAGAACTTGGCGTACAACTTCTCTTTCTTCAGCAACTCCAGAATCATCTTCAAATGTTGCTCATGATCTTCTTTGGTTCGCGGATAGATTAGTATATCGTCTATGAATACTATCACGAATTTGTCCAAATAGGTTTTGCATACCCTGTTCATGAGATCCATGAACATTGCAGGCGCATTAGCTAAGCCAAAAGGCATGACTAAGAACTCATAATGGCCATAACGTGTTCTAAAAGCAGTCTTCGGAACATCTTCCTTAGCAATCTTCAACCGGTGATATCTTGAACGCATGTCTATCTTCGAGTAGTAGCTTGATCCTTGAAGCTGGTCGAACAAATCGTCGATTCTTGGTAACGGGTACCGATTCTTGATAGTCAGCTTGTTCAACTCTCTGTAATCAATACACATTCTAAAGGAACCATCTTTCTTCTTCACGAACAACACAGGTGCTCCCCAAGGCGAAAAGCTTGGTCGTATGAAACCTTTGTCTAATAGCTCTTGAAGTTGATTTGACAATTCTTTCATCTCAAACGGTGCTAATCTGTAAGGATATTTTCCAATCGGTGCAGCACCAGGTACAAGATCAATCTTAAACTCGATCTGTCTTGCAGGGGTAATCCTGGCAAGTCTTCAGGGAAAACTTCCAGATAATCGCTAACTACAGGAATTTCTTCAATCTTCCCACTTTCAGCCTTCGTATCCACTACGTTAACCAAGAACGCAGGATAGCCTTTACGCAACATCTTGTGCATCTTCATAACACCAACAACTCCTGATACTCGACTCGATCGGTCACCGTGAACAACTAAAGCTTCACCACCACTAGGACGAGGTATCCGCACTTGTTTCTTCGAACAAATGATCTCAGCTCCGTGCTTGGATAGCCAATCCATCCCAACGACTACATCAAAACTACCCAGCTCCAGTGGTAGTAAATCGATACTAAAACTATTATCGCATAACTGAATTTTACAATCACGAATAACTTCGCTAGTCTCTATCAATTTTCCATTTGCTAATTCTATCGAGTACTTTTTACTTAGCTTACTTGTTTGAGAACACAGAAACGGTTCAAAGTTTTTCGATACAAAATTCAAGTCAGCATCAGTATCAAATAGTACGAACGCAAAATGGTCATTGATTAAGAACGTACCGGTAACAACTGCAGGATCATCACGTGCCTTCCAGCATTCAGCTCAAAAGCTCTGCCCCTGGCATTCTGACCTTTTACATTCGGACAGTTCCTCTTGTGGTGTCCCTGCTATCCACATTCATAGCATCCCTCGAGCTTAACTCCCTCCAACATACTCTTAGCATAGCACTCACGAGTAACATGTCCAGTTCGACCACATCTGGCACACTTTCCCTGCTCATCTCCGTGAGTCTTCTTCCCTGAACCACTTCCGCCATCCCTGGCATTATCCTTCCTAGAACCACTCGAATTAGCCACATATGCTTTCCCCGAATCGCGTTTCCTCTCACGCTTCATATCGGAATCCTTTATGGAGCTCTCAGACTCTCGCTTTCGCGAATCCCTAGATCTAGGCTCAGAACGCTCAGATCGGTCAGATTTCCCATCTGCCTTGACTTTTCCCGACGACTTCCCAGTCTCCTCTTTCCTGTTAAGGCTACTTTTGCGAGCAACATCATCCGCTAATGATTTCGCTAGAGTAGTAGCTTCCAGATAGGTAGTGGGCTTCGCTGACGTAACCATACTACGAATTTGTGGCGACAATCCCCAAATAACCTTTCTACCTTAACGTATTCAGGAGTGACCATTCATGGAACCAATCTATCCAAATCATTGAACCGAGACGCATAAGCTCTGACATTCAGGCCTTCCATGGTCAAATTCCAGAAGTCAGTCTCAATCTTCTGCATCTCACTACGCGGGCAGTATTCCTTAAGAAGCATCTCTTTTAGTTCGTTCCAGGTAAGACCGTAAGCCGCGTCTTCGCCCAAAACTTGAACTTGATTGTTCCACCTGGATAAAGCTTCATCAAGAAATGAACATGAAGCATACCTAACCCTCTGATCCGCAGCACAACCGCTGATGGCCATCACAGATTCCATCTTTTCGATCCATCTAGTGATTTTAAGAGGCCCTTCAGCACTGGTAAATGATCGTGGGTTACAACCCTGAAATGTTATATATGTACATCCATGCACTGTTCACAAGGTTAATGAAAAATCAAGATTTCGCTCTGATTATATCATAACACAGGAACTACTAAAACTTTTCCGATCATTATATTACCTTGCGGGTTTCCACTCTGTACACCACCTTCACCATTCCAAGGAGCACCACGTCCACGTCCTTGCCCAATATTCTGGTTGGCTTCACGTTGTTCCAAGGCAGTATTAACGTGTTGGGCTATGAGTTGTGCCAACTCTTCTGGGGTGGTAGGTAGTCCAGTACCCTGTCTCTCTTTTGGCGGCATCTTGTCGTTTCTATTATTGCAATAATAATATCAACATAAGACATTGTTTAAATATTTCAATCATTAAATAATAGTGGACTAAACCATACACATGCATCCACATAATAATGAGAATAATTTAACCAAAAGAGAACCCATATCATTGATATTTATCACGGAAATTACAAAGCTTGTTCATATTACAACAACTAACCAAAATGTGGTGTGACATAATCAACCACCAATAATAAGTCTAGATGAAATTTCCTCCTAAATATCAAAAAATTTGGCATGAAAGCCAATATAAGGGTTTATCAAAAGAGACATACAAAACAAACATCACAAACAACAAGAACAATCACTTCTTCATGCCAACAAACTCTTGAAGCTTCCTCACAGCTCCTCCAGCTCTGCTATCCTCCAGTGCATTTGGTCCATAGCACTGTCATCCAAGTCCCTCAACTCATCAAACCAATCCATCTGGCCCTCTAAATCCTTCACCTTTTCCTTGGTCGCCTCCAGATCTCCGCGTATGGCCCTCAACTGACGGTCGCAGTGAGAACATCGGTTAACCCACACTCCTTTTTGCTTCTTCGAAGTAGATGTAGTCTCAGCTCTAGAAGTTGAAGCGGTATCTCCAGCTGGTCGTATCCTCTTCCTACGTCGAAAGTCGACCAAAATGGGTGCAGTAGGAGCGCATGACTCGATCGTCGGAAATGACGACTCAGTAACAACTGGTGGAGGGATCTCAGTAGTGGGCTCAACAACGACAGTAATGAGACAACCAATGGCTCTAATGGCTGAGCCGTAACAATGATAGCGTCTACTGCTGGTGCGATACTATATGATCCTCCGATCAACGGAACACCTCTATCCACGTCATCGATAACTGGCACGATACCTGATGATTGCCCAGTCTCGTAGATCGAGGGTGGATCATCATCATCATCGTCTTCGATCTATTTGTTGCTTGTAAAAGCATAACGAGGGTCAACCTGTCTGGCGAATGCAACAGGGTTAACCTGGAAGGATGAAGCGAATTCGGCCGCATCAACAAACTGTGGAATCGTAGGGGGTACCTCTGGTAATACGGATCTAGGTGAAGTCTCGAATTCTGGCTCGCTCTCAGAGTCAGTCATCTCGATGAGCTCGTGCTTGTGCGAAATCTATGACATATATAACCGTACAAAGTAAGTGTGTGTTCAAATGAAAAATAACACATAAGGCCCAAATAAACAGATTAACACGTATGCACAATAACACGCAATGGTTCTCATACATGATAAAAAATCCATGTTTATTTAAAAATTTTGGCTTCGCGAATTTTGGACTTATATCTCAAAATTCTTTGGTTGAAGTCTAGAGTTTTCCCCTGAAAACATCTTGTTCGCTAACAACCATTGGCTCTGATACCAACTTCTGTAACACCCCAAAAACGTCGCAGCGGAAATACAAACGTAATAGTGATGGAAGTTGGTGCCCATAAATATCTTAGTGGACGATGCATCGTTAATTTTGGACATATTACTTAATTAAAACATTGTTTACAAGTTTAAACATAAACCACAACCATAGAGTAGTTAAGTTGTCTCGATCCTAATGGATCTTAATACAATCGGTCCCAAATAAGTTTTAAAAGTTGTCCAAAGTTTATTATTAAACAAAACAAGCATCATAACCACAAGACACACCAAAGATTCCTGAAGCCATGCTCAAGTACCTGAAGAACACGTTAAAATCAAGTGTCAACACAAAGGAGGGTAAGCTCACATATTCATATTTAAAACAAGGAAAACTTTCTAATTATGTGTTTATTATCAAAACATCCAAATAATATTTTCGAAAGTTAATTTATTTCCTTAATAAAATCCATGGGTCAGCCGTCGCAAGCGTTTTCCCTGAAACCTTCGATCTAAAGCATCTTCCCAAGTTTTACATATTAAATTAATAGCATCAAATTTTCAGACTCGTATGTTTGCAAGACAATATGAACCATATATTAACAATAAAGGTATAATCAAGACTATACTATAATAGAATATCAATTCGTCGTTTGACTTGATCGGAGCGACCGATCACGACGGGGTAGTCAACCCAATAGATCTACCAACAATTCTGCGTGTTCAATACTTAAATGATTAAACAACAATATTTGCGCATGCGCCCATAAGGCCCATCTATATCACTTGCCTCATGAACAATATATATATATCCTACTAAAATGGTAAATTTAATATATAACGAGTTGTACGAATCCCCGACGTCCCCACCGAAAGGTAAGCCTAATCCTGATACTTACTCTCTTGAGACCGAGCTGATTCATCACAACTTTAGATTTAAGCATTATCAAATCTACACGGTCGTTTTCTATAAAACACCGTAAAATCCTCGTTTCATCCCCGGAACATATTTATTCACAAAACCGTTTCTACCCAAAACATATTAATATCATCAAAATCATATATTTTCCATGAAAATATACATTTTATATAAGCAAAGGTATGTTTTACTCAAAAACATATTTGATCCTTTTAAGGCGTGTTCTTCCCCCAAAACATATACAAAACAATAAAAAGAGGGGGTTTAGTGACACTCACCTTTGGGTGCGTATTTAAAATAGCGCGATCCCACAATTTGATCCTACACGTCCTAATATACGTAGGAACGATTTAATAATCAATATTTCACAATATTCCTAAGTTTCTCCAATACTTAGAATTTTCACATAACTTTGAGATTTTCTTGAAAAGTTATTATTTTTAACTATGTTGGCATATTAATATATATATGAGTTCATATATATTTTTAAGATTTTGTGACTTGAACGATTTTATTGGTGACCTTAATGTTATATCCGTTAACACTCCCGTTTATAAGTACCATATATCTACGATTTGCGCGTCGTAATATATATACATAAACATGCACATTTACACAATATCATAACACGCGAAATCTCGTTAACTCATACACTTTATCATTTTTAAAGCATGCAATTATGAAATAGCTTATTAAGTTAACCTATGAATCAATTTTCATGCTCGACAAATAAGTTACACATTTAACGCGATTTTACCGATTTTACCGTTCTAAACATACAAGCGTACATGCATAGAGTTAATTCCCGCTATCATGTCAACACTTAAAATATTATCATATACACATATTTAAATCACATAACACATTTAAACACATAAGGTTCAACCATGTACAACTCATTCTAGTGTATGTTGAAAAATGTGTATTTTAGCGATTCAGTAACGTTTTCGGGCGTCGGAAATCACGTACGACCAACCAAACACCAAATAAACTTAATATAAGTTAAAATAATTATATTTTATATCAAAAATATCAGTTTACTTACTGATCTAAAACAGTTTCGTAAAAACCACTTAAAAAGGCGATTTTTACCGTTATTATCGCATAGTTTTGCGTCAAACGTTACCATAACCATCCAAACTCGAAACGACTTTATATTTTAAAACATTACATGTTATATACTGAATAAAATGATGGTTATAATAAAATTAGTTTAGTTTTTGTGTAAGGCACATAAATCATGCGATTTCACACATTTTACCACTTTTTAAGCACTAAGTACAACATGTAAAGCTAGTAAACTTTATGTCAAAGTTCCATACCATTTTACACGTCAAATAACATTATTTTTTTATGCTTTATAATCTGATCAAAACTTATTTTTTATCAAAACACACTTTATTCATCATTTCATGGCCATATATTCATATGCATGCTAATGTACAAGCATATAATGCATCCATATCATGTTACCATCATCCTACATAGTCTCATATGCATTCATTATCATATTTATTTCATGTTCATCTATTCAAGAACATCATCATCATATGACCATCATCATCTAATCATTTAGATTAAATGCAAGACATAACATATATTCTTCCACATTTCAATCCATCAACATCAAAATCACACATGCATGCATATGTATACATACACACACGACACATATATACATATATATATATGATTCCAAAATTAAATTTTCATGTTCATGCTTTTCACATACTCATGTCAATCATCAAACAACTTTTAGAACATTCTAAATATCACATGCATTCACTTTCAACACATTATCCATCAAGAACCAATCAAACATCAAAACTCAAAATCTCATATGTATATATACACACATACATACACGGCCATTTATACATACACACACTTATCCATTTTCATTTTCTTTGAAAACCCGCTTGTTATAGTTTTTAAGTTAGTGTTTATGTCCAAGAATCAAGAGAAACTTCCATAATCATCAAAAACCAAGAACATAGATTTTTAAAGTAAAGTTATACCTTCAAGATTTTGTTGGGTTTTGAATAATAGTTGATGACATGGGGCTTGATTGTTGCTTGAAACACCTTTAAATCTTCAAGTAAACTTGGAAACACCTTGTAATACTTATGGATTCTCAAAAACTTAACAAAAAAGTGAAAATGGTGGATTTCTTGGGGGGTTTTGGCCGAGAGCAAGCAAGGAGAGAAAGAGTGGTTTGAATTTGATTTGTGTGGGATTTGGTGAGATCTGGAAGATTTTATAAAGGTTTAATCATCCATTGTGTTATCCATGCACAACACTTGTCAAGAGAGAGAGGGGTGAGGACTCCTCCTAGACACCACCTCCTTCCATACACACACATATATTTGTATATATACATAAGTTGTAGGCTAAAAACTGGTATTTTACTGGATACCGGGTGTTTTATCTAGTGTTTTAACTGCGTTTTAAATTATTTTCAACGCTCTATAAAAATAAACTCACTAAAATATTACTAATCAATATTTTATTTTCCTGGACCGGTTACGTTGTCGGTATTTGGCAGTACGCGCTTAAATTCGCAAAATATGGATTTTAAGCGTTTTAATTTATTTTTATCATTCTATAAAAATAAACTTGTCAAATTATTACTAAAATAATTATTGGTTGCCCTGAACTGGCTGCGTTGACAATATTTTGTCAGTATCGCGCAGTACGCGCTTAAACTCGAAAAATAGAGTTTCTTAGCGTTTTAAATTATTTTTCCTCACGATTATGATTAAATATATTATTTAACTCATAACGGACTATTTTCAGGATTTTAACATTATTCGGCGGTCACCGACATTCGTTTCGCATTTTAACCGTTACGCGATAAGCGTTTATCTTAATATTGCCACCATAATTTTTATCAAACTTTGGATTTACCAACACATCAAATACCATATATAAACATCATAAATAATCAAATACGGCCTTTTATTCATTCATGACACGTGTTACATGTGTACGTTACAACCTAAATAGCCGGGTGTCACACATGACTGGTGTACCAAGAGATGTGGCTGAGCATTGGTTAAATAAATTTCCCTCAGTAGAACCGGTTATCCAAAAGAAGTGCAGTTTAGGCCCAGAAAAGACTTGCGCAATGAATGAGCAAGTAACTGAATTACTTCAGGTGGGAATCTTGCACAAAGTTCGATATCAGATATGGGTAGCCAACCCAGTGATGGTTCAAAAACACAACGGTGGGTGGCGTATGCTTGTCGAATTCAAGGATCCTAATAAAGCACGCCCAAAAGATTGTTATTCTCTGCCGGAGATCGATAAAAAGGTAGATTCATTATCTTCCTTTCGCTGGAAGTGTTTTTTGGATTGTTATAAAGGGTATCATCAAGTCCAAATGAAAAAGGAAGATGAGGATAAGACAGCTTTTCGCACGAAGAAAGGTATTTTTTGTTACACAAAAATGCCTTTTGGCCTTCGCAATGCGGGAGCTACATATCAACGCTTGATGGATAAAGTGTTCGATGATGATATTGGCGTAAAAGTCAAGGTTTATATTGATGACCTGGTTATCATGAGTCACACTGAAGAACTGATGCTTGAAACATTCAATGAACCTTTGCGTCCTTGTGCAAAGTCAATCTAAAGCTGAATCTAGGAAAGTGCTCATTTGGAATGGAAGAGGGAAAATTTTTGGGGTTCATTGTTACCAATAATGGTTTTAAAGTTAATCCAGAGAAAGTGGAAGCATTCAGCTTATGCCATCACCGTCGACTATTAAGGAAATGCAACGGTTGGCTGGTAGACTGGCCGCGCTTAATCGATTTTTAGCTAATCAAGCCGCTAAATCTTTTCCTTTCATCAGCACGTTGGGCAATTGTGTCAAGAAGAATCAATTTCAGTGGACTCCTGAAGCAGAGAAAGCTTTTCAGGAAATGAAAGAATGTTTGATCCAGTTACCAACTCTCACTACTCCACGACATGAAGAACCAATGATATTATATCTCTCTGTGTCCGACATTGTAGTTGGAGGAGTTTTGCTAGTGGAATGCGAAGGGGCTCAAACACCAATATATCACGTCAGTTAGATGTTAGCTGATCAGGAAACACGATACTTATTGATGGAAAAGCTTGTATTAGCATTGGTTCATGCTTCGCGCCAATTGCGCATGTATTTCTCCGAACATGTGATTACAGTTCTTACAAATTACCATCTAGGTCAAGTCTTGTCCAAACCCGATGTTTTCGGCCGATTGGCGAAATGGGCTATTGAGTTGGGAGGACACAATATTTTTTATAAGCCGCGTCCGGCCATTAAGGGCCAAATATTAGCTGATTTCGTTACTGAAGTCCCAAGTAACAAGATTCAAGAGTGCGAAGCTATCCAAAATCCAATACCTATCATGGATGATAGCGTGTGGACCCTACACACTGATGGCGCGTCCAACGATGATGGTGCAGGTTGGTCTTCGTCTAGTCAGTCCCGAAGATCACGAGTTTTCTTACGCCATCAGGTTGGATTTCAAAAGCACTAACAACGAAGCAGAATACGAAGCATTTTTAGCAGGTCTTCGTTTGGCTTACAAAATGGGCGAAAGAATTTGGAAGCACATGTTGACTCTTTGTTGGTAGCAGGGCAAATTAACGGTCTTTATTACGCGAAGGTCGAAATGATGGCCCTCTACCTTGAGCAGGCAAAGTCATTAATATACAATTCCAAACGTTTAAGGTTGTTCATATCAACAGAAGTGATAATAAGCATGCTGACGCGCTTAGTAAAATAGCAGCTACAGGTTTCAAGCATCTTGCCAAAGAAGTGCACATCGAGGTACTCAAGAACCTGTATGTACCCTTACGTCAAGTGAACTTAGTGGAGATTGGGAATCCATCTTGGATGTCCCCAATCATTATGTATCTACAAACCGGTTTCCTTCCGGAAGGTAAAGCTGAAACGCGAAAGATTCAAAACAAGGCGTTGAATTACGAAATATCAGACGGGGTACTATATAGAAAATCATACCTTGGTCCTCTTCTAAGATACGTGGATAAGCAAGATGCTCAGTATTTAATTCGGGTAATCCATGAAGGATTATACGGAATGCATTCTGGTCCGCGTATGGTAGTAGCAAAAGTCATGAATCCGTCTTGGATGATGTCCCCAATCATTATGTATCTACAAACCGGTTTCCTTTTGGAAGGTAAAGTTGAAGCGCAAAAGATTCAAAACAAGGCGTTGAATTACGTAATATCAGACGGGGTACTATATAGAAAATCATACCTTGGTCCTCTTCTAAGATGCGTGGATAAGCAAGATGCTCAGTATTTAATTCGGGAAATCCATGAAGGATTATGCGGAATACATGCTGGTCGACGCATGGTACTAGCAAAAGTCATGAACGCTGGTTATTATTGGTCGGGCATGCACTTGGATGCTATTGAAATATTGAGGAAATGCGTATCATGTCAGCGGCATGCTCCTAAAACGTTGCGCCCAAAGAATTCTCTAATCTCGGTAACAACAGCATGGCCTTTCCAGCACTGGGCAATTGATATGGTGGGACCATTCTCGAATGCGTCAGGGGTAGTGAAATTCATAATTGTGGCAATTGACTAGTTTACAAAGTGGGTTGAGGCCAAACCACTCGCATCGACACCAGCCATGGTGATTCGAAAATTCATATGGGAGCATATTATTTGTCAATTTGGTCTACTATTACGCATCGTCAGTGACTGGTCCTAACTTCACTTCGACGACTTGCACAAATGCTGAAGAGATGAAAATCGAGCAAGTCTTTACATTCGTTGCATACCCACAAGGCAACGGACAAATGGAAAGGATGAATAGAAGCATCGTTGAAGGAATCAAAGCGAGATTGGGAACAACGCGAAGAGGCTGGGTTGATGAGCTACCTAGCATCCTTTGGGCTTATCAAACTATGCAAAAAACTAGCACATTCAAAACACCCTTCAGTCTCGTTTATGGAACTGAGGCGGTGATCCAAGCTGAAATTGGTCTTCCTTCAGCGCGCATGCTTGCAATGGAAACGCAGAACAATGCGGATGTGCGCAGGCTTGACTTAGACCTCCTAGAAGAAAGGCATGAAAACGCCGCCATTAACGAGGCCAAGTACAAGTCTAAGTTAGAGAAATACTATAATGCATGGGTCCGCGTATGCATGTTCCTTCCGGGAGATTTGGTTTTGAGAGACAATGAAGCATCAAACGCTAAGCGTCCAGGTACGCTTGTGCCTAAATGGGACGGCCCATATGTAATTCATGAAGTCCTGGGTAAAGGCGTATACACCCTCAAACGGTTGGTTGGAACAAGCATTCCCAAAACTTGGAACGCGCAACAGTTGTGACGATGCTATATGTAATCTTAGCATCTTTATATGCACCGACCTTGCGCCTTATCAGTTTTTGGTGCAAAAGATCGCTATTTACAGATATCTCAATGTCTTTAGTTTATGTAACCTTAGCGACTTGGTAATCCATGGCCTTTGTGCCTTATCTTCTTTAATACAAAAGTCGTTACTTACATTACGCCGTTTTTATGCCTTGTTACAAAGCGTGAAACCACTTTGGGTATGCACAAAAACATTGTGGTATGTTACAAGTTTCATGAAAATTATTTACCTCCAGGGTTAGCCTCAAAACATTGTGTGCACGCTGGGTTATATCTTGTTCGTACATGAGCTTTATTTGTTTTACCTCAACAACGTTGTTAAAACTCACACAAATATTGTAACTAAGTCGCATAAACACAAATAACTTAAGCACCATTGCGCGGTCAAAAAGTTAATTGTGCAAACAGCACAAGCATTTCTATTACAATCCAAGGATTATACAAGCAAGTGATACAAACATTGATGCCACGCATCATTAGGTCACATTCTATTACAAAAACATCTAATGACAAAATATCATCAACATCCTATCCTTCCAGCGCCTCACTCTCTGTTTTCGCTACATCATCTTGGAATATATCCTTTAAGCGGGTGATGAAATCATCTGGTTGCAATGCTTAGCTTACCAAATCCATGATCGGTAATTGTAAGTTTTCATATTCTCTCTTCGCAGCTTCAAAGGCAGATCGGGAATCAACTCCATGGGTAGCAGCGCAACTGGTATCCCAGTCAACCTTCAAAGCAGTAGAAACATGGTGAGCACACTCTGCATACCCCTGCGCATAACCATCATTACGCGCCGTGACCATGAGCAAAGAGATATGTCAGCAATAGTCGAGCCCAACAGATTGCTAAGTTGTAAAGGAAAATATGTATGACTTACGTTAACAATACTAATTTGTTGCATCCATAAAGTATTGTTCATAAACGGCTCCCCCAGACTCTCCGCGATAGCGTGAGTCACTTCCGAGTCCTCAACCTTCTTCTCTGCCAACTCAGCGCGTTTTTATCTGCGCCAACCTCTATCTCATAAAGTTGGATTTTCTCTTGGCTTTCAGATAGACGACGTGATAATTTAGCCTTTTCCACTTACGCAAGCTGCAAGTCTTTCTTGGCAACCTCGAGCTCCACTTTGGCTTGCTTCTTCTTAAACAGTAAGGATGTAAGTTCAGAAATCTCCTTATTTTTTAAAAGTAGGGTAGCCTTAACTTCTATCTCCTGCTATTCGCTGCACTCACGATGAGACCAGGCCTCATCCGCCGCTGCAACCGCCTCCCCCTTCTCCTGCGTTAACCTTTCAATTTCTGCTCTGAAGTTAACCGCCTCGTTGCAGGGTTATTTTTCTCTATTATCTCTTTCACATGCTTCTTTCCACCGTCTGCGCTCGTCAGCGTGCTTGGATTCAATAGCTTTGGTTTTCTTTTTCCAACCCATGGCAAACCACGTTTCTGCCCTCTTCTCTTCAATAAATTTAGCCCTCTCGGCTTCAAACTCATCCTTTAAGGCAGACATCTGCGTCTTCTCGGCAACAAATTTCTTCTTTGAAGTTTCAAATTCCTCGCGCTCACGATGCATACTACGCCATTCCTGGACTATTTTATGATGGTTTGAAGTAGACTTGGCAGTAGTTTGGAGGTATTCACGGTAGGTTTATTTGTGTGTATGGTAACTGAGGTCCCTAACTTCCGCCGGCGGAAACGCCCCTTTGAACCATTCCCTGCTTGCTTGCCAGTTGGTGAACTTATCACCTTGTTTAAGCTTCCATACAGGGATATGGGGCTCGGCAGATCGGCGCCTGAGTATGATCGATAGTAATATTCACTCGGTGTCTCATGAGGGCGAATTGGAGATTCTTATTTGGTATCTCTAACTTCAAACTCAGGGGTTTCTACGTGCTTCCCTTGATTTTCCCCAGTAGTCTCAACAATTGGTTCAGACGTCTGCGCAGGGGCAGATGGAGCAGTATCTTTAGGCTGCTCGCCAGCAGCAACATCAATCGTTTCTTCTTTTTGGGCCATGGTGGCTGTTACAAGTTCAGGAGAGATTGGTTTGGTGAAATCAACACCACTCGTCTCCGCTTCAACTTCAATTGGCTCTTTATCTTTGACGAAAAATACCTTGCTGACTTCTGGTGGAGGTAACAGGGCGCGAGCAGTATATGAGGCAGCCAGAGGAGCCTCCATTGCATGAAGCGACGCACCCAATTTCTTTGAAAAAGTAACAAGACGTTCATAAATATTATGATTTAGTGACGGCGCAAGATCATAAGTTTACTAGGGGAAAACTTTGCTACAAGGGCATCCAGGTTCCCTTTTTTCCCAATCTTCTTCTGCGCTATCTTCTTGGCAGGCTACGTACCAATTTCACCTTTAGGAAGTTTTCTTTCTTGGTTTTATTCCTCATCAAAGGCTCGGGACTTGAGTCTAAGTCAATAGGGTCATTGGGATTCGGTGCAAGGATGTCTACGCCTTCTTGAGGTTCAGCCTTAGGTTTCTTCAAACCTACAGGCGCAAGTCCCTCCAAGGAGTCAATCACCATTACATAATCACACCAAGTATCTAGCACAGAGCGCGTACCTTTCTTCGGTTCAGCTTTGGGTGCATCCGATTTCTTTATAGCTCCAGCAGTAGGGTCTGCGCGTTTCTTCTTCTTCTTCTTCTTCGAATCGAGGCCTATGCCCAAATTTACTAATTCACCTGATAAGCAGCGCAACACTTGTTAAATAGCAAAAGCACCACACTAAACAAAGTATTTCGCAATTACTTACCAACACCCGACACAGGCTGCACTTGAAGGTCTTCATCGTTAGGAAGTTCAAAATTACCTATGATTTGCTCATACCAAGTTGGTTCTTCAGGAGCTAGCGGTATGCATGTAATTTTTCTGTTATATCTCTTATACGTCACAATGTACAAAGTAACTCCTGCAAAAACATGTGTGTTAGCAAAGTTTAACAACCGCGTGAGAGTTAAATAGAAGTAACAGACTTACTTTTTTCTCCTTCCATGTACACGGGTTTATCACGATGATCCGCTTTCCATAGCAAGCTCATTCCAGCGACAACCAACGCTCACTTTGGAAGTTGAATAGTTGGAATATCCTTAATGTCTTGGTACCACACCTCTTGGACTAGGATAGACATGGTCTCCACCGGTATGTCTTCAACACCTCGGAAGTTTATCTTCAAAGGGATCACTCCCAACTTGTTGTAAAAGAATTTCTGTTTCCAGTCGTGATAAGATTTTGGAGGTGCAATCAAAATTTTCTTTGCCGGAAGACGATGTTGAAACGAATAAAACCCTAATGAACAATGGAGTTGATAAAAATTCAGAATCGGTTGACGGTTGGTTGGATGCCCATATATCGATACAAGAATTCGAAGTGCTTTATTCTCACCATCCCCATAGGATTCAGTTGAGATATATGAAATTTGAAATAATCAAGAATGTCTGAAAAGAACTTCGTTACTGGTAATCGAAAGTTCCCATCGGCAAAATATTCGGAAAATAGCATGATATAGCCGGTCGGCGCCTGGGCCGCCGTCTCGCCCTTTAGGAGGTATCGAGCATCCCAACTCGTCGGAAACCTTAAACTAGTTACAAGTTTGTTGAACGTGGCTTCTGGCCACTTCAACAGAGGCAACACAGGTGGTGCCTCTTCTTTTCCATGGCCTTCTGGTTTATCAGTAGCCGACATGATGATGACTGGAAACGGGAGATTAAGAATACTGGTCAAAGAAAAGGGAATGTGCGAAAAGAAACTTGAAGGATTTTTGAAGAAGTACTTTGCTTGGAAGTCTTGAATTGGGTATTTATACCCATCGCAGTTAATGCGATGAGGAGTCGTGCGGCCCTAATTCGATGGAAACAAAGCCCTGGATAACACGTGGAGGGCAGGTGAAATTTCGACGGTTTTCACGCACGCGTAGCAACCACGCCGCAGTAAACCAATTAATACAAAGGCGTATGATACTGTTGACAGCCTGTCACACAGATCAGATGTCACCTTTATCCGTTTTCTTCTCACCAACTCACCTGTCATGTGTCAGCTTTTTTCAAATTCAAAATTCAAAAAGCTTATCCTAAACAGGGATTTATCTTCACCGTGAAGTTTTCTTGATTCCTTGCACCAAAGGTCCTTGGGTATAATTGTAACTCTTGAAAGCAAAGCGCACACTCAGTTTTTATTGTACTCTAGTGCTCCACCTATTTGCCATTTGCGCCTAGGAGCAACACTGGACTGGGGGACTTGAAGGGGTATGGTCCTAGAAACCCTGCGGCGGCGAAGAAGACCATATCATCAGAAAATTCTTGGATCAATTAATAAAACCTTGCGCACCTCGCCCAACGGTAAGACAGACCTGAAAGCATAGTTCTTATTAACCTTGCGCGAGAACAATGAGAAAAACATTTAAACTTCATTTAACATCCTTGCGTTAAACCACACAAGAGTACAATTAAGCTTGAGTTAGAAGAAACTATCAAAACTCTTAAGGTGTTGTTTATTCTTGAAGAAAAGATCTTCTGGGCACTTATGTCTGCGTCGCGCAGACCTTTGGGTCCTACAGCTTGTTTGTTTTCTTGAAGAGCTTCTCACCAAAAACCTCTTCCCCACCTCTTCCCCACGCAGACATGTCCATAAGTCTTCTAACCTCTTCTCTCTGCCATTCAAAACACAGACCATCACCTCATCTTCTCTCTGCATCACCTCCACCACCACATCTCTGCCACCACCAGTCGACCACCGCCATATCTTCATCACAGACCTGAGGCCTCTCCAAATCATCATCTTCATCTGCAAACAAAATCGAAACCCACCAACCAACCATCATCTTCATCTGCAAACAAAACCCCCAAATCGAAACCCACCAACCATCATCTTCATCTACAAACAAAACCCCCCAAATCCACCATCATCTTCATCGCAGACCTGAGCCATCTTCACGGTGGTGGTGGTGGTGGGTTTCTGGTGACGGTGGTGGCAGTGGGTGTTCGATGGAGGAGGTGGAAGTTGTAACATTCGTCGAAAAACGGGTTTCCAAACCCGCTTCATTTATCAATCAAATACTCAGTTATAAGTTTCGTTGCGTATTTATGGTTCGTATTAATTTTAAACAATACATAATTAGTAAATATATTAGAATTTAAAAACCATAACTCATAATTAATAATAAATCGTGAATAAAAAATAAAATGGAGACGCCGGGTTTCGAACCCGGGTCACCCACAAACTCAAACACACAACACACCGCTCCGCCACACACTGCTTTTCTGATAAACATGGAAACAAATAACATATATAATAAAACCCGAAAGTCAAATCCGATAATCAGCGCGCCAGAACTCGCAATCACCGGAAAATCCGGCAATCCGCGATTTTGGCCAAATTCCTTTTCACTGAACCGCACAAATTGATGTCAACATCGGTTATAACCGTTGCCGGCAGTCAATTTCCGTCATAACCGACGGAAATCTTCAATCGCGAACCTTGACCCAATTCAAACCCAATTCAGTCTGTTTCCACTATAAATACCCACTTGAACACTCTGGAAATCCTTTCGCTCAGAACCACGATCGTTTCCGAAGCTTTAATCATCCCAAAACACGTCGCCGGAGATATTCTGCATTCGCCGGACTTTCACCGGAAAACCGAGACTTACTTCAAATCGGTAAAATTCTCGACTCTTTTGTTTGTAATCCATTATTCGGCATGTCTTAACTTTAATCATTCAACCAGAATCTGTCTCAGACTACGCCGCCGGAAAAACCCACACTCACCGGAATATCACTGAAAATCCGAAGTCTCACTGTCGATCGGTATAATTATCTAAACCCTCTTGATATCTCTTGTTTAGTAACTTAATTGCACAACACAATGATCAAAACTGTTAATCAATTCACTCAGCCGGAAGTCACTAATCAGAGCCGACGACTCTTGCCGGAAATCTGAGAAAACATTCTGTTTCGGTACATTTTATTCCGTAATCCTCTTCATCCATTTCATTCCAACCAATTATAAGTTTTGATTTAAACAGAACAGTCGGACTTCACTGTTCTGTGTTTTTGTAAACGAAGAAGATGAAGTCGAGTATAGGTATAAATATAATTAAAACTGGATATTCGACCGGGTTAGACACACGTCCCGGGTTCGAATCGCACACGTTACCGACTTTCAGAAATAAAACCAACATTTTTAAACTTAATCAGATCAAGTCACAGAATGTTTATAAGAATAATATAATCCATAAGTTAAACAGATTTGACACACAGCCCAACTGGTTGGGCTGTGTACACTCGAACCGAAGGACCCGAGTTCGACTCCGGGTCCCTGCAACCGGTTCGGCCATATAAATCATTTTTAATAAAAAACCAAATAAGTTTAAAATTTATTTAGTATATAAATATAATTTAATCAGAGAATATTTCGGGTTAAACACGTAGCTCAGTTGGTAGAGCTGCGTGCACGTATACGAGGTCCCGAGTTCGAACCTCACTCAGCGCATATAAAAACACAGTCCGACCGGTCAACGGTCAACGGTCAAAAAGTCAAATTTTTATTTCTTTTTATTTATTTATTTAATTAGAAAATTATTTAAAAATACTTAAAAATAAGATTTTTAAAGTTAGAAAATTTCCTAAACTAACAAAATTAAATCTAAAAATCCCATTAAGAGTATGAATTAAAAGTATTAATCTCAAATAAAATCCATTTATTTACCGAATCACTTCGTTATTATTTTAGGTTAGTTTTTCCCTCGTTGATCAAATACTAAAATTCGTGCGCATCCAACGTCATCAAAGAACGCACCCAATGTGAGTGAATCTTTATCAATTCCCCGTTTTAATCATGTTTTGGGGTGTATCATGTGTCGTTTAATTCTTTATTATATTTAAACACTTGTGCATCCATCATATCCGTGATCAAATGTGTATCAATTGTTGTGTGGATTATATGTAGTTTGGATTTATCATTTTCCGTGCACGCATTTCATTAGGCCCATCAGTTCCCCGTGGGAGACGGGTTGAGCATCAGGTGCCTCATAAGATCGGCTCCGTTTGATTGAGCCTTGATCTCACATTCATCATCATTCATATCATATACTCATTCAAAGTGGTTTGTGTTTGTTTACTTATATATGTTTGCTCACATGTGATTATTGCACAAATTTTCCATATTAAACAAAACAAGAAATTAATAACAATGTTTTATCAAGGTTCACTCGCCAACTTTTGTTGACCCAAAATATCCCCCGTTTTACACATGATACAGGTGATCCAGCTGAGGCAAGAAACACATAGGAAGGCCAAGAAGAATAAACCAGTTTAAGCTTTGGATTATTTACATAGTTTCATTTCCTTGTAATTGTATGAATTTTGATTTGGATATTTAAGATGTAATTTGAATTTAATAAATATGAAACATTTTAGTAAACATCATGAGCTTTGGTGATAACCCAATTATGCCCCGACTCTTATTCCGCTGTGGGTCGGGGTGTGACAGATTGGTATCAGAGCCATGACTATAGGGATATAGGATAGGTTATTAGACCCTTAGAGCCTATACTATAGTTGATTAAAATTTTAAATTGTTTATGCGTTACATACAAAATTCATGATGTTTATATGCTTTATGTTTATTTTTACACTCAATGTTATGCAAGCATGCTCACAAATACATGTTATTATACAATGCTCTTCATAAATCGTATCCTCATAACATATCATATCCATGAGAGCACACACCTCACAATTCCCATGATTTTTGCAATGATTTTTGTGTTTTCAAATCACATCAAAGTGAGTTCTCATGACGGGCATGTAGTAACTGGAAGGGTACGAGTACCGGTAGTCGGAACGTCCTGTCTAGGCTTGGCATTCGTATAAATCCAAAATAAAGGACCAGTTTGCCTACCTGGGGACTAACGACGAGAGTACGAAGGACCTATTAGGCCAAAGCATGCTATACCAAACGTCGTGTGAGCTAACCCCACTTTGAGTTGTCATTGTGTCTACACCTGGACACCCTCCTACCATACATCTCGCAATCATATTTTACGGTTTTCATTCGGGTGATGCGAGTGTTAATCCGCCAACACCAATGTGAATCCTACCAAGCCCAATAGTCATGGGGGCCCACATGACTACACAGGCGATGGTATGGGGGACATTGGAGGCCCAAACATGAGCAAACCCAAGACATCCTATGGATGTAGTTGCATTATTGTTAGTTATGTTATTTTTATTCTTTTAACGACACATGACACCTAGAAACTTCTTAAACTCACAATCTTCTTATGTATGTTCCTGTAGATGTCGGCTAGGCAACTACGTGGAGGTAGAAAGTCAGGAAGATCCAATGAACGCTTGGCCACACAAATTGCTAAACAAATGGCCGCGGTGCTTCCTGACATCGTGATTCAAGTTCAACAAGCTCTCACCGCAAATCCCATCAACCCTCCCAACCAAGAAGACCAGAGCGTCGCCAACCCTCACTCCAAAAAGTGCTCCTACAAACACTTCAAATCTTGCGATCCCCCAAAGTATGAAGGGACCGAAGGTGTTACTGCTCTCCTTCACTGGTTTGAAGAAATGGAGAACACTTTCCTCAATTGCGATTGTCCCGAGGATAGGTACGTTATGCAACTGGAAGACTGTTTGGGGTAGCCCTTACCTGGTGGAACACGGAAAAGGGTAAACGAGGAGTTGAAGATGCCATGGCCTTAACATGGGAAGAGTTAAGGGAACTCATGACCAAACGCTTCTGTCCAAGAAGCGAAATCAAAAAGTTGGAAGATGAATTCCACGCGCTAAAACAAAAGGAAGGAGATCACACTTCCTATAACAAGAGATTTCTCGAACTAAACCAGATGATCCCTAATTTGTTCACCCCCATGTACCGCTTGGTTGAACACTACATTCGAGGTCTTCCCTCGAAAATTCAAGACTCAGTTTTAAGCACTTCGCCTGCAACACTTGAAGCCGCAATGGAGTTAGCTACAGAACTCACTGAGAATCGCATCCGAAACGGCAAATTTAAGGATGATAAGAAGAAAACACCCATAGAGACCTCCACTACAAACCACCCAGTCTCATCCTCAAGGTTTGCTGGTAAGAGGAAACGTAATAGCAAGAATTTTGCTGTCACCCAAACCAACCCTCCTATCACTGCTGCACCAATCACCCAAATTGCTCCCTCAGCTGAACCATTTAAAAAGCCATACACCGGCCACACCCAAAATGCAACCGTTGTCAATACCATCACCCTCCCGAAACTCTTTGCCAACATTGCACCAGCTGTGGCGGTGCGGGTCACACCATTCAAACTTGTCACACTCTGCAACGAACGAACCGCAATCAACCCTCAACCCAAACCCACCATCAGATAGTGGGTCAAGCCCAAGAACCCTTACTCTTACCATCTGCACAACACCTAGCCCAATCCTACTACCAACCCAACTACCCCATGATGCAACCCATGCGAGCTTGTTACAACTGTGGAGACCCAAACCACTTCAGGAACACATGTCCACGCTTGGTGAACATCATACATGCACAAGCCCAAGCGAACCCAGTAAACCAAGCCAACTAATCTCCTCCACCTGCCAGAGGAAGAGCTTTCAACATCAATGCAAACCAAGCTAGAGCTGACAACAACGTGGTTAACGGTACGTTTCTCATCAATGGTAGTTATCCATCCATGTTATTCGATACGGGCGCGGATAAGAGTTTTGTGTCCTTAGAATTCGAACCTATTCTCAACCAAACTCGTGATAATCTCATGGAATCACTAACGGTGGAAGTTGTTGACGGCAAGCCCGTTTCACTAAATTCTATTATACGAAATTGTACCTTACTCTAAACGATCACGATTTTCCAGTTGACCTCATTCCTATGAAGTTGGGAAGTTTCGATATTATAATCGGTATGGACTGGCTCAGCCAGCATCACGCTGAAATAGTGTGCCGCGAAAAGTTCATTCGCATTCCTCTTGCAGACAGTCAGACTCTACGTATTTTTGGAGAAACCCCTTCGAAAGGACTCAAACTAATGTCCTGCCTTCAAGCCCGAAGATATCTCCGCAAGAACTATGTCGCATTCCTAACTCACGTCGTCAAAAAGGGAAACAAGGATAGGAAACTCGAAGATATACCAGTTGTGAAAGAATTTCCACAAGTCTTTCCTGACGACATTTCAGGACTCCCTCCAGTGAGAGAAGTCGAATTCCGCATCGATCTTGTACCTGGCGCTACACCAGTCGCAAAATCTCCTTATAGGTTAGCCCCATCCGAAATGCAAGAGCTGGCCAGTCAACTGCAAGAGCTGACTGACAAAGGATTTATACGTCCTAGCTCATCGCCTTGGGGTGCACCTGTTCTATTTGTGAAGAAGAAAGATGGAACGTTTCGCATGTGCATTGATTATAGAGAACTCAACAAGTTAACGGTTAAAAATCGCTATCCACTACCTCGCATCGATGACCTCCTAGACCAACTTCAAGGCGCCACCTGTTTTTCAAAAATCGATCTTCGATCTGGTTATCATCAGCTCAGAGTACATGAAGCAGATATCCCAAAGACCGCCTTCCGGACTCGTTATGGTCATTACGAATTCATGGTCATGCCATTCGGTTTAACCAACGCCCCCGCTGTCTTCATGGATCTAATGAATAGGGTATGCAAACCCTACCTCGACCGTTTTGTCATAGTCTTCATCGATGACATCCTTATCTACTCCAAGTCTAAATCCGATCATGAACGACACCTTCGACTCATCCTTACACTCTTAAGGACTGAAAAGCTCTACGCTAAGTTCTCAAAATGCGAATTCTGGTTAGGGGAAGTACAATTCCTTGGACATGTCGTCAATGACAAGGGAATACATGTCGATCCTTCAAAAATTAAGGCAGTGCAAGAATGGCAAGCGCAACGTACCCCTACCGAAGTAAGGTCATTTCTTGGTTTGGCTGGTTACTATCGCCGCTTCATTGCCAATTTTTCCCGTATTGCTGTACCACTCACGGCTTTGACTCATAAAGGAAAACCCTTCATATGGGGACCTAAACAAGAAGAAGCCTTCCAAACTCTAAAGCAAAAACTTTGTGACGCACCTATCCTCACACTCCCTGAAGGTTGCGATGACTTTGTAGTATATTGCGACGCATCAGGGCAAGGGCTAGGCTGTGTATTAATGCAAAGAGGAAAAGTGATAGCCTATGCTTCTAGGCAACTCAAAGTTCATGAGAAGAATTACACCACCCATGACCTGGAACTTGGAGCCGTTGTGTTCGCTCTCAAGATATGGAGACATTACCTCTATGGTACCAAGTGTGAAATATACACTGACCACAAAAGTCTCCAACATATCTTCAACCAAAAGGAGTTGAATATGAGGCGACGAAGATGGGTCGAACTTCTTAACGACTACGACTGTGAAATTCGGTATCATCCTGGCAAGGCAAACGTAGTGGCCGATGCGCTCAGTCGAAAAGGTTATGCGAACTCCATTCGTCTTCTCTGTTCGCAAATAATAACCGACATCAAAGATCGAATCCGAGCAGCTCAACATGTTTCTGTAACAGAAAACGACGTACGCGATGAGCTGTCATGTGGAGCTGAACGCAAATCGAAACCAAATCCGATGGTATTCTACACTATTTAAATCGCATATGGATTCCCGATCGCAATAACCTTCGTGATTTCCTTACGAATGAGGCGCACAAAACACGATTCTGTACACCCCGGAGCCGACAAGATGTATCAAGACCTACGATACACCTACTGGTGGCCTGGCATGAAAAAGGATATCACTGTTTTTGTTTCCAAGTGCCTTACCTGTTCCAAAGTAAAAGCTGAACATCAAAGACCTTCAGGACTTCTAGTCCAACCTGAAATACTTGTATGGAAATGGGAAAACATAACCATGGACTTCATTACCGGGTTACCTCGCACCTCCAGTGGGTATGACACCATATGGGTAATCATTGATCGTCTTACAAAATCAGCTCACTTCATACCGATTCACGAGGACTTCAAAAACGAGAAGTTAGCTCGTATCTACATCAGCGAGATCGTAAGCCGTCATGGTGTACCTTTAAGCATCATTTCAGACCGTGATGGTCGTTTCACTTCAAGAACATGGCGAGCCGTACAAACCGCCTTGGGTACACGATTAGACCTCAGTACCGCTTTTCATCCTCAAACTGATGGACAATCTGAACGCACCATCCAAACTCTTGAAGACATGCTTCGAGCATATGTCATAGACTTCAAAGGGAATTGGGACGCTCATCTACCATTAGTTGAATTTTCGTACAACAATAGCTATCATTCAAGTATCGGCATGGCTCCTTTCGAAGCTTTATATGGTCGTAAGTGCCGATCTCCAGTATGTTGGCACGAAATTGGGGAATCACAAATCACCGGTCCAGAATTAATTCAAGAAACAACCGACAAGGTCATTCACATTCGAAACAATCTTCTAGCGGCTCAAAGTCGTCAAAAGAGTTATGCAGACAAACGACGAAAGCCCTTGGAGTTTGGCATTGGTGATCAAGTACTTTTAAAAGTATCACCGTGGAAGGGAGTGATTCGTTTTGGCCAAAAGGGCAAGCTAGCACCACGCTACGTAGGACCTTTCAAGATACTCGAAAGAGTAGGTCCTGTAGCATACAAGCTTGACCTACCAGAAGAGCTCAACAGAATTCATCCCACATTCCACGTATCAAACTTGAAGAAGTGCCTCGCCGATGAAAACCTCCATATTCCTCTAGAAGACATTCAAGTCGATGAATCTATGCACTTCATTGAAAGACCAGTAGAAATCATGGACTTCGGAGAGAAGCGTTTAAGACAAAGTCGTATTCCAATTGTCAGGGTGCATTGGGAGTCAAAACGAGGACCTGAGTTTACTTGGGAACGTGAAGACTCAATGCGCGAGAAATACCCACATCTTTTTCCTGCTACCACTACTTAAATTTCGGGAAGAAATTTCTAAAAGTAGGGGAAACTGTAACATTCGTCGAAAAACGGGTTTCCAAACCCGCTTCGTTTATCAATCAAATACTCAGTTATAAGTTTCGTTGCGTATTTATGGTTCGTATTAATTTTAAACAATACATAATTAGTAAATATATTATAATTTAAAAACCATAATTCATAATTAATAATAAATCGTGAATAAAAAATAAAATGGAGACGCCGGGTTTCGAACCCGGGTCACCCACAAACTCAAACACACAACACACCGCTCAGCCACACACTGCTTTTGTGATAAACATGGAAACAAATAACATATATAATAAAACCCGAAAGTCAAATCCGGTAATCAGCGCGCCAGAACTCGCAATCACCGGAAAATCCGGCAATCCGCGATTTTGGCCAAATTCCTTTTGACTGAACCGCACAAATTGATGTCGACGTCGGTTATAACCGTTGCCGACAGTCAATTTCCGTCATAACCGACGGAAATCTTCAATCGCGAACCTTGACCCAATTCAAACCCAATTCAGCCTGTTTCCACTATAAATACCCACTTGAACACTCTGGAAATCCTTTCGCTCAGAACCACGATCGTTTCCGAAGCTTTATTCATCCCAAAACACGTCTCCGGAGATATTCTGCATTCACCGGACTTTCACCGGAAAACCGAGACTTACTTCAAATCGGTAAAATTCTCGACTCTTTTGTTTGTAATCCATTATTCGGCATGTCTTAACTTTAATCATTTAACCAGAATCTGTCTCAGACTACGCCGCCGGAAAAACCCACACTCACCGGAATACCACTGAAAATCCGAAGTCTCACTGTCGATCGGTATAATCATCTAAACCCTCTTGATATCTCTTGTTTAGTAACTTAATTGCACAACACAATGATCAAAACTGTTAATCAATTCACTCAGCCGGAAGTCACCAATCAGAGCCGACGACTTTTGCCGGAAATCTGAGAAAACATTCTGTTTCGGTACATTTTATTCCGTAATCCTCTTCATCCATTTCATTCCAACCAATTATAAGTTTTGATTTAAACAGAACAGTCGGACTTCACTGTTCTGTGTTTTTGTAAACGAAGAAGATGAAGTCGAGTATAGGTATAAATATAATTAGTACTGGATATTCGAACGGGCTAGACACACAGTCCAGCGGTGGACTGTGTGAACAAACAATACACACGTCCCGGGTTCGAATCGCACACGTTACCGACTTTCAGAAATAAAACCAACATTTTTAAACTTAATCAGATCAAGTCACAGAATGTTTATAAGAATAATATAATCCATAAGTTAAACAGATTTGACACACAGCCCAACTGGTTGGGCTGTGCACACTCGAACCGAAGGACCCGAGTTCGACTCCGGGTCCCTGCAACCGGTTCGGCCATATAAATCATTTTTAATAAAAAACCAAATAAGTTTAAAATTTATTTAGTATATAAATATAATTAAATTAGAGAATATTTCGGGTTAGACACGTAGCTCAGTTGGTAGAGCTGCGTGCACGTATACGAGGTCCCGAGTTCGAACCTCACTCAGCGCATATAAAAACACAGTCCGACCGGTCAACGGTCAACGGTCAAAAAGTTAAATTTTTATTTCTTTTTATTTATTTATTTAATTAGAAAATTATTTAAAAATACTTAAAAATAAGATTTTTAAAGTTAGAAAATTTCCTAAACTAACAAAAATAAATCTAAAAATCCCATTAAGAGTATGAATTAAAAGTATTAATCTCAAATAAAATCCATTTATTTACCGAATCACTTCGTTATTATTTTAGGTTAGTTTTTCCCTCGTTGGTCAAATACTAAAATTCGTGCGCATCCAACGTCATCAAAGAACGCACCCAATGTGAGTGAATCTTTATCAATTCCCCGTTTTAATCATGTTTTGGGGTGTATCATGTGTCGTTTAATTCTTTATTATATTTAAACACTTGTGCATCCATCATATCCGTGATCAAATGTGTATCAATTGTTGTGTGGATTATATGTAGTTTGGATTTATCATTTTCAGTGCACGCATTTCATTAGGCCCATCAGTTCCCCGTGGGAGACGGGTTGAGCATCAGGTGCCTCATAAGATCGGCTCCGTTTGATTGAGCCTTGATCTCACATTCATCATCATTCATATCATATACTCATTCAAAGTGGTTTGTGTTTGTTTACTTATATATGTTTGCTCACATGTGATTATTGCACAAATTTTCCATATTAAACAAAACAAGAAATTAATAACAATGTTTTATCAAGGTTCACTCGCCAACTTTTGTTGACCCAAAATATCCCCCGTTTTACACATGATACAGGTGATCCAGCTGAGGCAAGAAACACATAGGAAGGCCTAGAAGAATAAACCAGTTTAAGCTTTGGATTATTTACATAGTTTCATTTCCTTGTAATTGTATGAATTTTGATTTGGATATTTAAGATGTAATTTGAATTTAATAAATATGAAACATTTTAGTAAACATCATGAGCTTTGGTGATAACCCAATTATGCCCCGACTCTTATTCTGCTGCTGGTCGGGGTGTGACAGAAGTGGGATGGTGGTGGTTGTGACAGGGGTGGGTGGTTTGCAGCTCGTGGCGAGGGTGGATGTGTGGTGGTGGTGGTTGCGACGGTGTTGATGGTGGTTGTTGGTTGTGGTAGTGGTAGGTGGACGGTGGTAGATGAGGTGGTGGTGGTGGTAGATGAAGGCAGAGAGAGAAGTGTGTTCCGTGTTGTGTGTGTTGTGAGAAGAGAAGATGTTTTTGTAGAAGTAAAAAAACAAACACTCTTCTCCTTGCAGACTTCAGACGTTTTACCTCTGAAAAAATAAACAGCACCTAAGTCTTGTACACAAACATCTTCGCGCGTAGGTAACGAAGAGCTGGACTAAAGGAATCTTTTCTGTTATAACCAACTGGACAGGTGGCAACAGATCTAGGCTCCACAGCCTTGGATCTTCTAGAAGCATTAAATGGCAATCGAGTAAGCCTTTATTCGGTTGCAACCGAATGTGACGTGGCAGCATCTGAGACGTCTATCCTGTGACACCCGGCTATTTAGGCTGTACCGTACAAATGTAACACGTGTCATGAATGAATAAAAGGCTGTATTTGATTATTTATGATGTTTATATATGGTATTTGATGTGTTGGTAAATTCAAAGTTTTATAAAAATTATGTTGGCAATATTAAGATAAACGCTTATCGCGTAACAGATAAAATGCGAAACGAACGTCGGTGACCACCGAATAATGTTAAAATCCTAAAAATAAAATAATATATTTAATCATGTTTTTGAGGAAAAATAATTTAAAACGCTAAGAAACTCTATTTTTCGAGTTTAAGCGCGTACTCGTGATACTGCGTGTATCTGACAAAATACTGTCAACACAGCCAGTTCAGGGCAACTAATAATAATTATACTAATAATTTGACAAGTTTATTTTTATAGAATGATAAAAATAAATTAAAACGCTTAAAATCCCTATTTTGCGAATTTAAGCGTGTACTGCGCAACACAGCGCGTATACTGCCAAATACTGACAACGTAGCCGGTCCCGGCAAATAAAATATTGATCAGTAATATTTTGATGTGTTTATTTTTATAGAGCGTTAAAAATAATTTAAAACACAATTAAAACACTAGATAAAACACCCGATATCCAGTTAAATACCAGTTTTTAACCTACAACTCATATATATATATATATGTATATGTACGGATATATGTGTGTGTATTAGACATAGGTGCCGGCTTGGGGGGAGGTTCAAAACACTTTCTTTCCAAGTGTTGCACCTTGGAAATACAAGTAATGATTAAACTTTTCTAATATCTTCCAAGATCCTTCAAAATCCAAGACACAATCTCAAAACACTCAACTCTTTCTCTCTCAATAAGCTCGGCCGAAACACCCCTCACACACTCACATTTTCAAATTTCAATCCATTTCAAGAAGATCTAAGCTCATTTGGAGGTGCTTTCAAGCTTGTATGAAGGTTTAAGGGTGATTCCAAGGAGTTTCAAACAAGAACCAAGCTTCACCTCATCTTTTTATTCAAAACCCACTAGAATCTTGAAGGTATAAACTCATGTCTTTTAAAAATGTTCTTGATTCTTGTTGGTAAAGATGATAGTTAATGGAGTTTCTCTTGTTCTTGGATGATTCACTAACTTAAAACACAATAACAAATGGGTTTTCAAAGAAAATGAAAATGGATAAGTGTATGTATGTATGTAGGGTATATACATATGAGAGTGAGTATTGATTTTGAACTTTTTTATTGATGATGTTCATGAGGATTTCATGCATGCATGTTTAGAAGTTTTCATATGAAAGTTATATGATTTGAAAAGATGAATGCATGAAAAAAGTGAATTTTTGGAAGTGTATATATGTAGCCGTGTGTGTATATATATATATATATGTATATGCATGCATACAAATGTTGTTGTTAGTTCATAAATGTGAAGGAACGTGATACTCGCATTTATGTTGAATGATTAGATGATAATAATATGAAGATGATTATGTTCTTGGATGAGTGAACATTAAAATAAATGTAATGTTTGATGCATATGAGTACATGCATGTTGATGAAGATATGATATGGATGCATTAGATGCTTGTACCTAAGCATGCATGATGATGTATGATAATGAAATAATGATTTAATTATGTTATGATAAAAATGATTTTTAATCAGATTATAAACCTTAAAAATAAGGTTATTTCATGTGTTAAAGTAGTATGAAACTTGACATAAAGTTTACTAGCTTTGCATGTAGTACATTGTACTTAAAAAGTTGTAAAATACGTGAAATCGCATGATTTATGTGACTTACACAAAAACTGCACTAATCTGATTATAACCATCATTTTAATCAGTAAATAACATGTATTCTGTTAAAATATGAAGTCGTTTCGAGTTCGGATGGTTATGGTAACGTTTGACGCAAAACTATGCGGTAAAAACGGTAAAAATCGCCTTTTTACGAAGTTTTTATGGTAAAAAACTGTAACTAAACTGATATTTTCGATATAAATACAAGTATTTAAAGTTATATTAAGTTTATTTGGTGTTTGGTTAGTCATACGTGACTTCCGACGCCCGAAAACGTTACCGAATCGCTAAAATACGCATTTTTCAATGTACACTAGAATGGGTTGTTCATGGGTGAACCTTATGTGTTTAAATGTGTTATTTGATTCAAATGTATGAAATTATAATATGTTAAGTGTTGACATGATAGCGGGAATTTTCACTATGCATGTACACTTGTGAGTTTAAAGCGGTAAAATCGGTGAAATTGCGTTAAATGTGTAACTTGTTTCTCGAGCATGAAAATTTATACATAGGTTAACTTAATAAGTTATTTCATGTATGCATGCTTTAAAAATGATAAAATAAATAAGTTAACGAGTTTTCGCGTGTTATGATATTATGTATATGTGCACGTTTATGTATATATCGCGACGCGCAAATCGTAGATATACAGTACTTATAAACGGGAGTGTTAACGGATATAACATTAAGGTCACCAATAAAATCGTTCAAGTTGCAAAATCTTAAAAATATATATATATATATATATATATATATATATATATATATATATATATGAACTCATATATATATTAATATGCCAACATAATAAAAAAATAATGACTTTTCGAGAAAATCTCAAAGTTATGTGAAAATTCTAAGTATTGAAGAAACTTAGGAATATTGTGAAATATTGATTATTAAACCGTTCCTACATATATTAGGACGTTTAGAATCAAATTGTGGGATCGCGCTAATTTAATTGCGCACCCAAAGGTGAGTGTCACTAAACCCCCTCTTTTTACGGTTTTTATATGTTTTAGGGGAAGAACACGCCTTAAAAAGGATTAAAGATGTTTTTTAATAAAACATACATTTGCTTATATGAAATGTATATGTTCATGGAAAATATATGATTTTGATGATATTAATATGTTTCGGGTAGAAACGGTTTTGTGAATAAATATGTTTCGGGGATGAAACGGGGATTTTACGGTGTTTTAGAGAAAACGACCGTGTAGATTTAAAAATGCTTAAATCTAAAGTTTTGACGAATTGGCTCGGTCTCAAAAGAGTAAGTACCGGGTATGGTTTACGTCTCAGTGGGGACTTCGGGGAATTCGTACAACATGAAATATTAAATTTATCATTTAGTAGGATACATATATTGTTCATGAGGCAAGCGATATAGATGGCCCGTATGGGCGCAGGCGCAAGTATTGCTGTTTAATCATTTAAGTATTGAACAAGTAGAATTGTTGGTAGATCTATCGGGTTAACTACCCCGTCGTGATCGGTTGCTCTGATCAAGTCAAACGACGAATTGATATTCTATTATAGTCTAGTCTTGATTATACCCTTATTGTTAATATATAGTTCGTATTGTCTTACAAACATACGAGTCTGAACATTTGATGCTATCAATTTAATATTTAAAACTTGGGAAGATGATTTAGATCAAAGGATTCGAGAAACGCTTGCGACGGCTGACCCACGGATTTATTAAGGAATTAAATTAACTTTCGAAAATATTATTTGGATGTTTTGATAATAAACACAGAATTAGAAAGTTTTCCTTGTTTTAAACTTGAACATGTGAGCTCACCCTCATTTTTGTTGATACTTGATTTTAACGTGTTCTTCAGGTACTTGAGCATGGCTTCGGGAATTATGGCGTATATTGTGGTTGTTGAATTGGAAAAAACTTTTAAAACTTTGGGACCTATGTAATATAATCCATAAGGATCAAAAACAACTTAACTATGGTGTGGTTGTGACGTACTTTAAACCTTATGTTTTAAAAGCTATGTTTTAATTAAGTTAAATGTCCAACATTAACAATGCCTCGTTCGACAAGATATTTATGGGCACCAACTTCCGTCACCATTACGTTTGTATTTCCGCTGCGACGTTTTTGGGGTGTTACAGAAGTTGGTATCAGAGCCAATGGTTGTTAGCGAACTAGATGTTTTCAGGGGAAAACTCTAGACTTCAACCGAAGAATTTTGAGATTTAAGTACAAAATTCGCGAAGCCAAATTTTTTTTTTAAATAAACATGAATTTTTATCATGTATGAAAACCATTGCGTGTTATTGTGCATACATTTTAATCTGTTTATTTGGGCCTTATGTATTACTTTCGTTTGAACACACACTTACTTTGTACGGTTATATATGTCACAGATGTCGCACGAGCATGAGGTCATCGAGATTCCTGACTCAGGTAGCGAGCCATAATTCGAGACTTCACCTAGATCCGTTTTACCAGAGATACCCTTCACGACTCCACAGTTTGTTGATGCGGCCGGATTCGCTTCATCCTTCCACGTTAACCCTGCTGCATTCGCCAGCCAAATTGACCCCCGTTATGATTTTACAAGCAACGGTTGGATCGAAGATGATGATGATGATGCTCCACCCTCGATCTACGAGACTGGGCAATCATCAGGTACCGTGCCAGTTATTGATGACGTGGATAGAGGTGTCCCGTTGATCGGAGGATCATATAGTATCGCACCAGCAGTAGACGCTACCATTGTTACGGCTCAGCCATTAGAGCCATTGGTCGTCTCATCTACTGCCGATGCTGAGCCCACTACTGAGATCCCTCCACCCGTTGTTACCGAGTCATCATTTCCATCGATCGAGTCGCGCGCTCCTACTGCACCCGTTTTGGTCTACTTTCGACGTAGGAAGAGGATACAACCAGCTGGAGATATCGCTTCAACTTCTAGAGCTGAGACTGCATCTACTTCAAAGAAGCAAAAAGGAGTGTGGGTTAACCGATGTTCTCACTGCGACCGTCAGTTGGGGGCCATACGCGGAGATCTGGAGGCGACCAAGGAAAAGGTGAAGGACTTAGAGGGGCAGATGGATTAGTTTGATGCGCTGAAGAATTTGGATGACAGTGCTATGGATCAGATGCACTGGAGGATAGTAGAGTTGGAGGAGCTTGTGAGGAAGCTTCTAGAGTTTGTTGGTTTGAGGAAGTGATTGTAGTTTGTTATTTGTGTTGTTTGTTTTGGGATGTCTCATATGATAAACCCTTATATTGGCTTGCATGCCAAATTTTTTGATGTTTAGGAGGAAATTTCATCTAGACTTGTTATTGGTGGTTGATTATGTCACACCAAATTTTGATTGGTCGTTGTACTATGAACAAGCTTTGTAATTTCATTGATAAATATCCATGACATGGGTTCTCTTTTGGTTAAATTATTCTCATTATTATGTGGATGCATGTGTATTGTTTAGTCCACTATTATTTAATGATTGGCATATTTAAATAATGTCTTATGTTGATATTATTATTGCAATAATAGAAACGACAACATGCCGCCAAAAGCGAGATAGGGTACTGGACTACCTACCACCCCAGAAGAGTTGGCACAACTCATAGCCCAACACGTTAATACTGCCTTGGAACAGCGTGAAGCCAACCAGAATATTGGGCAAGGACGTGGATGTGGTGCTCTTAGGCATGGTGATGGTGGTATACAGATTGGAAACCCGCAAGGTAATATAATGATTAGAAAAGTTTTAGTAGTTCCTGTGTTATAATATAATCAGAGTGGAATCTTGATTTTTCATTAACCTTATGAACAGTGCATGGATGTACGTATAAAACATTTCAGGGCTGTAACCCACGATCATTTACCGGTGCTGAAGGGCCTCTTTAAATCACTAGATGGATCGAGAAGATGGAGTATGTGATGGCCATAAGCGGTTGTGCTGCTGGTTAGAGGGTGAGGTATGCTTCGTGTTCATTTCTTGATGAAGCTTTATCCTGGTGGAACACTCAAGTTCAAGTTTTGGGTGAAGACGCGGCCTACGGTCTTACCTGGAATGAACTAAAAGAGATGCTTCGTAAGGAATACTGCCCGCGTAGTGAGATGCAAAAGACTGAGACTGACTTCTGGAATTTAACCATGGAAGGCCTGAATGTCAGAGCTTATACGACTCGGTTCAATGATTTGGCTAGATTGGTTCCACGAATGATCACTCCTGAATACGTTAAGATAGAGAGGTATATTTGGGGATAGCCGTCACAAATTCGCAGTATGGTCACGTCAGCGAAACCCACTACCTATCTAGAAGCTACTACTCTAACGAAATCATTAGAGGATGATGCTGCTCGCATAAGTAGCCTTAACAGGAAGGAGGAGACTGGGAAGTCGTCGGGAAAAGTTAAGGCAGATGGGAAATCTGACCGATCAAAGCGTTCTGAGCCTAGATCTAGGGATTCGCAGAAGCGAAAGTCTGAGAGCTCAAGAAAGGATTCCGATGTGAAGCATGAGAGGAAACACGATTCAGGGAAAGCATATGTGGCTAGTTCTAGTGGTTTGAGGAAGGATAATGCTAGGGATGGCGGAAGTGGTTAAGGAAGAAGACTCACGGTGATGAGCAGGGAAAGTGTGCCAGGTGTGGTCGAACTGGACATGTTACTCGCGAGTGTTATGCTAAGAGTAGGTCGGAGGGAGTTAAGCTCGAGGGATGATATGAATGCGGAGAGCAAGGACACTACAAGAGGAACTATCCGAATGTGAAGGGTCAGAATGCCAGGGGAAGAGCTTTTGAGCTGAAAGCTGGGAAGGCACGGGATGGTCTTGCAGTTGTTAGTGGTACGTTCCTAATCAATGACCATTCTGCTTTCGTACTATTTGATACTAGTGCTGACTTGATTTTGTTTCGAAAAACTTTGAACCATTTCTGTGTTCTCAAACAAGTAAGCTAAGTAAAAAGTACTCGATAGAATTAGCAAATGGTAATAAGTTATTCGTGGTTGTAGAATTCGGTTATGCGATCATAGTTTTAGCATCGATTTATTACCAGTAGATCTGGGTAGTTTTGATCTAGTCGTTGGGATGGATTGGCTATCCAAGAACGGAGCTGAGATCATTTGTTCGGAGAAACAAGTGCGGACACCTCGTCCTGGTGGTGGTGAAGCTTTAGTTGTTCACGGTGACCGATCGAGCCGAGTATCAGGAGTTGTTAGTATTATGAAAATGCACAAGATGTTGCGTAAAGGCTATCCTGCGTTCTTGGTTAACGTAGTGGATACAAATGATGAAAGAGGGAAGATTAAAGAAATTCCTGTAGTTCGCGATTATCTGGAAGTTTTCCCTGAAGACTTGCCTGGATTACCCCCTACGATACAGATCGAGTTAAAAATCGATCTTGTACCTGGTGCTGACCGATTGCAAAATCTCCTTACAGATTAGCACCATCATAAATGAAAGAATTGTCAAATCAGCTTCAAGAGTTATTAGACAAAGGTTTCATACGACCAAGCTTTTCGCCTTGGGGAGCACTTGTGTTGTTCGTGAAGAAGAAGGATGGTTCCTTCAGAATGTGTATTGATTACAGAGAGTTGAACAAATTAACTATCAAGAATCGGTAGCCTCTTCCGAGAATCGACGATTTGTTCGACCAACTTCAAGGATCAAGCTACTACTCGAAGATAGACCTGCGTTCAGGTTATCACCAGTTGAAGATTGCTGAGGAAGATGTTCTGAAGACTGCTTTTAGAACACATTACGACCATTATGAGTTCTTAGTCATACGTTTTGGCTTAACTTATGCGCCTGCAGTGTTCATGGATCTCATGAACAGGGTATGCAAACCCTATTTGGACAAATTCGTGATAGTATTCATTGACGACATACTAATCTATTCGCGAACCAAAGAAGATCATGAGCAACATTTGAAGATGATTCTGGAGCTGTTGAAGAAAGAGAAGTTGTATGCCAAATTCTCTAAATATGAATTTTGGATTCGAGATGTGCATTTTCTCGAACATGTCATAAATGAGAAAGGTATACATGTAGACCCATCGAAGATAGAGGCGATTAAGAATTGGGAAGCGCCAAAGACTCCGTCAGAGGTGCGACAATTCTTAGGACTTGCTGGGTATTATAGAAGATTCATTGAGAATTTTTCCAGAATAGCGCAGCCATTAACGCTATTGACCCAGAAGGATAAGAAGTTTGATTGGATAGAGAAGCAGGAGAAAGCTTTTCAGTTGTTGAAGGAGAAGTTGTGTAGTGCACCTATTCTATCCCTACCTGAGGGAAATGAAGGTTTTGTTGTATACTGCGATGCGTCACGTTTGGGCCTTGGTTGCGTGCTTATGCAGAAGGACAAAGTGATAGCCTATGCTTCCAGACAACTGAAAGTGCATGAGAAGAACTACACAACTCATGATTTAGAGTTGGGAGCTGTTGTGTTCGCTTTGAAGATTTGGAGACACTGTCTGTATGGTACGAAGTGTACGATTTACACAGACCATAAGAGCCTCCAGCATATCTTTCATCAGAAGGAACTCAACATGAGGCAACGGCGATGGGTGGAATTACTCAATGATTATGAGTGTGATATTCATTATCACCCAAGGAAAGCCAATGTTGTTGCTGACGCGCTCAGTAGGAAGGAGCGGGAGAAGCCTCTGCGTGTGCGTGCTTTGGGTTTGACCATACAGACGAGTTTGATCGATCGAATTCATAATGCACAGCGAGAAGCTTTAAGAGATGAGAACCTGAGAAGAGAAGGTTTGAGAGGTTTGGAATGTGAACTGATACCAAAAGCGGATGAAGTGATGTACTTCATGAACCGAGTTTGGGTTCCGCTTAGAGGTAACCTACGTGAACTAGTTATGAACGAGGCTCATAAGTCCAGATATTTGATTCACCCAGGTTCTACCAAGATGTATCTGGATATTAAGGAGTTATATTGGTGGCCGAATATGAAGTGAGATATTGCTGTGTATTGGAGTAAATGTCTGACATGCTCAAAGGTTAAGGCTGAACATCACAAGTTGTCTGGGCTTCTGCAGCAACCAGAGATTCCTAAGTGGAAGTGGGAGCATCTTACAATGGACTTTATCACCAAATTACCCCGTACGTCACGTGGACATGACACCATTTGGGTAATTGTGGATCGATTGATGAAGTCTGCTCATTTCTTGCCCATTAAGGAAACAGACAAGACGAAAAAGATATCGCAGTTGTACCTCAACGAGATTGTAGCCTGACATGGAGTGTCTGTGTCAATTATCTCCGTTAGATATGGACGATTTGACTCCAGATTTTGGCAATCTCTTCAGGAGTCGCTGGGCTCTCGTTTGGACATGAGTAATGCGTATCATCCTCAAACGGATGGTCAAAGTGAGAGAACCATTCAGACATTGGAGGATATGTTGAGAGCGTGCATGATAGATTTCGGTGTAAGTTGGGATGCTCATTTTCCGTTGGCAGAGTTTTCTTACAACAATAGTTACCACGCTAGTATCAAAGCCGCCCCTTTTGAAGCTTTGTATAGAAGGAAATGTCGCCCTTGTGCTGGGCTGAAGTTGGCGAAAGGCATCTAACCGAACCTGAGCTTATCCAGGAAACCACTAACAAGGTTGTCCAGATCAAAGAAAGGTTGAAAGCTGCCGTCGATCGACCGAAAAGTTATGCAGACAACCGAAGGAAACCGTTGCAGTTTCAAGTCGGAGATCGTGTTCTGTTGAAGGTATCACCTTGGAAAGGTGTTGTAAGGTTTGGAACGGGGGGAAGCTTAGCACGCGTTTTATAGGTCCTTTCGAAGTCCTCTCTCGAGTTGGATTAGTCGCGTATAGGCTTAAGCTGCCACAGGATTTGAATGGAGTTCATGACGTGTTTCATGTTTCCAACCTGAGAAAGTGTTCATCGGATGAGACACTAATTATACCCCCTGATGAGGTTCAAGTAGACAATAAATTGAGATTTATCGAGGAACCGGTGGAAGTTCTGGATGAGAAGATTTAGAAGCTTAGAAGGAGTCGGATTAAGTTGGTCAAAGTTCGCTGGAATTCCAAGTGTGGACCCGAGTTCACATGGGAACGACAGGACCAGATGCAATGAAAATATCCGCATCTCTTTAAGTCTAGTGCGAAAACGAAACTTGTAGTGTAAGAATTTCAGGGACGAAATTCCTTAAACAGTGTGAGACTGTGACACCCGGCTATTTAGGTTGTACCGTACAAATGTAACACGTGTCATGAATGAATAAAGGGTCGTATTTGATTATTTATGATGTTTATATATGGTATTTGATGTGTTGGTAAATTCAAAGTTTGATAAAAATTATGTTGGCAATATTAAGATAAACGCTAATCGCATAACGGATAAAATGCGAAACGAACATCGGTGACCACCGAATAATGTTAAAATCCTAAAATAGTCCGTTATGATTGAAATAATATATTTAATCATCTTTCTAAGGAAAAATAATTTAAAACGCTAAGAAACTCTATTTTTCGAGTTTAAGCGCGTACTGCGCGATACTGCGCGTATCTGACAAAATACTGTCAACACAGCCAGTTCAGGGCAACTAATAATTAGTATAGTAATAATTTTACAAGTTTATTTTGAATGATAAAAATAAATTAAAATGCTTAAAATCCCTATTTTGTGAATTTAAGCGCGTACTGCGCAACACAGCGTATACTGCCAACTACCGACAACGTAGCCGGTCCCGGCAAGTAAAATATTGATCAGTAATATTTTGATGTGTTTATTTTTATAGAGCATTGAAAATAATTTAAAATGGAATTAAAACGCTAGATAAAACACCCGATATCCAGTTAAATACTAGTTTTTAACCTACAACTCATATATATATATGTATATATACGGATATATGTGTGTGTATTGGACATAGGTGGCGGCTTGGGGGGACGTTCAAAACACTTTCTTTCCAAGTGTTGCACCTTGGAAATACAAGTAATGAGTAAACTTTTCTAATATCTTCCAAGATCCTTCAAAATCCAAGACACAATCTCAAAACACTCAACTCTCTCTCTCTCTCTCTCTCTCTCTCTCTCTGAAACACCCCTCACACACTCACATTTTCAAATTTCAATCCATTTCAAGAAGATCCAAGCTCATTTGGAGGTGCTTTCAAGCTTGTATAAAGGTTTAAGGTGTAACATTCGTCGAAAAACGGGTTTCCAAACCCGCTTCGTTTATAAATCAAATACTCAGTTATAATTTTTCGTGCGTATTTATTGCTCAGATAAATTTTAAACGATACATAATTAATAAATAAATTGGAATTTAAAAACCATAATTTATAATTACTAATAAATAATGAATAAAAAAATAAATGGAGACCCCGGGTTTCGAACCCGGGTCACCCACAAACTTATACACACACAGCTTTCACCACTCCGCCACACGCACTTGTTGTGAAATTCTGGAACAAATAAAAGCTTAACTAAAAACTCGCGTGTCACCTGTTTGAACCAAGTCTGTAACCGCCGAAACTGATTTATAATAAACATCAAATTCGGCGGTTGACTCCGAAATCAAGTGAGTGTAATTGACGATTAACGTCAGTTATAACCGAAACCTTAAAGCTCTTCATTCAAAACCATGGAAATCGTAACCGAAAAATTCAAATCAAGATGAAGACCGCCTCTGCCTATAAATACTATCTACAAATCATTCCAAGCTCACACTTCCAATCGTTCATGAAATCACTCTGCTCAAAACCTTTGTTCTGTTCGCCGGAAGCTAAGTTTCATTCGCCGGAATCCTTGCTGAACCCGCCGGAGTTAGTCACCGGAAAACCGGGCCCCTGTGTTCGGTATGAATTCTTAATCTTTCTGTCAGTTCTATTCGATTTATTTATTTAAACTCTAAAACAACAGAGCAGTGAAATCAAATGTTTAGCAAATCTGTTTTCAATTCCGAATTTATGAAGAAGATGAACATCGAGTCGTATATGAATATAATTAAAATCGGTATTTTAAACGGGTTAGACACACAGTCCAGCGGTGGACTGTGTGCATTTCATACTATCGATACCGAGTTCGATCCTTGACACAACCCTATCCACTGTAATAAAAATGTTCTTTTTAAAACCGAAACCATATTAACTCGCTGTAAGATGTTAAGTATAATAAAATGACAATATATATCGGGTTAGACACCCAGCCCAGTTGGTTGGGCTGGGTGCAACACAACACTTGAACCACCGGTTCGAGTCCAGGCTCTCACACCGGTTCGACAGTTTAAAAAACCATTTTAATTAAATAAAATTTTGAATAATCTAAATAGTATATAAATATAATTAAAATCAGAAATATTTCGGGTTAGACACGTAGCTCAGTTGGTAGAGCTGCGTGCACGTATACGAGAGGTCCCGAGTTCGAACCTCACTCAGCGCATATAGAAACACAGTCCGACCGGTCAACGGTCAACAGTCAATGGTCAACGGTCAAAAAAGTCAACTTTTTATTTTTCTTTTATTTATTTATTTAATTGAAAAATCAATTAAAAATACATCAAAATAAGGTTTTAAAGCCTAAAAACTTGCATTTAATTTCACAAAAATAAATCTAAAAATCTTATTAAGAGCACTAATTAAAGATATTAATTTCAAATGAACTTTATTTATTTATCGAATTATTACATTATTATTTAGGTTAGTTTTCCTCGTCGGTCGAATCACAAATTCGTGCGCATTCATCATTATCAAGGAACGTACCCACTGTGAGTGAATTCTTACAAATTCCCCTTTTTATTCATGTTTTGGGGTGTATCATGTGTCGCTTTAATTATTCCATCTATTTAAACTCGTGCTATCACCATTATATGATCTAAACTCGAGATGTAAATATTGTTTGTTGTGATGCCTGTTTACATTTTGTCAAGTTGCGTGCAAATCATTCATTAGGCCCATCAGTTCCTCGTTGGAGACGGGTTGAGCATCAGGTGCCTCATTGTTCATCATTTGGTGTGTGCTTGTGCATTGATTGAGATTATGTGATTATGTTGTTGGTTGTGATGTGTGTTTATATTTTTGTCAAGATGTGTGCAAATCATTCATTAGGCCCATCAGTTCCTCATGGGAGACGAGTTGAGCATCAGGTGCCTCATTCGATCGGCTCCGTTTGATTGAGCCTTGATCTCATTATTCATCATTTGGTGTGTGCGTGTGCATTATTTGATATTATGTGTTTTGTGATTAAATTTACATTTACGTTTATTCATATTTGGTTATGCACAATTTTATTCAAATAACCAACATAACTAATCCTTTCAAATATTTAAATAAGATTCACTCGCCAACTTTTGTTGACCCAAAACCCTATTTTTACACATGATACAGGTGATCCGGTTGAGAAAAGAAACACATAGGATGGCCTAGAAGAATAAACAAGTTAATGCCTTGGAATGAACTTTTAGTTTTGTTTTCCTTTGTAATTGTACTCTAGTTTGTAATTTGAATGAAAATGTATTTGAACATGTTGTGTTTGTATGTTTATTGTAACTTCTTCTTTAAAGAGAAATAATAAATATGAAACTTTATAGTAAATGTCATGAGCTTTGATGAAAACCCAATCATGCCCGACTACCATTTCCGTTGCGGGTCGGGGTGTGACAGATTGGTATCAGAGCTTTTGACTATAGGGATATAGGATAGGTTATTAGACCCTTAGAGCCTATACTATAGTTGATTAGATTTTAATTGTTTATGTGTTTACATGCAAACTCATGATGTTTATTTGTTTCGTATTTATTACACACACAAATGCATGCAAAAACTTTCACTATCATTTTGTGTGATACTTAATGAGTTATACTTATTGTCAAACATAACAAGCTTACATATACATTCATCATGCATATTTCAATGTTCACATATTCAAATCATCCTCATATTCCCTTTATTCAAGATTTTGTCGCATTTTTCGTTTTTCAATCTCATCAAAGTGAGTTATACGACGGCCATGTAGTAACTGTAAGGGTACAAGTACCGGTAGTTGGAACGTCCTCTCTAGGTTGGCATTCGTATAAATCCAATATAACGGACCAGTTTGCCTACCTGGGGACTAATGATGAGAGTACGAAGGACCTATTAGGCCAAAGCATGCCACACCAAACGTCGTTCGAACTAACCCCACTTTGAGGTGTCACCGTGTCCACCCCTGGATGCACTCCGAATTTCATACGTTACATTTATGTTTCCCGATTTTCTCCGGGTTTTAGTGTACTTTACCAGGCTAACACATGCGAACCATATGAAAGCCCGGTAATCATGGGGGCCCACATGATTACGAAGGTGAAGTATGGCGGTATGCAAGGCCCAATTACGAGCAAAGCCCAAGACATCTTATGGATGTAGTAAATTTATTTTATTCATTTGTTTTTTTGTGAATGTCCATTTCTAAATACGACACATGACACCTAAAACGTCAAACTCATACTCTCGATACGTATTCCTTGTAGATGTCTTCTAGTCTCTCTCGTAGAAATATGAAATCAGGAAAATCCTGCGAGCGCATGGCTGCCCAAATCGCTTAACAAATGGCTGCCGTAATACCCAACATCGTAGTTCAAGTTCAACAAGCCCTTACCGCTAATCCCGTCAACCCAATCAATCAAGAAGATCAAAATGTTGTCAAACCTCCCCAAACCACTTCTAAGAGAAAACGAGATGGGCAAATTTTCGCTGTCACCCAACACAATCAACCAACTTCACAAGCCGTACCCCTCCAAGCTATCCCAATCACTCAAGTAACACCCAACTCAACTTACCCAAATAAGAAACCTTACATTGGACCTCATCCTCGATGCAACACATGTTTTTATCACCATCCAGCTACCTTAACTTGTCGACTGTGTGCAAATTGTGGGCGCTATGGTCATTTGAGCAAGACTTGTCGCGCCTCTCAAAACCAAGCCTCACCCCCTACTCAAAATATGATCCAAACATATCAACAACCCCAATACCCCATGTTTCCATATGTTCGAGCTTGTTTTAATTGTGGCGACCCTACCCACTTTAGAAACACGTGCCCTCGATTGGTTAACATCATAAACGCCCAAGCTCAAGCAAACCCAGTTAACCAAGCAAATCAAGAAAACCTAATCACTAGGCCACCAGCAAGAGGAAGAGCTTACAACATCAACGCCAATCCTGTTGAAGATAATAACGGCCCAAACGAACCACCCAACTAGCCTTCCTTCACCAAGAATCAAGACTCAACTCCAACCGTCTAGTTTTTTTATGTTTTCTTTATGTTATCTCAATCTTTACGTATCTCAATTGGAGATTTATGTATCCAAGAATCTTAATGCGAATTACTATTCCAATTTTGTTTTATACTCACTGATTTAACATTCATATCATCATACGACTCGACGTATCTCAATCTCATCATTCAAAGAAGTTGGGTTGTGTCTCACTTTTACATAGACTAACCCCTTCATCATAACAAACGATAGAGGTACTGTCATCATGCAATCATGTATCCTTTCAGATTTGAGACTCAAGCTTTGGCTGTTGTGTTTGTTTATGTTTTAGAGTCACATAGAACTAATCATAACTTACTGACAAAGTCAATGAAAATTGACAAGAGTATGGTGGATACGCCGCTGGTACTTCCTATATATAAGTATTCTTGTCAAAAGATCAAAAGCATTGTCAGGCGGTTATGAGAAGTTCCGTATAGGTTTTAATATTGTCATGGATGAAGTTTTGTTTTAGGATATAACCTTATCTTTCCAAACGTATCAATTCTATCAAAACTCTTATGCATGAGATCATACCTAGTCAATCAACTCTGTTTATCAATATTCCTTATCTTAGGCATCAAAAAGCGATTCCTGTAGCAGGGTATTCAACCCTTACTAGGAACATTACCGCCTCAAATAAAATTTAAACTCTCACCCCCTTCTAAGTATGTAATTGTCAAAACCACCCTCCTTTCGAGCCAAACATACCACTACTTAAATTTCGGGACGAAATTTCTAAAAGTATGGGATACTGTAACATTCGTCGAAAAACGGGTTTCCAAACCCGCTTCGTTTATAAATCAAATACTCAGTTATAATTTTTCGTGCGTATTTATTGCTCAGATAAATTTTAAACGATACATAATTAATAAATAAATTGGAATTTAAAAACCATAATTTATAATTACTAATAAATAATGAATAAAAAAATAAATGGAGACCCCGGGTTTCGAACCCGGGTCACCCACAAACTTATACACACACAGCTTTCACCACTCCGCCACACGCACTTGTTGTGAAATTCTGGAACAAATAAAAGCTTAACTAAAAACTCGCGTGTCACCTGTTTGAACCAAGTCTGTAACCGCCGAAACTGATTCAAAATAAACATCAAATTCGGCGGTTGACTCCGAAATCAAGTGAGTGTAATTGACGATTAACGTCAGTTATAACCGAAACCTTAAAGCTCTTCATTCAAAACCATGGAAATCGTAACCGAAAAATTCAAATCAAGATGAAGACCGCCTCTGCCTATAAATACTATCTACAAATCATTCCAAGCTCACACTTCCAATCGTTCATGAAATCACTCTGCTCAAAACCTTTGTTCTGTTCGCCGGAAGCTAAGTTTCATTCGCCGGAATCCTTGCTGAACCCGCCGGAGTTAGTCACCGGAAAACCGGGCCCCTGTGTTCGGTATGAATTCTTAATCTTTCTGTCAGTTCTATTCGATTTATTTATTTAAACTCTAAAACAACAGAGCAGTGAAATCAAATGTTTAGCAAATCTGTTTTCAATTCCGAATTTATGAAGAAGATGAACATCGAGTCGTATATGAATATAATTAAAATCGGTATTTTAAACGGGTTAGACACACAGTCCAGCGGTGGATTGTGTGCATTTCATAATATCGATACCGAGTTCGATCCTTGACACAACCCTATCCACTGTAATAAAAATGTTCTTTTTAAAACCGAAACCATATTAACTCGCTGTAAGATGTTAAGTATAATAAAATGACAATATATATCGGGTTAGACACCCAGCCCAGTTGGTTGGGCTGGGTGCAACACAACACTTGAAGCACCGGTTCGAGTCCAGGCTCTCACACCGGTTCGACAGTTTAAAAACCTTTTTAATTAAATAAAATTCTGAATAATCTAAATAGTATATAAATATAATTAAAATCAGAAATATTTCGGGTTAGACACGTAGCTCAGTTGGTAGAGCTGCGTGCACGTATACGAGAGGTCCCGAGTTCGAACCTCACTCAGCGCATATAGAAACACAGTCCGACCGGTCAACGGTCAACAGTCAATGGTCAACGGTCAAAAAAGTCAACTTTTTATTTTTCTTTTATTTATTTATTTAATTGAAAAATCAATTAAAAATACCTCAAAATAAGGTTTTAATAATTTCACAAAAATAAATCTAAAAATCTTATTAAGAGCACTAATTAAAGATATTAATTTCAAATGAACTTTATTTATTTATCGAATTATTACATTATTATTTAGGTTAGTTTTCCTCGTCGGTCGAATCACAAATTCGTGCGCATTCATCATTATCAAGGAACGCACCCACTGTGAGTGAATTATTACAAATTCCCCTTTTTATTCATGTTTTGGGTGTATCATGTGTCGCTTTAATTATTCCATCTATTTAAACTCGTGCTATCACCATTATATGATCTAAACTCGAGATGTAAATATTGTTTGTTGTGATGCGTGTTTACATTTTGTCAAGTTGCGTGCAAATCATTCATTAGGCCCATCAGTTCCTCGTTGGAGACGGGTTGAGCATCAGGTGCCTCATTGTTCATCATTTGGTGTGTGCTTGTGCATTGATTGAGATTATGTGATTATGTTGTTGGTTGTGATGTGTGTTTATATTTTTGTCAAGATGTGTGCAAATCATTCATTAGGCCCATCAGTTCCTCGTGGGAGACGAGTTGAGCATCAGGTGCCTCATTCGATCGGCTCCGTTTGATTGAGCCTTGATCTCATTATTCATCATTTGGTGTGTGCGTGTGCATTATTTGATATTATGTGTTTTGTGATTAAATTTACATTTACGTTTATTCATATTTGGTTATGCACAATTTTATTCAAATAACCAACATAAGTAATCCTTTCAAATATTTAAATAAGATTCACTCGCCAACTTTTGTTGACCCAAAACCCTATTTTTACACATGATACAGGTGATCCGGTTGAGAAAAGAAACACATAGGATGGCCTAGAAGAATAAACAAGTTAATTCCTTGGAATGAACGTTTAGTTTTGTTTTCCTTTGTAATTGTACTCTAGTTTGTAATTTGAATGAAAATGTATTTGAACATGTTGTGTTTGTATGTTTATTGTAACTTCTTCTTTAAAGAGAAATAATAAATATGAAACTTTATAGTAAATGTCATGAGCTTTGATGAAAACCCAATCATGCCCCGACTACCATTTCCGCTGCGGGTCGGGGCGTGACATAAGGGTGATTCCAAGGAGTTTCAAACAAGAACCAAGCTTCACCTCATCTTTTTATTCAAAACCCACTAGAATCTTGAAGGTATAAACTCATGTCTTTTAAAAATGATCTTGATTCTTGTTGGTAAAGATGATAGTGAATGGGGTTTCTGTTGTTCTTGGATGATTCACTAACTTAAAAACAATAACAAATGGGTTTTCAAAGAAAATGAAAATGGATAAGTGTATGTATGTATGTAGGGTCGTATGTATGTATATACATATAAGAATGAGTATTGATTTTGAATGTTTTTTATTGATGATGTTCATGAGGATTTGATGCATGCATGTTTAAAAGTTTTCATATGAAAGTTATATGATTTGAAAAGATGAATGCATGAAAAAGTGAATTTTTAGAAGTGTATATATGTATGTATGTATATATGTAGCCGTGTGTGTGTGTATATATATATATATATATATATATATATGCATGCATACAAATGTTGTTGTTAGTTCATAAATGTGAAGGAATGTGATACTTGTATTTATGTTGAATGATTAGATGATAATAATATGAAGATGATTATGTTCTTAGATGAGTGAAGAAATAAATGTAATGTTTGATGCATATGAGTACATGCATGTTGATGAAGATATGATATGGATGCATTAGATGCTTGTACCTAAGCATTTACGATGATGTATGATCATGAAATAATGATTTAATTATGTTATGACAAAAATGATTTTTAATCAGATTATAAACCTTAAAAATAAGGTTATTTCATGTGTTAAAGTAGTATGAAACTTTTCATAAAGTTTACTAGCTTTGCATGTACTACATTGTGCTTAAAAAGTTGTAAAATACGTGAAATCGCATGATTTATGTGACTTACACAAAAACTGAACTAATTTGAATATTACCATCATTTTAATCGGTAAATAAAATGTATTGTGTTAAAATATGAAATCGTTTCGAGTTCGGATGGTTATGGTAACGTTTGACGCAAAACTATGCGGTAAAAACGGAAAAAATCGCCTTTTTACGAGGTTTTTACGAAACTTTTTTAGATCAGTAACTAAACCGATCTTTTTGACATAAATATAAGTATTTTAACTTATATTAAGTTTATTTGGTGTTTGGTTAGTCATACGTGACTTCCGACGCCCGAAAACGTTATCGAATCGCTAAAATACTCATTTTTCAATGTACACTAGAATGGGTTGTTCATGGGTGAACCTTATGTGTTATGTGATTCAAATGTATGAATATGATAATATGTTAAGTGTTGACATGATAGCGGGAACTTAGACTATGCATGTACACTTGTGAGTTTAAATCAGTAAAATCGGTGAAATTGCGTTATATGTGTAACTTGTTTGTCGAGCATGAAAATTTATACATAGGTTAACTTAATAAGTTATTTCATGTATACATGCTTTAAAAATGATAAATTGTATAAGTTGACGAAATTTCGCGTGTTATGATGTTGTGTATATGTGCACGTTTATGTATATATATTACGACGCGGAAATCGTAGATATATAGTACTTATAAACGGGAGTGTTAACGGATAAAATATTAAGGTCACCAATAAAGTCATTCAAGTCGCAAAATCTTATATATATATATATATATATATATATATATATATATATATTATAATATGCCAACATAATAAAAAATAATGACTTTTCGAGAAAATCTCAAAGTTATGTGAAAATTCTAAGTATTGGAGAAACTTAGGAATATTGTGAAATATTGATTATTAAATCGTTCCTACATATATTAGGACGTGTAGAATCAAATTGTGGGATCACGCTAATTTAATTACGCACCCAAAGGTGAGTGTCATCAAACCCCTCTTTTTACGGTTTTGTATATGTTTTGGGGGAAGAACACGCCTTAAAAAAGATTAAAGATGTTTTTGAATAAGATATACCTTTGCTTATATAAAATGTATATTTTTATGGAAAATATATGATTTTGATGATATTAGTATGTTTCGGATAGAAACGGTTTTGTGAATAAATATGTTTCGGGGATGAAACGGGGATTTTATGGTGTTTTAGAGAAAACGACCGTGTAGATTTAAAAATGCTTAAATCTAAAGTTGTGACGAATTGGCTCGATCTCAAGAGAGTAAGTACCGGGTATGGGTTACGTCTCGGTGGGGACTTTAGGGAATTCGTACAACATGAAATATTAAATTTATCATTTTAGTAGGATATATATTGTTCATGAGGCAAGTGATATAGATGGCCCGTATGGGCGCATGCGCAAGTATTGCTTTTTGATCATTTAAGTATTGAACACGTAGAATTGTTGGTAGATCTATCGGGTTGACTACCCCGTCGTGATCGGTCGCTCTGATCAAGTCAAACGACGAATTGATATTATATTATAGTCTAGTCTTGATTATACCCTTATTGTTAATATATAGTTCGTATTGTCTTGCAAACATACGAGTATGAACATTTGCTGTTATCAATTTAATATGTAAAACTTGGAAAGATGCTTTAGATCGAAGGTTTCGGGGGAAAGCTTGCGACGGCTGACCCATGGATTTTATTAAGGAATTAAATTAACTTTCAAAAATATTATTTGGATGTTTTGATAATAAACACATAATTAGAAAGTTTTCCTTGTTTTAAACTTGAACACGTGAGCTCACCCTCCTTTGTGTTGACACTTGATTTTAACGTGTCCTTCGGGTACTTGAGTATGGCTTCGGGAATTATGGCGTATCTTGTGGTTGTTGATGCATGGTGGTTTTGAAAATGGTTTGGACAAAACTTTTAAAACTTTGTGACCTATGTAATAAGATCCATAAGGATCAAAAACAACTTAACTATGGTGTGGTTGTGACGTACTTTAAACTTTATGTTTTAAAAGCTATGTTTTAATTAAGTTAAATGTCCAACATTAACAATGCATCGTTCGCCAAGATATTTATGGGCACCAACTTCCGTCACCATTACGTTTGTATTTCCGCTGTGATGTTTTTGGGGTGTTACATATCCTACACACGGTGTCAGCACGATTTTCATGGATGCCCAAAGAAAACCACTTTCCATGTGGCTCCTCCCCAACCGTTGATCATCTTCCACTCCATGTGCATGGATGGAGATGTAACCATTAACGGTGGGAAAGATTCCGTTACAACTCCTTTAATTCTTGGCACCCAAATTTCTGTCTATAAATAGGAGACTTAAGGTACAAGCTATTCAGACTCTCTCTACTACTTACACTTTATACTTCGTCTTCTTCGAGTCACTGTACTAATTCTCACGCCGTAGGGTGGTTACTGAGAGAACCCCCATTCTTCCCGTGGCAAGGCTAACGACGGTTTTCTGTTTTGCAGTGCTTTCCGATGAAGTTCTGTCCATCGACGATCAAATAAGAGATTAACCTTTTTATGCAGAAATCTTACCCCAGATCTAGATTTATTCCGATAAATTTTGGTTTGGTGTTTCTTCACTATTTCACATGGACGTGTGCTTCTTTCTCCAATCTTAACAACTTTGGCCCACATTCTTTGTTTGTGGTCATCCGTATCATTTGAAAATACCTTCCTCTCTTAGAAAAATTGTCGACATAATTGCCACAAAGGTCACAGATGCTCCCATTGTAATGCTCTTAGATTGGTAGAAATAATGTATATTATGTTAGAATAAATATGTTTTTATGATAGTTTAGAACTTATCTAAAATTGTTTTAACTTAAAACACATGATAATTAGATAATTGTTTATAAAAAAGAGTTTACTATACCAAAATTTAATGTTTTTGACTCATTTTATAATTATGTGCAAGTAAAATCATCAAACTTTTATATTTTATCATGTGTATATAATGTGTGACATCAAAGCGGCATGTCTGAACTTCTTTATAGGGTGCTCAAGATCGGATTATCCGGTTTTCAGATATTCGAAAAAATTCGGATAGTGGATATTAATATTCGAATACGTATTCAAAAATTCGGATAATATCAAAACATTTATTTGATGCATAGATTAAAACTAAACCTAAACCTATATTCGATTTTTCATATTTCCAACATTGAAAACAAAAAACATTCATAAATCCACACCCGAATTCAATTATTTACGGTTTCTTTACTATTTTTACTAAATTTCATACTATATATAGTGCTCATATATTATATATATTTAATAAAAAGTTAGTTGTCGGATATTAGATAATCCGATTATCCAAAACTTTAGGAAGCAATATCTGAACCCAAATCCGAAAAGTTGGATTATCCGGTTATCGGAAATCCAAAATTTCAGATATATCGGATACGCATTTTTGGATATTTCGGATTCGATTTCATAGCCGAGTGTTTTTGAAAACCCTACTTCTTTAAGGTTGTATCATGTCTCCAGCTCTTTACTAATGGATGATTTTGGGTTTTATTTATCCGATACCTTTTTAAAAAATTATAATGTGTGACATCGCACTTGATTTCAGTGAAGGTAACTAAAATTTTGGTATACCAATACAGAAATATTTTAGCTCCTAAATGTAATTACAAAACATCGCTAAATACAATAAATTTTAGTGAAATTAACCTTAAAAAGTCAAGATACCCCTTAACTAGCATATAGTATCCATCAGTATAATTTTTGAATACGTATGAATCTATAATATATTTTATGTTCTTTGATGATGTTGATACATAACATTTGATATAATGGTGTCAAAAAATCTATTAGTATGGTTTTGTTTGGTCATTCTATTTAATTTTATACTTCCATATATAACTAGATCCAGGGGCGGATCTACATGTTAGTCATGGGGTGCCAAGGCACCGGCTGAGATTCATGTATGTACTATAAAAAGATCAGTTTCTTAAAGTTTTTTTAAAGGAGGCTTCTTTGCAAATACATAAAAGGCACCCGTGACATTAAAAAACAGAAAAGAAAACAAGAATTTTAGTGGAGATGTGATGCTTTAATGGAGAAAATTTGACGGAGATGTGAAGCTTCAATGGAGAAAATTATGAGGAAGATGAAGTTAAAAAGAAAATGGAGAGAGAAGATGAACTGGGAGAGAGAAATAGATGGGGAACACCAAAATTTGTCGGTAAAAAAGAGTTTATACCAGTCCCTCAAATAGAAGTAAATTTACATTTTAAACCTATAAGTTTCATTTGAACTTTATACAACCATGCAACTGACATATCTTTTTGCCATATTAGGTATTACTTATAACTAATTAAAAATTTAAGATATTAATCGTAACTATAAACTATGTAGATGAGTAATTTGTTTTGTTGTTGGGTTAGTTTTGTGATTCATATTTATATTTTATTTTTTATACACGTTTGAGTTTAATTTAAATATGTCAAATTCATCATATCATTGAATAATGAATATGAATAGTTTTACATTATTGTTAAGTAAACAAGTACTCCGATAGTAACCCGAGTCCATCACCAATTCCGGGAAAAACCCGGTAACCCACCGCCTGTAGGCACGACGGTGAAATTACCGGTAAACCCCGTTTGGCTCAAGGATCGAACCCAGGTTTCCTTGGGTCTCCTATCATTGCCCACTAGTATCACATTCTGCACCAAGTAGGAGTTGAACTTGCATCTCCCAAGTTAAATACAACCCTTCCACCACTTGATCTAAAGATCATTGGCAAACAAGTGTTATTTTATCTGGCCTGTTTTGAACGACTTGTTTTTAACCAACCAATTTTGACCTAACTTTATCTGACTCGACTAATTTTTTTGCACCCCCTGACAAAATACTCTGGATCCACGACTGACTAGATCTACTTTCTCAAACACATCTATCACAAACAAATAATATTTCACACTGAACCTAAAAGAAAAAAAAACTATAACTTCACCTCAAACTATTTTTGCTAAACATGCTTAATGTGAATTGGTGTGGAACATTTCGACAAATTGAGATGGAACGCAGAGATGAGCGTTAGGGATCTTTGTATTTAGTCCAAATGGAACGCATTAATAGATTTCACATTATTTGGATCAAACATAGATTTATATTTATAAATTACTTTTCTTTATTTTGATAAAGTGTGAGACAACTGTGAAAATCTCGGTAAACCCTAATCATGCTAGTCCTCGATAACATAACATGATGTGAAAACAATCAGACTTGTGACGATTTTGAGGTTAGAAATGTGTAAACATGTGATTGCTAGAAAGTACAATAAGCACCGGTCATCGTGATATGTGCAAAGATTCACCGTAAACCCTAAATTGATACGTACCACTTACACGAGTAACGAACGATACTGATTATGACTCGGATGAATCCAAGGGTAAGTTATGAGAATCATATGAACAATAATACCCAATTGTGCGATATTGATGCCTGGGGGTGTTGAAAACAGGTTAAAAGGTACGCAAACCGTACAATAACGATTTAGATGCAATTGGAAGTGCCATAGACGATTCTAAGGGTACGGAATTACTTAGACATAATACTTAGACAATAACATAAGGTTTTGTGGCCTGACAGGTAGTGACACGTTAAACGAGACAGTTTCCGGTTAAAGAAACGTCTTAAATTTTAACGTATATGAAAACAACCAAACATGCATTGTACCATCAGTCAAGCCTAAAAAGAATTATACAATATTAATATAATGTATTTTAAGTAAATACGTTAAAGCGTTCAGGTTTTCATTAAAGTTGGATTCATATTTTATAAACTCAAAATACTACGCGTTATGCGACCGTTTACCCATCTGGGGAGTGCATTAATAACCGATAATTACTTAAAACCCAAAAGTTATCACGTGATGTTTATCAAAATGTGTTAACATTTTTAATATTTTCAACTGGTGGTAACTGAAAAGTAATACTTATAAAAACTAGAAATGTGACATTTATATTTCATATTTTGTCAAACGCGTAAGTGACGGGTCAAATGATAATTTAAACCATGAGATATCTTGATGGATATTGAGCAAATAACCAACAATATTCAACAATAATTTGAGGTATGATCATGTTTTTAATGATGATTTTTAGTGTTTTTCATACTAAAACATGATATCAACAAAAATAATTGATTTTACTCCATAAACTCTAAGGGTTTTGAACATGAGGGCTGTTCAAACATGGTTTACATGTAAAAAGGTAATTCATGAGGTTTTATGGTAGAAACATGGGGTTATGGACTAAAACTTCAACTTTTTTGACAAGAAACGAACAAAACAAATTCTAATCGAAAAAGCATGTAAAGAGGCTTGATTGATGAGGTTGAATGCATATTTGTGTTGTATGATGTACTAAAAGCAGTTTAATAAAAAGCAACAAAAATTAACCTAAATCTAGACTCAAAGTAATACTCTAGACTCTCTAAGACATGACTAAACTACTAACCGACAAGTGAATCGATCGACCCTAGTAAAGCTAAGTAAGTCCGGATATCGAACCCATGAGACTCTATTTAACTACACTAAAGACTCTATCTAGACCTAGACTAACAAGGACATGACACTAACCATTTTTATGTTTGATTAGGGGGGTGTTTCTAAAAATCCTAAATTTGCAATTTAATTAAAACTAATTAGCTAGACTAATTAAGACACAACTCAGGACGAAGGTTGAACTCAGTGATGATGAATGACTACCTAGATTGGAATCCTACTTAACTTGGAATGGATTTCTATTGGAACTAATGTGGTATGGAACCGGGATCTTTATATGCTAAACTCTAAGAGATATCGAATAGGACCCCCAACCATTCTCGGAAGAAACCTAATGAAACTCTATAGGAATGTTATGCTTACCAGTTTGCTATACTTCCTCTCAGTTATCTAACTTCTTGAAAAGTGCCATAAAGTGACTAATTACCTCTCAGTGGAAAGTGTAAGGCAACTAAGGATATCAATTTAGTTTAATAGACAAGAGTATGCTAGGGGAACCAAAACCTTTTCTCTCAAAACCCAATCCTAGCTATTTACCAATCAAGACCTATTAATAACCTAGTACTTCTCAGTAATTAATATTAGTAGAGTATCAAAATCGAATTATCTTTTGATTACTGTTTCTAAGGTTTATTGGCCAATTCACAAAAAGATTACCCGAACCCGCTAAGACCCGATAATCAACACAAATCTATTCTATGAAAGACATTCATCAAGATTCATGTGAAACAAGTAAACAAGTGATAACCAAATCAAGATACGCATATACACCAAATCAATAAACCAAAGTTTGTTACTTTTCAAGAAAACCCATAAACACAATAGAAACCGAATAAAAATCCAAACTTTATTAAGTATTCATCCTAACCTAGGTAGTATAAAGTGTTTTAGCACGAAAACATAGTCATGAGAATTAAAACACAAGTCTTAAAAAGAGAATTCACTGGACAAAAGTGTAAGAAACGGAGAATAAAGAAACCGGGAGACAAAACCCGTTAAGTCTTCAATCCTACAGCTTCCTACTTCTACTGAATGATTCCTGTGGTCCGAATGCTTCAAAACCGTGCTAAATTTGCTGCTGAGTTCGTCCAAGAAGTCCTAGAATCGTAACTAGGTTTAACTTTGAAGTTTATGATGTTTATATATCAAGTTCAGCAGCAATCCAGCTCTCATAACAACTCTGTCGCACCTGATGTGTATAAAATGCAACATATAAATTACATCAAATGAGGCATAAAACTAACCCTTTTCTAGTACTAGTGACGGTAAAAGCACGTTTCTTTGTTCCTTTTGAATTTACAGGACCAAATGAGCTTAAAACAACAAAAGAAGCAAATAAGCAGCCAAAACCAACATAAATACAAGAAGAAGGAATAACGCCACATGGCCGACCCCTCAACAGCACTCCAAAGACAAAAACAAGGAAACAGAAGCTGACCACGGGGTCGTGCCCAGCCAGGCATGGGGCATGGTCAGACCTTGCACTTAAAGACAAAGCATGCAGAAGTTTCTATGCCCACCACAGGGCGGTGCCCAGATCACCATAGGGCGTGGTCAGACTCTAAGATTTGCAGAATCTTGATAGTAAAGCAAAGAGTTGACCACGAGGCCGTGCCCAGGAGCCACGGGGTCATGTGGGGCCCTCTGCTGACAGCTGCAATTAATGAAGGAAGAGAAGAAGCTTGCCACGGGTCGTGCCCACAGGACACGGGGCCGTGGCTGGGGTACTGTTCTGACTATAAATAGGGGTGCTTGGTTCACTTCAAAAGTATCCCTTGGCAAACCACTTCTCTCTAACCTTGCCACCATTCCACCACTATTATAACACCAACACCCATCACCATCATCCATCTAACATCTTTAGTGTGTGTAGTAGTCTCGGGATCTAAGATTGATAGTAAGAGTTCTTGTCAGACAAAGGACATGCTTGGCTAATCTCTTACATCACTTGGTGTAGACAAGTCTTTATTGTATTACTTTTGATTTTAATCTTTCGGCACTTTTTAATTAGGTATGTATTAATGACTTTAATAACTACTTTCTTATGTTGAAAGTGAACTTTTCTAACCATTTCTTTATGATGTCATTGATTTGCTCATTCGTGTCTTCAAGGTCTATATGAAGTGCGTTAACTACTTAGAAGGGGGTTAGAAGGGTGGTTTGGTAAAGTTCTTGTCTCGTTCAGTGTATAGATCATGCGAGGACTTGGTTCAAACTTACTAGGACCTCCTTCAATGCCCGAAAGGTATTAGATGGAGGGGGTGCGAATAGCTTGAACCCCTCATATATGTAAACTACTATAAAAACATTAAACCGGCTTATTGGGATTGTATCCTTGCTGACTCAAACCACTTAGCCGAGGGTAACGTCACCTTCAAAAGAGGGGCCTACTATTTTAACTAAGATAATCTCTTGAAAGTCCGAAAGTGCGAAAATCATCAAAGGATACATTAAAGAGGAGTTGGATCCAAGTGATTCTATCTTGTCTATTTGTATTTCATTTTATTTATATTTCATTTTTAGATTTACTTTTATGTTTAAAACTTTTATCCAAAAATTTAGAACGATTAGACGTTGACGATAAACCGGTATTAAAATCTATTGTGTCCTTGGACGACCTCGGTATCTTACCAACACTATACTACGCTCGCGATGGGTGCACTTGCCCAAGTGTGTGTTTAGTGTTAGTTCAATATCATGTTTTATAAATTTAAAACTTGACTAATGCGTAAAACAGACTTTAAATATTAAGAAAATTATATCACGCTCGACACGCACCACACCATAACACCACGCCACATTACGCGGCAGGTACTCCATTACCTACGCGTGACGCGGCGCATCAAGACTCACAAAATATTATAATAAGCCTAGACGTTACGCGTCAGTCTCTTCCTTTAGGGGTCGCGTAGCGAAACGATATTCTTTTCAAAGATTTTCTCGGTTTGCGTTCCCATTCAGCTACGACACGACCCAAACTTTGCTGTTAACTCTTTTCCAGCTGATTTTGACTGTTTTCTGCACTTTCCAGCAATGGGGACCTGTACAAGAACAAACTATCAAAAGAAACTATTCTACCTACGAAACGAAACAAATAACTATGAAATACGTACCAACTCTATACGATAAATAGATGTATTTTGCAATACATCATTGTACATGATGTGAAGGTACTTACTTAGTTTGTTTCAGGCCCCGTAAGCTTAGAATCGCTTAAAAGATCGAGAAACGCGAGGTATATAAACCCGAAAACTGAAACTAGCAGTCGTAAACTTAGTTTCTGCATAACTTTTTTCGTGGTTACTGTTAAGACTTAAAAATTTACAGGCTGGTCATAAATGGTGACAATTAAACTCGATTAAAATTTTAGAAATTTCTGAATTTTTGGTGAATTTTTAACTATTTTAAAGGAATAAATTTGAATAAAATACTAAATGAGCTCAATAAATCACCTAGAGGGATGTTGAGTTTAATATGGAATACATTCTAGAAATGTTTGGGGATCATTGACTGAGTTCGACTTGGGTTTCAAAAATCACATTGTCGCGAAGTTTCAGTAGCCGGAAACGTGGTATAACAAATTCGAAAAAATCTCAAATTTTTCCAGGAAGTTCCTGGAAATATTGATACACTTGTGTGAATTTTTGGGAATTTTTGAAAGTCGGATCATTTTATATGTAAAATGTTAGGTTAATATATACAGTTTTTCACGAATTTATTAAAATTAATAAATTAGTTTTAGAAATTCTGAAAATTTTTCCTGAATTCTATATAGTTTTACCAACTTATATAAAAACTTTTAGAATTTATAGAATATATCCATTGAGTAATGATTTTTATAATTAAAATCCCATTATTTAATAAAATACTGGCAACTGTAAACGAATAACGAAACTGCTAGAACTATGAACTGGCTACCGACTAAATTGGCAATAAGTGGAACACTAGAGTCATTCTGGACTATTCTGGGGTAAAATGGGTACTTGGGGTACAGTACACGCCTGTTTGGAAGATTCTCCAACGGCGAAAACGAAAACTTAAAATCGGGCAACCTGGGATTCCCAAACGACCGAACTCCCTTAATATAAAGTTAATCATTTCTAATGGACAACTAATTAGTACAATCCATATGATCATACAACTTTCTGAACATCTAAAACAAACGACTTTGATCGGCACATAAAACGGTACACAAAAGCCAAACCAAAATCTGACACTAAGATAATACCCACAACCCTACTGTTATGCTATAGGTTGATTCTCAGATGATTATTCTCATCTGAACTCGAGTTATTGCAATTACCAATTTGAAAACTGTATTCGTAATTAACCAAACACAATCTTGTGTCAGGATTTAGGTGATAGAGCCTTAATACATACATCTCTTATGATTGTTGTGATTATATACTACGTGAATTTTCACTACCCCGCTTTCAAATTGTTTTACTTAGGGTGAAATGCATGTTACATGCATACTTGCACATACATACATGTCGTGATGTGAATTATCTGAATTATACTAACACATAAAAATCCCCCACAAACACAAGTGATCAACAAAAGCCGGTGGATGTGTGAATAGTACTATTGGCCTGACAAATCCAATTGATCTTGCACGAATGCCATGGGTTCTACTGCAATTGCACATGTCCATGCAATTCTGTGAACACGCTATGTGGTGTTAAACATGGCTACTTGGGGTGATAAAGTGTTGGAGGTGTCAGTTGTGGGACACGACACTTGAGAACAGTCAAGGTTTTACTTGTGGGCTTAGTATAATTACATTAAATGTGCAAAACTTAATTTTCGTTTACATGGTATCATACAAACAAAACTTGGGAAACTCACCAGCTATTTGTAGTTGACCTTTCAAAACTTTAACATGCTTTTCAGGTAACTTTAGACTTGTGTAACACCAGTGTTTGCCGTTCAAGTTGTTCTTTACATCAGCATACATGTATAGAAACATGTGATTAAGAAGATTAACTTGGTTTGCGAGAACATGTCGTTCTAACTGACGTGAGCGAGAGTGTGTATATTTTTAGATATAATTTTGGTACTTCTCACTCGTTTATTCAAGCTTTAAATTTATAAAACACGATATAACACTATCACTCTCTACTTCACGCTAGGGCAAGTGCACCCATCGTTGGCATAGTATAGTGATGGTAAGATACCGAGGTCGTCCAATGACACAAGAGCTTTTAATACCGGAGTATCGTCGACGTCTAATCTAATCAATTTTTTAGAAAAGATCTTTAATAAACTAAATAAGAAAAGAAAATAAAAATAATAAAAGATACAAATAGACAATATAGAATCACTTGGTCCCGACTTGTAGGAACCGTCCACGAACAGCTCGGGAACCTAAATTTGTTATCTATTGTCCGATTAGGCAAAACTAATGACAAGTTAATCAAATAACAAGAATTACTCATTTAAAGGTTGTTTTCATTGATTTAAAGTTCAATACATTCGAGAACCGGATCCGACAGAGCTTCGCCGTCTCTGTGCCAAAACCTCTGAAGTTATAAATGAAATCACCAAGGCACCTATTTATAGATCTCCAAGTTCGCTGGTGAGGATGAATGTTCGGGCGAACTTGACAACCCTAAAACCATCTCAAGCAAACTTGGTGTCATTCTTTCTTAAATACGCCTCATTTCTAACAGATTAAACCCTATTCGCTCAGTCTCGATACATAATGACATTAATGACAAAGGCAACAGACATATGCACCAACAGACTCCCCCTTAGATGTTGTCGTAGTCATCTTGATGTAGACATCCTTTTGATATATGCACCAACAGACTCCCCCAGACATCCTCTCTTTGGATATTGCCGCAGTCATCCTTGACATTTAAAATCTTCTGAGTCTTCTGACTTTTTAGTTCTTGAATAAACTTTAACGTATTGATCTTCAATCTCTATCTTTTTCTTCAAATTTATCTTGATAAAACTTTTAAGTTCCAAGCTCCTCCTTTGCTGTGAGCTATGCTCCCCCTTGCTTTAAGCTTTACTTTAGTCACGTTTCATCCTGCTCCCCCTAAAACTTTACTTCCTGTTTCAAAGTTCTTGAGCATACTAGAACACGTTTTAGATTTAAAACTTTGAAAATTTTATAACATTTAACAATTCAAATTTTAATCTCCATTTTAAAACCTTTTTAGTTATTCAAGTTCAACTTAATGACCTTGAAAACTCCTTACATTTAAAACCTTGACCATTCTCATGATTTTCAATCATTGAAATCCACTTAGTTGACCAAGTCCAAGTTAATAACCTTGATTAACTAATTTTGTTTACCAAGTCCAAGTTAATGACCTTGGTTAAACCCGTTGTGAACAACTGATGTTTTTGTCAATTTTAAAGTTTCAAATTAATGAACTTTTTCTTACCAGACTTCGATGATCCGTTTTCCAACATTGGTTTGTTGAAACTAACGTAGAAACAAAATCTTTCTGATTTTTAGAAAGTTTATGCTAAAACACACTGAAAATCTTTTTGATTTTATCTTTAAAAAGCAAGTAAAGAAAGTAAACTATGTATAAACATATTTACAGACATATTTTTGTGAATTTGTGTCTAAGGATCATATCAGTTTGTTTGAGACATATCACCAGTACCGTTGACCTTCTGATGACTTTAAGTTTTAAACTTGTTTACCTAGATTGTCGATATGTTTGTCCACTTAAACTTTACCACATCTCTCAACTGTTCCAAGATATGTTAAGGATATGATTTATAAAACTTGACTTAACTGTGTTTCCCACTTCTTGAATATACTCCGAATCCAGATTCCCTAGATTTCATCTTACAGGTGAGTATAGCGTAATTGATATTTGTATCTGGGTTATGCAAGGCCTTGAGAGCTCAGTTTACTACTACCGTACAGACAAAGAGATGAAGACTCGTCTTTAAGGTGTGTTCCATTTAAGGAATCTTTCAGCATTGCAAATGATTAGATCTTTCGATACTTCTCAAGTTTGCATGCAGTTTAGGGGTTTTAAGCATAAAGTATTATAGAAGTTCTAGTCTATTGCTTCCGTAAAATCAGAAGAACTTGTATAATACCCCAGATATCAACTATCTATAAAGACCTCGTATCTTAGAATCAGGCAACCCTTCAATCAAAATTTCAGTCCATATATCCAAGAGTGTTAAACCACGAGATTAAGTAGTTGTAAAATTTAGTTTATATCCCGGAAACAATCTACTGAACGTGTAAAGCCTATCGACATATCCACAGTAAGACTTGTTTATCACTTTTAAACTTTACAAATCTTTATCATACTGTGATAGTCCACTGATGTACTGTCATTTCCTTTTTGACAACAAATTCTTTTTGTCTTTTTCATATTTTTGTACTTTTTGGATTTTTCAATGTTTTTGAATTTTCAACTTTTTCATATGTTTTTGATTTTTCAACAACTTCTAAAATTTTCTTATTCCCCCTAAAATCAAAAACATATTTTTGGATTTTAGATTTAAAGAAATTCTTCTAAAAATGTAACAAACCAATGCGGATCCCGTGACCTCGTCGTCGTCCGATCCTTTTTCTCAAACCTGTATCTACAATTGTTTAACAAGCAATCATTAGAATTATTTACCACTTGTAAAAGCAGTTTGAACTTGTAAGAACTTTGAAATCAATTTTTCTGATCAACGGTGTGGATTTTCATAATTTTGACTTTTCAAAATTTTTCCTTTTAACAACCACTTGTAATTTCAAAAACTTTTCTTTTAAACAACTCCCCTCAAAATGGCAAAGATATGACATTTCTGGATAAGTTAAAAGCTCATGGAGCTCCGCTATCCTATATCAACTTTGATAGAGTGGATCTTGGGACTCCTTCACATGAAAAAACTATTTGAAAAATGAAACCCAAACCTTTTTGGTTTTATGTTTGTATTGATAAGCATCATAACCATATTCTAACTCCTCATCATATTCAAAATCATCATCGAACATTTCGTCAAATGTAGATTCTGAAAACGTTTTGACCTTTTCTTTCGTTGTCTGTTTGATTACTAACTCAGTTGATTTAAATTTTTAGTTTTATCAGCAACAGACTTTCCTTTCTTAGAAGACTTCTTTTTCGCAATCCAAGATTGTAGTTTGCTTCCTGCTTTCTTGATATAGAACCTAGAATCTTTGATTTCATTAAAACTTGAAGTTTCACCTTTTTCAAATGTTGAGTTTTCTAACTTTGACACAGTTTTAGGTTTCACTTCTTGTTTAGATTTATAGTTTCTATTTGACTCTTTAACAGATTTCACAATCTCTGGTTGTTTTTGCTTTTCATCTTTTGATTCGATTTTTCTTCTAGGAAACACAGGCTTCAGACTCACACTCTTGCGAGCAATATGACCAACAGTATTGCATTTAAAGCAAGTCCGGTTATCAGAAACATTTCCACTAGTGGGTTTTAATCCACTTGTGGACTTGGTCTTAGCCTTGTCCCAAAGTTCTTTTTCTTTCTTGAATTCATCATTTGATTGCTTACCAATCTTACCTTCTTCTTGAACCGTGTTCGTTCCATACACAAAGTTGATGTTTTTACCTTTGTATGCTTGGAACGTCGACTTTGATTTCTTCATCGGTTCTTCTTCAGCTTCTAAACCCAGTCCAGCTCTCCTGTTCTCTGGAAAATCACCACCATTTCCACGGTAATTGTTAAAATTCCGTTTGAATTTAGAGTAAAACATTTTCTCATTCTTTTCAAGATCATCTGATGAAACTTCCACAAGTTTGAACAGTTTATCAATTTGATCTTCTTTTATATTCCGAATCGAAAAACTTTCTTCAAAGTACAATCTATCAGATTCCCTAATCTTGTATAATACAACATTAGGATCATCACATAGATCACTTTCTGAAGATGTATTGTCACTTTCGGACTGTGAACAAGAACTGTTTGAACTTTCATCAGAATCATTTCCTAAAACATTTTTCACCACATTATTTATAACCGCTTTAATGTCATCGTTTGATTTTGTAAAGTCCACGTCAATGTTCTCAGGCAATTCATCTCTCATTTTTTGCAAAAGAAGAATGTTAAATGCCTTTTCAACTTCCTCATCTTTCTTGCAACAGTAATTTTCAAGAAGTGGTGGAGAAACATTTCCGTACACTTTACATTTTGATTTTTCACCATTTTCCTCCGACTTAATCGTAGGTAAAATTTGATCAATGACATAAGCATTAGAGGTATAAGATTTTAGCAATTGGCTTACCCGTTCAGTTTCAATTTTCATAGCATGAAGCTCTCTTTTTGTTTCAGCAATTATGCTAATGTACATGTTAATTGCCTTTTGTTTATCAAGTACTGTTGCTTTTTACATTTTTTCATTAGCACCAAGTTCAAGATTAGCTTTTTTGACATTTTTATATTTGCCTTGTATCTTGTCATAAGCTTCTTTCATGTTTCTGTAATCATAACGAAAAGTTTCATTATGTTCAGTTAATTCTCTTATGACTTTGACCTTATCAAGACATGGTTCACAAGGACTTGTGCACTTTGTGCAAGGTTTTTCAACCTCCACAACTTTCACAACTTCCTTGAATGACACATTTACCTCTGCTTTTACCTTCTCAGCTTCCTCTATTTTCTGCTTTTCGGGATTTGCAATCTCCTCTTCCTCAGCTGCATTTCCAGAACAGCATCAACATCTGACACTTCGGAATCTTCCATAACCTTAGCCATCATAGCAACTCCAGTTTTCTTGCCAATGTATCTGTTCCAGTCAAATCCATCTTCTTCTTGATTAGCAACAAGAGCTTGTTCAATTTTATTTGAATATTTTTCTTCAATATCAACTTGTTTTTTGTTTGGATATGGTTTGTATTGAAGAGCTCTCTTGTAGTAATCATTGCTACTACCGAAATGATTTTGGCTTCCACTTGCTTCTTGATTGCTACATTCGCGTTTGAAGTGTCCCTTTTGTCGACACCTGAAGCATGTGACTTTTGTTTTGTCAAATCCAAGCTTGTTGCTCGAATTACCAATATCCCTCCCAGTAAGTGCTACAAACTTTGAAACTCTCCGGATAATCGACGCTAAGGACCATTTAATGTCCATCAGTTCCAACTCTTCTTCGTCTACTTGATCATAATCTTCTGCGGTCATTTCTGGATTACCGATCTTTCCAGCAATAAGACTTTCATACGATTCAAGAATGGTAGCGAGAAGTGCTATGTGTTGTTTGGCCACCTTTTCTGGAAATACATTCTTCAGATCAACTGCTATGTTACACTGGAAAACATTTGAATCAGAACTAGCTTGGCTTGTCTGATTTTGGAATGAGGAGCTTGAACTAGCACTTGTATATCCAGCATATGGAGAACTTTGATTTGGAGAAGAATTTATATTTGCACTAAATGTTGTTTGAATTTTCGGGCTTTGAATTGGAGTATCTTGAATACCTCCTTTGTAATAAACACCGACATCTTGAACAACATTAGCGTTCTTTGACTTTGCAATTACATTTCATGACCTTCTAATTTGTCGATGAAAGATGATAACTTGAAATGTCTCCAAGATGGACTATTTTTCAGAATCGTCAGATATGTCGTCCATTCTCCTTCTGGAAGCGCATCGGCCAACTTCTCGATTTTTTCTTCGTTAGATCTTTTGATATCATGTCTTCGCATCTGGACCATAAGGTGACAGTATATGTCAATCATTTGCTTCATAGTTTCACCTTTGATCACCGTGAAGATTTCAAATTCTTTCTTAATTAAGGCCTTCTTGCTCTTGATCATTTCCTCACTTCCTTTGAATTTATCACAAAGAGATTGCCATAATTCTTGTGAAGTTTCAAACTCTGGAAACAGTATCAGAATATCTTCCTTTACTGATTGTTGAATCAAGCTAATCATTTTCTTTTCGGCGACATAATTTGCTTTATCACCAGGTGAGAACTTGTTCAACGGAAGATGTTGATCACGCTCATTCTTTGGCCATTTGTAACCATCCTCAACTGCAACCCAGCTGTCAAATTGATTTGCTTGTATCCAATTCACAAACTTTTCTTTCCATCCTTCAAACTCATCTATCCTCATTAGCTTCGACGGTTTCTGAGTAGTACCCATTTCATTGTCGATATTTAACTGGTTCGCCGCAAGAGTAGTAGCATTTGATGAAGAAGCCATTTTAGAAATGAACACATTGTGAAAATCTTCCATCTTGACAACTTGAAGACTTATCTGAAAATATGATCAAAAACACTTGGAAATTGATTAGCAACAAACAAATTTAGCACGATCGGTACGTTAAAAACGTTTAAAATTTTTCCGAAAACAATTTTACCCGATTATATCTTTAAAATCGTCTCGTTGATACGATTTTAACGATATATAATGTTCGTGACGTTTTTCGGGATTTTCATGCCTTTTTTTAGGAACCTTAGACAAGTTCGGGCGAACTTGTCAAAGACTTATCAAGTTCGGTCGAACTTGATATGGATATTTCAAGAAACAGGTAAGTTCGGTCGAACTTATGAAGAGTTTTCAAAACTTTAACTAAGTTCGAGCGAACTTAAGCAAATTTTCAACAAACTTTATACAAGTTCGGTCGAACTTGATAAATTTTGAAGAATTTTGTGCTAAGTTCGAGCGGACTTGAGATAAAAAGGTTGAAAACTATCAAGTTCAGTCGAACTTGAGTAAAATTCAGTGAATTTTTGTCAAGTTCGGTCGAACTTGGTCTCAAGTTCGATTGAAATGGTTTTGCAAATCATGGTTTTTTGAACTTTTTGAAATCAAATCGGTTGAAATTGATGTCCAAACTCTCAAGGGTTTACCACAAGTGTATTTTACATGACATATTCAAAAATCACCCATTTTACCATGAAATCATCAAGTATGTGAAAATGTTAAGAAAATGATAGAATGGAGTAGAATAAGAGAGATTCTTGTCTTGATTCCAGCAAATTTAGGTATCCAGGCTCTGATACCACTTGTAGGAACCGTCCACGAACAGCTCGGGAACCTAAATTTGTTATCTATTGTCCGATTAGGCGGAAACTAATGACAAGTTAATCAAATAACAAAAATTACTCATTTAAAGGTTGTTTTCAATGATCTAAAGTTCAATACATTCGAGAACCGGATCCGACAGAGCTTCGCCGTCTCTATGCCAAAATCTCTAAAGTTATAAATGAAATCACCAAGGCACCTATTTATAGATCTCCAAGTTCACTGGTGAGAATGAATGGTCGGGCGAACTTGACCTAGTCAAGTTCGGCCGAACTTGACGACCCTAAAACCATCTCAAGCGAACTTGGTGTCATTCTCTCTTAAATACGCCTCATTTCTAACAGATTAAGCCCTATTCGCTCAGTCTCGATACATAATGACATTAATGACAAAGGCAACAGACATATACACCAACACAACTTATCATTTATACATCCTTTGATGATTTCCGCTTTAGGTTTTTTAAGAGATTATCTTAGTTATAATGGCATGTCCCTCTTTTGGAGGCAATGCTACCCTCAGCCATATTGGTCTGCGTCAGCAGGGATACAGTTCCGCAATGTCGGAATATTGAAAGATAATTAAGTAAGTTATTAATGCATAATGCGGCATGTCCCTCTTTGGTTTCATTCTCTTTCTTGGATGATGGAAAGGCAATACTACCCTCGGCCATATTGGTCTGAGTCAGCAGGGATACAGTCCCGCAAGGCCGGTTTAAAGTTTTAATACTAGTTTATTTATGAGGGATTCAAGCCGTTCTTACTTCCCCCCGATTTGATGTTATCTGCCTCAAAGGAATTCCTAATAAGCATGAATCAAGTCGTCGCAGGATCTATACACTGAACGAGGCAAGAACTTTACCCATATCACCTTTCTAACCCCTTTCCAGGCAGTTAACGCGCTTTATATAGACTATAAAGACATGAATGAGTGAATCAACAAAACATGAAGAGATGATAGAATAAAGTTCACTTTAAATATAAAAACCTAGTTATTAAAGTCATTAATACATACCCAATTAAAAAGTTAACCAAAGCTTGGAAATCAAAAGTAATACATAAATAACTTGTCGTCACCAAGTGATGTAAGAGATTAGCCAAGCATGGCCTTTCTTTGACAAAAACTCTTACGATTAATGTTGGAACCCAAGACTACTACACACACTCTAAGGATGGATGATGGATGAATGTGGTGGATGATGGTGGTAATGTGGTGGTGGAGTGGTGGTAGGTGTGAGGGAAGTGGTTTTCCAATGGATAATTTGGAATTAAACCAAGCACCCCTATTTATTGTTGGAAACAGAAGCATCACACGGCCCCGTGTCTTCCACCCTCTCTGTCTTCATTAAATGAGCTTTATAGATAAGATGCCACACGGCAGCGTGTGTCAACGGCACGGCCCGGTAGCCATTGTACTTGTTATACTATCCAAGATTCGCAAATCTGGAAGTTGACCACGTCCCGTGCCCAAGGGACATGGCCCCATGTCTCTTGTCTACTTCTGTTTGTCTTCTTCTCATCTGGAATTTTGAAGGAGCACGACCCCGTGGCTGACTTCTGATTCGTTGTTTTTGTTCTTGGGTTAAAGCTCAGTGGGTCGGTATTGTGTATCAACTTTCCTTCTTTTGTATTGATGTTGGATTTTGTCGTTAATTTGTTACTTTTGTTCATTTAAGTTCTTTTAATCCTGAAAATTAAAAGTATACAAAGAAACACACTTTTTTCCAACATTAGTACTAAAAATGGTTGATTTTATACCGTATTTGATAAGATTTATATGTTGCAATTGGCACATATCAAATGCCCCCAAACTTGAATCTTTGCTTGTCCTCAAGCAAAACTCTTTAATATTGCTTTACACACCCAAATGGAATTGGTAGAAAAGAAGTTTTGGGTCTTCTTTGTAGAGTGTCGGGAATCCAAGTCCTTTTTATTCTTGTTTTTATTTTATTTACGATCCTATTCTACATGATTTATTAGAACCTTTTAAAAAAAATATTTTTAGGCATAACATGCCTTAATAAAATTTCATTTAGCTATATATAAATTCACACACCTTACAAGTGATCACTCGACACTCGGCCGAATACGTATAAGTGAAACGCTCGATACCGGTATGGAACTTAATCCTACCATATGCTTGACAAGTAATCAATCCTCCTCCTTTTTAACATAATCTTTGTAAATATCTAGAGAACTTTTAAAAAGGGTAGGTTTTGGCTAAGGGTATGATAGTTTTATTTGAAAAGTAGCTAAAAACGTAAAATGTCGGTTTTATTTTGAAAATTTTATTAACTGTGACTTAGGTACAAATTAAACGCTTATAAGCAATAATTTTGCTTATTTTATTTCAAGCAACTAGAGTTGTTTTTTTTTTTAGTAACATATGCACAAGATAACCAAGCCACTCCTTTTTATATAAATTTCAAAAGAACCGTATTTTACTAAAATAAAGGGGTGTAAAATTAAAGATTGGTTTTGGGTGATTGGTGATTTGTGCTAAATGGTATTTTTTGGGTTTTGAAATGAAAGGTTTAGGCTCAAAGGGGTAACTAAGGGAAAGTTTTTTGTTTTTTGTGAGGAGATAAATAGAAAATAAAGTTGAAAATGAAAAAGAGGTTTAAAATTCTAATGCCTCAATCATATACTTACTTGGATTAGTTGGTAAGGACCAGGAATGTATTGTCTTATCAAGTTCTAGATTCGTAAGAATTATACGGCTATTCACACAAGAAATGAAAATGTGCATTTAGTAAAGATATGAATTTAAATGCTCGGTAAAGGCTCAAAACTCACACTTTTGTGGCAAAAGGGGTAAAAGTGTTAAATTATATATACAATCACATGTTAAAAAGAATTGTCATGCCTTTTTATAAATTTTTCTTTATATGATTCTTTTTTTATCACAGCGCTATCGGTTGTAAATTTATAAAATTTGAACCTTTTTAGATCTTGGTTTCTAACTTAAACTATAAACAAGACAAAACAAACTAAAAAAATGTTTTTGAAAAAGATTTGGGTGTTTTTAGCGGTTCCAAGTAGAGTTTTGTTAAGCATGGATTTTAGGACAAACATGTTCAAGTTAAGTTCCCACCACACTTAAATTACACATTGTCCTCAATGTGTCCAAAACTGGTTAAAATTAATTAAATGTGTAAACGTGAGCTAAAAAAACAAATTTTTCAAAAACGAGATATTGGACACGGGGGCGTGTTTGGGGGACACGACCCCATGTCAAAAGTGTCACTATCATTGTTTCTGTGAAAATTTCCAGAAGGTAGACATGGGGGTGTGTTTGGGGGACAGGACCCGTGTTAAAAGTCCTAGTAATAGAAAGTTTCCAGAAGCCAGGCACGGGTATGGGACATGACCCCGTGTCAATGTTCCACAATCAAAATATTTTCTTGCAGACTTGAAGCACGGGGGCGTGCTTACCTCACATGGCCCAGTGCTGCACTTACTGTTTTGAAGATTTTGCTTCGGAAAGTGTCTGTTCACGTGCATGGGGTGCTGTTTCAACGTCTCTTTGGCCATTTTCACATTTTCGCACATTTTTGTTTTTCAAAAAACCAAATTTCATTCCATACATCCATCATTTCACTAGAAAAGAAAAATAAAAAAACAAAAATTACAAGAAGATTAAAGTCCTAAGATAGATAGATAGATAGTTGGTGGATACCCTACGAGATTAAATCCAAATAGCTCTCCCGTAGATAAATCTATGAAAGATTGGCAAAACCGAAACTAGTGCTCGGAAAATAAGGGATTTAAGCTATTCTCTGGGAGTGCTCCTCTTTCCTTGACCTCCTTCGAAAGGAAGATGAAGGGCTCGTCATCGACCTCCTCTTGTGGCGGGGTTTAACGGAACCTCAAAGTAGGTGTTAATGAGAGGTTCCGAGGGCATTTCGTCCCACCCGGTGGGATTAATAACCTCGAGGGCGATGTTCCAATCATCTTGGGGTAAGATTGACTCCATCGGGGAATCACCAAGATGTTCAGTCTTTGGTGAATAAGGTTGATTTCCCTAAAGCTATCCTCCAGGGCAAAAGTAAGGTAGTTCACCCGATCCACGAGGATCCTCCACCGTCATCATTTCTTCAATGGATTCTCGCAAGGCGCAAACATAGCAGACTAGAGTGGCTTCAAGGGAGCGCCTCGTCCCTCTTCGATTGTTTCGTGAACTAGTTGAAGACGTACCACTTTGTTGGCTCGACATGCTAGTTAAACATGACAAACCATTAAAGTATGAAGTTACAGACGAGATACACGGCCCATGCCCTTCGGGTACGGCCCCGTGTTGTCACACCCCGACCCGCAGCGGAATAAGAGTCGGGGCATAATTGGGTTATCACCAAAGCTCATGATGTTTACTAATATGTTTCATATTTATTAAATTCAAATTACATCTCAAATGTTCAAGTCAAATTCATACAATACAAGGAAAGGAAAAATTAACTAAAACAATCCAAAATCTAAACTGGTTTATTCTTCTAGGCCGCCCTATATGTTTCTTGCTTCAACTTGATCACCTGTATCATGTGTAAAAATGGGGGATTTTGGGTCAACAAAAGTTGGCGAGTGAACCTTGTTAGAAAACATTTAGTACAGATTTCTTGTTGTATTTGATATGGAAAAATTGTGCAATAATCATATGTGAGCAAATGTAAATAAGCATACATTACAAACAATAACATGAATGATAATGTATATGTTGGCAACGTCACGTTCACGCTCATAGGTAATGGGGAACGGACGGCCTATGATGATGTATGTGCGATCAAGGCTCAATTAAATGGAGCCGATCGTATGTTGGCAACGCCTCGTTCACGCTCATAGGTAATGGGGAACGGCTCACGCTCATAGGTAATGGGGAGCTGCGGCCTATGATGATGTATGTACTGAAAATGATAAATTTAATCTAAACATTAACCATACAAACAATTGATACATGTTGGATACACATTTGATCATGGATATGAGGAATGCACAAGTGTTTAAATGTATTAAATAATAAGCGACACATGATACACCCCAAAATGTGATTAAAACGGGGAATTTATATAGATTCACTCACATTGGGTGCGTTCGTTTGATGATGTTGAATGCGCACGAGTTTAGAGTGTTGATCGACGAGGAATAACTAACCTAAATAATAACGGAAAGGTACGGTAAATAAGTGGATTTTATTAACAATTTTAATAGGGTTTTTAGATTTATTTTTGTGAGTTTAAGGTTATTTTCTAACTTTAAAAACATTATTTTTAAGTATTTTTAATTGATTTTAAAATTAAATAAATAAATAAAAATATAAAAAAATGTTGACTTTTTGGGTTGACCGTTGACTGTGACTGTTTGACCGGTTCGATCGTGTGTATGTATGCGCCGGGTAAGGCTCGAACCCGAGACCTCCCGTACGCGTGCACGCATCTCTACCAACTGAGCTACGTGTCTAACCCGAAATATTTTTGTTTTTAATTATATTTATACACTATTTAATTTAATCAGAAATCATTTAATTTTAAAAAGGATTTAATTACATCGGACCGGTGCACACAACAGGTCTCGAACCCGGGACCTGTGGTTTAGTGTTGCACACAGTCCACCGCTGGACTATGTGTCTAACCTGGTTAATATACTGATTTTTATTAAACTTAACATCTCTCTGCGAGTTGATCCGGTTCAGTTTAAAAAGGAAACATTTTTATTACAGAGAATGAGATTGTGTCAAGGATCGAACTCGAGACGTGTGTTAATCGTTTGCACATAGTCCACCGCTGGACTGTGTGTCTAACCCGATTTAATATCTTATTTTAATTATACTTATACATAAGTTCGACTTCATTTTCTTCGTTCAAAGATACAGACGACGATTAATCAACTGTTCTTGTTTAATTCGATTAACGAAATTATAAGCGATTGAAATGTGATGGACAGAGAGGGTTTGGGGAAAGAATGTACCGAAACAGATGTCTTTCTTAGAACTCCGGCAAGGATCGTCGGCTCTGTTTTGTGAACTCCGTCTGCTCGGATCAATCAACAGTTTTGAACGATTAGATGTGAAATTGAGTTACTAAAAAATGATTAACATAAGGTTTGAATGATTATACCGATTCACAGCGTGATTTGGAAATTCCAGAAGTTTTCCAGCGAAAGCAGAATATTCCGGCTACGTCGTCTGGGATTGATCCTGGTTGATGAATTGAAGTTAGTAGTAGTCTAACAATGGATTGAAACCGAAAGAGTCGAGGTATTTACCGTTTTGATGTGAGTCTCGGTTTTCCGGCGAAAGTCCGATGATTGCAGAAAATCTCCGGCGAGTGAAATTAATTCGAGAAATGGTGCGATTTTGAGCGAAATGATTTCCAGAGACTTTGGTGTGTATTTATAGGGAAGAATCACAATGAATTGGGTCTGATTTCAGTCTTGATTCGTTGGTCAGCCTTGCTCCGGCGGTTATGACTGATGTCGCGGAACCAGACATCGGTTATAACCGATGTCGATGTTAATACGTACGTTAAGTCAAAAGAAACCGTCGATAATTGGCGAAATCGTCTGGTTTTCCGGCGACTGCGAAATGGGCGCGCTGTTGACTGAATTTGATTTCCAGTTTTATTATATGTATTAATTGTTTCGATATATTATCAAATAACACAAGTGGCGGAGTGGTGGGATGTGTGTGAGTTAAGTCTTGGAGGTTTTATCCGGCTGACCCAGGTTCGAAACCCGGCAGCCGGTTTCCTTTTTTTATTTATTTTATTTTCACTTTTTATCAATTATAGTTTATAAATTCTAAATTGTTTATTAATTATGTATCGTTTAAAATTAAAATAAGTCATAAATACGTAACGAAATTTTTATAACTTGATATTCGATTACAAACGAAGCGGGTTTGGAAACCCGTTTTTCGACGGATGTTACAGTATCCCCTACTTTTAGAAATTTCGCCCCGAAATTTAGGTAGTAGTGGTAACCGGAAAAAGATGTGGGTATTTCTCGCGCATTGAGTCTTCACGTTCCCAAGTAAACTCATGTCCTCGTTTTGACTCCCAGTGTACCCTGACGATTGGAATACGGCTTCGTCTTAAACGTTTCTCTCCGAAGTCCATAATTTCTACTGGTCTTTCAATGAAATGCATAGATTCATCGACTTGAATGTCTTCTAGAGGAATATGGAGATTTTCATCGGCGAGGCACTTCTTCAAGTTCGATACGTGGAATGTGGGATGAATTCTGTTGAGTTCTTCTGGTAGGTCAAGCTTGTATTCTACAGGTCCTACTCTTTCGAGTATCTTGAAAGGTCCTACGTAGCGTGGTGCTAGCTTGCCTTTTTGGCCAAAACGAACCACACCCTTCCACGGTGATACTTTTAAAAGTACTTGATCACCAACCATAAACTCCAAGGGCTTTTGTCGTTTGTCTGCATAACTCTTTTGACGACTTTGTGCTGCTAGAAGATTGTTTCGAATTTGATGGATCTTGTCTGTTGTTTCTTGGATTAATTCTGGACCGGTGATTTGAGCTTCTCCAATTTCGTGCCAACATACTGGGGATCGGCACTTACGACCATATAAAGCTTCGAAAGGTGCAATGCCGATACTGGAATGATAGCTTTTGTTGTACGAAAATTCAACTAATGGTAGATGAGCGTCCCAATTCCCTTTTGAAGTCTATGACACATGCTCGAAGCATGTCTTCAAGAGTTTGAATGGTGCGTTCAGATTGTCCATCAGTTTGAGGATGATAAGCGGTACTGAGGTCTAATCGTGTACCCAAAGCGGCTTGCACGGCTTGCCATGTTCGTGAAGTGAAACGACCGTCACGATCTGAAATAATGCTTAACGGTACACCATGACGGCTTACGATCTCGCTGATGTAGATACGAGCTAACTTCTCATTCTTGAAGTCCTCGCGTCGGAATGAAGTGAGCTGATTTTGTAAGACGATCAATGATTACCCATATAGTGTCATACCCACCGGAGGTGCGAGGTAACCCGGTAATGAAGTCCATGGTTATGTTTTCCCACTTCCATACAGGTATTTTAGGTTGGACTAGAAGTCCTGAGGGTCTTTGATGTTCAACTTTTACTTTAGAACAGGTAAGGCACTTGGAAACAAAAACAGCAATATCCTTTTTCATGCCAGGCCACCAGTAGGTGTATCGAAGGTCTTGATACATCTTGTCGGCTCCTGGGTGTACAGAGTATCGTGTTTTGTGCGCCTCTTTCATAAGGAAATCGCGAAGGTTATTGTGATCGGGAATCCATATGCGATCTAGATAATACATACCGTCGGATTTTGTTTCGAGTTTAAGTTTTGCTCCACAAGATAGCTCATTGCGTATGTCGTTTTCTGTTATAGAAACATGTTGAGCTTCTCGGATTTGATCTTTGATGTCGGTTATGATTTGCGAACATAGAAGACGAATGGAGTTCGCATAACCCTTTCGACTGAGTGCATCGGCCACCACATTTGCCTTGCCAGGATGATACCGAATTTCACAGTCGTAGTCATTAAGAAGTTCGACCCATCTTTGTTACCTCATATTCAACTCCTTTTGGTTAAAGATATGTTGGAAGCTCTTGTGGTCAGTGTATATTTCACACTTGGTACCGTAGGGGTAATGTCTCCATATCTTGAGAGCGAATACAACGGCTCCAAGTTCCAGGTCGTGGGTAGTGTAGTTCTTCTCATGAACTTTGAGTTGTCTAGACGCGTAGGCTATCACTTTTCCCCTTTGCATTAATACACAGCCTAATCCTTGCCCTGATGCGTTGCAATATACTACAAAGTCATCGCAACCTTCGGGGAGTGTGAGGATAGGTGCGTCACAAAGCTTTTGCTTAAGGGTTTGGAAGGCTTCTTCTTGTTTAGGTCCCCATATGAAGGGTTTTCCTTTATGAGTCAAAGCCGTGAATGGTACAGCGATGCGGGAGAAATTTGCAATGAAACGGCGATAATAACCAGCCAAACCAAGGAATGATCTTACTTCGGTTGGTGTACGTGGCGCTTGCCATTCTTGTACTGCTTTGATCTTTGAGGGGTCGACATGTATTCCCTTGTCATTGACGATATGTCCAAGGAATTGTATCTCTTTTAACCAGAATTCGCATTTGGAGAATTTGGAGTAGAGCTTTTCATTCCCTAAAAGTATGAGGATAAGTCGAAGGTGTCGTTCATGATCAGACTTAGACTTTGAGTAAATGAGAATGTCGTCGATGAAGACTATAACAAAGCGATCGAGATAGGGTTTGCAGACTCTGTTCATTAGATCCATGAAGACAGCTGGAGCGTTGGTTGGACCAAATGGCATGACCATGAATTCATAATGACCATAACGAGTTCGAAAGGCGGTCTTTGGGACGTCTTCTTCATGTACTCTGAGTTGATGATAGCCAGAACGAAGGTCGATCTTTGAAAAACAGGTGGCACCCTGGAGTTGGTCTAGTAGATCATCGATGCGAGGTAATGGATAGCGGTTCTTGACCGTTAATTTGTTGAGTTCTCTGTAATCGATACACATGCGAAACGTTCCATCCTTCTTCTTTACAAACAGAACAGGTGCACCCCAAGGCGATGAGCTAGGACGTATGAATCCTTTGTCAGTCAGTTCTTGCAGTTGACTGGCCAGCTCTTGCATTCCGGATGGGGCTAACCTATAAGGAGATTTTGCGACGGGTGTAGCGCCAGGTACAAGATCAATGCGGAATTCGACTTCTCTCATGGGAGGAAGTCCTGAGATGTCGTCGGGAAAGACTTGTGGGAATTCTTTCACTACAGGTATATCTTCGAGTTTCTTCTCCTTGTTTTCCTTCTTGACAACGTGAGTTAAGAATGCGACATAGTTCTTGCGGAGATACTTTCGGGCTTGAAGGCAGGACATCAATTTGAGTCCTTTCGAAGGGGTTTCTCCAAAAATTCGTAGGGTTTGACCGTCTGAGAGAGGAATGCGAATGAACTTTTCGCGGCATACCACTTCCGCATGATGTTGGCTGAGCCAGTCATTACCGATTATAATGTCGAAACTTCCCAACTTCATAGGAATGAGGTCAACTGGAAAATCGTGATCGTTTAGAGTGAGGGTACAATTCCGTATAATAGAGTTTAATGAGACCGGTTTTCCGTCAGCAACTTCCACCGTTATGGATTCCATGAGTTTATCACGGGTTTGGTTGAGGATGGGTTCAAATTCTAAGGACACAAAACTCTTATCCGTGCCAGTATCAAATAACATGGATGCATAACTACCATTGATGAGAAACGTACCGTTAACCACGTTGTTGTCGGCCCTAGCTTGATTGGCGTTGATGTTGAAAGCTCTTCCTCTAGCAGGTGGAGGAGCTTGGTTAGCTTGATTCACCGGATTTGCTTGAGCTTGAGCATGTATGATGTTCACCAAGCGTGGACAGGTGTTTCTAAAGTTTGGGTCTCCACAGTTGTAACAAGCCCGCATGGGTTGCATCATGGGGTAGTTGGGTTGGTAGTAGGTTTGGGCCGTATGTTGTGTAGGTGGTAGTAGTAAGGGTTGTTGGGCTTGACCCATTATCTGATGGTGGGTTTGGGTTGTGGGTTGGTTGCGGTTCATTCGCTGAAGTGTGTGGCAGATTTGGATGTGACCTGCACGGCCACAGCTGGTGCAATATTGACAGGGGTGCTCGAGAGAGTGATGGTATTGGCAACGGGTGCATTTCGGGTAAGGGCCGGAGTATGCCCTTTTGTATGGTGCAGATGAGGGGGCAACTTGGTTGATGGGTGCAGCAGTGATTGGGGGGGTTGTTTGGGTGACAACAAAGTTTCTGGTGTTTCGCTTCCTTTTACCAGTAAACTTCGAAGAGGAGCCAGAATGGGTTGAAGTTTGAGCCTCAATGGGGGCTTTCTTTTTCTCCTCCTTGAATTTACCATTTCGGATGCGGTTCTCGGTAAGTTCGGTAGCTAGTTCCGTTGCAGCTTCCAGTGTTGCAGGTGAAGTGCTTAGAACCGAGTCTTGAATTTTCGAGGGGAGGCCTCGAATTTAGTGTTCAACCAAACGGTACACTGGGGTGAACAAGTTAGGAACCATCTTATTAAGCTCAAGAAATCTTTTGTTGTAGGAAGTATGATCTCCTTCCTTTTGCTTTAGCGAGTGGAATTCATCTTCCAACTTCTTGATTTCGCTTCTTGGGCAGAAGCGTCTTGTCATTATTTCCCTTAACTCTTCCCACGTTAAGGCCATAGCATCTTCAACTCCTCTCTTACCCTTCTCGGTGTTCCACCAGGTCAGGGCTACCCCAAATAGTCTCCCGGTTGCGTAACGTACCTTGCGATCCTCGGGACAATCGCGGTTGAGGAAGGTGTTCTCCATTTCCTCAAACCAGTGGAGGAGAGCAGTGACACCTTCGGTCCCTTCATACTTTGGGGGATCACAAGACTTGAAGTGTTTGTAGGAGCACTTCTTGGAGGAAGGGTTGTCGACGTTCTGGTCTTCTTGGTTGGGAGGGTTGATGGGATTCGCGGAGAGAGCTTGTTGTACTTGAACTACGATGTCAGGAAGCACCGTGGCCATTTGTTTTGCGATTTGGGTGGCCAAACGTTCGTTTGACCTTCCTGACTTTCGACCTCCTCGTAGCTGCCTAGCCGACATCTACAGGAACATACATAGGAAGATTGTGAGTTTAAGAAGTGTTTAGGTGTCATGTGTCGTTAAAAGTAATAAAATGACATAATCATCAATAATGCAACTACATCCATAGGATGTCTTGGATTTGCTCATGTTTGGGCCTCAAATGTCCCCCATACCTTCACCTGTATAGTCATGTGGGCCCCCATGACTATTGGCTTGGTAGGGTTCACATTGGTGTTGGCGGTTAACACTTGCATCACCTTGAAAACCATGAAATATGTTTGCAAAATGTATGGTCGGAGGGTGTCCAGGTGTAGACACAATGACAACTCAAAGTGGGGTTAGCTCACACGACGTTTGGTATAGCATGCTTTGGCCTAATAGGTCCTTCGTACTCTTATCGTTAGTCCCCAGGTAGGCAAACTGGTCCTTTATTTTGGATTTATACGAATGCCAAGCCTAGACAGGACGTTCCGACTACCGGTATTTGTACCCTTCCAGTTACTACATGCCCGTCATGAGAACTCACTTTGATGTGATTTGAAAATACAAAAAATCGTTGTAAAAATCATATGAATTGTGAGGTGTGTGCTCTCATGGATATGGTATGTTATGAGGATATGATTCATGATGAGCATTGTATAATAATATGTACTTATGAACATGCTTGCATAACATTGAATGTAACAATAAACATAAAGCATATCAACATCATGAATTTTGCATGTAACACACAAATAATTTTAAAAACTCTAATCAACTATAGTATAGGCTCCAAGGGTCTAATAACCTATCCTATATCCCTATAGTCATGGCTCTGATACCAATCTGTCACACCCCGACCCGCAGTGGAATAAGAGTCGGGGCATAATTGGGTTATCACCAAAGCTCATGATGTTTACTAATATGTTTCATATTTATTAAATTCAAATTACATCTCAAATGTTCAAGTCAAATTCATACAATACAAGGAAAGGAAAAATTAACAAAAACAATCCAAAATCTAAACTGGTTTATTCTTCTAGGCCGCCCTATATGTTTGCTTCAACTTGATCACCTGTATCATGTGTAAAAATGGGGGATTTTGGGTCAACAAAAGTTGGCGAGTGAACCTTGTTAGAAAACATTTAGTACAGATTTCTTGTTGTATTTGATATGGAAAAATTGTGCAATAATCATATGTGAGCAAATGTAAATAAGCATACATTACAAACAATAACAAACAATAACATGAATGATAATGTATATGTTGGCAACGTCACGTTCACGCTCATAAGTAATGGGGAACGGACGGCCTATGATGATGTATGTGCGATCAAGGCTCAATCAAACGGAGCCGATCGTATGTTGGCAACGCCTCGTTCACGCTCATAGGTAATGGGGAACGGCTCACGCTCATAGGTAATGGGGAGCGGCGGCCTATGATGATGTATGTACTGAAAATGATAAATTTAATCTAAACATTAACCATACAAACAATTTATACATGTTGGATACACATTTGATCATGGATATGATGAATGCACAAGTGTTTAAATGTAATAAATAATAAGCGACACATGATACACCCCAAAATGTGATTAAAACGGGGAATTTATAGAGATTCACTCACATTGGGTGCGTTCGTTTGATGATGTTGAATGCGCACGAGTTTAGAGTGTTGATCGACGAGGAATAACTAACCTAAATAATAACGGAAAGGTACGGTAAATAAGTGGATTTTATTAACAATTTTAATAGGGTTTTTAGATTTATTATTGTGAGTTTAAGGTTATTTTCTACCTTTAAAAACATTATTTTTAAGTATTTTTAATTGATTTTAAAATTAAATAAATAAATAAAAATATAAAAAAATGTTGACTTTTTGGGTTGACCGTTGACTGTGACTGTTGACTGTTTGACCGGTTCGATCGTGTGTATGTATGCGCCGGGTAAGGCTCGAACCCGAGACCTCCCGTACGCGTGCACGCAGCTCTACCAACTGAGCTACGTGTCTAACCCGAAATATTTTTGTTTTTAATTATATTTATACACTATTTAATTTAATCAGAAATCATTTAATTTTAAAAAGGATTTAATTACATCGGACCGGTGCACACAACAGGTCTCGAACCCGGGACCTGTGGTTTAGTGTTGCACACAGTCCACCGCTGGACTGTGTGTCTAACCTGGTTAATATACTGATTTTTATTAAACTTAACATCTCTCTGCGAGTTGATCCGGTTCAGTTTAAAAAGGAAACATTTTTATTACATAGAATGAGATTGTGTCAAGGATCGAACTCGAGACGTGTGTTAATCGTTTGCACACAGTCCACCGCTGGACTGTGTGTCTAACCCTGTTTAATATCTGGTTTTAATTATACTTATACATAAGTTCGACTTCATCTTCTTCGTTCAAAGATACAGACGACGATTAATCAACTGTTCTTGTTTAATTCGATTAACGAAATTATAAGCGATTGAAATGTGATGGACAGAGAGGGTTTGGGGAAAGAATGTACCGAAACAGATGTCTTTCTTAGAACTCCGGCAAGGATCGTCGGCTCTGTTTTGTGAACTCCGTCTGCTCGGATCAATCAACAGTTTTGAACGATTAGATGTGAAATTGAGTTACTAAACAATGATTAACATAAGGTTTGAATGATTATACCGATTCACAGCGTGATTTGGAAATTCCAGAAGTTTTCCAGCGAAAGCAGAATATTCCGGCTACGTCGTCTGGGATTGATCCTGGTTGATGAATTGAAGTTAGTAGTAGTCTAACAATGGATTGAAACCGAAAGAGTCGAGGTATTTACCGTTTTGATGTGAGTCTCGGTTTTCCGGCGAAAGTCCGATGATTGCAGAAAATCTCCGGCGAGTGAAATTAATTCGAGAAATGGTGCGATTTTGAGCGAAATGATTTCCAGAGACTTTGGTGTGTATTTATAGGGAAGAATCACAATGAATTGGGTCTGATTTCAGTCTTGATTCGTTGGTCAGCCTTGCTCCGGCGGTTATGACTGATGTCGCGGAACCAGACATCGGTTATAACCGATGTCGATGTTAATACGTACGTTAAGTCAAAAGAAACCGTCGATAATTGGCGAAATCGTCGGATTTTTCGGCGACTGCGAAATGGGCGCGCTGTTGACTGAATTTGATTTCCAGTTTTATTATATGTATTAATTGTTTCGATATATTATCAAATAACACAAGTGGCGGAGTGGTGGGATGTGTGTGAGTTAAGTCTTGGAGGTTTTATCCGGCTGACCCGGGTTCGAAACCCGGCAGCCGGTTTCCTTTTTTTATTTATTTTATTTTCACTTTTTATCAATTATAGTTCATAAATTCTAAATTGTTTATTAATTATGTATCGTTTAAAATTAAAATAAGGCATAAATACGCAACGAAATTTTTATAACTTGATATTCGATTACAAACGAAGCGGGTTTGGAAACCCGTTTTTCGACGGATGTTACACGTGTTGCTTCAACAGCTATGGTGTTTTAGCCCATGAACCTTTATTTTAAGTTAAAACTATTTGGTTCTTTAACATTTTTTAACGTAAGTAACTTAAAATATTGTTGTATAATAGTAGTTTTGTAAAAATTTGGGCTAAAAACCATGCTCTTGACCTAACAATTGAAGCTTTTAAAGCTTCAAGCTTCAAGATTCAATGGAGGTTTGAAGGTTGAAGAAGGAGAAATGACTAAAAGTGGTAAAGACAAAAGGGTTTAAGGAAACCTTTTTAAGAAACTACCTTTCAGGTATGTGTGAGAGATCAGGCAGGATCTTGGTCTTTTACGGATGGGTCCAAACATTCTTCTCATGGATGACTTTATAGAAAGTGACTGCACGTCGACACGGCCCCTCCTCAACTGCATGAGTCAGAGAACGTTGTCTGTTAGTGAAACATGGGCCATGTCTAGTTAGACACGGCCCTGTGTTAAAAAGTACGGAGGGCACAACCCCGTGTCTTTTTAACACGCCCTCATGTTTGGAGGACAGATGGGGCACGACCCTATGGGCAGGTGGCACGGCTCCGTGCCTTAGGGTTTTTATGAAGTTTTGTCGTAGTTTAAGGACCCGTGTTTTATTGGGTGGTTCCTTACTGGTTGGAACATCACCGAAGTGCCTGATATACCTTAGGTTCCGGCAAGAAATATGAAAACGTAAGAGGTTGTCGGAAAGGTAGAATTCTAAGCTACAAGTAAGAGGGTGAAACCATCCTTTATTTACCTTTTTCGGGATCTTGTTAAAGAAGGTGTGATTCGACTCACTATGGTCTAAACTGTTGGTGTGAAGTTCACAGGCCGTTAAGGAGTCCTTCATAGCAAGGTCGATACAGGGACGACTATCGTCTTCGTTTTCGCACGGGGTTAGGATAGATTTGTTTGCTTCAATATCGTTTATTCTTGAATGTGGCCACATTGAATCTCCGTTGCTCTTGCTCCTTGATGAATATCGTGCCTTCATCATGGATTCTATTTCTTTGAGTTTTTGAAGAATCCTCTTTTCTATTTGACATAATTCTTTCGAGATTATATCTCCTAAGGAAGAGGTTTGATGGAATTCAGGAGGATGGTAGGTATCGTTTTTACTCCCGCCCATCTTAAGGTGATCATCACAGGAAAACAATGGGTCTAAATAGTGGGGATTAAGTTTTAGAACGGGACGTTCTAAACCTTTATAACTTCCTCCACACAATTAACACCATTCACTGTAAGAGTGGGGGGGGGGTAAAAATAATTATTAACATCCATAATCACCAGATGAGTTTTTAACCGCTGGGATCAAATGATATTGTTTTCTAGGAACTGGTGATGAGGCACAGCCCCGTGCAACTGTCACACGTCCCCGTGCTGCAGTTCTCTCTGGCAGAACACAGTTAACATGACCCCGTGTTGTTTATGCAGAAAGTAGAAAAATTTGTTTGAAAAGGAGAAAAACATAAAAAGAAAAATTATAAAAGCGTAAAAATGATTAGGCCACCAATTTTCGACTTTCTTAAAATCCTTATGTCCTCGGAAACGGCGCCAAAAACTTGACGTGAACGAGGGTGTGTATATTTTTAGATATATTTTTGTTACTTTTCACTCGTTTATCCAAGCTTTAAATTTAGAAATCACGATATAACACTATCACTCTCTACTTCGCGCTAGGGCAAGTGCACTCATCGTTGGCGTAGTATAGTGATGGTAAGATACCGAGGTAGTCCAAGGACACAAGAGCTTTTAATACCGGAATATCATCGACGTCTAATCTAAACAATTTTTTAGAAAATATTTTTAATAAACTAAATAAGTGAAGAAAATAAAAATAATAAAAGATACAAATAGACAAGACAGAATCACTTGGTTCCGACTTATCATTTATATATCCTTTGATGAATTCAGCACTTTAGGTTTTTTTAAGAGATTATCTTAGTTATGGTGGCATGTTCCTCTTTTGGAGGCAACGCCACCCTCAGCCATATTGGTCTGAGTCAACAGGGATACAAACCCGCAAGTCCGGAATATTGAAAGATAATTAAGTAAGTTATTAATGCAAAATGTGGCATGTCTCTCTTTTGGAGGAAACGCTACCCTCGATCATATTTGTCTGAGTCAGCAGGGATATAGTCCCGTAAGGCCGGTTTAAAGTTTTAATAGTAGTTTATTTATAAGGGATTCAAGACGTTCTTATTTTTATAACACCCCAAAAACGTCGCAGCGGAAATACAAACGTAATGGTGACAAAAGTTGATGCCCATAAATATCTTGTCGAACGATGCATTGTTAATGTTGGACATTTAACTTAACTAAAACATAGTTTTAAAACATAAATTTTAAAGTACGTCACAACCACATCATAGTTAAGTTGTTTTTGATCCTTATGGATCTTATTACATAGGTCCCAAAGTTTTAAAAGTCTTGTCCAAAACATTTTCAAAACCACCATGCATCAACAACCACAAGATACGCCATAATTCCCGAAGCCATTCTCAAGTACCTGAAGAACACGTTAAAAATCATGTGTCAACACAAAGGAGGTTGAGTTCACATATTCAAATCTAAAACAAGGAAAAACTTTCAAAATTATGTGTTTATTATCAAAACATACAAATAATATTTTCGAAAGTTAATTTATTTCCTTAATAAAATCCATGGGTCAGCCGTCGGAAGCGTTTCCCCAAAACCTTCGATCTAAAGCATCTTCCCAAGTTTTACATATTAAATTTATAGCATCAAATGTTCAAACTCGTATGTTTGCAAGAAATTGCAAACTATATATTAACATTAAGGGTATAATCAAGACTAGACTATAATAGAATATCAATTCACCGTTTGACTTGATCGGAGCGACCGATCACGACGGGGTAGTCAACCCGATAGATCTACCAACAATTCTACATGTTCAATACTTAAATGATTAAACAGCAATACTTGTGCATGCGCCCATACGGGCCATCTATATCCTTGCCTCATGAACAATATATATATATCATACTAATATTGATAAATTTAATATATCATGTTGTACAAATCACCCGTAAATCCCCACCTAAATGTAAGCCAATACGGCTACTTACACCTCTTGAGATCACGCAAATTTTTCACTATTTAGATTTAAGTATTTTTAAATCTACACGGTCGTTTTATCCCCAAAACACTGTAATAATCCCCGTTTCATCCCCGAAACGCATATATCATTATTCCAAAATCCGTTTCATCCCGAAACCTATTTATATCAAAACCATGTCTTTCTCTAAAACATATCACATAATTTCCACATATATTTTCCACAAAAATATATTCATAGTTTATTCAGAGGCATATTTTATACAAAGCGTATACTTGTCCTTTTAAGGCGTGTTCTTCCCCCAAAACATATTCAAAATAGTAAAAAGAGGGGTTTAGTGACACTCACCTTTGGGTGCGTAATTAAATTAGCGCGATCCCACAATTTGATTCTACACGTCCTAATATACGTAGGAACGATTTATCAAACAACATATCTCAAAATTCCTAAGTTTCTCCAAGTCTTAGAATTTTCACATAACTTTGAGCTTTTCTCGAAAAGTCATTATTTTTCTTTTTGATTATGTTGGCATATTAATATATATATGAATTCATATATATATATATATATATATATATATATATATATATATATATATAATTTAAGTTTTTGCGACTTGAACGATTTTATTGGTGACCTTAATGTTAAATCCGTTAACACTCCCGTTTATAAGTACTATATATCTACGATTTGCGCGTCGTAATATATATACATAAACGTGCACATATACACAACATCATAACACGCGAAATTTCGTCAACTTATACAATTTATCATTTTTAAAGCATGTATACATGAAATAACTTATTAAGTTAACCTATGTATCAATTTTCATACTCGACAAATAAGTTACACATTTGACGCGGTTTTACCGATTCTACCGTTTTAAACATACAAGCATACATGCATAGACTTAATTCCCGCTACCATGTCGACACTTAACATATTATCATATACACATATTTAAATCACATAACACATTTAAACACATAAGGTTCACCCATGAAAAACTCATTCTAGTGTACATTGAAAAATGCGTATCTTAGCGATTCGGTAACGTTTTCGGGCGTCGGAAGTCATATATGACTAACCAAACACCAAATAACCTTAATATAAGTTAAAATACTTGTATTTATGTCAAAAAAACATTTTAGTTACTGATTTAAAACAGTTTCGTAAAAACCTCTTAAAAAGGTGATTTTTACCGTTTTTATCGCATAGTTTTGTATCAAACGTTACCATAACCATCTGAACTAGAAACGACATGATATTTTAACACAATACATGTTATTTACTGATTAAAATGATTGTTATAATCAGATTAGTGCAGTTTTTATGTAAGTCACATAAATCATGTGATTTCACACCTTTTACAACTTTTTAAGCACAATGTACTACATGCAAAGCTAGTAAACTTCATGACAAGTTTCATACCACTTTAACACATGAAATATCCTTATTTTTAAGGTGTATAATTTGATATAAAGCTATTTTTACCACAACATGATTTATTCATCATTTTATGTACATACACCCACATGCATGACTAAGTACAAGCACTTAATGCATGTATATCATATCATCATCATTCACATGAACTAAATGCATATATTCTCATCTTAAATGCATGTTCATATAATCCAAAACATTCAAGTTCTTCTAATCATTTACATCATCATCACAATTTGCATGCATGTATTATTTATAAACTAATCTAACAAAATTTCATATGTATGCATATACACACATATATACACAGCTACATATACATATATATATGATTCCAAAACGAAACTTTTCATGTTCATACTTTAATCATATGAACTTTATTTAAAAAACCTTTTAGAACCTTCTAAAAATTACATGCATTCACCTTCCAACATCTTATCCAACAAGAATCAATCAAACATCAAAACTCAAAATCTCATATGTATATATACACATGCGTACAACCATACATATATACATACACACCTCCATTTTCATTTTCTTTAAAACTCATTTATTATTTGTTTCAAGTTAGTGTTTATATTCAAGAACAAGAGAAACTTCCATAAACATCAATCACTATGAATCAAGAACATGATGAATTTTTATACCTTCAAGATTCCTAGTGGGTTTTAATGAAAATGGTGATATGGAGCTTGTTCTAGCTTGAATCTTCTTGAAACACCTTTAAATCTTCAAAACACCTTGAAATGGAATTGTATGAACATGGATTCTTCAAGAAACAAGTTGAATTTTTGAAGATGGATATGGTAAGAGGGGTGTTCGGCCGAGCTTATTAGAGAGAGAGAGAGTTGATTTGTTTTTTGGGTTTTGAAAGATTTTAGAAGATTTATAGAAGGGTTAATCATCATTTACACTTTTCCATTCCAACACATGGAGGAGAGAGGGGAGAGTGTGGGCTACATGGCTGCCACAACTCCATACACACACACAAATACACGCATATATACTTATATAATACATGTATAGGCTTTAACTGGTATTTTACTGGATACCATGTATTTTATCTAGCGTTTTATTAATGTTTTAACGCGTTCTAAATTATTTTTAACGCTCTGTAAACATAAACTCACCAAAATATTACTGATCAATATTTTATTTGCCTGGACCGGCTACGTTGTCGGTATTTGGCAGTATACGCGCTGTGTTGCGCAGTACGCGCTTAAATTCGCAAAATAGGGATTTTTAGCGTTTTAATTTATTTTTCTCATTCTATAGAAATAAACTCGCCATATTATTAGTGAAATAATTATCAGTTGCCCTCGACTGGCTGTGTTGACATTATTTTGTCAGATACGCGCAGTACGCGCTTAAACTCGAAAAATAGAGTTTCTTAGCGTTTTAAATTATTTTTCCTCACGAACGTGACTAAATATATTATTTTAATCATATCAGACTATTTTTAGGATTTTAACATTAATCAGGCGGTCACCGACGTTCGTTTCGCATTTTATTTGTTACGCGATAAGCGTATATCTTATTTTTGCCAACATAATTTTTATCAAACTTTGGATTTACCAACACATCAAATGCCATGTATAAACATCATAAATAATCAAATACAACCTTTTATTCATTCATGACACGTGTTACATTTGTACGGTGCAGCCTAAATAGCCGAGTGTCACAGTCTCCCCCTGATTAAGGAATTTTGTCCCCAAATTCTTACACTACATGTTTCGTTTTCGCACTAGACTTAAAGAGATGCGGATACTTTCGTTGCATCTGGTCCTGCCTTTCCCATGTGAACTCGGGTCCACGCTTGAAATTGCAGCGAACTTTGACCAACTTAATCTGACCCCTCCTAAGCTTCTGAATTTTCTCATCCAGAACTTCTATCGGTTCTTCGATAAATCTCAGTTTATCGCCTACTTGAACTTCGTCAGGGGGTATAATTAGTGTCTCATCCGACAAACACTTTCTCAGGTTGGAAACATGAAACACGTCATGAACTCCACTCAACTCTTCTGGCAACTTAAGCCTATACGCGACTGATCCAATTCAAGAGAGGACTTCGAAAGGACCTATATAATGCGGGCTAAGCTTTCCCCCTTTACCAAACCTAACAACACCTTTCCAAGGCGACACCTTCAGCAGAACACGATCCCCGACTTGAAACTGCAACGGTTTCCTTTGGTTGTCTGCATAACTCTTCTGTCGATCGGCGGTAGCTTTCAACCTTTCATTGATCTGGACAACCTTGTCAGTGGTTTCCTGGATAAGCTCAGGTCCGGTTAGTTGCCTATCGCCAACCTCTACCCAATAAAGGGGTGATCGACACTTCCTTCCGTACAAAGCTTCAAACGGAGCAGCTTTGATACTAGCGTGATAATTATTGTTGTATGAAAACTCAGCTAACGGTAGGTGAATATCCCAACTTTCACCGAAATCAATCACACACGCTCTCAACATATCCTCTAACGTCTGAATGGTTCTCTCACTCTGACCATCCGTTTGAGGATGATACGCACTACTCATAACGAGAACCCAGCGACTCTTGAAGAGATCGCCAAAATCTGGAGTCAAATCGTCCATCTCTATCGGAGATAATTGACACAGGCACTCCATGTCGGGCCACAATCTTGTTGAGGTATAACTGCGATATCTTCTCCGTCTTGCCTGTTTCCTTAATGGGCAAGAAATGAGCAGACTTCGTCAATCGATCCATGATTACCCAAATGGTGTCATGTCCACGTGACGTATGGGGTAATTTGGTGATAAAGTCCATTGCAAGATGCTCCCACTTCCATTTAGGAATCTCTGGTTGCTGCAGAAGCCCAGACGGCCTCTGATGTTCAGCCTTAACCTTTGAGCATGTCAGACATTTACTCACACACGCCGCAATATCTCTCTTCATATTCGGCCACCAGTATAACTCCTTAATATCCTGATACATCTTGGTAGAACCTAGGTGAATAAAGTATCTGGACTTATGAGCCTCGTTCATAACCAGTTCACGTAGTTACCTCTAAGTGGAACCCAAACTCGGTTCATGAAGTACATCACTTCATCCACTTTTGGTATCAGTTCACATTCCATACCTCTCAAACCTTCTCTACTCAGATTCTCATCTCTCAAAGCTTCTCGCTGTGCATTACGAATTCGATCGGTCAAATTCGTTTGTATGGTCAAACCTAAAGCACGTACACGCAGAGGCTTCTCCCGCTCCTTCCTACTAAGCGCGTCAGCAACAACATTTACTTTTCCTGGGTGATAACGAATATCACACTCGTAATCATTGAGTAACTCTACCCAAAGCCGCTGTCGCATGTTGAGTTCCTTCTGATCAAAGATATGTTGGAGGCTCTGATGGTCTGTGTAAATCGTACACTTCGTGCCATACAGATAATGTCTCCAAATCGTCAAAGCGAACACAATAGCTCCCAACTCTAAATCATGAGTTGTGGAGTTCTTCTCATGCACTTTCAGTTGTCTGGATGCATAGGTTGTCACATTGTCCTTTTGCATAAGCACGCAACTAAGGCCCAAACGTGACGCATCGCAGTATACAATAAAACCATCATTTCCCTCAGGCAGGGAAAGAATAGTTGCACTACACAACTTTTCCTTCAACAACTGAAAAGCTTTCTCCTGCTTCTCTGTCCAATTAAACTTCTAATCCTTCTGGGTCAATAGCGTTAATGGCTGCGCTATTCTTGAAAAATTCTCAATGAATCTTCTATAATACCCAGCAAGTCCTAAGAATTGTCGCACCTCTGACGGAGTCTTTGGCGCTTCCCAATTCTTAGCTGCCTCTATCTTCGACGGGTCTACATGTATACCTTTCTCATTTATGACATGTCTGAGAAAATGCACCTCTCGAATCCAAAATTCACATTTAGAGAACTTGGCATACAACTTCTCTTTCTTCAACAGCTCCATAATCATCTTCAAATGTTGCTCATGATCTTCTTTGGTTCGCGAATAGATTAGTATATCGTCAATGAATACTATCATGAATTTGTCCAAATAGGGTTTGCATACCCTGTTCATGAGATCCATGAACACTGCAGGCGCATTAGTTAAGCCAAAAGGCATGACTAAGAACTCATAATGGCCATATCGTGTTCTAAAAGCAATCTTCGGAACGTCTTCCTCAGCAATCTCCAACTGGTGATAACCTGAACGCAGTTCTATCTTCGAGTAGTAGCTTGATCCTTGAAGCTGGTCGAACAAATCATCGATTCTCGGTAGAAGGTACCGATTCTTGATAGTTAATATGTTCAACTCTCTGTAATCAATACACATTCTGAAGGAACCATCCTTCTTCTTCACGAACAACACAGGTGATCCCCAAGGCGAAAAGCTTGGTCGTATGAAACTTTTGTCTAATAGCTCTTGAAATTTGATAATTCTTTCATTTCTGACGGTGCAAATCTGTAAGGAGATTTTGCAATCGGTGCAGCACCAGGTACAAGATCGATTTTAAACTCGATCTGTCTCGCAGGGGTAATCCATGCAAGTCTTCAGGGAAAACTTCCGGATAATCGTGAACTATAGGAATTTCTTCAATCTTCCTACTCTCGGCCTTCGTATCCACTACGTTAACCAAGAACGCAGGATAGCCTTTACGCAACATCTTGTGCATCTTCATAATACTAACAACTCCTGACACTCGACTCGATCGGTCACCGTGAACAACTAAAGATTCACCACCACCAGGACGAGGTATCCGCACTTGTTTCTCCGAACAAATAATCTCAGCTCCGTTCTTGGATAGCCAATCCATTCCAACGACTACATCAAAACTACCCAACTCCACCGGTAATAAATCGATACTAAAACTATGATCGCATAACCAAATTCTACAACCACGAATAACTTCACTAGTCTCTATCAATTTACCATTTGCTAATTCTATCGAGTACTTTTTACTTAGCTTACTTGTTTGAGAACACAGAAGCGGTTCAAAGTTTTTCGAAACAAAACTCAAGTCAGCCCCGGTATCAAATAGTACGAATGCAGAATGGTCATTGATTAAAAGCTCTGCAACATTCAGCTCAAAAGCTCTGCCCTGGCATTCTGACCCTTCACATTCGGACAGTTCCTCTTGAAGTGTCCCTGCTATCCGCATTCATAGCATCCCTCAAGCTTAACTCCCTCCGACGTACTCTTAGCATAGCACTCGCGAGTAACATGTCCAGTTCGACCACATCTGCCACACTTTCCCTGCTCATCACCGTGAGTCTTCTTCACTGAACCACTCCTGCCATCCTTGGCGTTATCCTTTCTCGAATCACTAGAACTAGCCACATACGCCTTCCCTGAATCGCATTTCCTCTCACGCTTCACATCGGTATCCTTTCTTGAGCTCTCAGACTTTTGCTTCCGCGAATCCCTAGATCTAGTCTCAGAACGCTCTAATCGGTCAGATTTCCCATCTGCCTTGACTTTTCCCGACGACTTCCCAGTCTCCTCCTTCCTGTTAAGGCTACTTTTGTGAGCAGCATCATCCACTAATGATTTCGCTAGAGTAGTAGCTTCCAGATAGGTAGTGGACTTCGCTAATGTAACCATACTGCAAATTTGTGGCAACAATCCCCAAATATACCTCTCTATCTTAACGTATTCAGGAGTGATCATTCGTGGAACCAATTAGCCAAATCATTGAACTGAGACGTATAAGCTATGACATTCAGGCCTTCCATGGTTAAATTCCAGAATTTAGTCTCAATCTTCTACATCTCACTACGTGGGCAGTATTCCTTAAGAAGCATCTCTTTTAGTTCGTTCCAGGTAAGACCGTAGGCAGCGTCTTCACCCAAAACTTGAACTTGAGTGTTCGAGTAGGATAAAGCTTCATCAAGAAATGAACACGAAGCATACCTAACCCTCTGATCAGTAGCACAACCGCTGATGGCCATCACAGACTCCGTCTTCTCGATCCAACTAATGATTTCAAGAGGCTCTTTAGCACCGGTAAATGATTGTGGGTTACAACCCTGAAATGTTTTATATGTACATCCATGCACTGTTCACAAGGTTAATGAAAAATCAAGATTACGCTCTGATTATATCATAACACAGGGTCTACTAAAACTTTTTCGGTCGTTATATTACCTTGCGGATTTCCAATCTGTATACCACCATCACCATGCCCAGGAGCACCATGTCCACGTCCTTGCCCACTATTCTGGTTGGCTTCACGCTGTTCCAAGGCAGTATTAACGTGTTGGGCTATGAGTTATGCTAACTCCTCTGGAGTGGTCGGTAGTCCAGTACCTTGTCTCGCTTTTGGCGGAATCTTGTCATCTCTATTATTGCAATAATAATATCAACATAAGACATTGTTTAAGTATTTCAATCATTAAATAATAGTGGACTAAACAATACACATGGATCCACATAATAATGAGAATAATTTAACCAAAAGAGAACCCATGTCATTGATATTTATCACGGAAATTACAAAGCTTGTAAATAGTACAACGACCAATCAAAATTTTGTGTGACATAATCAACCACCAATGACAAGTTTAGATGAAATTTCTCCAAAAATTTGGCATGCAAGCCAATATAAGGGTTTATCAAACGAGATATACAAAACAAACAACATACAACCATCACTTCTTCAAACCAACACACTCTAGAAGCTTCCTCACAAGCTCCTCCAACTCTATTATACTCTTGTGCATTTGGTCCAGAGCACTGTAATCTAGATCCTGAACCTCGTCAAACCAGTCCATCTGCCCCTCTAAATCCTTCAATTTCTCTTTGGTCGCCTCCAGATCCCCACGTATAGCTCCCAACTGACGGTCGCAAGGAGAGCGTCGGTTAACCCACACTCTTCTGCTTCTTCGAAGCAGATGTTGTCTCAGCTATGGAAGTCGATGCAGTCTCTCCAGTTGGTCGTATCCTCTTCCTACGTTGAAAGTAGACCAAAAGGGGTGTAGTAGGAGCGCGCAACTCGATCGATGGAAATGACGACTCCGTAACAATGGGTGGAGGGATCTCAGTAGTGGGCTCAGCATTGACAGTAGATGAGACAACCAATGGCTCTATTGGCTGAGCTGTAAAATGGTAGCGTCTACTACTGGTGCGATACTATAAGATCCTCCTATCAACGAAACACCTCTATCCACGTCATAAATAACTTGCACAGTACCTGATGATTGCCCAGTCTCATAGATCGAAGGTGGAGCATTATCATCATTGTCTTCAATCCAACTGTTGCTTGTAAAAGCATAACGGGGGTCAACCTGGCTGGCGAATGCAGCAGGGTTAACATGGAAGGACGAAGCGAATCCGGCCGCATCAACAAACCGTGGAGTCGTGAGGGGTATCTTTGGCAAACGGATCTAGGTGAAGTCTCGAATTCTGGCTCACTACATGAGTCATGAATCTCGATGACTTCGTGCTCGTGTGACATCTTGATCGGAGTGTCGCGCCCCGGTCAAAGATAATACTTATATTCCCGAATTACCCTTAACAAATGCGTTAGTGGTAGTAAGGGGTCGATCCACGAAGAGTATGTGGTTTACGTATGGATTGATCTAATTATGAAGTTGTCACGTTTTATGAAGCTTGCTATTTTGATTAACTTAATTTGTTAGTTGGAAGAGGTGTCGGAGTTCACCGACAATGTTTATAAATATGATTAATTACTATTATTGTTCAAACACAAGTAAACGCAATTGCAAATGATGATTTTAAACTATAATGAGAAAAAGGGTTCACACCCGGTTTCGGTAATTGCCAACCTAGGGTTTCTACAAGTTTAGACTCAACTCAATTGCATAACGATCAACGGATTTAGTGTACCGTGACTTAGGTGCCGATAACTATCAACGTTCCGAAGAACGGACAAGAATGCACTTTGTAATCGCCACAAGTAAAACCTAACCAAGACAATGCATAAATACACATAACCATTTCGTAAAGTCATAACTTTATCATCGTTCGACAATTTACGAATACAAAACAAATGCAAAGAATCGTCAAAGGTTTCAAAAATCAATACAATTTGTCACAAAGTTAAGTCAAGAACAATTCGAAGCCCTAAATTAAACAACTACCTCCACCAGGGTGAAACCAAGGTGATTAGCCGCTCATGGTGAACGGAACATGATCAACAATGGATTGAAGCTTGAACTTTGGCATCTTGAAGCTTGGAGAAGGTAATAAACGGTGATTAGGGTTTGTGGTGATGTATGAAGATGAATGGTGGATGATGAAGGAATAGGGTTTGGATTGGTGGAATGATTCGGTTGTATGATGATGATTGGTGATGGATTCGGATGATGTGGTGGATGATTATTGCTCCAAGAACAAGTTTCAAACTCCAAGAACTCGTAACTCCTCAGAAAAAGTCAAAAAACCATGTTTAAACCCGTCCCCAACTCAACAAACTCAAAATTTCACGAAGCAGGTTTAGGAGGCCCGTCGCCGACGGCCTGATGCCCCGTCGGCGACGGCCTATACTTTCTGGCTTTTCTCCCGACGCTCTATCTACCTATCTACGAGCAACTTCGGGCGACGAAGAGAATGCATGGTGCGCCGCTGACGGCTTGATGCCCCATCGGCGACGGACTCTCTAAGCTTAGTTTTCTGATTTCTTCGTTTCTTGATTCCAGTTGATCCCGTTCGCGTTCCGGTGCTCCGTTTGGCTTCCAATTAGCTCCTTAAACTTTATTAGACTTGCAAAATACAATTCTAATTAAAAGTAGGCTATACGGAATTAAAAGTCACGTAAAAACATAGACTTATGCATAAACAAACATCGGATTTCGACCACATATCACATCCCCACACTTGTCTTTTGCTTGTCCTCAAGCAAATCTGTTTTTTACTTTCACGTGGGTCAAACGAAAAAAATACACTCCCCATTCTTGAGACGTAAGTTAAGGTCTCAAGTCATAGCCGGTTCAAGATATTTTGCAATCTCAAGTTATTTAACAACAATGGACTGATCACATAAAAATGGTTATTCAAGATTAACTCGCCCTCAAAACTCACAAAATATGCATATCCCTCACAATGTCCACTACACTCGGTTTACAATTTGACTAATTATATAATGTATTAGCACTTTGAAGGTGATCACTCAAAACCGAATAGAACAAGTACCCGCATAGGCTTGCAACTCAATCATTCTCCACCACCGAACACAAATACTAAGCACAAGTCAAAAGGTCTTTAGAGGGTTGTAACGGGGCTAGGCTAGGGGTATGGAATAAGATATTTTTAAAGTGACTAAGGTGATGAAAATTCGATCTTTATTACAAAACAACTATCTAAACAAAATTAATTACAATTAATCAACTACGAGGCAACAATCATCGCCTTTTATTCAACGACTACAACTCATATTTTTTGTACTTTTCTCAATGGTTCTCTATTCTTTTTCGCAACATTTTCTGATTTTTTTTTGCATACGAAACATGACTATAAAAATACATAATCCTATAATCGAATTTTCATCACACGGGCTCAAAAAGAAAAGGTTTATGGTTGCGGGCTAAGTGGGTTGTCAAACGAAAGGTTTAGGCTCAACATGGGTGACTAGGGGATTTGTTTGGGTAAAGGTAGATAAATGGTTTTAAAGGAAAAGGGTCACCTAATGCCTTAATCATTCTCGTGCTTGTATTCGGTCTATGGTCTCAAACGTATCAAAATATGCAAGTTCTACAATACATGACTAACGGTCCACTCAACAAAGAAACATATGCATGCATAATGTATATAAGTGGCTCAAAACCTCACATATAAAAGGTATGAAGTGTGACATGCACCAATTACAAGTTCTTTAGGCGAATTATTCCCAAATAACCACCCATTAAATACCCTTCATGCTATTTGTTTGAACCCGACCATGACGAAAGACCAAATGGGTCGTGCCATCCCTTGCTAACTTAGTTGCTTGCTTCTTAGATCGCTCCAAACAAAGATATGTTTGAAAAATTTTTGAAATTTCCCCCCATCCCCACACTTGAGATGAACATTGTCCTCAATGTATAGTGTTTAAATGAACGGGTCAAAATCGAAAAAAAAATTCTCCCCCATCCCCACACTTGAGGTAAACATTGTCCTCAATGGGCAAGGATAGGCTTTTTAAAAAAAACACAAAGGATGTGACACAGCTAACTTCCCCGAAATTTCACCCCGGAAAATGAACTACAAATTACGATCCACTTATTGACTAACTAAAAATCAAAAGTAAAAAGGAACGTATGCACCTGATTTAGTTCATGCCTCGTGTGCTCTTCGTCTTCAATAAATTTGGCCGTCTCACGAACATAGCGTCCTACAATTCTTAACCCTTGTGTAGAAGCATGCTTCTGACAACCATCAAAAATTATTAGTCACCTAGTTCTACCAATTTTATAGGATACGTTAATTACTTTGATTAATGTGGAAAATAGCTTACAACAACGACAATCCTAACTCACTTTCGTAGGAATCACGGTTGCATTTAGCTTATGCAACAAGCCCTTTTAAACCTTCCGATAGCTCGGAAGGATGAGTAGTTCTCGTGAGGGTTATATAGGGAACACACCCACAATGTTCATTTAACTAAGAAAGCAATAAAAACGATCGAATAAAGAGACTAAAAACAAAAATTACAACAACAACATAAAACATACCTCGCCTAGCGCTGATAACGCTCGTTTGGATCTTTAGGCGGGTACAGGTTATATGGGAACCCGGTGAGTGACGATATCACCTATTTCCAATTGTCGAGTGGACCCGATTCCCCTTCAGATGGTGGCAGTGGCTGTATCGGGAAGAAACTTGAGCCCGGCCTTTCGGGCCAGTGTGGAGATGGGTCGGAGGGTCCTTGAGGCACGGGAAGTCCTCATAATTGTACCATGGTGTATGTTGCTGAAATGGCAACCCGGCCATCAAAGCCCGCTGATGCCTCTCTTGATCATGCAGGATCTTGGCGTTATTGATGGCTATTTGTTTATCTGTGCCGGTCGCCATCCAACGGCGATCCTCAAAAGCCTCTAGCTCCCTACGGAGACGATCTTGTTCCTCCTCCCATGCTCTTCTTTGAGCATTCTCTTGAGCCCTTTGTTGCTCCAGCAAATCCCATTGGGATTGTTGTTGGGCTTGGAACAACCGTTGTTCCTCCCAAAACTGCTCAGCCTTAGCCTTATGGGCAACTTCCTCATTCCAATGGTTTTGGTACCGTGTTTGGAAGCTTTGCTCCCATTGGTGCCTTTCCTCATGGTACCCGCGGTTCTCCCCAATGCCCGCAGATACATTATCAAAGATACTTTGGTCTCCCGATTGTAATTGCAATGGTCGGGTTTTCTCTGGGAGACCACAACCCAAGCCACCTCATTCGAGACCTCTTGGTGGGCTCTTGCGTATCTTTTACGGGGTCTCCTATCAACCCCCTGCTCCTCTTCTTCCTCTTCTTCGCCCATCTGTACATCCCCTTGGGCTTCTTGATCCACAAACTGAAAATTGTTGCCAAGCTTATCCTTGACTGTGTACTGGTTCCCAAAAACCGAAATATGAAACTTCCAGTGGCGCTTCATTGATGCAAAAGAAATTTGATCAATCGGTTTATCTACCCATAGTGACTCTGCAGGTAACGCGATTTGCTGCAAAATCATGGCACTGATTATCCTCACGTATGGGATCATCTTTCTGTTGCACGCCTCTCTTGTATCCCATGTATTCATCATGACTATCTAGCGCCACGACAGTTTTGGCAAACCGTATAACAGAGCATGCAACACCCGACAATCGGGAGCTTTCGCCTTTCCGCGGTCTCCGAACCGCACCATCACGTTTTCTAATGAAATGCCTTGAAGAATCTTTCCCTCCAAAGGCAGATCATTCCTTGATTCTCCCAAACCTCCTGATTTTACCAATACTGCCGCCAACATACCCGGCGGGTCAGCATCATTCATCTTGTTATCTAGAAACTGATCACTCGTGTAATAATCGTATGCGTCGACCCCCAATGAGTCAAATCGAGCTATTGCGTTCATATGTTCAAATGACATGATCATTTGGTTTTTGCCAATATCACCCACTAACTGCCACGTGTAGGCGGGCTCATCCTGATTAACAGATCTTAACGTTGACAACCACTCACATACAGCCGCTAAATAGACTTGGGGTGTGATATCCTCACACCAATCCAGCACACGTTCCCAACCGAGTTTCTCAAATTTCTGAACAATCCCTATCACTCTGAATTCCTCCACATTAACAGATCTTTCTAGCACAATTCGCTCAGGCACCGTGGTAGTAACATTCCCTGAAACCATTTTCCATTTCCACATTTTAGCTTCTAACTTTTTGTAGTTGAATCGTGAAAGAGGTTTCTTTTTCTCGTTGTTCCATGCCGATGCGGTACGACTATCTTGAACTCTTCCCAATCTCAATCTTGTCGATACAATCGCGCATCCCTTTCTTCGACCGCACTCAATTGTTCCCATTTTTGTTGAACATAACCCGAGCCAGAATCGGCTCCCGAGGATGAGCCTTCACCGGAAGTCTTACTCCTCTTCCTTCCAAACATGGCTACAATCACAAACAACGGAAACAATTAGCTAAACCCACTTCAAAAACTTCTCAAACCTTGAACATAGTTACAATTTTGAACCAAAAATCAGATTTTAGATGTAAATTAGCTTGTTTAAACTTGAAAAGTCGCAAACTTTATCAATTAGTACTAATTATTTCATGTTTCACTCTTAAATTATTAAAAGTTTCACAAGATTCAACATTATAGGTATGTTCAATCATGCAAACAACAAGTGTAATCACGTCACTATAGTTGTTGCATGCTCAAAACCCTCCCAAATCAAAGATTCAATCTCAACTTCAAGCCATAACATCATCAATTGCAATAAACAACCTACTCTAAGCAAAAAGCTTAAAATTTTCGAAAGAAATCAACTAACCATATGATATTTATGCTTGAATTTAAGTAAAAATCATACCTTTGATGTTGTCTAAGCAAGAAGAACTAGAAAAAAGTGGAAAGCTTGAAGCTTGATGAACTTCTTCGAAAAACCCGAAAATTCACGCCCAGAAATCTTGCAAACTAGCAAGAATTATTTAAAACAAAGTTGGGGGTTTTGTTCCTCTCGAAAAACTAAGCGAAATAGGATCAAGAATCACTAGATTTGGTGGAGATTTGAGGGAGTTATGAGAGGTTGAAGATTAGGGTTCTTGGTTGAAGGATGAAGAAGATGGAGTTGAAGAAATGGTTGTGGTGGAGATGAATGCAGAGAATAGATGGTATTAAGGTGTTTGTGAATCAGATAGTGGTCCCCCGGGTCGAATTTGTGGTTAAAATAAGGATCAGGTCAAGTTTGGGTGGCTAAAAACGTGTTTGGGATTGAAATTTAACGTAACTCAAAAACTACCGTCGGCTGACAAACCAAGACCCGTCACCGACGGGCCTTTGGTGCGTTGCCGACGGACCCCAGATTTTTACACTTCCTCTGACGCACTAACCATCTGTCTATGGACCTTTTTACTCGACTCCATAATTCCGCAACCTGTCGGCGACAGCCTGAAGCCCCGTCACCGACGCAACCCCTATGTTTCAATTTTTTTTCGAAAATATGGACAAAAATATTAACTTTTTATAAAGGGTGACTATGCTAAAAAAAATACTAAAATTATTAAAAATCTTTTTGTGCGACTTTTTCGGTTTTAATACTCACTATCAACCTATCGTTTAACGATACTACCACCCCCCGAATAGTCGTGTATTGTCCTCAATACACATAAACAAGTTCAAAAACATACTTCATGTCTTCAAGACTCGTTCATAGCTTCCGGAACTTCACACATCTCAAGGAATTGTTAGATCGAACCAATAAGCATCACTATTTAAAAAAATGCAACTAAACAATGAAACATATACAAAACTCTACAAAATCGTGTTACCGTCCTCTTTCAATCAACCTCATACACCGGAACGGTTGCCAAGAAGTTCACCACTTCCTTGCCATGTTCTACGCTTTCGAGAGTCTATGACCATTCACCGTTTATCGCGACCCATCCTTTGGATCCTCGATCGTAACATCACCCAATTGTCCGACCCGGGTGATCACATATGGTCCTACCCATTTACTCCGGAGCTTCCCTGGAAAAAACTTGAGTTTAGAATTGTAAAGCCATACCTTTTGCCCCACCTCTGCCCCACCTCAAACTCTTTCTTCTTCAACTTGGCATCATGCGCTCTTTTCATTCCGTCCTTGTATTTGGACGCGCATTCATATGCCATCTCCCGTAGCTCCTCTAGCTCGCACAAATTGAGCTTCCTTTCCTTACCTGCATCATCATATTTAACATTAACCTCTTTAATTGCCCATAATGATCGATGCACCAATTCGACCGGTAAATGACAGTTTTTAGCATAAACTAGTCAGTAAGAGTTATGCCAATGGGTGTGTTATGCGTCGTCGGGTAGGCCCATAAAGCATCGTTCAATTTAATTGACCAATCCTTATGGTATGTCCGTACGGTCTTTTGCAAGATCTGTTTGATCTGTCGATTTGACACCTCCACTTGCCCGCTTGTTTGCGGGTGGTAAGGGGTAGTAATTCTATGGTCAACACCATACTGTTTTAATAGTTTGCCAAACCGAAAGTTTTTAAAATGAGATCCTCCATCACTTATAATGACACGAGGAATCCCAAACCTTGAAAATATGTGGGATTGGACAAAACTACAAACGACAGTATGGTTGTTCGTCTTGGTAGCTATTACTTCGACCCATTTCGACACATAGTCAACGGCCACCAAGATGTACAAGTTTCTATAGGAATTGGGAAACAGGCCCATAAAGTCAATACCCCATACATCGAAAATATCGACAATGAGGATTGGTTGCATGGGCATCTCGTCCCTTTTTGAAATGCCCCCTAACCTTTGGCAATCAACACAATTTTTATCAAACTCAAATGCATCCTTAAATATAGTTGGCCAATAAAGACCACTATTTAACACTTTATGACCCGTTTTGTGACCACTAAAATGGCCACCACATGCAAATGAGTGCACGTGTCTCAACACGCTAGGAATGTCTTCGTCGGCAATACACTTCCGGATTCTCTGATTCGCACACTCTCTCCACAAATCCAGTTCCTCTAACCGGAAATACTTGATTTGAGACAAAAAATGTTGTCTCCTCCGTCGATCCCAATGTTCCGGTAAGTCACCTGTAATAAGATAATTAACAATGTTAGCATACCATGGCAACTTAGATAAACTCAAAATATGCTCATCCGGGAACGACTCATTGATCTCTACAGATGTAGGATCCTCCTCAAAAATCACCCGGGACAAGTGGTCGGCCACCACATTCTCACTTCCCTTTTTGTCCCAGATCTCCAAGTCAAATTCCTGCAACAATAATACCCAACGAATTAGTCTAGGCTTAGTATCCTTCTTTTCCATAAGATACGTTACGGCACTATGATCCGAGTAAATAATCACTTTACTACCCCAAATATAAGCTCTAAACTTATCCAACGCGTATACCACCGCAAGTAGCTCTTTTTTGGTTGTCGTGTAATTCAATTGTGCGTCCGAAAGAGTCTTACTTGCGTAGTACACCGCAACGAGTTTCTTGTCAACCCTTTGACCCAACACGGCCCCAACCGCATAATCACTTGCGTCACACATAATTTCAAATGGAAGTGACCAATTTGGCGATTGTAAAATTGGGGCTTCAACTAACTTTTGCTTCAAAATGTTAAAGGCTTCTTTGCAATTTTCATTAAACTCAAATGGGACGTCTTTTAATAAAAGAGTACATAAAGGTTTTGTAATGTCACTAAATCCCTTAATAACCTCCTATAAAAACCCGCGTGTCCTAAAAATGACCTAATGCCTTTAACACTCGTGGGGTAGGGTAAAGTAGAAATAACCTTAACTTTTGCCCGGTCTACCTCTATCCCATGACTTGACACCATGTGTCCCAAAACTATCCCCTCTTGAACCATGAAATGGCTCTTCTCCCAACTCAAAACTAAGTTACTTTCAACAAATCTTTTTAGTACTTTTTCAAGTTGGTCTAGACAAGTTATCCATGAAGATCTCCAAAGACTCCCCCACCATATCCGAGAAGATACTCATCATACACCTTCGAAAGGTGGCGGAGGCATTTCATAATCCAAACGGCATTCGCCTAAATGCGAATGTGCCGTATTGACACGTAAAGGTGGTCTTTTGTTGATCTTCCGGATGAATAGCAATTTGATTGTATCTGGAATATCCATCCAAAAAACAATAAAAAAAATTTCGGCTAGTTTCTCTACAATTTGGTCAATGAATGGTAAGGGAAAATGATCTTTAGAAGTAGAGTTATTCAACTTCCTATAATCTATACATATACGCCACCCGGTTACCGGCCGGGTAGCCACCTCCTCACCTGCGTCATTTTTGACGACTTGAATACCTGCCTTCTTGGGGATGGTTTGTGTAAGACTCACCCACTTGCTATCAGAGATGGGGTAAATGATACCCGCATCGAGCCGCTCCAATACCTCTTTCTTGACAACTTCCTGCATGTTTGGATTCAACCTCCTTTGTGCATCACGGGTGGGTGTGATGGTGTCATTAGTGATGATCTTGTGCATCACTACCGAGGGACTAATACCCTTCAAATCCACAATGGTCCATCCAATAGCCGCCCTATTAGTGACCAAAATCCCCATCAACTTCTGCTCTTGTTCCTCGGTCAAATTCGAAGCAATTATGACCGGAAGTGTGTTGCCCTCTCCAACATACGCGTACTTGAGATGTTTGGGCAACACCTTCAACTCAACTTTTGGAGGATCTACTAACGACGGCTTCAACTTTGTATCAATAGTCTCCGGTAAGCTTTCCACTTGGTGCGTCCATGTCGGTTTTCCCTCTTTAACCGCAGGCACCTCCAAACTCTTCACCTCCACGTTTATGCTCCTGTTTGTCTCCACCTGTGACCTGTCAAACATAGAACACTCCTCCATTGCGTTCTCCTCATCCACGACTGTGTCGCAAAGAGGTATACATTGGTCAATAACATCAACCATATAGCATTCGTCATCAACTGAAGGATTCATCAGTCCAAAAAAACATGTAACCTCAACCTACGATTTCCAAATGTTATGTCAACCGTCCCCTTTTTACAATCAATTTGAGCATTTGCGGTTGCAAGGAACGGTCGACCCAATATCACCGTAGGTTGTTTGGTTGGGTCCATAACCACATAATCAAGTACCAAAAAGCCCACTGGATAATAAAAGTCCTCAATTTTCACTATCACATCGGAGACAATCCCACGGAGTAATTTAGGAGTCAAGTCGGCCAACACCATGGTGGTATTTGCCGCTTAAGGGGGCCAAAGTCATATTGGTCATATAAACTACCCGGTAGGATGCTCACGCTAGCACCAAGATCAAGGAGCGCCCGGTTAATTTTAAAATCGCCCACTCGGACCAAGATAATGGGTGTGCCCGGATCTTGAAGCTTGGGTGGAAGTGCACCCGAAAGGATTGAACTCACATTTTCTGTCAAGTCTAATTTCTTTGGAAATTTATGAGTCCGTTTTTGGGTACATAATTCTTTTAGGTACTTAGCATAAGACGGAACTTGTTTGATTGCATCCAAAAGAGGTAAATTGATTTTTACTTGTTTGAAAACTTCTAACAACTCTTCTTGTTGTGGACCTCTTTTGTTTACAATCTTTTTAATAGGTCCCTTCAATGCTTCGAGATAAGGGGCGGTATTACCCTCCACACCCTTTTCCTTAGCAATAGGGACGGATGTGGTCACAGCGGGTGTTTTGACATCATTTTTAACAATTTTCTCGTTTTGACCCGTTTGACCATCATCACTCTCTTCATCACTCACCTCTTCCACCACCCCTTCAACAAACTGATATGGTGGAGTTTCAACACCGTTATCAACGACTCGACCACTACGTAAAGAAATTTTATTGATTGGTACCTCACGTGTGTTCTTTCCGGAAGAGCCATGATGTTTTCGATTTACTACGGTATCGCTTGGAAGCCTTCCTCCGCTACCTCTCATTTGAGCCATCTCCTCCGCTAGTTGGCCCACTTGCTTTGCTAATGCTTCATGTGATTTGTCTCGAATCTCATTCTCCTTCTTAGACTCTTGCATCATCGAAAGCATCGCATCCATTTTAGCATTCAAGTCACTACCACCCCCACTTTGATTTCCCGTACCACCTCCACCGCCACCTTGGTTGTTGTAATTCCTTTGGTACCCACCTTGATAGTTACTATTGTCACGACCTTGGTACCCTTGGTTATAATTACGTTGATAACCTCCTTGGTTACCCCCTTGACGGTTTTGGAAGGAAGATCCGCCTTGGTTACCCGCATGAAAATTTGGGTTCATTTGGTTTTCGGCGTTCCCGTAACGAAAATTCGAGTGATTTCTCAAACCGGGATAGTAAGTGTTTAAGTTCATATCGTTATTCTTGCGATCGCCATACACTTGATTCACTTCTTCAACCTCTTCGGCTTTCCCCATTTGATATTCACTGGTCCGATGGTCAAGTCCCCCATATCCGTTATAACCTGCGAATTGCACAACATTCACATCCTTTTTCTACATGCGTGCCAACTCCCGTTCTAAAGTAGTGATTCGATCTTTGGAACTAGAATCAAGATCGGGTAGTGACCGGGAGATAGGGTGTTTCTTAGATCGGTCGGCCGACTCTTGGCTTTTGATCTTTTCACCATCCTCTCGAGGAATTCCCAATCTTCGTCCTCGTGATTGCTTAGTATCGTCCCATTGCTAGTCGACTCAAGATGGTTCCATGTCTCACCATCTAGACCCCGTACAAAACATTTCACCAACTCCCACTTCTCAATTTGATGATGTCGACATTTTCGAATTAGTTCTTTGTACCTCATGAATGCTTCGTGTAACGGTTCACTCGAAAGTTGTTTGAAAGATCGGAGTTCATCCCGAGCATCATCAGTTTTGGACATTGAGTAGTATTCATCAAAGAATGCTTGTTGCATCTCGACCCATGTACGAATACTATTGGTGGGCAGGGTCAAGAACCATTTCTTTGCCTGGTCTTTTAAAGAGAACTGAAATAATCGAAGGTGAATCTCATCTTGGGAAAAGCCCCCCCCCCCCCCCGATGGTACTACAAATTGCCAAAAATTCTTGTAAGTGCGTGTACGGCTCATCATTTGATCGCCCATTGAAATGCGGAAGAATGTTGATGTAGTTGGGCTTGCAATCGAAGACTAATCTTCCTCGAGGAGGTACGATTGGAGAATCATTCTCCGATATCATTGGTCGAAACTGACCATCAACCCCTTGTGGTGGACGTTGGTTGTTGCGGTTGTCATTTCTTACCGGACCATTCACCTCTTGGTTAACCGGTGGTCCACAATTTACTTGTCGGTGTTGTGGTTGATTAGCCATACCCACAAACGCGGGAATCCGAATGTTGTTATTGTTTCGATTGTTGTTCGGATTCCTTTAGTTGTTGTTCCAGGGTTGGCGATTGTTTTGATAACCGACATCTTGATTGTACCCACCATCATACTCATTCCCATAACCGTACTCGTCATCCCACTCTTCATTCCCGTAGTTGATGTTGGCATTTTGATACCCCTCTTCACGGTCGAAACCCCTACCATCGTAGAAGTTTCCATCATTTTCATTCTCCCGAAAGCCATCATCCCTCTCATCTTCCGATTGCCATGTGTTAGCGCTAAACCAATCCGGTGACCGGTAACTTGGAACACTAAATCTAGCATCATCTGGAATGTTGTTCCTTAACTCGTCGTAATTCGGTTCATACTGATTCGCATCATTTGGGTCTACCCGTTCGAATTCGGGTTGATTGAAATTTTGCTTAGGACCGAAGTTTAGGTTGCGGTTACGGTTGTTAAGGTTGGGTAAAGGGTTTTGGTTTTGAGGTTCATTTTGTCGAAGTGGGTTGGCTGGTGGGCGGTTGTTGCCCCCCGAGCGGTTGTTACGGTTTTGAAGGTTTTGTTGATCCATTGGAACGGTTCCAACGGACGGTGTGGAGGGTGAGTTTTGGGTAATTTGATTAGGGGCAAGTGTTGCCTCTAATCGGCTTGCCAAGTTTCTCCTTGCCACTCGCTCGATTTCCGGCTCGTATACTAACGGTGATGTTCGCCCGGAATTCCGTATACGCATGCACTACCTGTAATCTGCACAAGTAACACACCCCACGTAACACAAAAGCAAATAAACTGAAAGAAACAAGCAAAAAAACAGATAATCACAAAAATCAATAAAGCCAAACGCAAAGCACACTAACTCCCCGGCAACGGCGCCAAAATTTAATCGGAGTGTCGCGCCCCGGTCAAAGATAATACTTATATGCCCGAATTACCCTTAACAAATGCGTTAGTGGTAGTAAGGGGTCGATCCATGAAGAGTATGTGGTTTACGTATGGATTGATCTAATTATGAAGTTGTCACGTTTTATGAAGCTTGCTATTTTGATTAACTTAATTTGTTGGTTGGAAGAGGTGTCGGAGTTCACCGACAATGTTTATAAATACGATTAATTACTACTATTGTTCAAACACAAGTAAATGCAATTGCAAATGATGATTTTAAACTATAATGAGAAAAAGGGTTCACACCCGGTTTCGGTAATTGCCAACCTAGGGTTTCTACAAGTTTTAGACTCAACTGAATTGCATAACGATTAACGGATTTAGTGTACCGTGACTTAGGTGCCGATAACTATCAACATTCCGAAGAACAGACAAGAATGCACTTTGCAGTCACCACAAGTAAAACCTAACCAAGACAACGCATAAATACACATAACCATTTCGTAAAGTCATAACTTTATCATCGTTCGACAATTTACGAATACGAAACAAATGCAAACAATTGTCAAAGGTTTCAAAAATCAATACAATTTGTCACAAAGTTAAGTCAAGAACAATTCGAAGCCCTAAATTAAACAACTACCTACACCAGGGTGAAACCAAAGTGATTAGCCGCTCATGGTGAACGGAACACGATCAACAATGGATTGAAGCTTGATGTTGGCATCTTGAAGCTTGGAGAAGGTAATAAAGGGTGATTAGGGTTTGTGGTGATGTATGAAGATGAATGGTGGATGATGATGAAGGATTAGGGTTGGGATTGGTGGAATGATTCGGTTGTATGATGATGATTGGTGATGGATTCGGATGATGTGGTGGATGATTATTGCTCCAAGAACAAGTTTCAAACTCCAAGAACTCGTAACTCCTCAGAAAAAGTCAAAAAACCATGTTTAAACCCGTCCCAACTCAACAAACTCAAAATTTCGCGAAGCAGGTTTAGGAGGCCCGTGGCCGACGGCCTATACTTTCTGGCTTTTCTCCCGACGCTCTATCCTCCTGTCTACGAGCAACTCCGGGAGACAGAGAGAATGCATGGTGCGTCGCCGACGGCTTGATGCCCCATCGGCGACGGACTCTCTAAGCTTAGTTTTCTGATTTCTTCGTTTCTTGATTCCAGTTGATCCCGTTCGCGTGGCTGAGGTAGTGACTACTTTCCAGGAAAGGGTCGCGTTGGAATATACTATTGTGGTAGTCCGTTTGGCTTCCAATTAGCTCCTTAAACTGTACTAGACCTGCAAAACACAATTCTAATTAAAAGTAGGCTATACGGAATTAAAAGTCATGTAAAAACATAGTCAGCATTAGCAAGTCTAGGGCAGTTTCGCTTGAAATGATTTGGATCACCACAGTTGAAACATGCTCCAGCTGGGTAGCGAGGACGAGTTTGAGTAGGGGCTGCTTGGTTTTGGGATACGACAGGACGCAGCTAGATGTCCAAAAAGACCACATATTGTACACTGGCGGCATGGAGAATTTGTTGGGTGGTGATAATTGCAACGATTGCACCGAGGTTGCTTTCCACGATAGAATCCCCCGAAGGGTACCGAGTTTAGTGGAATTGGTGCGGCAATCGTATAATTCGTTGAAGTCTTACGCTTCTTAGAATTTTTAGAAGGTTCGCCCTTTGTTTCTTGTGTAGTTCGTTTCTTGTCCCCCTTTCGAAAAAGTTTCCCTTTTCTAACTTGGGAGTCAGTTAGGGTAGCGGCTAATTCCTTAGCCTCCCTAAGCGTTGCAGGTTTGTTGCCAGTGACAATATCTTGAATTGGATCAGGTAAGCCATCAATGTATTTCTCAATGGCCCGATCCAAAGGTGTGACCATAGTGGGGCAGAGTAGGCTTAACTGTTCAAACCGGTCGGTGTAGGCACGGTTTTCCCCACTATCTTGCTTAAGGTGATAGAATTCGGTTTCAAGTAGCCTTATTTCGTTTCGTGGACAGAATTCTTTCATCATAAGATTCCTGAATTCTTCCCACGTTTGTGCCATAGCTACTTCTGCACCTCTGTCTCTCATGACTCCGTCCCACCAAGTGAGTGCTCTCTTTTGGAAAACACTCGAGGCGAACTCTACCTTGCGCTCACTAGGACACTGAACATGGTGGAATGTGCTTTCTATACTCTCAAACCATTGTAGGAGCCCAGTTGCTCCTTCAGACCCATTAAACTCGAGTGGTTTAGCTTAGTTGAATTGTTTGTAGTTACATGGAGTAGAAACATTGTTGTTGTTGTTGTTGTTGTTATTGTAGTAGATTTGATTGAGTTGGGCCACAAGGTTTGGGAGTATAGCAGCTATTTGCTGAGCTATCATTGCCACCATTTCAGCGTTCCTCGAGACGTCACGATGAGGAGGCATCTCAAAGAAGTAGTTATAACAAAATAAGTTAGATTTTGTAAAATTGTTATAAATCTAAACACCATAGTGATTTGAAAATCTCAACTTGGTATTCGTTTCAAAATCGTGTTCTTGTACTTAGAATAATAGTGTTGTGAATTTTGTTTCGAAATTTGTTTGAAAATAAACTTTTGTTATACTTTTGGATGAGAAAATACAAACCAAGTTAGTGGTTTGTGTTAAAAATTCTTTACTTTTAAAATTTTTTTTAAGATAAAAATATTTTTAATCGATTTTTTTTATATAAAGAAGCTTCGTGTATAAATTTTGAAAACTCTTATCCAAATAAATAAAATTTTGAAATTTTGAAAAGCGAAAAATAGTATTTGAAAATGATGTACTATTATAAAGTGTCGTAAGATAAAAGTGAAATTTGTTTCGGATGAGTTGAATATTGTCGTAACATATTACCGAAAGTAACATGTCATAGTAGTGTCATACGAGTAGTAGTGTTTAGGAATCGTTCGACTGATAAAGGTTGATGGGTTTTCATAATGTTTCAAGAAGACATGCTTTAGCCTATAAGTGAATACTCACCCTAAGAGTTCCCAGGTAAGAGCGACTGGTCCGAAAATGCGGATTTGTACGAACACTCTATCCTTAGACAGAAAACTCGGGGTACAGGAATTCACCCTTCTAGATTGCATGAGTTCACATTATTAAAACCCAATATTTTGATGAAAACGTTTTGAGAGTAAAACATTTTGAGAAATCTTTTGATAAAATGTTTGAGGTAAATAGATCAAGAATTATTTTGATGAAAATGTTTTGAGAAAATGTTTTGTGGAATACCTTAAGGCATGAAGCCTAAGAATTTAGGATAAACCATCTAAGGATAGATGATTTATAAATCATGGAGTAGTTGTGGCACGAGTAAGGATGAAGATGGTGATTAAGATAGAGATCCTAATACTACTCACGTTTCGGCCCCTAGGAAGGTTATAGACTAGGTTAAAGGCATTCTAATAACCTAATTCCCTATAACAAGTGCTCTGATACCAATCTGTAACACCCCAATCGCGTAATACAACAAGACGCGGCGAAAATATCGGGGAGTCACGTTACAAATTGCTCACAACTACTGGTATTTAAAATGTTTTATTATGTTAACATCGTTTTTCAATACACAGAATACAAGAAATTGTCTTTTCTTTAAAAGTAGACTACAGCCCAGATGCATTCCTATGTGTAGCATGCTTGAATAGTCAATACCTGAAACATATGTGAAAAAAAGACATCAACAAACAATGTTGGCGAGTACGTAGTTTTGTTGGCCAAATAAATGGCAAAAGGTTTGGAATTACAATACTTTGACAACTATGAGAGTTGTCATTTATAAATCGACTTTTTGAAGCCAAAGATTGGTGAAAAAGGGTTAGCATTGCAATACATTAACTTGATTGTGAAACTTGTGACAAAAGAGTTTTGTATATGGCATTACGATTATTACTAAGTAATTTTTATGCCTTTGAAAATTGTACTTTGATATTTGAAAACATATTGAAATCGGTAATAAACTTGTGAGTATGTTATTAGAAATCCAATCAAGGATTAACAATAACAATACTGAAATTTGTCATAACTCGTGTGAGTGCTATTGGAAATCAAATCAATGATTTATAATAGTACTTTGGGTATCCTTCTAAGAATCTAACATATGAAAATAGATAGATGCTACGAGAATTTGGTTTGGTCACATTGAATTACAACATATGCATTAAAGTACACCAAGAATCCACTCAAGGACATCAATTTAGCACTTTAAACATCCCACAAAGATCTAACTATAAAGATAGATAGATGCTATGAGGATTTGGTTTGGTCATGAATCTTAACATACGCATTAACGTGCACCAAGAATCCACTCAAGGACATCAATTTAGCACTTTAAACATCCCACAAAGATCTAACTATAAAGATAGATAGATGCTACGAGGATTTGGTTTGGTCACATTGAATTATTGTATCACAAATATCCTAATTCCTAATGGTGATTCGGATAAGGCTACGAAGGGTAATACAATAAGCACACTTATATATAGGAAGTACCAGCGGCGTATCCACCATGTTCTTACTGTATTACTCTAGTTTCATTATCTAAATCACCAACAATTCTACACACAAACTATAACCATCGTCGTGCAAAGTACTTCTTAGAAATCTTACTATGAAGATAGAAAGATTTTAGATTATACTCCAAATATCCAATAAGAATCTACTACAAAGATAGATAGATCCTACATGGATTTGGTTCTATCGTTAATCGTTGTGTTGCATAATCGGAATAATACACAAAAAGCACTTAGTAAACACATACATGCCATATATTTGAGAAAAATCGGTTACACATATGAATCACCCCAAAACATTTGGAAAACATAAAAGAGGGGGGAGCAATGTACTCGCCTGGAATTGCGTATAGATCTTGTTCAAATGATATAACAAAGCTCAAAGGATCAAGAGTTCAAGTGTCGAAGTGGTTCCTAGTGTGTCGGATAACTACATGTTAGTGTGTCAAACTTGAAAACGAGAGATTGGATAGAATGAGGTATATAACCAAACAAGAGTTGGATCTCGTATATTATGGTTTATAATATCAAACATTCTGAATTAGAAGCATTTCAAAGTGTTTTGACTCGCTACGGCTTGCTAAAGTGGCTTACGCCCCTTTAACGGGTCATAAACGTGACTGTGGTTTCGGGTGGTTAAATATGTCCTATGACAAGTCTAATATGCCAAAATTAGTTTATATAAGTTGTATAAAGTTTAGATGTCAAAACAATGCTCTTATATGTTCAAAACTAATTTAAGTGCAAAAAGGGTATTTTCGGCATTATAAGGAATACATATTCGACTTGTCATTTGACTAACCAAACGGTATGACCTTAAGGTATAACCTCAGAGGGTTATTCCCTATAATACTATGGTCATAAAAATGGGCTTGGTCGGCTCCTAAAGGTGCCCAAACAGGTCAGATTCGAAAGTCAAAGCAGTAGTCAAGACCGCTCGACTTACGACCCTAAACAAGTACTAAACTAAAAGTGACGAGTTAGACATGTCTAACTAAGTTATAAAAATGTTTTGGTATCAAAACTTGGTGTTTTGATACCCAAAATAGTTCCGTCGTAAAATGCACAAAATGCGCATTTTTGAAGGAAACTTTGACTCGTCACTACGACTAGTAAACGTGGTAATCGGAAGGTGCAATCGCTAGGGATCATAACCTTCGTGATTACGATCACGTTGCAAAGTTCAATTGAACTTTGCTTTGACCAATTATGGTCAGAACCAATAGTTAAATAGAAAGTCAACTGTTTGACTTTTAGCTAAAAGAATAGCTAAAAGAAATAAACAACAGTAAGAGAGAGCACTTACTTGTGTTGAAGAACACTTGAAGAGCTCAAGAAAACTCAGTAGGAGGCCTCCAAAAGATGGAAGCAAGCTCCAAGAGAGTGGGAGAAGAAAATGAGAAATGAGCAAGTTGTAATGGTGAAAATGGCTTGCTATTTATAGTGATCAAGGACTCACCAAATGAAGCCAAGTGTCCCATGAGGTGTTGTGACATGCTTAGTGTCCTTACACATGTTCAATGCAGGTGAATTGGTGGAAAAATCGCGAGTTCTTGGGCCCCAAGCAAAGAAAAACAGTTGGCTACCATGAAAACAGCTTGTTGTCCGCAGGTACCACCATAGGCTACGGTGGGGGCGTAGCTTACGGTGAGGGCTGGGCAACCAAACTTCAAAAATGGCAGAACAGGCCCTTGCACTTGTTTTGTCGCGTTTTGGCATTTTTAACAACCATTAACTTGATTTTTAAGAATTATAAGGACGATAAAGCTTAGGAAACTTGAAATGTGTCCAAAAATATTTCGGGTGTCGGTTCGTTTGGTCGTACGGTTGCGGTTTTCGGTTAATTACGACGAAAGTCGTAACGGACGCGCAAATGACTGTAAATGCGTGACGAATGATATTTTTGCATTCCAATCATTAAAATACAAGATTTTAATGATGGCAAAAATATTTGGATGTCCGTACATGTTCCGGATAGCGATATACACGAATTGGCACAGTTTCGCAGAATTTGCAAAATAGCCCCTGAAGTTGCATAAAGGTGTTTTTGTCATTCCTAAACCCTCAAAACTAATATCTAAGTTATGTAAAGGGTATTTAGGGTATATGTAGCTTATGTCCTTGTTCCAGAGTGTGCGTCGCTACGAGAATCAGTAGACTTTCATAGTTTGTCATAAATAGTCCCTGTGATCGAATAGGCTTGTTTTTGACATACCAAACCCTTTCAAAACTTATTTCTAAGTTATATAAAGGATATTTAGGGTATGTTTAGCTCGTGTCCTCGTCCCGGTGTGATGTTACATTAAACGGGTTACGTTTAAGTATCGGTTATCGGAATGCCTTCAAAGAAAAAGTTTTTGAAAGCTCAAAATTTTGCACAAGGGTTACAGTCACAACCACATCACAATTAAGTTATTTTTGATCCTTATGGATCATATTACATAGGTCCCAAAGTTTTAAAAGTCTTGTCCAAAACATTTTCAAAACCACCATGCATCAACAACCACAACATACGCCATAATTCCCGAAGCCATGCTCAAGTACCTGAAGAACACGTTAAAAATCAAGTGTCAACACAAAGGAGGGTGAGCTCACATATTCAAATCTAAAACAAGGAAAAACTTTCTAAATTATGTGTTTATTATCAAAACATCCAAATAATATTTTCGAAAGTTAATTTATTTCCTTAATAAAATCCATGGGTCAGCCGTCGGAAGCGTTTCCCGAAACCTTCGATCTAAAGCATCTTCCCAAGTTTTACATATTAAATTTATAGCATCAAATGTTCAGACTTGTATGTTAGCAAGACATTACGAACTATATATTAACATTAAGGGTATAATCAAGACTAGACTATAATAGAATATCAATTCGTCGTTTGACTTGATCGGAGCGACCGATCACGACGGGGTAGTCAACCTGATAGATCTACCAACAATTCTACGTGTTCAATACTTAAATGATTAAACAGCAATACTTGCGCATGCGCCCATACGGGCCATCTATATCACTTGCCTCATGAACAATATATATATCCTACTAATATTGATAAATTTAATATATCATGTTGTACAAACCACCCGTAAATCCCCACCGAAATGTAAGCCGATACGGCTACTTACACCTCTTGAGATCACGCAAATTTGTCGCTATTTAGATTTAAGCATTTTTAAATCTACACGGTCATTTTATCCCCAAAGCACCGTAATAATCCCCGTTTCATCCCCGAAACGCATATATCATTGTTCCAAAATTCGTTTCGTCCCGAAACATATTTATATCAAAACCATGTTTTTCTCTAAAAACATATCACATAATTTCCAAATCATATTTTCCACGAAAATATATTCATAGTTTATTCAGAGGCATATTTTATACAAAGCGTATACTTGTCCTTTTTGATGCGTGTTCTTCCCCCAAAACATATTCAAAATAGTAAAAAGAGGGGTTAAGTGACACTCACCTTTGGGTGCGTAATTAAATTAGCGCGATCCCACAATTTGATTCTACACGTCCTAATATACGTAGGAACGATTTATCAAACAACATATCTCAAAATTCCTAAATTTCTCCAAGTCTTAGAATTTTCACATAACTTTGAGCTTTTCTTAAAAAGTCATTATTTTTCTTTTTGATTATGTTGGCATATTAATATATATATGAATTCATATATATATATATATAAATGAATTCATATATATATATATATACATATATATATATAGTAAGGTTTTGCGACTTGAACGATTTTATTGGTGACCTTAATGTTAAATCCGTTAACACTCCGTTTATAAGTACTATATATCTACGATTTGAGCGTCGTAATATATATACATAAACGTGCACATATACACAACATCATAACACGCGAAATTTCATTAACTTATACAATTTATCATTTTTAAAGCATGTATACATGAAATGACTTATTAAGTTAACCTATGTATCAATTTTCATGCTCGACAAATAAGTTACACATTTGACGCTATTTTACCGATTCTACCGTTTTAAACATACAAGCGTACATGCATAGACTTAATTCCCGCTATCATTTCGACACTTAAAATATTATCATATACGCATATTTAAATCACATAACACATTTAAACACATAAGGTTCACCCATGAATAACCCATTCTATTGTACACTGAAAAATGTGTATTTTAGCGATTCGGAAACGTTTTCGGGCGTCGGAAGTCACGTATGACTAACCAAACACCAAATAAACTTAATATAAGTTAAAATACTTATATTTATGTCAAAAATATCAGTTTAGTTACTGATTTAAAACAGTTTCGTAAAAACCTCTTAAAAAGGCGATTTTTACCGTTTTTATCGCATAGTTTTGCATCAAACGTTACCATAACCATCGGAACTCGAATGACATGATAGTTTAACACAATACATGTTATTTCTGATTAAAATGATGGTTATAATCAGATTAGTGCAATTTTTGTGTAAGTCACATAAATCATGTGATTTCACACATTTTATAACTTTTTAAGCACAATGTACTACATGCAAAGCTAGTAAACTTCATGACAAGTTTCATACCACTTTAACACATGACATATCCTTATTTTTAAGGTGTATAATCGGATCTAAAACTATTTTTACCACAACATGATTTATTCATCATTTTATGTACATACACCCACATGCATGACTAAGTACAAACACTTAATGCATGTATATCATATCATCATCATTTCACATGAACTAAATGCATATATTCTCATCTTAAATGCATGTTCATATAATCCAAAACATTCAAGTTCTTCTAATCATTTACATAATCATCACAAGATGCATGCATGTATTATTTATGAACTAATCTAACAAAATTTCATATGTATGCATATACACACATATATACACGGCTATATATATATATATATATATATATATACATATACATATATATATATATATGATTCCAAAACTCAACTTTTCATGTTCATACTTTAATCATATGAACTTTATTTAAAAACCCTTTTAGAACCTTCTAAAAATTATATGCATTCACCTTCCAACATCTTATCCAACAAGAATCAATCAAACATCAAAACTCAAAATCTCATATGTATCTATACACATACATACATACCGGCATACATATACACATACACACCTCCATTTTCATTTTCTTTAAAAACTCATTTATTATTTGTTTCAACTTAGTGTATATATTCAAGAACAAGAGAAACTTCCATAACCATCAGTCACTATGAATCAAGAACAAGATGAAGTTTTATACCTTTAAGATTCCTAGTGGGTTTTGATGAAAATGGTGACATGGAGCTTGTTCTAGCTAGAATCTTCTTGAAAACACCTTTAAATATTCAAAACACCTTGAAATGGAAGTGTATGAACATGGATTCTTCAAGAAACCAGTTGAATGTGTGAAGATGGATATGGTAAGAGGGGTGTTCGGCCGAGCTTATTAGAGAGAGAAAGAGTTGATTTGTTTCTTGGGTTTTGAAAGATTTTTGAAGATTTGAAAAAGGGTTAATCATCATGAACACTTTCTCATGCCAACACATGGAGGAGAGAGGAGAGAGTGTGGGCTACATGGCTGCCACAACTCCATAAACACACACAAATACACGCATATATACATATATAATACATGTATAGGCTTTAAACTGGTATTTTACTAGATATCGGGTATTTTATATGGCGTTTTAATCACGTTTAACGCGTTCTAAATTATTTTTAACGCTCTATAAAAATAAACTCACCAAAATATTACTGATCAATATTTTATTTGCCTGGACCGTCTACGTTGTCGGTATTTGGCAGTATAAACGCTGTGTTGAGCAATACGCGCTTAATTCGCAAAATAGAGATTTTAAGCGTTTTAATTTATTTTTATCATTCTATAGAAATAAACTCGCCATATTATTACTGAAATAATTATCAGTTGCCCTCGACTGGCTGTGTTGACAATATTTTGTTGGATACGTGCAGTACGCGCTTAAACTCGGAAAATAGAGTTTCTTAGTGTTTTAAATTATTTTTCCTCACGAACATGATTTAATATATTATTTTAATCATATCAGGCTATTTTTAGGATTTTAACATTAATCGAACGGTCACCGATGTTCGTTTCGCATTTGATCTGTTACGCGATAAGCGTTTATCTTATTGTCACCAACATAATTTTTATCAAACTTTGGATTTACCAACACATCAAATTCCATGTATAAACATCGTAAATAATCAAATACAGCCTTTAATTCATTCATGACATGTGTTACATTTGTACGGTGCAGTCTAAATAGCCGGGTGTCACATATTTCCCCTGATTTGATGCTATCTGCGTCAAAGGAATCATAATAAGCTTGAATCAGGTCCTCGTACTATCTATACACTAAACGAGGCAATAACTTTACCCATGCCACTCTTCTAACCCCTTCCAGGTAGTTAATGCACTTTATATAGACCGTAAAGACACGAATGAGTGAATCAACAAAACGTGAAGAGATGGTATGTCACACCCCTATTTCCACGTGTAACCCAGTGGGCCCGGTTGGGGAATATCATAACGTAGTTGATAACATCATAACCAAACAAACACAACACAGCGGAAGTCTTGGATTTTAAATTACTATTACAAACCGAGTGTTCAAAGTTCAAAAAAACAAATTACAAGGCTTGTAACGAAGATCCACAGGCGGATCAAAATAAATATATATACAAGGTATTTGTTGACAGACTTTAAGCAACCTAGGGACTTGCAAAATCCTCTATCGTCACTATAGCTCCGGGCCTATTGCGTGTTGCCTCCTGTAACTTGATCTTTTGAATATACATCAGTTTTCACTAGTAAATACTAATAACCGACTCATTTTGAAAATATTTCCGAAAATGGTTTTAGGTGCACTTGGCACATTTTATAAATAACTTGGGATAGTTCAAAATGACCTTGTTTACAGTTTTACATGTTTGTCAATACATATGGGGTCAGGTGCAGAAACCGAATTACCTGATTAACCGACACGCCACTTAAATAATCCACCAATGGGATTTAATATTTTATTTGCATTAGCATCTGACAGGTGTATGCCTACACCCCGCGCTTAAGGTCGTGGCCATTAGTAACTTAAATGAGCCAAGGATATCAAAGACACGGTCGTGTTAACCCCCAATGTTTAAGTTATCAAACAATACAGAATAAAACAGGTTACGAAGATTTAGTAAATCACAATCCGATAACATGATCCCATACCCGACCAAGCGCTATTATTATATCGTATCCCAAGCCCATATAGGAAAAATAAGTTAAAATTATTTACCTGAGCTAGTTCTTCAATAAAACAATACTCAGCCGATAATTCAAGAAGACAAGTAAGGTAACAATCTATCGGAAGGATTTAGTCTGGAATGATGGTATTATTAACCAATTAGAATGCTAACGGGTCCTATCTACATCTTAGACTCGGACCGGCTAGCTTAAAAGATATTTATGGTACTAAACGCTAGATTAAGCGATGACCGGAATAGAATGTAGGTTAAACCCGACAAGTACTAAGACTTGTTTAATATGGGTAAACATATTACATTATGGATTTTGATATAAAAATGATAAGGTTAAACCCGTTTCGGTTAAACTACGTAAACTAGTCACGTACGCTTAACCGTACGCATATAAGCTAAACCGGGTAACCGGATGAGTCGTATACAAGTTCCGTATGCCATTATATCTAAAGCATGTTACAATATCAGTAGGATATCAACATGTTTACCCGTTATGGTTTTAAAATCAAGTTACGCTTTAGAAGGGCGTTTTGGTCATTTTATAACTTATAAAGGAGCTTGCAAGTAAACTGATGTCGTGGTCATAAACATTCTGTAAAAATGATTCGTTTATGATGTTATATCAGTAGGATATCAAGTATATGTATGGTTTATAGTTTAGGACCGAACTATGCCCCGATAGGGCATTTCGATCATTTTACACATCTCTTGACAACTTATTTGGGAATCTCAGTTTAGATCATGTACCTACTGTGAATATGTATAAAATAAGTTTTGAAATCAGTAGGTACCAAGTCTTGATGCTCTAATATGGTTTTAAACCATACTATGCGCCGAAACGGCTAAATGACGATTTAAATAGTATTTGAGTGAAACTGATGTTATGAACAGGTTTGTATGATGAAAATATGTTATATATTGTAATATATCAGTAAGCAATAGGTTTTGTCTCTTAACAATATTTAAAATCTATTTTAGGTGCCGTAAGGGCAATATCGTCATTTAAGGACTTATTACATAGACTTGCTTATAAACTCAGTTTATAATCTGAATAGATATACCAAATAATCGTAATTATGATATTACATCAGTAGGTAAAGAGTTTTGGTGTCAAAATTATGTTTACATCATTTTATACGCCAAAAGGGCGATTTGGTCTCTTTAAAGTGTGAAATACGCCTTTTAAATCAAAACTCGGTTTATGATCAGAATATTAACCTTAAAATAAGTTAAATCTGTTGACATATCAGTTTACAAATCATAAGTATGCACATTTGTATTTAAAACCTTATTTTTTAAGTATGAAGTGCATTTTAGCAAAGTTTGGCGTAATTAACGGATACTTGCATAAAAGCTTGGATTACTATGTAACCATGTATTATGACTCCAGAGGATGATACTACAACTTAACATGGTCACAATGCAACTTAGAATCAGTTGCTAAGGTCATTAATTGGGTCAGATGCGGAAGTCAAAGCAGAAGTCAACTTTTGCGACTTTCGGTTGCGAACCGACCTTAAACCTGGACTTGACGGGCCGAACATGTTTATACATGTTCTAATACTTATTACCAAGTTATTAAAGTGTTGAAACTGATTTTATAGCATTTACATTGCAAATTATGAATTTATTTCAAAACTGACCTGCTGACTTTTTATTGACAATAACTTTGACCCGTCAATTGACCTACCTAATTATGATCACGTGGCCACGTTCGTAGCAAAGAATGGCTGGACCATAATGGTCTTAGCCAATGGTCAAAGCGTTTTTACGTCAATGCTTTGACTTTGGCTTAAAGCCTACTAAAACTGAAAAGGAGGGCTAAGAACACTTACACAATGTCCCTTAGCACGAAAATAACTTGATTAGGAAGTCCCTTATGGTCAGGAACCTCCAGAGGAGAAGTAGAGAAGATTGAGTGAGAATGAGCAAGTTCAAGAATGAATCAAGAGCCCTTATATAGTGAAGGAGGAGTAAGAAGCTTGTGCCAGGTGCCATGGAGTGTTATGAGGTTGCAACAAGTGTTAAGGGACGTGTCACAACAAGCCAAGAGGGTGGCATTCGCGACATAGGTGGCAGGAACAGGTCCTGCCATAATTCTGCTCGCTGGCAACCACTTACGGACCGTATGGCCTTTGCCTTGCGGTCCGTAAGGCCTTCTGGTGCCTGGTACTTAAAAATGGTTACGGACCGTAACCATTAAGGATTGTGGTCCGTAACCGCCTTCCAGAACATGAAGTTTTGCATTCTTTCACCTTTGGTCCCTCAACTTCTTTAATTGCCATTTAGAGCTCGTTGTTAATATGTTGGCGACTTTGGTCCCTTTCGTTTTAGCACGCGGCATACTAGGATCAACGGAACACGTGTCAAAATTTTATAGGACGGGTTTTTATAAGGTGTTACATCCTCACCCCCCTTAAAATAAATCTCGACCTCGAGATTTATTCAAAAAGATAGGGGTACTTTTGTCGCATAGTGGTCTCGACCTCCCAAGTGTACTCAGGGCCTCGACGAGCATCCCGTTTAACCTTCACAATAGGCACGTGCTTCCTACGAAGCTTCTTAACTTGCCGATCTTCGATCGCAATTGGTTTTCCTACGAAACGTAGGTTTTCATCAATCTGAACGTCTTCGTGAGGCATTGCTAGCGATTCATCTGCTAGACATTTCTTTAAGTTGGAAATGTGGAATACATCATGTATTCCACTTAGCTTTTCGGGTAGCTTAAGCTTGTAAGCCACGGAACCGGTACATTCGATGATCTCGAACGGTCCTATATATCTTGGGCTTAGCTTACCCTTTTTACCAAAGCGCATTACATCTTTCCAAGGTGATACCTTTAGCATAACCTTGCCCCCTACTTGGAACTTCAAAGGTTTGCGCCTCTTGTCAATGTAACTTTTCTGTCGATCTCTTGCGGCTTTTAAACGGTCAACGATTTGCCCAACCTTTTCCGTCGTTTCTAGAACAATCTCTGGACCTGATAGTTGGGCTTCCCCAACTTCGGCCCAATAAATAGGCGTCCGACATTTTCTCCCGTATAAATCCGATAAAGGTGCGGCTTTAATGCTCGTATGATAGCTATTATTATAGGAGAATTCAATCAAGGGTAGGTGGTCGTCCCAACTACCACCTAAGTCGATCACACATGCTCGAAGCATGTCCTCAAGAGTTTGAATGGTACGTTCACTTTGTCCATCAGTTTCCGGATGATAGGCGGTACTAAAGTTTAATCGAGTGCCAAGGGGTAGTTGGAAACTTTTCCAAAAGTGAGATATGTATCTTGTATCTCTATCGGATACAATAGACATAGGCACTCCGTGAAAGGACACGATCTCATCCACATATATTTTTGCCAATTTATCCGAACTAAATGTTTCCTTGATTGGCAAGAAATGTGTTGACTTGGTCAGCCTATCAACGATGACCAAAATCGTGTCATTACCACGTTTGCTTTTAGTCAACTTGGTTATAAAATCCATAGTTATCATTTCCCAATTCCAAGTGGGAATCTCTAATTGTTGTAAAAGTCCTGACGGCTTTTGGTGTCCCGCTTTCACTTGCGAACATGTCAGACATTTGGATACGTAGGTGACTATGGATTTCTTCAAACCCATCCACCAATAATTAGAGTTCAAGTCTTGGTACATCTTATCACCTCCTGGGTGAACAGAGTACTTGGAACTATGTGCTTCCTAGAGGATTAGTTCCCTAAGTCCTCCAAATACTGGAACCCAAATTCGCCCATTAAATCTGAGGATTCCATCATCATGGGGTGTTAACTGTTCCACAGTTCCACCTAGTTCCTCATGGCTATGTTCTTCTTTAACATAGCCTGCCTTTGCGCTCCCAGCAACTTTTTATTCAGGCTATTCCTCACTTCTATAATTTTGGCGTTAATCCTCAAAGGTTTAACCCTTTCTTTGCGACTAAGCGCATCGGCGACTACATTTGCTTTACCAGGATGGTATCGGATTTCGCAATCGTAGTCATATAGAGTTTCCATCCAACGGCGCTGGCGCATGTTCAAGTCCTTTTGATTAAACAAATGTTGAAGGCTTTTGTGGTATGTGTATATGATACACTTCGTCCCGTATATGTAATGCCTCCACAACTTAAGTGCAAACACAATGGCACCCAATTCCAAATCATGGGTGGTGTAGTTCTTTTCATGCACTTTGAGTTGTCGTGATGCATAGGCAATCACCTTGCCTCTTTGCATAAGCACACAGCCCATGCATGTGTGTGACGCATCGCAGTATACTACAAACTCTTCAATACCTTCCGGTAAAGTTAATATCGGAGCATTGCTTAATTTCTGCTTCAAGGTTTCAAAAGATTCTTGTTGCTTTGGGCCCCAATCAAACTTGATATTCTTGTGAGTCAAAGCGGTTAAAGGAGTGGCTATTTTAGAGAAATTTTCGATAAACCTTCTATGATAACCAGTCAATCCCAAGAAACTGTGGACCTCTAAAGGTGTCTTTGGTTCTTCCCAATTCATAATAGCTTCGATTTTAGCGGGATCCACTTGGATACCCCGCTCACTAACTACATGTCCAAGAAATTGGACCTCGCGAAGCCAGAATTCGCATTTAGAGAATTTAGAATACAACTTCTCTCTTATTAGCAATTCTATAATGCACCTAAGATGTTTCTCGTGATCGGATTGATTACAAGAATAAATAAGTATGTCGTCAATGAAGACTATGACAAACTTATCTAGGTAAGGCTTGCAGACTCTATTCATGAGATCCATGAATGTTGCGGGTGCATTAGTGAGCCTGAAAGGCATCACTAGGAATTCATAATGTCCATATCTCGTTCTGAATGCAGTCTTTGGAACATCCTCACTCCAAACTTTTAGTTGATGATAGCCTGATCTTAAATCTATCTTTGAAAAGTAACTTGCCCCTTGTAGTTGATCGAATAGATCGTCGATCATGGGCAAAGGGTAACGATTCTTGATCGTTATCTTGTTGAGCTCACGGTAATCAAAGCACATACGCATTGAACCGTCTTTCTTTTTGACAAATAAGATCGGAGCTCCCCATGGCGATGAACTAGGCTGGATAAAGCCTTTTTCCAAGAGTTCATCGAGTTGAGTTCTCAATTCCTTCATTTCTGTTAGGGCTAAACGACAGGGTGCTCGCGCAATAGGTGCGGCTCTTGGTAGAATGTCGATCCTAAATTCTACTTGTCTATCAGGGGGTAGACCGGGTAGTTCCTCAGGAAAGACATCTAGGTAATTCGAGATAACATGTATATCTTCAATCTTCGGCTTTGGTTCGTCAATGGTTACTTGCGCCATATAGATGACACAGTCTCTCTTCATGCATCTGGAGGCCTTAAGCATAACAACTTTTTCTGGCAGCCCGTAGTGCATATCCCCAAAGATGGTGAGCATTTAACCTGATGGGGTCTTAATCTCGACTAGTTTCTTATCACAAGCAATGTGGGCTTGGTTATGGGATAACCAATCCACGCCTAAGACTACATCGAACCCCACCAATTTCATTGGCAGAAGAGAGATAGGAATCAATTGATTCTTGATGGATATAAAGCATCCATCCAGAATGGAAGAAGCGGTTTCAATGGATCTGTCGGCAAATTCTACTTCATATGTTATGTCTAGAGTTCTTACGGGTAAGTTTAACAATTTGCTAAACTTAAGGTCAACAAACGACTTATCCGCTCCCGAATCGAATAGAACTCTAGCAAAGGTATCGTTGATGAGGAAAGTACCTGTTATAACATTGTTGTCATTGACAGCTTCTCGAGCACTCATCTGAAAGGCTTGAGCATTTGTTTTCTTGGCTCCACCAGATTTTGCATTATCATCCTTTGCATTCTTGGAGCAGTTAGTTTTTATGTGGCCTTACTCACCACATTTGAAACAAGTAGCATCCTTAATATCTCCGCAGTCCAGGGTTTTGTGTCCCATCTTCTTACAAATACCACAAGGTTTAGCTTGCGGATCAAATTCACACTGTCCACCGTGTTTTTTCTTGCAAATCTTGCATTCAGGTCTGTCCTCAGACCTATTCTGATTCTTGTGGGATCCAAACTTTCGTTTCTTTTTAAACCTTTTAGGAGTTGTCGTCCTCCCTTTTTCTTTTTCCCTCAACTTCCCTTCGGGCCGTCATTCTCCTCACATAATCTTGAGTGAGGGACAGAGCTAGTTCAACGGCGGATTTATAGGTGTTAGGTTTAACAGCCTTAACCAAATTCCTGATTTCTGGAGCTAAAGCATTGATAAAGCGCGCTATGCGCTTAGGTTCTGGAGTGACTAGATATGGTACCAGCCTGGAGTATGAGTCGAAGTTGGTAACAAACTTCCGACAATCGAGATTCTTCATCGTTAGAGCAAGAAAATCCATCTCAATCTTTTTCACCTCATGCGGTGGGCAGTACGTGTCCTTGACTAGGTCCACAGATTGGGACCATCCCAAATTATATAGGTGGACCTTTCCCAAAGATTGCATTAAGGCCTTCCACCAAATCAGTGTGCTACCCTTAAAAGACTGTGACACAAACTTTATAATGTCTTTATCAGCGCAGCCACTGATATCCACTACGGTCTCAATCTCATCAAGCCATCTTAGGGTCTCAATAGCCCCTTTCTCTCCGTTGAAGTCTCGTGGCTTGCATGAGATAAAGTACTTATACGAACAGCCGTCCGTGGGAGTATTCGTTTTGTCATGGATTTCCTTTTTCTTAGCCTCATTCCTCACGCTTGAGGAATGTACAAATCCCTTTTTTTTCTCAGAGGTGGGAGGTTTTGAGACAGCCTTTGATACCGTCTTAGAGTGAGTAGCACTCGACATATTAAATTTCTCTAAGGCTTTTTCCATAGTCTTACCCATGGCTGCATCTATGCGGACCTGGAATTCATCTTCATTAATGACTATGTTTGTCTTATTGCGATTATCATCATTGTGGTGACTCCTTGCACCTGTGCCATTAATGCTTCGGTACTATACAGCGAAATAGGAATCTTCTGTGTTAGCCATGGTATGATTTAAACCATTTAGGCTTTAGCATTACAGTGAATGCTTTACATATAACCTAGGTCTCAAAAGGACCATCATAGGCATTTAAAAGATTGGACATAGTCCAAAAGTTTAGACAGTCGATCATAATGTCACATCTGTCGTTGTCGCATTGACATGATAAGATAGCTCAAGAGCTTGTCACAAGGACATGAGATATGGCACAAAAAGGCTTTTGTCACGAAGACTAGATAAAGTTTGGATAGAGAGCCAACGGCTACAACTGTCACTGTCACCAATGGACATGATACATATGGCCTAAAGGAACTACATCACTAATGGATGTTATATTATAACCCGTAGATAATACACCACTATTGGGTGTTAAATGATTTATTATCAAAATGATGATATTTGTCTTGATCGCGCCGATCATTTAGACTTATGATAATTGAATCGTAGCTCGAATAATTTTGATGGCTAGTGTGGTTCCTCATGTCACATCGCCAGGAGTGTTAATATTACTTGAATTAACCTAGAATGATGTCTTAAAATGGTTTGACAAATTAGCCATGGTCGCATTGACCATAGAGGCGTGAAGGTTCGAACATAGTTCACAACCTAAGATAGAAGGGATGGTCTTCCTTAACTATCATGGTAGAAGATTTTTATCTTAACTACCATTTACGTTTGCCAATTAATGTGACCTTATCACTTGGCATGTGTAAACCATCATGAAAATCTTTTTGAAATTTATGATGGAGCGATAAAATCGAATTAAAATCGAGACGCTCGAGCGAACAAAGGGAGCAACAAGAGTGTACACTAAAGCAGAATTCCAAAATTTCACTTAAAACCATAAGGATTACATATTTTGCCTCCAAGGAGGTCTTAATACAAAATCTTGCCCACGCAGGGACAATTACAAGAAAAACATACCCACGCAGGGGTTTAAAGAAATAACAATGTCCTCGTAGGGACTTTTGGAATTTACAATTACATAAAAGAAAATACAAAACTACTCATCCTTCCTTCCTTTCACAGCCTTATAGAGTCTCTTGATAAATTTAGTTGTTTTCTTCTCTGACTTCTTAACTTGTTGACGTATTTCCCTGACCTGATCTAAGGCCTCATTGATAGCCGTTGTTGGGGTTGAGGCTGAGGTGGAGGTGGTTGCTGCTGAGGTGCAACCGGGTACGGATATCCATAAGGTGGATACCCAGTAGCAGCATAAGATGAGTAAAGAGGTGGGTAATTATGGTAAGAGGAATGATAAAGGTTATTATGAATAACTACATCATAATAAGGATCCTGCTCTAGACCATGGTGGATGTAGTTATACAAGCCGAGAGGGTCGACATAGTTAAACCCAGACGGGCCTGTATAAGCAGGTATTGGGTTAGAAAAATCCTGCGGTGGTAGTGGTGGTTGAGGCAGAGGCTCAACAGTTGGTTGTGGTGGGGGTTCCACCACTGGCGATGTGTTTGAGGGCCCACCCATTTGTGGGTCCTCGGGGATGATAGGGTAAGATGGTGGCAAAGGTGGTAGCAAGCCCGACCTTTGACCAGCACGCACCAACATGCGTGCACCATGCCTTCTACGTGGTTGTGATGATGACTCAGGTGGTGGCTGAGGTTGATCCACCTGCTGCATCTCTACATCCTCTTGGTGAGGATGTGGTGATGGGGCTTGATGTTGGGGAGTGTTGTGGTAGGAGGGTGTGGTGACGAACACGTATTGTGCCCATCTTTGTTCATACTCATCAGGAGCTCGAAACGGAGATCCCGCCAAAGAGTTCGAGCCACTAGACAGCTCGATGGGATGACCATATGATCCGGTTTGTGGAAATTCCTCCGGATCGGAATCCTCCTCCATATGTGCTGGTGAGTCGACTGGAGGGGTTCAGGTGAGGGTTGGTTAACTGGATTGACAAAGTTAAAGTTAAAGAACTCTTGGTGAGAATGGTGTGATTGGTGGGAATGGTGAGAATGGTAAGAATGTTGGGAGTGTGATTGAGGTGGAGAGTATTCGTGCGAAATGTAATGTCTATATGGTTTAAATGGAGACGAAGAGTCTCCGGATCCTTCGTAAGGGTTGTGATCATGCGCATCAACTGCTCCAGCTAGACAGGATCTGAAAGGTGGTCTGAAAGATGGCCCTGTCATAGAGGGTCCGCCCCTCATGCGTCCCTTGCCTTTGCGTCAGCGCCTAAATTTTGGTGGCATGATTCCTGCTTCAATAAAAAGTTAAAACAACGCAAAACAATAATAATATCTTAATAATGAAATGAGTACTCTTAGGTCAAAGCCTAGACTCGAAAGTCTATGGAATGTGCTATTGTGTATTTGCAAGATTAAACACAAAAGGCTAGTGTTTAATTCACTCGAACGTTGGCTCTGATACCAACCTGTCACACCCCTATTCCCACGTGTAACCCGGTGGGTCCGGTTGGGGAATATCGTGACGTAGTTGATAACATCATAACCAAACAAAAACAGCATGATGGAAGTCTTGGATTTTAAATTACTATTACAAACCGAGTGTTCAAAGTTCAAAAAAACAAATGACAAGGCTTGTAACGAAAGATCCACAGGCGGATTGAAATAAATATATACAAGGTATTTGTTGACAGACTTTAAGCAACCTAGGGACTTGCAAAATCCTCTATCGTCACTATAGCGCAGCTCCCGGTCTATTGCGTGTTGCCACCTGTAACTTGATCTTTTGAAAATATGTCAGTTTTCACTGGTAAATACTAATAACCGACTCATTTTGAAAATATTTCCGAAAATGGTTTTAGGTGCACTTGGCACATTTTATAAATAACTTGGGATAGTTCAAAATGACCTTTTTTACAGTTTTACATGTTTGTCAATACATATTCCGGTGCAGAAACCGAATTACCTGATTAACCGACACGCCACTTAAATAATCCACCAATGGGATTTAATATTTTATTTGCATTAGCATCTGACAGGTGTATGCCTACACCCGCGCTTAAGGTCGTGGCCATTAGTAACTTAAATGAGCCAAGGATATCCCAGACACGGTGGTGTTAACCCTCAATGTTTAAGTTATCAAACAATACAGAATAAAACGGGTTACGAAGATTTAGTAAATCACAATCCGATAACATGATCCCATACCCGACCAAGCGCTATTATTATATCGTATCCCAAGCCCGTATAGGAAAAATAAGTTAAAAATATTTACCTGAGCTAGTTCTTCAATAAAACAATACTCAGCCGATAATTCAAGAAGACAAGTAAGGTAACAATCTACCGGAAGGATTTAGTCTGGAATGATGGTATTATTAACCAATTAGAATGCTAACAGGTACCTACATCTTAGACTCGGACCGGCTAGCTTAAAAGATATTTATGGTACTAAACGCTAGATTAAGCGATGACCGGAATAGAATGTAGGTTAAACCCGACATGTACTAAGACTTGTTAATATGGGTAAACATATACATTCTGGATTTTGATATAAAAATTATAAGTTTAAACATGTTTCGGTTAAACTACGTAAACTAGTCACGTAGGCTTAACCGTACTCATATAAGCGAAACTGGGTAACCGGATGAGTTGTATACAAGTTCCATATGCCATTATATTTTAAACATGTTATAATATCAGTAGGATATCAACATGTTTACCCGTTATGGTTTTAAAATCAAGTTACGCTTTAGAAGGGCGTTTTGGTCATTTTATGACTTATAAAAGGAGCTTGCAAGTAAACTGATGTCGTGGTCATAAACATTCTGTAAAAATGATTCGTTTATGATGTTATATCAGTAGGATATCAAGTATATGTGTGGTTTATAGTTTAGGACCAAACTATGCCCCGAAAGGGCATTTCGGTCATTTTACACATCTCTTGACAACTTATTTGGGAATCTCAGTTTAGATCATGTACCTACTATAAATATGTATAAAATAAGTTTTGAAATCAGTAGGTACCAAGTCTTGATGCTTTAATATGGTTTTAAACCATACTATGCGCCGAAACGGCGATTAAGTCGCTAAATGACGATTTAAATAGTATATGAGTGAAACTGATGTTATGAACAGGTTTGTATGATGAAAATATGTTATATATTGTAATATATCATTAAGCAATAGGTTTTGTCTCTTAACAATATTTAAAATCCATTTTAGGTGTCGTAAGGGCAATATCGTCATTTAAGGACTTAATACATGGACCTGCGTATAAACTCAGTTATAATCTGAATAGATATCCCAAATAATCCTAATTATGATATTACATCAGTAGGTAAAAAGTTTTGGTGTCAAAATTATGTTTACATCATTTTATACGCCAAAAGGGCGATTTGGTCTCTTTAAAGTGTGAAATACGCCTTTTAATCAAAATTCGGTTTATGATCAGAATGTTGACCTTAAAATTAGTTAAATATGTTGACATATCAGTTTTCAAATCATAAGTATGCTCATTTGTATTTAAAACCTTATTTTTTAAGCATGAAGGGCATTTTAGCAAAGTTTGGCATAATTAACGGATACTTGCATAAAAGCTCGGATTACTATGTAACCATGTATTATAACTCCAGAGGATGATACTACAACTTAACATGGTGACAATGCAACTTAGAATCAGTAGCTAAGGTTGCTAAATCGGGTCAGATGCGGAAGTCAAAGCAGAAGTCAACTTTTGCGACTTTCGGTTGCGAACCGACCTTAAACCTGGACTTGACGGGCCGAACATGTTTATACATGTTCTAATACTTATTATCAAGTTATTAAAGTGTTGAAAAGGAGGGCTAAGAACACTTACACAAAGTCCCTTAGCACGAAAATAACTTGATTAGGAAGTCCCTTATGGTCAGGAACCTCCAGAGGAGAAGTAGAGAAGATTGAGTGAGAATGAGCAAGTTCAAGAATGAATCAAGAGCCCTTTTATAGTGAAGGAGGAGTAAGGAGCTTGTGCCAGGTGCCATGGAGTGTTAAGAGGTTGCAACAAGTGTTAAGGGACGTGTCACAACCAGCCAAGAGGGTGGCAATCGCGACATAGGTGGCAGGAGCAGGTCCTGCCACAATTCTGCTCGCTGGCAACCACTTACGGACCGTATGGCCTTGCGGTCCGTAAGGCCTTCTAGCGCCTGGCACATTCAAATGGTTACGGACCGTAACCATTAAGGCTTGCGGTTCGTAACAGCCTTCCAGAACATGAAGTTTTGCATTCTTTCACTTTTGGTCCCTCAACTTCTTTAATTGCCATTTAGAGGTCGTTGTTAATATGTTGGCGACTTTGGTCTCTTTCTTTTTAGCACGCGGCATACGAGGATCAACGGAACACGTGTTGAAATTTTATAGGACGGGTTTTTACGAGGTGTTACATGATATAATAAAGTTCACTTTCAATATAAAAACCTAGTTATCAAAGTCATTTATACATACCCAATTAAAAAGTTAACCAAATCTTAAAAATCAAAAGTAATACATAAATAACTTGTCTTCACTTACTAAGTGATGTAAGAGATTAGCCAAGCATGGCCTTTGTTTGACAAAAACTCTTACGATCAATCTTGGATCCCGAGACTACTACATACACTCTTAGGATGGATGATGGATGAATGTGGTGGATGATGGTGGTATTGTGGTGGTGGAGTGGTGGCAGATGTGAGAGAAGTGGTTTGCCAAGGGATGAGTTGGAATGAAACCAAGCACCCCTATTTATAGCTGGAAACAGAAGCATCACACAGCCCTGTGCTGGTGGGCACAACCCCGTGTCTTCCACCTTCTCTATCTTCATTAAATGAGTTTGTCAGATCAGATGCCACACGGCCCCGTGTGTCAACGACACGACCCTGTGGCCATTATACTTGTTGTACTATCCAAGATTCGCAAATCTGGAAGTTAACCATGACCCCGTGTCTCTTGTCTGCTTCTTTTTGTCTTCTTATCATCTGGAATCTTGAAGGGGCACGACCCCATGCCGAGCAGGCATGACCCCATGCCGAGCAGGCATGACCCCATGCCGAGCAGGCATGGCCCCGTGGCTGACTTCTGATTCATTGTTTTTGTTCTTAGGGTGAAGCTTGGAGGGTCGGTATTGTGTATCAACTTTCCTTCTTCTATATTTATGCTGGATTTTGTCGTTATTTGTTCCTTTTGTACATTTAAGCTCTTTTAATCCTGAAAATCAAGAGTGTACAAAGAAACACACTTTTTCCAACATTAATACTAAAAATGGTTGATTTTATATAATATTTATATGTTGCAATTGGCACATATCAGTAACATAGATGTAGTATGTAATCGACAATGTAATCTAAAGTGCAGTTGAATAACAATATAGTATCTTTATAAACAATATGCTTGTACCAGAGGTTCTGTTGCATCCCATTTTTACTTCCGCTGCTAGTCGGGGTTTGACATAAAGTTTGTGTAACTTTGTCTCATGACTCCACATCATAACCTTTTTAGCACTCACATGGTTCACTAGTTGCCTTTCAAAATGTAACCTTTTTTCCCGTTACAATTCTTATTAAGTTGTTTTGATTAGAGATACCATTACTTAGCTTCGGGTTACTTATATATGACCTATTTGCAAGTTGCAGATATCATATACTTTTGGCAAAATGATTTTTCTTATTAATTGTGTTAAAGAGTAGAAGAGGCACGTTAAGTTCAATATTAGTTCAAGTTCAAGGTGTAGCACATCTAAGCTCCCATGTCGCACTTGCCACAACACCTTTCTCCCCACAACAACGTCACATCATATTTCACTTGATACATGTTAGGCCATCAAGAACACACTAGCGCACAAGATGGGGATATCAGAGATGTGTGGACACACAAGGGTAGATTAGATAAGAAATGAGATCTTTAGTGAAATGCTTGGAGTGGCTAGTTAGCCTAGTATTTCAATAAGATAAAGGAGGGGATATTGAGATGGTTTGAGCATGTGAGAAGGAGGGAGATGACGACGCTAGTTAGAGCAGTGGAAACCCTCACTGTGGAGGGAAAGAAAGTCGTGTGGCAGACCTTGATTGACCTGTGATGAGCGAATTAGGAAAATATTTGTTAGAGTTACACCTCTCTAAGGATATGGTACAAGATAATTAGATAAGAGTTCATGGAATATGTGGAATTAATGTTAAGGACTTTTAAGAACGGTATAGATGTGTTTTAACTTTGTTTTAGGAGTTTAGATTTTCTTTCATTTTAGGTGGACATGATTATATGCTTATTTTATATATGTATGTTGTTTAATCATGTTATATGTGTTTCCATTTTACTATGATACTATTCCATTGAAGACTTAAACCCAAAACTTTCCAACCTAAGTTTTGAATAATTGCATTTGGCAATTACAATAATATCGATCGTTTAAAAAAAGAAAGAGTTAACTGTCATTTTCGTCACTGTGGTTTGTTCACTTTTGCTATTTCAGTCCAATTTTAAAAAAATGCGTCAGTTTCCTCCCTGACATACTGGAAAAATGCGTCACTTCAGTCCAAAAATCAAAACATAGTTAAGTCAGACAGGTTTAATGAGTTTTGATTAAACCTTCATTAAAAGTATGAAAGGACAAAATTACCTTTCATTAAACTTGCCTGACTTAACTGAGTTTTGATTTTTGGACTGAAGTGGCATGTTTCTAGTATGACATGGAGGAAACTGTCATATTTTTTTAAAATTAGTCTGAAATGGCAAAAGTGAATAAACCACGAGAAGGAAAATGACAATTAACTAAAAAAGAAATGTTTAATTTGGCAAAAGAATGGAATGTAATAAGAATAATATTTTTGTCTGCAGCAGCACTCCGCAATTACCCCAAATTAAAAATCTATTAAATCACTACTCAAATCACATCTAACGTCTTCTGTACCGATCTCATCTGAGATCCACAACAACGGCAATGGCAATGGCAATGGCGATGGCGAGAGCAAGCTCTGGCCTCGCATATCCCGATCGCTTCTACGCCGCTGCAACTTACGCCGGTTTCGGTTCTTCTTCCAACGGTGTCACCTCCAAATTCTCAAACGACGTCGCTCTCTTGCTTTACGCCCTGTATCAGCAGGTTTTTCTTCACATTCACCTTTTCATTCTTGCTTCGTAATTATCAATTGCTGCTTAACTCTTCTGAATTGATGTTACACTTACTTACTTGTGGTTTGTTGTTATTGAATTCTTGGATTTTGTTTTCCATAGATCTGAGTTGTTGAAATTAGGGCTGCTGTATCTTGTTGAAGATGATTGTGAATTTTGTTGATTTTGAATGAAAAAAGAGAGTTTGATTGTGTTTGATTGATGCCAATCCATCATGATAGTACAACTGTGATTGCATCAGTTACAACCTCTGATGTGATGTGTTTTTAAGTTTTTGTGTGTTATAAACTCATCTGAGATTAATAGGGTGTTCAATCGTTTGATTTATGGTTTCCTTGGTTTGGGTTGTTAGGTTTGACAGTTTTTTTCAGTGGAACCAAAACAGAGACGAACAAGCGAACTAGAATTCGGTTCAGTTTTCGGTTTTCAACCGATTAAACCTGTATTCAACTGAGTAAACCAATTAAACCTTGGTAACGGGCTTCCATTTTTATACACCCACACACACACCCACACACTGAGAAAGACCCAAATATTGGTTTTTTGATATATAACCTTATCAAGATAAAAAAACTGTTTATTTAGTTATTTATTTTTTGGCAAATTGAAGTTGTGCATCATTATGTTTTTAGTGTCTGGTTACAAAATTAATGTAATTATATATTTCTTGGGTGAAAATTGAAGTTCTTATTATTAAGGAAGTTGAAAAGTAACCCCACTTAGAAATGGAAACCAGAGTTTACCTTCTTTTTCGTATCAATTTTGGAATGGAAGGAATGTGACGAGATAATGATTGGTTATTGCGGTAACACGTTGCTAATAGTTGACTTTAGGATTTCTAAGTTAGCGATTGAGATATGAGATCTTGTGAGTTGAATGCCACACTTTGGCCAAGTGTCATAGAAATAGATATTTAAGAATTGAAGTGATGGTCATAGGAATGGGAACATCATGAGTCATGACATGTTAGAAACATTGACCAAATGATTAGTAGGTGAAAATGTGAGTAATTAGATTAGGCAAACAAGAAAAATTATGCATGCATCATAACTTATTACAAGGAAGGGAAAAATATTTTGGTTGGTTCACTCTCTTTCAAAAATGCTTTAAAAGTGGGAAATAAACTAGTATATATAATTTCATGAAACTGCATTATAAAGTTGGTGCAAGACAAACAAACCCTACTTTGTTTGTTCTATTCACACCTTGAAGGCTCCCACACCAATCTCCCCCACAAAGTAAGACATGAAACAAAGACAAAATGCAGTGTAACTGTCAGTGACTTTACTCCACAATCTAAAGGTAGATTTTGCCTTTAGACGAAAATGTTATGATACAAGTGTATCTTAAGCCAGCCACCAAAAAACACGATACTGTAAAGATTTCAGTTGCTTCCATTTAATATCAAAGGGTGTTAGGTCACTATCACGGGCATACATTCTTCTCAAGATAGCTATGTAAATCTAATTTTTGCGGTTGAACAATTTCAACACTAATTGAGTAAGTTGACCAACCAAAAGATGAAGCTTTGACATGCACATTGTTGTAACTTACACCAACATTTGTTTCACTACGTTGCTTGCCAACAATATATGTAAAAGTTGTGCAGTAAGTTGCTCACTTACGTGTAGAAGGTTACATACCTTGACGGGTGCTGATTTGAGTTTCTAAAAGAGGATTAATGCTCAACTGATTCGAAATTTTCAAAATTTATTTACAAGCATCAAAAGTGGTTGGTCTTTGGGTTCGTGGAAGAGCTACACTCATTTTATTTGAATCGATCAAAGTTTACAAATAACACTCTGCGCGGGTGATGAATTAGGTATACAACAAAACCTATAAGTTATTATATGAAGATGAGGAAGTTTGGAGAAAGGCCTTATGAGTTATGACTGAACCGGACGCCTGGTAGAGGAAGAAGTAGCCTGCAGTTCAAGTCGAGTAAAATGTATTTTATGGGTTTAGTTGTATAGTAAAGGTGAATGGTGATCATGTAAATATACGTATACACGAAGGCTAAAATGTTATTTAATATAAACTCGACAACGTTCACGAAGGCTACTCTATGTCGTATATGTATGTATGATCTCTATTTGTGTGTGTCTATGTATATACATATCACCTGTACGCACACACAGACACATGTACACTGTACATATACATAGTATACACATACATGTACACCTACATCTACACATACACACACACACATACACGTAGTACACGTACAGATAGATATGCATATATATATATGTGTGTGTGTGTATGTGTGTACACATTTGTGTTCTGAATATTTTAGAATTTTCTGAATTCTAGCTTAGTCTTTGGGATATGCTGCTGATAAGTTGATAATTCCCAGCATTCTGTTCCTTAATCAAGTTTCGTTTGTAAAATGGTAGTTTGATAAAAGAAATTTTGTTTCATATCAGGCAACTGCTGGGCCATGTAACTTACCAAAACCAAGAGGTTGGAGTCCAGTGGAACAAAGCAAATGGACAAGGTTTGTTTATTTAAGTTACTGAACGCACACACAATCTGATTTACATGAGTGAAGTAAATATGAACTATGGCTTGTGTCACTTGCTGCTTGTTTTTCAATTGCATACAATCCGAGAGTCCGAGACTGGCTAGATACACAGTTAATACTTGTTGGATGCTTTCTTTGTGGAGTGTCTGCTTCTTCTTTAACTGATATATGAAATATATTACACTCCAGTTCCAAATCACATGCGCTGAAAGCCTGAAAGTTCAATAAAATGAAAATGCTGAAGTAATATTCCTTTTTTTAAGCCAGGAAATTACCACAAATAGCACATTTGAAGTTTGTTTGTACATCTTAACATTAAAGTGATATATTCCATTTTACAGGGCTAACTTTAAAACTTAGTTGGTGTAGAGATTAAGTAAATTGTTTGAAAAAAGACACATCGAATATGAGAAATAGTTAAGGATAAGATATATTTTGAAACCAATTAAAGTACAAAATACAAGTCCCTGTTAGTTTTATCATTTGGAAGTGGTATATAATTAATAGGGTTATTGGGCATCAAAATGATTATAGCATTATACACACATCATTCATATAGTTCAAGGTCGATGGTACTTGTGTAATTATAACTTAATGATGAAGATAGGATTATACCTAGCCACTGTACTCTGCTATTTAAGAATCCTCAGTACCCTCTTAGTTAGGGTTCAAAATAGTAGAAAATTTGTTATACAATCAACTTGGATATTAATTGCTTTTTTTTTGTTGCAGTTGGAATGGTCTTGGAAACATGGCTTCCAGTGAAGCAATGCGCCTTTTTGTAAAAATATTAGAGGTATACTTAACTTGTTATCTATCTGAAAACTGGTATATTATGCTATAGAACCTTAATTAATTGGTGTCTTATTAACTCCTTGAGTAGGAAGAAGATCCAGGATGGTATTCAAGGATATCCGACTTTATTCCGGAGCCTGTTGTAGATGTAGAGATGAATGTGAGTATAACATATGATTTTTATGCGTATATGTTGTGAACTATAATCTAAATTGGAATATTATGCATCTGGTGTAGCATAATTCAAAGGAGGAATTACCCACTAAGAACGAAAGCACTCTGCCCGAAATGAAAACTATCCCGACCGAGAACGGGAATTCTGTGGATAAAGATGTAACGGTGGAAGTAGTCGGTTCTGTTGGTGTGTATGACCAATGGGTTGCACCCCCGGTATCTGGTCAACATCCAAAGCCCCGATATGAGGTATTAATTTCCTCAGGTTCCCATCAAAGTTAATTGGTTCTTTCTTCTTATTGTAGCCTTTCCTGATTGATTAGCTTTTTATTTTCAAATTAATAGCACGCAGCAGCTGTTATTGACGATAAAATGTATATATTTGGTGGAAATCATAATGGCCGTTATCTAAATGATCTTCAGGTATGGGATTATAGGCCCAAATAAATGCCATTACTTTTTTATTTGCGTTATATTTTTCCAATAAAAGTCTTTTGTGATGTGCGGATTAGCTAGTTGAACTTAAGGCCTTGATAATATTGTTGGATTGCACTCTCAATAGTGTGGATTTTGTTGCAGACACTTGATTTACGAAATTGGACATGGTCAAAGGTTGAAGTCAAAGCAAATTCTGAGGATCCAGTGAGAGTAACTCCTTGTGCTGGGCATTCTTTGGTTAGTACTGAAAACCTGTAGATTAAGTAGATTATAAGTGTGTGCACTATTTCCATAACATCAAACCATCACATGTGATTTTTGATCTTTTTGTTGTCTAATATGGCACGATATAACATGTTCTGTAGATACCATGGGAAGGAACTAAGCTTATATCAATTGCAGGGCATTCAAAGGATGCTTCTGAAGTTATCAACGGTTTGTTTGAACTTGATCTATGTTTTCACTTTACCTATTAAGAGTGGGAATTTCGACCCATTGACTTAGTTATGAATGGGTCAATTTGGTGTGTGTTTTATCTTAAATGGGCCAAACAAAAAAATATAGCTAAAAGGGAAGGGGTCAAATGGGTATGAGGGTCAAAAAGGTTGAAAGTTGGCCGAAAAGTGTTTGCAGGTCAATCCAATGATGACCAGTTCAGCCTGAACGGTTGCCCAAATCGTCCGACTTGTTATTTTTCCACATCTAGTAAAACTTGGTGAAACTTTAAGTTAATTGCTTGATAGGTGATGCTTTTTGTTAATGGGCACTTAGATTTTTTAGAGTTCTTTCTGTTTATCTTTTTGTTTATTAGTTTACACTTTTAGCTGCACTGATACTTATATAGAAAAACACACACACACACACATATATATATATATAATTATATTCTTTGGTTTTAACAGTGAAGGCGTTCGATCTGCAAACGCAGACTTGGTCAACCATGAAGACCTATGGAAAACCTCCGGTATACAATCTTAATCTCTTGCCATTAGTTTTATTTTCAACCTTTTCATTTGTTTTATAGTACCCTGGTCAAGAGAATTTATCGTGATCTATGAGTTTCTTATGTGTATAGCCTCAAATTCTTGTAAATGAATTCCATATGTTACTGACATATTCGGCATCAAAAAAGTTAATTATGTCATGTAACTTGTACCATAGATCTCTATATATTGCACATTACACAGTTTTGTTTAAATTTTTTATCTAGAAAATAGAAAGTTTAAAACCAACATATAGATGAATAAATATACCATCAAGTATCAAAATTAATCTGTTAGTTTCTTTTCCCACAAGCATCAGATGACATTAGAAAATGTAGGCAATTTTTGTTAAAAATTAATTTTGGCTCTCCTGTGCAGTTTTTCATAAACTACTAAAATTACATTATGGTTTTTGGAGATCTATGAAATTCCTAAGAAAAGTTGCCAACTTTTGATTACCTATTGCCTAATGAAGGGAATCGTGATACATTTAATCATATTCTCGTGTGCAGTCTGTGTAGAGTCTAGAGACAACATTTGTTATTGATACGTTAAACATGTATTTTTATCTGTCTCATCATGCTATTGCAGGTTTCACGTGGAGGCCAGTCAGTTACACTTGTAGCGAATACCTTAGTCATATTTGGTGGTCAAGACGGAAACAGAACTCTCTTGAATGACCTGCACATTTTAGACTTAGAAACCATGACCTGGGATGAGATTGACACAATGTAAGATTTTTAGTTCTGTCATTTTTTGTGTGCATCCATATATACTATTGGAATTTGTACCAAGTTTTAGCCTCTTGTTTTTTGTATCTATGCAGAGGTGTGTCGCCTTCTCCACGGGCTGACCATGCTGCTGCAGTACATGCAGAGCGTTATCTTCTTATATTTGGTGGTGGCACACATTCAACTTGTTTCAATGATCTTCATGTCCTTGATTTGAAAACTGTGAGATGACATAATTATATTTGATCTTAATGCCCAATGTGAAGCTTGGACTTAGAGTTTATATGGATGTATGAATATTTTTTTTTTGCAGATGGAATGGTCAAAGCCAAGTCAACAAGGAGAGATACCAAGTCCACGAGCTGGCCATGCTGGTGTGACCGTTGGAGAGGTTGGTTCATTGTTGGTGGGGGAGATAACAAGAGTGGTAAGTATTTGAGGAGGTGTTTTGTTAAAGAATCTCAAAAAGGCCCTTAGATCATAATAATAATGGTCAAGATGGAGTAATCACTAAGTTAGCGTTTGGTATGGAGGAATGAGAGGTGAAATGGAATGGACCATTGTAAGGGAATGAAGAAAAAAGTGTTTGGTTGGTCAATGGAATGGAATCGTCCATTCCAAAATGCATTTCATTCCCTCAAAATCATTTCATCTGTCCCCTGTTTCTTTTCCATTCCATTCCCTCTTCACCCTTCATTAACAACACCACAACCCACCACCGTTGCCACCACCCACCACCACCATCATCCGCCTCCGTCACCCGCCTCCGCCGCCACCCGCCACCACCGCTGCCGCCATCCACCGTCGTCGCTGCCACCTCCGATCACCGCCACCACCCACCTTCCGTCATCGCCTCCACCTCCGATCACCGCCGCCGTCGCCACCCACCTCCGCCACTGCTATCAACCGCCACCACCCACCGCCACCGCCACCGCCGCTACCACCTGCCACAAACCGTCGCCACCGCTACCACCTCCGATCACCGTCGCCACCCACCTTCGCCGTCACCCACCACCACCACCGCTGTCACCACCCGCCGCCGTCTCCACCCACCATCACCGATGCCGCTACAACTACCACCTATCACTACCACCATCACCGCCTATCATTAACCACCGCTATCCAATCTTATTCCTTCGTCTTTTCTCGCATACCAAACAACAAAAAGTAATGGTTCTTTCCATTTTCACATGGTAACCAAACAAGACATGGAATGGTAATGATCAATTCCATTACCTCATCCATTTCATTACCTCGTCCATTCCATTCCCCCGCCCATTCTATTACCCCATACCAAAAAGACCATAAAAAAAGTAAATAACATGTGAATAAAGGTGCGCACATCTGCATGGGTATATTCACATGCAAATGTAGGTGTGCACATGCGTATGAGTATACTCACATTTATTTACTTTTTTGACCCATTAGCCAACCGCCTGTTTTCTACCAGTTTGATAATTATTTCTTTTTTGTTAATTGCAGGAGTTTCAGAAACTGTTGTTCTTAACATGTCTACTCTATCTTGGTCAGTTGTAACGACTGTTCAAGGACGTGTTCCTCTTGCTAGCGAGGTATCTGCTTTTCGAGAATAAGTACTTCATGGTTTATATTAGAGGTTCCAAATTTGACCCATTAACTTATGAGTGGGTCTGTTTAAGAATAGAAATGTTCTAAAATAGCAAGGCATATATCTAGGACTACTGAGAATTGATACTCGTTTAAGCTATTATTGTATATAAGTCGAGGTGATTATCTCACTATGAAAATAGGCAACGTATGCATACAAGCTTCCAATGGGTTCGTGGTGTGTGTTATCTCAAATGGTCAAATCAAAAGTAGCTACACAGGGACCAGTTTGAAAGTAGCCAATGTCTTTTTTAATTGCATACACCTCAAATGCTTTAATTCAAATATTTATTCTACCAATTGTAAAAATAAGCAAAACTTTTCTCAAGGTCGTATCAGAGTGGATTAAAAGGTAAATAATTAGAGAACATTTTTCCATATGTGCAGGGGTTGAGTCTGGTGTTAAGCTCCTACAATGGCGAAGACATTTTAGTATCTTTTGGAGGATACAATGGGCGATACAACAATGAGGTAAGAAGTGATCCTTTCTTTCTCACTCATGCAAAGCTTCCAAGCGGTTCTTTATTTTGGTGTTTGGTGTTAGGTCAATTTACTCAAACCCAGCTACAAATCAACCTTGCAAGCAACTAAGTCAGGAGTACCTGCCCTAGATAGCGTTTCTGGTGCTCAGAATGCAACAAACGGCACTAGAGATGTTGATTTAGAGTTTGAAGCTGGTCAAGAAGCAAAAATTAGGGAACTCAGCATGGAAAATAATGAGCCACAGGTAACTGCAACTGTTTTACTATGTATAAAGAGTCGTTGAGGCATGCTCTTGGATTATAGAGATGAAAATCTGTTAAGTTTTGTGCTATGACATGTGCATGATATTATCTTTAAACTATCCCCAGTTACAATAAATTAGTCACGTTTGTGTTGTGATATAATTTGCATCTATGTCTGCAATTATGCAGACAAGTGAAGTTAATGAAGTCAGTGAGCGTACCCTAGCTGCCCTGAAGGCCGAAAAGGAAGAACTAGAGTCGGCCCTCAGCAACGAAAAGTCACAATCAAATGAGCTAAAGCAACAACTGATAGAAGCCGAATCCAAGAACTCAGACTTGTACAAGGTATTGTTTTCCAATGCTATCTACAACTAAAATTTCAATTTTCTTTGAGATTGAGGTTCAAAAATATAACATGCTCTTTCCTCTTAAGTTAACCGGTTACACCATATTAAATATTAGAGGTGTCCGGTTCGATCCATTTTGTTGTGAACTTGACGATTTGGGTTTTGCTTTTTCTCAAACTATTTAAATTGTCGAATTATAAAGGTAAACTAAAAGGGAAAACGTGGACATGTGGAATGGGTTAAATGGTTCCAATTGCGTTTTTAAGCATACAATAGTTTTTTTAAATATTATAAAGAACAGAAAAAAGGCAACGAAGTGGTATTACCCGTTACCCAACTTGCCTGACCCACTCATATCACCCCCTTCAATTTATATGATCTGGAAAGCATGAAGCTACTGCTTATTGCATTTGCAGCAGATTATCACATTCTTGACATGGGGTATATTTATAAGTCAGGAATTGTTGTATCTTTTTTTTTTCTCAGGGCATATTCAAAATATGTAAAGTGCATGCATGGTTATTTATTAAGTTGTGTTGTCGTTTGACACCCTGTAAATGTAATTAAGAGCATGCCAATATTTTTCTTTTTTTTTATTTGCAAAACAAAGAGTATATATTGAAATTAGTGCGTGCATAAAGGTGACAATGGATCTAACACAACTAGTACATGCATAAACATCTGTCAGCTAACACTCATTTAACTTGTTCCATGAACACTCCAAAGGTGTGTGAAACGTTGAAATTTTCGTTGGTTCATTACAATATTCTATGTAGGTCTTTTCTAAATTGTTCAGATCATTTTAACAAATCTGAACAATTAGAAAGGACCTACACAAAATACACACACATTCACTTGTATCTTTGGCTTTAACTGTAATACCTACATACATAGATATATGTATAAGTATGCATGTATATATTTATTCGTCTTTGCTAAAATTAACTTCATTTGCCCAATTTCACAATTCTGCAGGAACTCCAGTCTCTACGTGTTCAGCTTGCAGCAGAGCAGTCAAGATGTTTTAAACTGGAGGTAACTTCTGCTATTGCATTGTACTTCATTTAACGGAGTTTAAACCTGTGGGTTGGGCAACGGGTCAGAATGGGCGTGGGTCAAAATGTGTAATTTTTAGGCCCTGTAAGGGTCGACCTACGGCCCTTTTTCTGTTTATTATAAATAATCGATATATTATATATGGTTGTCAATTTCTCGAATAAAACAACCCAGGAGGATAAATTCAGGTGATTATGTCTTGGCTTAGTTTTAATCTGCTCAACCTATTTCCCAACAGGTGGATGTTGCCGAGCTTAGACAAAAGCTACAAACAATGGACGCCTTACAGAAAGAACTTGAAATCTTACAAAGACAAAAGGCAGCATCTGAAGAAGCTTATGCAAAACAAAAACAAAGTTCAGGAGGGGTGTGGGGATGGCTAGCCGGGACACCACCTCCTACCCAGAAGCCAACCGATGCCTAATAACATGAAACATATAGACACATAGTGTTTTTCAAAATTAAAATCCTGTTGAAATTCATTTTCCATAAAAAAACCCCTTTTCTTTCATCTCTCCACCATTGTTTGATTTGGCATTAGATATTTGCAATTTTGTGTTTGTCACAAAGAGAACATAGCTTAATGGTGTTTCTGTTTCTTTTTGTTTGGGATCCTGAACACAAAAGTTAAATATTTGTTGAGGTTGAAGATAGGATTTCATTGTTTTAGACTAATGATGATGGTATATAGCCATGGTTATGTTGTGTGCCTTTATTCTGTTGTACATGGTTTCATGTGAGAAGAAGTTGAAACTTGTAATTTACATTGATGTTTGGATTTTTTCTTATGCCCTTTAAGTCTAATGCATGATGGTGAAAAGTCTTTTTATTATTTACATGGAAGATTGATATTGTCATTGTTGTTTACATATGGTACAATTATATCAATCATCAGGACATTTATTACACTTTGATGATCATTAACATTAAGAAACTTGTTATGTAATATGAATAATGTAGTTTATTTCTAATGTGATGTAACCTAGTAGTGCACAAATCGGGGTTTTTGAAAAAGCGGTTCCGGGATGGACCCGGGTTCGGGTACGGTCGGGTTTTACAAAATTGGGTTTTAAGAATACCCAGGTCGGGTCCGGCCGGGTTTTATACCAAAAATGTATACCCTATATACCCAGGTACGGGTCGGGTTTTCTAAAACCCGGGTATGATAATACCCTATTTCCGGGTTTGGGTATGCATCGGGTAGGGTTTGGGTATGCATCGGGTATTGAAAAAACCCTACCCGGTATTCAAAAATCCCAGTTCGTGAAAAAGAAACCGAATTGAGCGGGTTTTCGTTGATTTTTAGAACCCACGCCAACGGAAAATTTAGCACTTATAACCATTACCAACTTATATACTGATTTGAGTCCCTACTTTCATGTGTGTCATTAAAGTTGATCCAGTTGAGTGATCACTCTTTGTTTGGGACTACTACTTTCATTGTGAGTTTCACTCCCCCACTTTTAAACTGTTTAACTGTTCTGGGGTGATTTGCATGTTACATACTGTGTTAATTGCCTCAACTTGTGTTGAGGTGAATTACCTAACACACAAACTATCCCCACTACAAGTGATTAACGTAAGCCGTGGGCAGTGGATAGTACTATTGGTCTGACAAACCCAGTTGCTACGACCGGACTGTGTATTGGCAAACAGGCAACTGCACGTGTCCTAAACTCGGTTATGTTGTTAGGCATAACTACACTGGGGCGTTGAACTGCACGTGACGCAATTGGTGGGTTGGGGGTGTCTGTGGTGACACAGCCCGAGGCGTGCTGAAGTGTCGAACGTGACACGGCACGGTTAAAACAGTCAAGGTTTCACTTGTACACTCGTGTAATTCCATTTACGATCTGTGACTCGTGCAATTAAACTTGTTAAAGCATTTTGCTACGAAACAACCAAACCAGTGAAACTCACCGGCTCGTTTAGCTGAACCCTTTTTAAAACTAACATACATTTCACGCAAAGCGAAACAGGAATAAGGAATGAGCGTATGGAATGGCCTGAGTAGCGGACAGTAGCAGAATAAAAGCTATAGTGGCTTGTACTACCGCACTTAAACTTATGGTTTGTAATATGATACTTTAAGTATGTTGTAACCGATACTATTGATCTGACAAACCTAGTTGCTACGACCGGACTGTGTGTTGGCAAACAGGCAACTGCACGCGTCCTAAACTCGGTTATGTTATTAGGCATAACTACACTGGGGCGTTGAACTGCACGTGACGCAGTTGGTGGGCTAAGGGTGTCTGTGTGACACGGCCCAGCGGGCTGAGGTGTCTGTGGTGACATGGCCCGGGGCATGCTGAGGTGTCGAACGTGAGAGTCAAGGTTTCACTTGTACACTCGTGTAATTCCATTTACGATCTGTGACTCGTGCAATTAAACTTGTTAAAGCATTTTGCTACGAAACAACCAAACCAGTGAAACTCACCGGCTCGTTTAGCTGACCCCTTTTTAAAACTAACATGCATTTCACGCAAAGCGAAACAGGAATAAGGAATGCGCGTATGGAATGGCTTGAGTAGCGGACAATAGCAGAATAAAAGCTATAGTGGCTTGTACTACCGCACTTAAACTTATGGTTTGTAATATGACACTTTAAGTATATTGTAACCGATGTTCCCTCTTTATATGTTATCACGTTTTTAAACTGTGAGGAACTACCATGTGTCTGCCGCACCCCGCAATTGTCTTCCGTTGCGAGTCGGGGTGTGACAGAAGATGGTATCAGAGCCATCGGTTATAGCGAATTAGGTATCCCTAAAGAACCGAGACTATAATCCCAAGTTTAGTTTCCCCGCACTGAGAACCTCTACAGACTGAGTAGTGTGGCTATTACCAGGATGGCCTTGTGTGGCAAATAAATTATTGTGGTCCGGAACACAATAATTTATCTGCTCATACTTGGGAGTTCTGGGAACGTCATTGAGATAGGACGGGGATGCGTCTACTAACACCATACCAAATAATTTTTTAAAATCCTAAAATCAAGATTTTGTGCAATACGTGCTCATGTGTATATCTTTGGAATGTTGATTTTCGGGTATATCAGTCAGTAGAATTAGTGTTGTATGTCGTCTTTCTCTTCATGTATCATGTCGCGTCATTCGAGTCATCAGACTGCATCCCGTACCAAGACAGATCCTGAGGAAGATCCGCACATGCCCCTTTGGTCATCAAGTAACGAGCCAGATCAGTCGGTTATTGTTGTGGTAGTTATCCCCCTAGACCCCATACCAGGTGAGAGGAGAGGCCTCGAGCGCCTATCGTTCTCCATCTCACCACCCTACTAGCTCCTCGGAGCGTAGTCGTACCCCTGATGTACTTGTTCAGGTAGGACCTATACCCCGGAGCCCTACTCCTGCTACGGAGCATTGGGAGTGGGAGCCGGTAGCACCTCGTTTACCTACACCAGAGACTCCCCCTGAGCCTTATACTCCTTCTACCCCGAGCGCTTACTCACCCTCTTCACCTAGTTCTTTTAAGGTACCTACCATTAGCCTCCGACAGACGGCTCGTCGGAGGGTACCCGCACATGTACCTGTTTTTACACCACCACTCTCCCCTGTCCACCCGATACCGGTACCTATGGGAGCGCGGCAGCAGGTCACTGCCCGTTTCCTCACACCACCTAGGGAGGACCTTTCTCCTTTTCACACTTACGAGCGAGGTGGCCCTTCTCGCCCGGTCAGAGAGCCTTCCCCACCTGTATGGGGCGTACCATTCCCTCCTCAAGAGGCACCTGCTCCTCTCACCGAGAGCAGTCTGATAGGCTTCCTATTTGAGCAGATCGCAATGTTACGGATGGCGCGCGACGAGGATGAGCAGCACAGGAGGTCGATGGGAGATTATCTGATCGTCTTACAGCAGCCGATCATTGCATTACAGCAGGGTATGGGTTATGCTCATCACGAACAGGACCGTTTTCGGGCGATGCTGTATGGATGCGTCGGTGCCATCGTAGATCTGGTGGCAGGTTTTGTGGGTTTGGCGTGTTGGTTATGACGTTAGTAGTATGGGTTTCTTTTCAGTTTAGATAGATATGATATATCTTTTGCACATCCTACCAAGCACTGGGTTATGTCCATGTCGAGGTGGTGATGTAGTCATAGTGTTTCCATGTTTTAGTAGTTAGTACTTTTGTTGTATCGTGTATGTACGTCACTTCGGTGACCAGTTTTGACAGCACATTTAAGCAGTGGCCCTTATGGGTTAAGTCTATGTACACATTTTGACAGTTGTATGATGACGTATGCTATGATATATATGATGATGATTTTGGATATATGTGTTGTGGGTTCATGTGTGCAATGAAATTGTGTAATATGTGATGAATGAACATGTGATGTTGATGCCTACATATATACTGTTTATAATAGAATGGCCCTGAAATGCGCACCACAAATGACGAGGCGGAAATTGCGCAAATGATAGCGCAACAACTTCAGGCAGTTATCTCCACGATCGTGGCGCAGGTTAGCGCTGGTGTCAATGCTAACCAACAACAGAATCCGCAACCCAGACCGGTAGGTCAGAACGATAACCAAAACAATAATCAAAACAATGTTAGACCGGTCTACACGTATAAGCACTTTATGGAGTGCAAACCAATGGAATTTAGCGGGATTGAAGGACCGAATGGGTTAGTGAAATGGATCGAGAATTCGGAATCGGTAATCAACATAAGTAATTGTCCCGGTGACTGTGCGGTTAAGTATACTACTTGTACCTTCACCGACCACGCCTTAAACTGGTGGAACACCATCGTTCAATCTCGCGGGCAAGCCACAATTAATGCTATGACATGGGACGATCTTAAGGCACTAATGATGGAAAAGTTCTGCCCGACCAACGAGATTCAGAAACTTGAGCATGAGTTCTGGAACCTGCAAATGCAAGGTGCTGATCATGCAGGTTACACTAATCGTTTTAATGAACCGGCACGCATATTGCCAGACATGGTCCGCCCGGAGCACAAGCGGATCGAAAGATATATCTGGGGACTGGCCCCATAAGTGAAGAGTATTATCAACTCGGTGGAACACCTGACTTTGCACGGAGTGGTAGCCAGGTTAGGTACTGTTACGTACGATATGGTTAGGCGCAGGATTTTGACGATGTCTGGAGAGCAGGCCGGTAACAAGCGGGGAGCCCCGGAAAGTAGTCAAGCAGGGGCAGCAATAGCAAAGAGGGGGAAAGCACCCAATCAGAGTTACGTCATGACTACCCCAACTGGTAACTACAAAGGAAACGTTCCAAAGTGCAACAAGTGCACTCTCCACCACTCTGGTGCATGTCGAGCAGTGATATGCTCGAGGTGTAATAGGAGTGGGCATGATGCCCAAAACTGTAGGGTGTTCATGGAACCCAACCCCAAACCAACCAGTTTCCAACCCCCTAGGCCTCAACCTCGTCAGCAGCGACCACAACAACCAACACCACAGGTCACTTACCCCCATACGTGCTTCGGATGTGGCGGTACGGAGCATTTCCAGAGAAATTGCCCGAAGTTCGCTCAGCAGGCAGCAGGAAGGAATACGCAAGGCCAAGCATCTACTTCAAATGCCGCCCGAGGTCGTACCTTTATCATGGGATCTGGTGACGCACGCCAGGATCCAAATGTGTTCACAGGTACGTTCCTCATTTCTGATCAATTTGCTTCAGTGTTATTTGATACGGGCGCCGATAGGAGTTATGTTTCTATTGCATTTTGCCACTATTAAATATGCCCGCTATTGACTTAAAACAACCATTTCCTGTCGAACTTGCCAACGGGAAATCGATCATCAGTTACCAACTCATTTGTAACTGCCCTATAACCCTTAATGGTTACCAATTTTCTATTGACCTTTTACCCGTAGAACTGGGCAGTTTTGACATCGTTGTAGGAATGGACTGGTTGTCCAACAATCGCGCTGAGGTATTGTGTGAACAAAAGATTGTAAAGATTCCTTTGTCCCCGGACAATGTGATCATGGTACAGGGAGAGAAGTTAGGTACCGTGCTGAACCTTATATCCCACCTCAAGGCGTTGAAGTATATACAACAGGGATGTGACGTGTTTTTAGCCAGCGTCACGACAGATGAACCAACTGAGAAACGTATTGAAGACATCCTGGTGGTGTGCGAATACCCAGACGTGTTCTCGGAGGAATTGCCCGGATTGCCGCCCAATCGGCAAGTTGAGTTTCGGATCGACCTAATACCGGGAACAGTACCCATCGCCAAGGCCTCATACCGTTGTCCGAGATGCAAGAACTATCGACGCAACTGCAGGGGTTACTTGATCGTGGTTTTATCCGTCCTAGTTATTCTCCTTGGGGAGCCCCAGTCTTGTTTGTAAAGAAAAAGGACGGCAGCTTCCGAATGTGCATCGACTACAGAGAATTAAACAAGGTCACTATCAAGAACCGATATCCTCTTCCGCGGATGATGATCTATTTGACCACCTACAAGGGGCCCGATATTTCTCTAAGATAGATCTTCGACCGGGTTACCATCAAGTAAAGGTCCAAGAGGACGACATCCCCAAGACGGCTTTTCGAACTCATTATGGCCACTATGCATTCCTGGTTATGCCCTTCGGACTAACCAACGCACCTGCTGTGTTCATGGACCTTATGAACCGAGTATGTAAACCATACCTTGATAAGTTCGTCACTGTCTTCACCGACGGCATCCTAACATACTCCAAGAGCAAGGACGAGCACGAGTATCATCTACGTGCTACATTGGAAATACTACGGAAGGAGAAATCGTACGCTAAATTGTCTAAGTGCGACTTCTGGTTGCAAGCCGTGCAATTTTTGGGACATGTGGTGGATCAGTATGGAATTCATGTGGATCCCAGTAAGATAGAAGCAATCAAGAATTGGCATGTGCCTAAATCTCCGAAAGAGATACGACAATTCTTGGGACTGGCAGGATATTACCGTCGGTTTATCGAAAATTTCTCTAGTATTGCCCAATCGCTAACAGCCTTGACACAGAAGGATAGGAAGTATGAATGGGGTGACGACCAGGAAACAACATTCCAGCTGTTAAAACAAAAGTTATGCGAGGCTCCAATTCTGACGTTACCTAAAGGTAACGATGACTTTGTCATATACTGTGACGCATCTCGGCAAAGGCTCAGATGTGTCCTAGTGCAAAGAAACAAAGTCATTGCATACGCTTCCAGACAACTAAAGGTGCATGAGAAGAATCGCACGACACATGACTTGGAACTGGGCGCGGTTATATTCACACTAAAGATATGGAGACATTATTTATATGGTACAAGGTGTACTATATATACGGACCACAAAAGCCTCCAACATATTTTCGACCAAAAAGAGCTGAACATGAGGCATCGCAGATGGGTGGAATTATTAAATGATTAAGACTGTGAAATAAAGTACCACCCAGGAAAAGCTAACGTGGTAGCGGATGCCCTAAGTAGGAAGGATGGAATTAAACCCCTTCGAGTGTGAGCACTGGGAATGCTTGTGCAAACGAGCCTTAAAGGGCGAATTCGGAACGCGCAAATGCAAGCCCTGGAAGAAAGTCAGTTACCTAGTGAAGGGTTGCATGGAAATGAGAAAAACTTGATGAAAAAAACGGATGAGGTGTTGTATTTTAAGGATCGAGTGTGGATTCCTGCAAATTCGGAGCTGAGACAGTTGATTATGGACAAGGCTCATAAATCGAAGTATTCGATTCACCCCGGTACAGACAAGATGTACCACGACTTTTAAGAGTTTTATTGGTGGCCGGGAATGAAAAAGGACATGGCTGAATATGTGAGCCAATGCTTGACTTGTGCTCGAGTCAAAGCAGAGTATCGGAAACCCTCTGGAATGTTGCAACAACCTGAGATATCTCAGTGGAAATGGGAACAAAACACGATGGATTTCGTGACCCATCTCCCAAGAACGCCTCGTGGTCATGACACGATTTGGGTAATCGTCGATCGATTGACCAAATCCGCACATTTTATTCCGATCCATACCACTTATAAGATCGACAAGTTGGCCGAGATCTACACTAACGAGATAGTAGCCAGACACGGTGTCCCGGTTGCTATTATTTCAGACCGAGACAACCACTTTACCTCGCGATATTGGCAAAAGTTACAAGAAGCTTTGGGGACGCGAATTGATCTGAGCACTGCTTACCATCCCCAAACCGACGGCCAATTGGAACGCACAATCCAAACGCTAGAGGACTTGCTTCACGCCTGTGTCCTGGACTTCGAAGGAAGTTGGGACAAGCATCTTCCGTTAGTGTAATTTTTCTTATAACAACAGTTACCACAGTAGTATACAGCAGCCCCATACGAGGCACTTTATGGTCGAAAGTGCCGATCACCACTTGGTTGGGCCGAAGTGGGTGACACTCAGCTGACGGGATCCGAGCTGGTACAGGAAACGACTGATAAGATCCACCCGATTCACAACAGATTGAAAGCCGCTCAGGATCGACAGAAGAGCTGGGCTGGTGTACGTAGAAACCCGATATCGTTCGAAGTGGGTGAACGGGTATTGTTAAAGGTATCGCCATGGAAAGGCATTATCAGATTTGGAAAGACCAGAAAGTTAGCACCGCGATACATCGGACCCTACGAGATTCTAGCAAAGGTAGGTCCCGTAGCATATCGGTTAAAGCTACCAACCGAGTTTAGTGCCATTCATAATGTCTTCAACATTTCAAACCTAAAGAAGTGCCTGTCAGACGAAGCTACCCAGATACCTTTGGAAGATATACATGTTGACCATAAACTCCACTTTGTGGAAGAATTGATAGAAATAGTGGATGGCAGGGTTAAACAATTAAGGCACAACAAAATTTCACTGGTTAAAGTCCGGTGGAACTCTAAGAAAGGACCTAAATACACCTAGGAACGGAAGGATGAATTCCGTAGAAAATACCCTCACCTTTTCCCCAGCTAGACCGGGTAAATTTCAGGGACGAAATTTCTTAACCAGGGGAGACTATGAGACCCAGGGTGAAACCAGGTACACTTTGAATGGCCCTAAACTTTAAAGCATGCTTACAACAATAATTGTGCGAAAACCCTAAAAACATGTGTGACTTGTGTGCTATGCTAAACGATATCTGTTATGTCGCGGAGGAATCCGAGAGCACGTCATGGTTAACATGACACTATTAAGGGCCAACAGTGTGAGGTTGGTGTCCTTAGCCTGTAACAACGTGTTAAACGGGAGCTTTCCGTTTAACATCACACTAAACATTTGACGATGATTGTTAGGCCATTGGTCGGGCTATTTAAGATTCTGATTTCATGAAACATCTTAGTTATGTGCCTTAGACCATGACATAAGATTTGAAGCAAATCGGAGCTCGGGCACGCAATATGAGGCAGCTTCCCAGTTAGGGAAACGCCTTTGTTTTGAAAGCAACGAAAGACAAACCAAACATGCAAGGAACAGTCAATCAAGCCTAAAAACACTTAAACTACCCTAGTACGAGCTCATTATGATTAAAACGTAATCGTGTTCGGATTTCGAGACGGTTATGCACGGTTTTTAAAACCGAGTCTTTTAACACTAAAAACGCGAAAAAATGAGTCTGTTTCACAAATCGGGGACGCGTGTGGGACCCGAAAACGAACCTAAACGCAAAAACAAAGATAAACATCATCTTTTAATCTCGAAAAATGAAGCACGACAAAGTAGAGGGTGGGGTAGGGGTACCCCACTTGTGACCCCCATATATATATATATATATATATATATATATATATATATATATTCTTCTCCATTTTCACTAAAAATATGCTCAGACTCTCAAAGAACTCAGCTGATCATCACTTTCATCAAGCCAAATCAAAGGTATTTTGCAAGTTTTAAGTAGTTTTGATGATGATTTCTTGAGAAAACATGAACTAGCTTAAGAAAACTCTTTTTAATCCATGATTATAGATGATTTAAACATGGTTCTAGGCTGATTCAGATCACATCAGGGATTCCTTGATGTTATATGGTAGCCAAGATCAAAAAACTTCGGATTTTGATACCCTAATCGACCAAAATCGAATAACAAAGTTCTTAACCGAAAAACAGTGAACACAGGCTTGATTGACATGAGTTGTGGCATGTTTGCATTGTACTTGATGTGTAGGTACTGGGCATAGCACCCACACACTTCTAGACTCAAGAGAAACGCCCGGAAACGAAGCTTGCGCTAGGTATAACGCCCGAAACCTTAAACTCGCATAGGCATAATATTGTTTGGTCTATAACTTGGTCCGTGATGCTTGGATTGAGCTGAAATTTGGTGTGGTGATGTAGGGTATTGACAGGAATGTCCATGTAAAATTTTACAATTTTTTGGAATTTTCTATGATTTTTGGTGAATTTTTGACTGTTTTACCGAAAGAAATTCGGAAAAAATACCAGACGGAATCAATAAATCACCAAACTTTACAGAAACACTAAGGAACATATAGAGAATGTTCTGGGAAGAAATCATAATAAAGTGTTTGGCTTAGTGGTTAATATGTTGCTTTGACAACTAGAGGTTGTGTGTTCTAATCCTTGCATTCCCCAATTTAGTTGAATTTTTGGATTTTTTTGTTGGCTATTCGATAAATGCAAATGACATTAGGGGCTTAATTTTATCAAAGTTATATTAAATTTTAATGCTATTGTCATTCAATTCCTAGAATAAGGTGTTAGTTTTAATTTATTTTCATATATTTTAAGCTTTTCTTATATATTCTTTTAAAAAAAGTGTAGGAACGTCCACGACCAGCACGAGAACCTATCTTTGTTATTTAATGTTCAATTAGGCGGAAACTAATGACATGTTAATCAAATAACAAGAATTACTCATTTAAACGTTGTTTTCATTGATCTAAAGTCATATACATTCGAGAACCAGATCCGACAGAGCTTCGCCGTTTCTGTGCCAAAATCTCTAACTCTTACAAATGAAAACCCAAGGCACCTATTTATAGGAACACAAGTTCGGCCATAAAAGACACAAGTCCGCCCGAACTTGCATAAGCAAGTTCGGCCGAACATGCATTACATGCTAACATCATGGGCGAACTTGGCCAAACAACTTTGCTGATGAGACTGTAAGTTCGCCCGAACTTGACCTAATCAAGTTCGGTCGAACTTGACTTCCCAAGTCCATCTTCAAGCGAACTTGGCTACAAACTCTCAAACAAGTTTGCTGGTGGAGAATGTAAGTTCGCCCGAACTTGACTAAAGTCAAGTTCGGCCGTACTTGACCTTCCAAGCACCATTACCAGCGAACTTGTCCTATTACATACATAAATACGCCTCGCTTCTAACAGATTAAACCCTATTCGCTCAGACTCGATACATAATGATGTTAATGACGAAGGCAACATACATATGCACCAACAAAAAGTTTATATTTTAAGGGCCCGTATTTTTTATTCGCCTTTGACCCCAAGATTTTTGAGGATTTTCAGGGACGGTCAAGAGAGAAAAAGGTAATGATAAATGTATGAAAAAAATACTATTTAATTGAAAATGAGAGAGAAAAATAGTGTTTTTCAATGTAATTATATGAAGGAAGATAATAGAAGGATCAATCTATTTGGACACCCAGGAATCTATTTGGACACCAAACCTTTTCTATATGAGTCGTATTGTGACACCCGGCTATTTTGAGCCTGTACTGTACTAATGTGACACGTGTTATGAATAAATAAAGTTAGTATTTTATTGAATTTGGTGTTATTTGATGGTATTTGAAGTGTTGATAAATTCAAACTTTGTTAAAAATTATGTTGGCAATAATAAGAGAAACGCTTATCGCGTAACGGATAAAATACGAAACGAACGTCGGCGACCGCCTGATTAATGTTAAAATCCTAAAAGTAGTCCATTATGGTTAAATAATATTTTTAATCATATTCGTGAAGAGAAATTATTTAAAACGCTTAAAATTCTTATTTTGCGAATTTAAGCGCGTACTGCGCGACACAGTGCATATACTGCCAAATACAGGCAACGCAGCCAGTCTAGGCAAATAAAATATTGTTCAGAAATATAATGGCGATTTTATTTTTATATAGTGATACAATAATTTTAAACGCCTTAAAACTGGATTAAAACGTTAGATAAAATACCCGGTAGTCAGTTAAATACCTGTATTTAACTCTAGATATTATATATATGTGTATGTATGAGAGATGTGTGTGTATGGGGGACATAGGTGGCGGCTCAAGAGCCCACCTTTTCTTTTCTCTTGCCAAGTGTTGGCCTAGGGGATTAAAGTAATCATTTGAGCTCACCATACACCCCATTTTATAAAACCAACACCCATTAAAAATCATCTCACTCTCTCTCTTAATAATCTCGGCCAAACACCTCTCCTACCCACCTCCATTTTCGAATTTCAAGCTTTTCTTAAAGAACCAAGTTCATTCCAAGGTGTTTTCAAGTCCATTTGGAGATCCAAAGGTGATTTCAAGGTGTTTCTAGCAAGAACCAAGCTCCATATCATCACCCTTTGTCAAAATCTCATCAAAAATCTTGAAGGTATAACTTTACTTTAAAATCCTTGTTCTTGATTTTTGATGACAATGATGATAGTGTAAGGTTTCTCAAGTTCTTGGATGATTCAGTAACTTGAAACTAATGAGAAATGAGTTTTTAAGCAAAATAAAAATGGAGGCTAGTGTGTGTGTATAGCCGAATGTATGTATATATGGGTGTCAGAGTTTGAGTTTTGATTTTGATTGATTCTTGTTTCATGGTTTATGAAAAGTGAAATGCATGTATGATCAAAAGAATGTTCTAAAGGGTTTTGTGATTTGAGATGGACATGTGAAAAGTGAAATTTTGGAAATTTATATGTGTGTGTATATATATATATATATATATATATATATATATATGTCGTGTATGTATATGTATGTATGCATGCATGTGGATTTAGTTATAAATGAAAGAATGTTGTTCATATTTATGTCAAAATGATTAGATAATGATGTGTGGAACATGTCTTGGATTGCATGAAGTAAATACATGTAGATGCATTTAAGTTCATGTGTGATGATGATGATGATGATATGAGAAATGTGCATTAGATGCTTGTACATAAGCATGCATGGTAATTAAATGATCATGAGATGATGAAAATGTTATTATATGACAAAAGTATTTTAAATCAGATTATAAACACTAGAAATAATATTATTTTGTGTGTTATAATGGCATGAAACTTTGTCATAGGTTTGGTAGCTTTGCATGTCGTACATGTAGCTAAAAAAGTGGTAAAATATGTGAAATTTGCATGATTTATGTGGTTTACAAGAAATCTGCACTAGCCTGCTTATATGCATCATTTTATTCAGTAAATAACATGTATTATGTTAAAATACCAAGTCGATTTGGGATGCTTATAGTAACGTTCGGTACAAGACTATGCGTTAAAAACGGTAAAAGTCGACTTTTTATAAAACTGTTTTAGATCAGTAAATAAACTGATATTTTTTATATAAATATAAGTATTTTAACTTATATTAAGTATCCTTGGTGTTTGGATGGTCATATGTGACTTCCGACACCCGAAAACGTCAAAATACGCATATTTCAACGTACACGAAAATTGATTATTCAAGAGTGAACTTTGTGTAATATGATGTGATATGTGATTATGAGAATATGTGATGTGGTATGCTAAGTGATGACATGATAGTAGGGATTTAGACTATGCATGTACACTTGTGTGGTTAAAACGGTGATATCGGTAAAAGTCGCGTTAAATGTGTAACTTATTTGTCGAGCATGGGAATGATACATAGGTTAACTTGATGAGTTATTTCATGTATGAATGCTTTAAAATAAGAAAATATATAAGTTAACGAGATATGTGCATTATGATGATTGATTATATGTTCAAGTTAATGTATATATGTTAGGATACTTTAAGTGTAAGTATTGAAGAAAAATATGATCATAACAGATCATGCATGAAGAATGAAGAATGAAGAAATCAGCAATAGAAGGAAGAAAAGAACAGAGAAGAAACATTCTTCAAATAATCAGAAAACATCAGAATTATCAGAAAACAATCAGAAACAACATTTCTGGTAAACCTGATATGGTTTCTGGTAGAAAATATGTAAGTTAACGAGATATGTGCATTATGATGATTGATTATATGTTCAAGTTAATGTATATATGTTAGGATACTTTAAGTGTAAGTATTGAAGAAAAATATAATCATAACAGATCATGCATGAAGAATGAAGAAATCAGCAATAGAAGGAAGAAAAGAACAGAGAAGAAACATTCTTCAAATAATCAGAAACACATCAGAATTATCAGAAAACAATCAGAAACAACATTTCTGGTAAACCTGATATGGTTTCTGGTAGAAACCAGCAGTTTCTGGTAAAAGGAACAAATATAAGAATTTTTGCTAATTTTAGCCACCAGAAATTCTGGTCAGTTGACAAGTTTCAGTTTCTGATCCTGTCAACTTGCTCATCTGCTTGTCTCTGCCATTTTCGAACGTAACAAGTTGGCCCATGCAAATTCATTGAACATACCCAAGGGAAGCTTTTTTAGCAGGTGCAAGTAGAAGAATAAACAAATTGTTTATTCATTCAGGTCTTCTATAAATAGGAGAGCCAATCACAGGAAAGATGGATAAGAGAGTACAACCTTAGCATTAAATACACTACACAACTCTCTTACACCCTTTCACCACAGTATTCTCTCATGTATTTGTTTTTCAACAGCCAATTATCTCTTTGTAAACCTATTTGTTTTTCAAAGTGATATAAACGAGAAAATTCTGTATCTTGTGTCTTTGAAAGTTTGATTTCTAGTTCCGCACAATATTTTCAATCTTTGTTGAAATCACTTGCCATAACCAAAGATAAGGAATCTTATTGTTAATCTGGGACCAACAATTAGTATCAGAGCAGATTGAATAAAATATTTTCAAAAGGTCAATTGCTCACTTTCATTTTCTAAAGTTATGGCAAACTTTCAAACATGGAATAACGCTTTCAATATTGGGTCAATGTCAAAACCACCAACTTTGGTGAGGGAAGAGTACCCCCAATGGAAGATCAGGATGATCAATTTCCTAAATGGACATGATCGAGCTCTGTTCCAATCCATTGTGAGAGGTCCCCATGTACCCAAACTTGAAATACTAGAAATTCCAGCAACTGAAGACACTCCAGCAGTGCCTGCATCTTATGTCCCAAAGTCTGAAAAACAGTGGGATGGACAAGATAAAGCACTGGTGGATGCTGATGAAAGGGCCAAATCACTCTTGATTATGGCACTTCCAAATGACATATTTTCTCAAGTTAATGCTTGTGCACCAACTAAGGAAATATGGGATCAGTTGGAAAATTTATGTGAAGGAGGAGAAAGAATGAAAACAAACAAAAGAACCAACTGTGTTTCCTCATATGAACATTTTAAAAGTCTACCAAATGAAAGCTTATATGAAACATATATGCGTTTTGCAAAAATCTTAAATGAATTAAAGAAATTTGGTATAGAAAAATCAAATGATGAGAGAAATGTCAAATTTCTAGACTCTCTACCAAGAGAATGGAGAAGTCTAACCATAACTCTTGCCTCCACACTTGAGTTAGGAAATATGAATCTTCATGATTTGTATAGCATCTTAGTACCTAGAGAGGAAGAAATCTATAAAAATACAAATCAAAAGGGAGGACCAATAGCACTTATTTCCAACTCTCCAAAATTCCCAAACACTGATCCACAAACCTCATATATTCAATGCACATAAAATGTTGATTCAACATCAGATTTCACAGCTTTTGCTGAAGCAATTGCATTGCTCAATAAAACTTTTGAGCTGAGGATGAGAGGTGGAAGCAATAAATACCAGAAGAGTGATAAAACCAAGATGGAGATGAGAAGTAAAGACAAAGGAAGAGCAGAGGTTGTTTGCTACAAATGCAAGCAAAAAGGTTATTATGCCTCAGAATGCAAAAACAAAAGGCTTAAAGATGTTGCTTACTATGAAAAGAAGTTAGAGGAAGCCAAGAAACAACAGCAGGCTGTAGGATTGATAGCTGGAACAGATGCATGGCTGACAGAAGACTCAGATGATGAAGAGGAAGAAATGGCACATTTCTGTCTTATGGCAAAATCAACGGACAATGAAACAGATGCTGCTGAAAATTCTGTAAGTAACAACTCCGATCTTGAACTATAATTGAAACATCTGATTCAAAACTTTGCTAATCTCTAAGAAAAACAGAATTTGGATCAAAGGATTTCTGAAAATTTACAGCAAATATTAAAAGGTTCAACACTTGAAATCAACTTTTGATAAAGGATTTAAATAAACAAGCAAAAATTGATTTTTATGAAAAGGAAAGAAAAGAACTTTATAAAAGGATTCATGAAAAGGAAATAAATGTGAAAGGATTTCAAGAAGCAAAAAATTTCATAGACTACATTGAGTCCACAAAAAGAAACAAAGGAGAAGGACTAGGATATAACAAAACAAACTTAAACAATCCAACTGTTTTTGTAAAATCAACAGAAGAAAATTTCAGTGAGTCAGAAAGTGAGTCCAACAAATCAGAAATCTCAAGTGATGGTTCAATAAGTTCAAAACAAAATTTCTTTGAAACTAATAACAAATCTTCATCAAACACGTTGTCAAAAAATGAAAGCACAACTGTAATAACATGTGCAAAGACATAATCAAAATTGTCAAAAAAATATATGCAGCTGAAAAATGAAAGCACAACTGTAAGTTCAAAACTTTACAAAGTTTCTGATGAGAAAACTGAACCAGAAAGATTAAATCTAAACAGAATTCCATCAGAAAATGTACCCAAGCAAGTCTGGGTACCAAAACCCTTCTAACCTTACCACTTCAGGACCATCATGTGCAGCAGATCTGGTACTCGCGATTCTGAAAGCTCCAAGCACATGACTGGGAACAGGAGCTTGCTTAGTAACTATGTTTCTAAGCCTGGTAAATTAGTTAATTTTGGTAATGGAGTGAAAGGAAGAACTTTGGGTTATGGATGCATCAAATATGGTACATTGACCATAGAAAAGGTAGCCTATGTGGAAGGACTGAAATACAACTTACTAAGTTGTGGTCAGTTCTATGACAAGGGATTTCAGGTAACAATTTTACTTGAAAAATGCTTACTAATTGGTTTAGATGACAACAAAATTTATCTGAGAGGAAAAAGAATAAGAAAATCCATTTACTACTTCAATTTTAATGAAGAGATTGAGCATCCTCAAATATGCTTATTTTCAAAAGAAAGCAGTAGTAGTAGTTGGATATGGCACAAAAGATTAGCTCACATAAACTTTAAAAATCTAAACAAATTAGCAAGCAAAAGTATAATAAAAGGGTTACCTTACATATCCTCCAAAAAGGATAAATTATGTGAAGCTTGCGAAATGGGTAAATAAAAAAGAAGCTCACATAAAACCGTGTCTGAATCTTCAATAAAACAAAACTTAGAACTCTTACATATGGATCTGTGTGGACACATAAGTACAGCAAGTTTTTCAGGAAAAAAGTATATTCTTGTAATAGTAGATGACTACTCAAGATACACTTGGGTAGAATTCTTGACTAAGAAAAGTGAAACACCGGAATTACATATAAATTTCATCAGAAAAATTGAAAACCCTTGCTGAACTTACCAGTAAGAAGGGTCAGAAGTGACAATGGAACAGAATTCAAAAATTCAAAACTTGAGACATTCCTCATTTCAAAAGGTATATCCCATGACTTTTCTGCTCCAAGGTCACCACAACAAAATGGAGTTGTAGAAAGAAGAAATAGGACTTTGGTTGAAGCAGCAAGAACAATGCTTGCTTATGCCAAATTGCCTATTCACTTTTGGGCTGAAGCAATTGCCAATGCATGCTTTACACAAAACAGAACAATCATCAACAAAAGGCATCAGAAAACACCCTATCAAATTATAAATGGTAGAATCCCAAATGCAAAATTTTTACACATATTTGGGTGCAGATGCTTTGTGTTTAATGATTTTGAAAGTCTTGAAAAGTTTGACAGAAAAGCAGAAAAAGGAATTTTTCTTAGATATTCATTAACATCAAAAGCATTTAGAGTGTTCATAATTAACACAAGAACAATAAGAGAAAGTCTGTATGTATCATTTGATGACACATCAGAATGTGAAGTGTTTTATGAAACACACAAGGAAGCATACAGTGAAAAATCATCAGAAAACTTGAATCAAATGTTAAGTACATTAACGGAAGAATTTTTAGAATGTTATGAAAACCAAGAAAATGCATGTACAAATTTTAAAATCAACCTTGATCCTGAAACAAGTTCACAGAAAACTATACAATGAACCAGAATTCTGATGAAATACCACAAAACAATTCAGAAAATCAGAACTTTGATTTCATGCAACAATCAGAAAATCAGGGGGAAACCTCAGAACCATCAGAAAACTTAAACAGGTCTTATAATCAAAGATGGATCAAGGGTCACTCTCAATCAGACATTATTGGAGATCCAAAAGAGGGAGTAAAAACGAGATATGCTACTACACATGAATGTCTATATGTTGGTTTTCTAAGCATAATAGAGCCAAAAATTGTCAAAGAAGCTCTAAATGATTCAGATTGGGTCATTGCAATGCAAGAAGAGCTTAACCAGTTCGAGAAAAGTAAGGTATGGAACTTAGTACCAAGACCAAATGATAAAGCTAGTATTGGTACAAAATGGATATTCAGAAACAAATCAGATGAACAAGGAGTCATAACCAGAAACAAAGCAAGATTGGTAGTAAAAGGGTATTGTCAACAAGAAGGAATAGACTATGATGAAACCTTTGCACCAGTAGCAAGACTTGAAGCTGTAAGAATATTCCTGGCTTATGCAGCATCAAAAGATTTCAAGATATATCAAATGGATGTCAAGTCTGCATTCTTGAATGGTGAAATAGCTGAAGAAGTGTATGTACATCAACCAGAAGGCTTTATTGATCCAACCTTTCCAAAACATGTTTACAAACTAAATAAAGCACTATATGGTTTGAAACAAGCACCAAGAGCCTGGTATGACACACTCTCAAAATTTCTGATCAATTCTGGCTTCACAAAAGGTATAATTTATACAACTTTGTTTATAAAAACACACAAAGGTCACAGACTTTTAGTCCAGATTTATGTAGATGATATTATTATCTTCGATCAACAAATGAAAAGTTTTGTAAAAAGTTTGAAAAGTTAATGACCAATCATTTTGAAATGAGCATGATCGGAGAATTAACATTTTTCCTAGGCCTTCAAGTCAAACAAAGAACAGATGGAATATTTCTAAGTCAGTCTAAATATGTTAAAACAATTTTAAAGAAATATTCATCAGAAAATTGCTCATCATCAAAAACACCAATGGCAACAAGCAATAAACTGGACTCAGATCCAGATGGAGTATGTGTTGATGTTAAAACCTACAGAGGAATGATAGGATCACTATTATATTTAACAGCAAGCAGACCAGATATTATGTTTGCAACATGTTTTCTGGCCAGATATCAGTGCAATCCTAAGGAGTCTCACTTGAAAGCTGTAAAAAGGGTTTTTAAATATCTCAAAGGCACAACAAATTAGGTTTATTTTACCCAAAATATACAAATCTTGAACTAAATGCACATACAGATGCAGATCATGCAGGGTGTAAAATAGACAAAAAAAGCACATCTGGTGCATGCCAACTGCTTGGAGAAAATTGGTTTGTTGGGCAAGCAAAAAGCAAAATTGTGTTTCCACATCCACTGCAGAATCAGAATATGTAGCCGCTGCAAGTTGTTGTCACAAGTAATCTGGATGCAAACTCAACTTAGAGATTATGGAGTGTATCTGACCAAGACACCAATTCTCTGTGATTCCATGAGCGCAATCGCCATCACAGAAAATCCAGTGCATCACTCAAGAACCAAACACATTGATGTCAGGTACCACTTTATAAAAGATCATGTTGAAAAGGGAAGCATAGAAATGTACTTTGTTCCAACAGAAAACCAAATTGCTGACGTTTTCACAAAACCTCTTGATGAAAAAAGACACAACTTTTTGGTCAGTAAACTTGGTATGGTCAACATAACTGAAGAAGAACATACACAAAACACTTTGTCATCAGACAATAATAAAAAAATTAGGTGAAAATTCTGACACTACATCAGAATCAGAAATTCTGGCAAAGGATCAGAACTTCTGATAACGTTTTCAAAGATAACTAGAAATTCTGGTTAATCTGGGAAGTTATCAGAAAATCTGGTAAAATAACCAGAAAACTTATTTATGATAAAAGGACCAGAAATTCTGTTAATTTTTACTGTTTCAAATCATCTTCAAAAGTAGGTTCTCCATAAAAAGTTTTTTTTTAAAAGGAAGGGGGTTCAAAGAAACGTATGTATTTGTATAAATACCAGTTCTTTTTATTAATTTTTTTTGGTTTATCTCTTTAAAGGTAGGGTGCATGCGTCACATGACCAAATTCTTGGGTAAAAATTAATAGCTAATGCCCATTTTTCAATTCTCAAATGCTTACTCAGCTTCACTAATAAGGAGAATTGATGACACCTGGAATTTAATGATAATCTCTCTGAGAAATAGCCACCCAAAATTTAAAGAAAAAGAAAACTGTATCTCACATTGTCCTAAAAACAAACCTGACAAAATCTTGGGTTAATAAAGGATACAAAAGGGGAGTATCTTCGGGTAGTTGCAACCATTTATGGTAAAACTATAATTTGGTTATAAATAACTACCACTTGATCACTGAAACATCACTTTCAAAACTCACATTCGATCAGAAACCCTAGAACAAACTTCTCACAATCTTCAAATGGCCACCATTGATCGCAAACACCTTCCACTCCCCTACTACCCAATCCACAACCTCCGTCTGAGGGGCCAGCTTCAAGGGGAAGCATGGGAGGACAGCAAGTTCATCATGAACCTCCTCCTATTCCACACCCCACTCAACTTTGCTCTCACCGCCTTCATCCATATCCACCCAGAAATCCTGCAACAGTTCTAGACCAATGCTGAAACCTTTCTTACTCCAACTGGGCTGCCGGCTATACGCAGCATGGTCATGAACAGATACACCATCATCCTGAGTGAAGAGACTATCTGGCAGGCGCTGCAGATAGACGATGACCGGAGAGAGACGGTGTATGATAGGGAGGTGCTGGATGCCACACTGAAGAGAATGGGATACTTCACAGGCAATCGCTCCAAGGGCGTTTGCAAGACAGGCTTCACCAAACCTTTTCAGTTTTTGGTGAACCAGGTTTGTGTATGCTTTTCTATGAAGCATGAAACTTTCATGAGTTTTCCTACAAAATCATGGAAGTAGATGCTGCTATTGTGCATGAACTTCCTTACAACTACTCTCGTTATCTAATGAGAGATTTTCAACACAACATGCACACAAATAAACCCTTCCTGATCTACCCAAGATTCTTGACAAAAATCATTAATGGGCAGATAGGGTTTGAAGGCATACCGGTCTGGTACCCAAGGGCTAAAATGATTTTTCAGGAGAACCAGAGGAACAAAAGCCTCATCCCTACAAGATTCCACACCAGCACTGAAACCCCTCTATGGACATATATTAAGTATGCTATAAATTATAAAATACCTGAATAGTGTTGTTTTTCTTTATTTTCTTCTAAATGTACATATATATATATATAATATCAGGTTTTTGGTATGACAAATGTTTGAAGACAAGGAAGAAGGAGACATAGAAAGAGGGAGATGAAAGAAACAAATAATTTTTTTTTCTATTGATCAAAAAGGGGGAAAGATATAACTCAGAAAACAAACTTTTAGTTAAAAACTGGACCACACCAATAAAGATTTTGTAGAGTTCTGATAAATCCGGTAGATTTCTGGTAGAAATTAGCAGTTTCTGTTAAAAAAGAAAAAAAAACTGATCCATTTTTACAAGAATATTCGACAATCCTTGATAAAATTTAATGACCATTTCGGAGCAATATTGTTCAAATCCGGTAAATAACTTAGGAATTTCTGTTTTTGATCAACATAAATAAAAGAATAAAAGGATGGCTCTAGGGGAAGTTTCACAAAGGACATTTAAATGTTTGACAAGTTATACAAACTTTCTCAGAATTTTACATAATCTTGTCATTTTTAAAAGATTCCTAAAACCTACAATAGAGGAAGTTTCAGAAAAGATATGAAATTTTACATCCTTTGAAATTCTTTTCAAAAATTTGTCAAAACTTCTATTTAAAGTTTCTCAAATCTTTTTTATCTTTTTTCCTTTCTTTGCCTTCATCAATGAAAATATTTTTAATGAAAGAAAAGTGAAATTTTCTCTCTCTCAAAAAAAAAATTCGGGGAAACTCCAAGACTCCAAGAAGAAACCAGAAATTCTGATCATTAAGGAGAAACTAGAAATTCTGATTTTTCCAGAAATTCAGATCATTCAGGAGAAAGCAGAAATTCTGATCATTCAAAATAAAAACAAAAATATGAAAAAGTGAAGATAAACGTACAAGGAATAACAGGAACATTCAATTTGACCTTTTTGAATTTTCAGGGCCCACATGGAGAAAGCGGGGTACTCGACCGTTAGTGGTAACCAATCAAAATCCAGCAAATTCTCATACCAGTTTTGATAAAACTTGATAAGGACAAAAGAAGGGAATATTAGAAGATTATCCTAACGGTTATTTATCTTAATTTCTCAAAAACACACCCACGTTGTCCACAACATTAAAACCGCAATTAAACCAGCTACAAATCAGTACCCACTATCACCCTTAACAAACATAGTTCAAAGATACTCATCTTCTCCATTCAAACCCTAGAAATCTCTCATAACTCTCAAAATCAAACCCAATGGCCGCTTAAAACACCGTCAATTTGAACCTTCAACCAATAGAACACGCCGTACCATTCATTGATCCTCAATACCATCTGCCCAAAAAGGAGAAACAATTTGCAGATGCATCCAAACATTGAGGACTATGATACCAAAACTCAAGTGTTGATAGAGTTTCTGATGAAGTCTCCAATCTCTCAAGCCCTTATAAAAACCCGTGAAGTACCAGAAGAAATCATCCAACAGGTAATCTACACCCTAGATGATTCAGGGGATACAGAAATAGGAGCACATGTATAGGGAAATCTGTCAATAACTGTTACTCCAAGAAAAGTAAGGGAATGTTTAGAACTTCCAGTATATGCAGAGTTTGCACCAATACCACCAAAAGAAGAACTATTAGAGAGACTGATCACCTTGACGAACTACAAGAAGAAGTGCACAACAATTACCAAATTCAGAAGAAAATATTTGCCTGCTTTATGGCAAGTATTGATGGAAGTTCTAACAAAATGCTTGACATCAAAAATAGGGGAACCGATCAGATAAGCCAGAGTGTAATGACAATCATGTATGGGGTAATCACCGGAACACAAATAGACTATGCTGTGAAGATCTTTCATCTGATAAGAATATCAGTAATCACTCACAACAAAAGATTACTGACCCATCTTCCATTTCCAAGATTCTGGTCCATCCTAATAGCTCAGAAATTTGAAGAAGTAGATATGGAGATACCCATCTCAGAGAATATATGGAAGACACCAATCATGAGGCCTTGGAATGCAAAGGGGGCATGGGATTCAATCAAAGACTTTCCCATGTTGCCAGAAGCTATCACAAGCATGATAACAGAAAAGACTGAATACAGGGTAAACTACGACTTTCTCAGACAGGAAATGTCAACTCAACCAGAAGCATACGATAGCAGCTCACCAGTTGGATAAGACGAAGGATCAGCTACAGATGAAGAACCAGAAAAGGAAGAAATAGATGAACAATTAACCAGAAATCCTCCAGAAACATCTCTGCATTAATCAGGTGAACGAATTTCTCATCCTGTCTATATTGCTAGAAGTGACAGTGATAGAACCTCTAGTGGTTCTGTTGGAGGCACTTACAGATTAAGAGCCAAAAGAAATCAAACTGAAGATCCATACTCTGAATCAGAAAATGAGGAGTATGCATCAGCAACAGGTGGAGGTCACTTAGGTGATCAAGAAACCTGGAAATGAGAAAGGTGCATTTCTCAACAACTCATGGAGAATAATTGAATACAATGGTACGAGGAAATGAGGAAAATCCAGGATTGAATGTGTTTCAAAGACCTGGTAAGGAGACTCAAACTGAGCTCAGTGCTCATTTTGAACCCTTAACAACAGCACAGGTTTGTCCTCTGCTGGTTTGTTAGTAGGAACATCTGTTGTTCCACCACTCACACAACAAAAACAAATCTCACAGGAAGATATAGATCTCCAAACACTGGAGAATGTGGTCAAGATCTGCACTAAGTCAACAACAGAAGAAAAGTTGGACCAGATATTGAAAGAACTTTCTGAACAAAAGTCTGCAATCAAGCTCATCACTGAAGAAATCACCTGTGTCAAAAGACAATTAGAAAGCAACTCTCAAATACTAGAACAACTACAAAAACAGAACAGCAACAAGTTTGAAGCTAAAGTCATCAATTTCATTGAAGAAATCAAGAAGGCAGTTGAATACAAGGAGTCTTCCTCTGGTTCAATAATGGAAGAAATCCAAACAATGAAGGCAACCTTTGCTAGCCTGGCTGACACAACTGGGAAACTTGGAGAAGAATGGAAACTATTCAAGGAACAAGCAAGCAAAGAGCTCTCACTGGTGCATGAAGAAGAAAAGAAAAATGAAAAAAATAATTGAATCAGCCTTGAAACAGCTGCAACAGCAAGTCAGTGATATTTCAAACTTCAAGAAACAAAAACCACAGTCTGCAACAACAGAAACTCCAACCACAGAAGAAGCTCCTCAAAAGGAACCACAAGAAACTGTCCCAATCATCATACAAGAAGTAAAGCCTAGACTTACTATCATGGGACCACCACTATCTGTACCTGACAGAGACATGCTCACAAGGCTTACTACTCCACCACCTCAAACTCAGAAAGCAACTGGAACATCAAGCTCACAGCAGAAACCTACATCATCAGGAGAATCTCTTTTCAGCAGGAACAGAAACGTTCAAATAAAAAGAAAATGGGAAGCCTCAACTACCTCTTCCAAGAAAGCAAGAAAAAGTTCAAGAGTTGGACCAGATGGAAAGGTAATTGAAGGATACATACTTGAAATAGATCTTGACACCATGATGTTTCCAGAAAGCTACCTGCAGAATTACTACTGGGATGACTCCCAAGATGAGCTGGAAAGACCACTTAGCCTAATCAACAGGGATCTAAAAAGTTTGATAGAAAAAGAGGGAAAAACTCTTCATTTACCAATGACCAATCCAATCAGAAAACTCCACTGCATCACCCCCAGCAAAACCAGTGATGGACTCATTGGCTACCATATACTAAACATGTATGAAGTTGAAAGAATAGATGGTAGTATAGAAAGAATCCTGGACAGTGAATTAGAAGGCATTCATCCTCTAGATCTCATCAAAATCAAGCAGGAGTTGGACCAAAGAGATAACAACACTCAAGAAATTAGAAGAGGTCTAGAAAGTGTCACTCAGACAACCATGAAAATGTATGCAAGGGCTGCACTAGCTGACTTTGATCTTTGCATCACTTTTGACCACCTTGTCAACAAGAAGGTACATGTCCCTCCACCTGATACTTTAATACCATCAAATGTTGAAAAAGAAGCAAGAACAAGGGTAATTCTTGAAAGACCAACACTTGCCGTAGCATTCTGGGATAAAGATGAGAAGAAAGCTCTTTTTAGAGTTAATGAAATTTACAAGTACTCAAACCAGACTCTCAGCTATATCCAAGAGTGTATGAACAAGAAGCAAGCACAATTGAAGATCAAGGGACAAGACAAGGAGGCACTCAGGAAGAAGACTGATGACATGATCAATGAATGGGTGACAGCAAGAGGCCGGTACAAGGAAATGATCAGAGTTTGCAACAAGGTGATTGAATACAAAAAGAAGCTCAAGAAAGGAGATGTCTACAAAAGCAATCTGAAGATCACCATGTGATTTCTTTGTGTATGGAACAATTATTGAAAACAAAAACAATATGTCTGTAATTTTAAGTACTTCTGACAGTTGGTAGTTTCATCTTATTCCTATTTTTGTCTGTTATTTTTCTTACAATACTTAGGGGAAATTGTTAGGATACTTTAAATGTAAGTATTGAAGAAAAATATGATCATAACAGATCATGCATGAAGAATGAAGAAATCAGCAATAGAAGGAAGAAAAGAACAGAGAAGAAACATTCTTCAAATAATCAGAAACACATCAGAATTATCAAAAAACAATCAGAAACAACATTTCTGGTAAACCTGATATAGTTTCTTGTAGAAACCAGCAGTTTCTGGTAAAAGGAACAACTTGCTCATCTGCTTGTCTCTGCCATTTTCGAACGTAACAAGTTGGCCCATGCAAATTCATTGAACATACCCAAGGGAAGCTTTTTTAGCAGGTGCAAGTAGAAGAATAAACAAATTGTTTATTCATTCAGGCCTTCTATAAATAGGAGAGCCAATCACAGGAAAGATGGATAAGAGAGTACAAACTTAGCATTAAATACACTACACAACTCTCTTACACCCTTTCACCACAGTATTCTCTCATGTATTTGTTTTTCAACAGCCAATAATATCTTTGTAAACCTATTTGTTTTTCAAAGTGATATAAACGAGAAAATTCTGTATCCTGTGTCTTTGAAAGTTTGATTTCTAGTTCTGCACAATATTTTCAATCTTTGTTGAAATCACTTGCCATAACCAAATATATGGAATCTTATTGTTAATATGGGACCAACAATATATATTACGACGCGTAAATCGTAGATATATTGCTTATAAACGGAGTGATAACGGATATAACATAATGAGGGTCACCACTAAAATCGTTCAAGTCGCAAAATCTTAATGTATATATATATATATATATATATAGTTAACTGCCATTTCCGTCCCTGTGGTTTGTTCAATTTTTCCATTTCAATCCAATTTTCAAAAATACGTCATTTTCCTCACCGACATTCTGGAAACGTGCCATTTCAGTCCAAAAAGTTAACCCCAGTTAAAAAAAACTCAGTTTAATGAAAGGCAATAACATATGCAGCTAGCAGGGTTCGAATTCGTGACCAGCTGCTTAGAAACAAACACATTACCCAGCAAGCCAAAACCAATTTTGTTAACAACATCCATTTATATTTCTTTTGACATGTCTCCAACCACCACCTCCACCACCACCACCACCATCCCAAGTCCACCACCTGCCAACACGTAAAACTCATTAACTCTGTAATATTCATTAGATCCTTGAAACACAATGATTTGAGATGATTAACGAAGTTGATTTGGAATACATACATAACCACATTCAGATTCACACCTTTAAACTGAAGTTGTAGACACCCTCAAAGCTCACGATGGTTCAAGCGACGGCGGCGGCGGCGGTTAGTTCCAGGTGGGTTTACACCTGTGGCAGACATTGGTGGTCGAAACCAGCGACGATGATGGCTTACGGAGTTACTATAACATCCGGCCCCTAGCACCACCAATATTGTTCGCTTTGCCCCTGATGGGTTGCCCATCCAGGAACTCACGGCTTTGTTTTTTGGTTGCCCCGGTGGAGACTTCCCAGGAGGTCACCCATCCTAGTACTACTCCCACCTGAGCAACAAAAAAACAAAGCCGTGAGTTCCTGGATGGGCAACCCATCGGGGGCAAAGCAGACAATATTGGTGGTGCTAGGGGCCGGATGTTACAAATGGTATCAGAGCCACTCCTGAGCCGTTCGGGATGGTGGGGCAAACCTCATCGAGGACGATGAGTCCCTAAGGGGGGTGATTGTAACGATACCGATACCGAATACTGTTAACATGGACCATTGTGACACCTTAGGCAAATCCCACATCGGCCGTGGCCAGGAGAGATCCTCGGTTCATAAGGAATGTCTTGCCCTCTTAAATCACCAACGCGTTTTGGGCTTAATGCTAGTGGATGAGAGGAGAACTCCACAGTTAAGCGTGCTCAGGTGGGAGCAGTACTAGGATGGGTGACCTCCTGGGAAGTCTCCACTGAGAGCAACCAAAAACAAAGCCGTGAGTTCCTGGATGGGCAACCCATCCAGGGCAAAGCGAACAATATTGGTGGTGCGAGAGGCCGGGATGTTACAGTTACGGTGGTGTTTGATTTGAAGGTGACTAACAATAATGCCAGACGTTTTCTAGGAATTTCTAGGAAGGGAGAGTGGAGAGAGATAAAGAGAGATAGAAGGGGGAGAGAGGATGTATGTGGTGGCAGGTGGTGGATTTGGATGGTGGTGGTGGTGGAGGTGATAATTTGGAGACATGTCAAAAGAAATATAAATGGATGTTAACAAAATTGGCTTTGGCTTGTTAGGTAATGTGTTTGTTTCTACGTAGCTGGTCACGGGTTCGAACCCTGCCAGCTGCAAATGTTTTTGCCCTTCAATAAACTGAGTCTTTAACTGGGGTTAACTTTTTGGACTAAAATGGCACGTTTCCAGAACGTTTGGGAGGAAAATGGCGCATTTTTGAAAATTGGACAGATGAAAATGGCAGTTAACTCATATATATATATATATATATATATATGAACACATATATGTATAAATACGCCAACATAATAAAATAAAGACTTTTTGAGAAAATCTCAAAGTTATGTGAAAATTCTAAGTATTGGAGAAACTTAGAAATTTTGTGGAATATTGATTGTTAAATCGTTTCTACGTATATTTGGACGAGTAGAATCAATTTGTGGGATCGCGCGAATAAAAAACGCACCCAAAGGTGAGTGTCACTAGACCCCTCCTTTTACTGTTTTATAAACTGTTTTGGGGAAGAACACGCATTAAAAGGATAATTATACGTTTTTGTATAAAATATGCCTTTAAACAAATCATTGATATATTTTCTTGGAAAATATGGTTTGGATATTTTGTGATTTGCTTTTAGAGAAAAACATGGTTTTAACATAAATATATGTTTCGGGAGAAATGGTTTTGATATAAATATATGTTTCGGGGAGAAACGGGATTTGAATGATATATATGTTTCGGGATGAAACAGGATTTGGTTGATATATCTGTTTCGGGGAGAAATGGGTATTGTTACGGTGTTTTGGGGATAAAACGACTGTGTAGATTTAAAAATGCTTAAATCTAAAGTTGTGACGAATTGGCTCGGTCTGAAGAGAGTAAGTATCGGTTTGGGCTTACTTTTCGGTGGGGACGTCGGGGATTCGTACAACTCGTTATATTAAATTTATCATTTTAGTACCATATATGTATTGTTCATGAGGCAGATATTATAAGTGGCCCATTGCGGGCACTTGCGCAAATTTTATCGTTTAATCATTGATATTGTATTAACGTGGAATTGTTGATAGATCTATCGGGTTGACCACCCGTCGTGACTGGTAGCTCCGTGTCAAATCAAGCGACGAATTTATATCTGTAGTGTCTAGCTTTGATTATACCTTCATTGTAAATATATAGTTCGTATTGTCTTGCAAACATACGAGTCTGAACACTTGATGCTAGAAATTTAATATGTAAACCTTGGGGAACAAGTCTTGATATCGAAGGTTTTTGGAAAACGCTTGCGATGAATGACCCTCGGATTTTGTAAAGGAAATTAAACGGACTTTCTTAAGATTATATGGATGTTTTACTAATAAACACATAATATGAAAGTTTTCCTTGTATCAAATTATTTGTAATTTGAATATGTGAACTCACCGTCCTTTGTGTTGACACTTGATTTTAACGTGTTCTTCAGGCACATGAGTTCGGCTTCAGGAATTATTGGCGTATCTTGTGATAGTGATGCAATGTCATATTTAATAATGTTTTGGACAAACTTCTAAAACTTATTTGGGACCATGTTTGTACTAAGATCCATAAGGATCAAAACAACTTGACTATGGTTGTGGCTGTGTTTGAACGCTAAAGTTTAAAACTATGTTTTAGTTAAGTTAAATGTCCAAAAATTAATGATGCATCATCCACCAAGATATTTATGGGTACTAACTTCCCTCATCATTACGTATGTATTCCGCTGCGACGTTTTTGGGGTGTTACAGAAGTTGGTATCAGACCCAATGGTTGTAGCGAACTAGATGTTTTCGGAGGAAAACTCTAGACTTCAACCGATGAATTTTGAGAATTAATCCCAAAATTTGAGAAGCCAATGATTTGAAATAAACATGGATTTTGATCATGTATGAAAACCATTTGAGTTTATGTGCATATGTGTTAATCTGTTTATTTGTTCCTTATATGTTATTTTTCATTTGAACACACACTTACTTAGTACAATTACATTGTGTCACAGATGTCGAGCACGCACGAGATTATCGAGATTCACGACTCAGAGAGCGAGCATGAATTCGAGATCTCACCGACCTTAGTCCTGCCAGAGATCCTACACACTACCCCACAGATTGTTGACATGGTCGGTTTTACCTCGTCATTTAATGTCGGCCCCGCTGCATTTGCCAGCCAGGTTTACCCACGTTACGCTCACACTACTAACGGTTGAATTGACGATGATGACTCTATTCCTCCCTTGATTTATGAGATAGGGCAGTCATCTAGTACCGTGCCTGTTGTCGATGAGCTGGATAGAGGTATTCCTTTGATTGGAGGATCCTTTGGGATAGCCCCAGTGGTGGACGCTACTACTATTACGGTTCGGCCTTTAGAGCCATTAGTAGTCCCGCCCACTGCCACTGTTGAGCCTACACCTGAGATACCTCCGCCAGTCACATCAGAGTCGTCCGTTCTGCAGCCTGAGTCGCGAGCGTCTACTACACCTTTGTTGGTTTATACACGACGTAGGAAGAGAACTAGACCCGCTGGAGATATCGCATCGACTTCTAAAGCCGCTATAGAGTCTGCTTTGAAGAAGCAGAAAGGAGTTTGGGTCGACCGGTGTTCTCATTGCGATCATCAGATGGCTACTTTACACGGAGATTTGGAGGCGACTAAGGGCAAGGTGAAGCATCTCTAGGGTCAGATGGATTGGTACAATGAGGTACAGGATTTGGATGACAGTGTCATGGATCAGATGCACTAAAGGATAGTGGAGCTCAAGGAGCTAGTTAGGAAGCTTTTGGACTTCTTGGGTTTTAAGTGATTGGTGTTTGTTTCGTTTGTTTGTTGTCTCTTTTGGTAACCCTGTTTTTGGGATTGCATGCCAAGTTAGATATTTTAGGAGGAAATTCAGTAAGACTTGTTGATGGTGTTTGATTTTGATCACACCAAATTTTGTTGGTTTTTGTACTGCAAACAAGCAATGTAATTTCTAAGCTAAGATATCAATGCAATGGGTTTTTGGTTAGATTGAACGTGAGGTTTAACGCGAGGTGCGTGACAAACCATGATCATTGCCATTAATTAGATTGAACGACCTCTAAATGATGTTTTAGAATAACGTTTTTTTTTCTCAATCAAATGAGAAAACACCTGTGTTGAATGTTCAAGTAAAATGTGGCAGCGTAAAGTAAAGTAACGTTTAACCAAATGCGCAAAACAAATGCACCCAAAAAGTAATGTAATAATATATAAATAAAAATAAGTTCAAAGGTTTAATGATGCGACTCCATGAATGTCCCTAATCGCATGCAATACCTAGAGACCTACAAAAGTATGCTAACAAGTGTCACCACGGGGTTGGTGAGTTCATAAAATGTAACTGTAATAAGCATATTTGTATGATAAAGTAAATTCCAATTATATCTTAGGTACTAGTATGTTACACATTTCTAAAGGCTTTGAACTGAAGCTGACTGAATGAGTTTGTGCCTTCCAACGCAATATCAAACGATGGTGCCAATGTTAGGCCAATATTACACCCGTGCTAGCGTAACCAGCCCGGGTGGGGTTTGTCAAGCCTGGTAGTACTACTCAAGATTACCTCGCTAACTTCCTATATTAATGGTTCAGATGTCTAAGGACTTTCATGATATGTGTAGCATTTAGCAAACATGTGATATTAATGAATTACCAAATCTAAAGAAAATTCGCAAAGTGTTTCCCCCAGGAAAGAGTAACCTTTTAGTTTCCTACTAGGAAAACGTACGTAAAAGAAATAGTAAACTCACCTTAGGGTGCGTATGATATATCCAACCAAGAAAATTAAATAGAAAACTGCTAACAGTAACCTATTACATTAAAATATTCTATTAGTGTTCGTTTTATGTGTTTGGTCATAAGACTTTGCATTCGAAAATCTCATCGTTCAAATATATCAAGTAAAACTTACACATAGACCAAGTTTACCGGACGACCTGTTGGTGACTAATTAAGGTGACTTCATGTTAATTCATGTCCATGCAAATCAAGTAAAACTATATTACACATCACATAACATGTTTGATGGCATTTATTTCAGTTTTACATCCTAAAGACACCTTGCAAAGCCAAAGATGTAAACTCTATTCCAACAATCACAGTTCAACTTCAGTTTTTTAGTCAATTTGTGTATTTTTTTTAAATAGTAAACGATGCAGAAAAATTATTAATATTTTATGAGAAATGCCAAATAGTCTATTTACGTTTGTGCAATTATTCAAGGTCTGAATGTTTACACAAAATTCATGAAAAATCCTACATTATAAAAAGGTCAAAACGTCATTTTCTGGTGACAATTTACTATTAAATTAATATATATATATATATGTGTGTGTGTGTGTGTGTGGTTCCTCCAATTGACATAAGGCCACCAGCCTCTTAGGAGTACCTATTGTAAAAATTGCATGTCCTAGTTCACATAACTGATCAAGTTATACTCATCGTCATAGACCCTATTTCTGATCAAAAAACTCAGATTGACACCCCATCCTTAAAAACTTATAGAAACATAGTTAGGGTTCATGAAAAATTACGACAATTTTGTGGATCATCTACATCCAGTAGATGATCATAGACTCACGAATGGCCCTATTTGGCATCAATGTGTTCAGTTTATGATCAGACCAATCTCGTAAAATTATGTAGTAACATTCCTACAAGTTCATGCAATGTCTAACCTTCAAGTTTTATAATGCAATGTCAATTAAAGTTTCCCATTTGGGAAACCCTAGAAGGTCTAACATAAATCACCTAATTTGATCACGACAAATTTTTCCATGCATCCTAACTTACTCTCAAGAACCAAGTTTGATCATCAACAAGCCTATCACATAATCCTACACAATCTTGTTCAACAAAAGTTTCCATTATAGGCAAGTTGTGAATACCATGATCTAGGGTGAGCTCGAACGACGATTAAAACTTGATAATCACCGCCTGGTAAGACGGCAGGTACGCTAGCTTAAACAACCTATCCCAAGGTGTGGTTAGTATTTCATAAACAAAACTAAGAACACAAGTTAATAAATAATATACTTGTCCCATAGTGTATCGAGTCCGATAATATCTCGAGCTTTCATCCCCCCTCCTCCTGAACCTCCTCTAACGCAGCCTAATCGATCGTGGGATGGTCGGGGATCTCCATCTGTGGAAACTTTTCACAGCGGTGAAAAGCTTCGAACTCAGCCTCGAACACTATAGATGGGTGCTCGGGCATCGGGTTAATAATATCAGGGGCACCGCGCCCACGACCACGTCCCTGACCTCGGCCTCGTCATACCACCGCATCAGACATATCGATCTATACAAATATATATAATTTGAAAAATATATGCCATTTATTATAACGTTTTATATTGATTTTTAAAAAAACATTATTATAACATTTATTATACTGTTTTTTAAAATGTAACATTTTTATATTATTTTAAAATAACATTTTTATAACATTTACTATATTATTTTTTAAAAATGTATAACAATTATTATATTAATTTAAAAACATTTTTATAATTTTTATTATATTATTTTTAAAATATATAAAACATTTTAACAACATTTCTTAAACATATAAAAGTTTCTGATTTTTTTAAATAAACTTGGTCGTATACATATGGTATAAGGGCAAATGATACTTATACGACCATAATTCTCAAACAAAACTTGATTTTCTTTTAAGCTATATGACACGTATAGGTCCATACGTATCGAATCGCTTCAACGGATTTCGAAACCCCCCCCCCCCCTCCAAAAAAAACAACCCTAATCACCTCAAAATCACAATAAAAAAAATAACATAGAATTGAACGGGCAAGAAATCATTAACCTTTTTGCGGTGAAAAAACTCGAATTAAAGCTTTGATAATCTTTGAATCACATTATGTTTGTGGGTTTGGTATCATATGGCGATATGAGTGCCGTATCAAACATAATATGCACCCCTTATACGATTTGTATAGGACTATACGAATCGTATTAGGGGTCTTATATTATGTTGATACGTTACCTATTTTTCAAGATACGATACCTATATGCGTGTAATTTAGGCCAATATGATTTATACGACCCATTATTTAGTAATTCTAGATTTTGCCTTTTCGATTCGTATACGGGTCGTATTTTTACATATTTTGTCATTACGTGTCGTATCGGTGACGGACAGTTACGTGTGTTATCATATTCAATGATGACGTGTCATTTTGTTTTTAATCCACGTGTACTCTTACGTGTCTTTATTATCAATTATTGATGGAACAAGGTCAAGTTTTCACTAGAACATGTCTACTGAATCAAGCGGAATAATGTTGCCTGCAAACAAAAAAATGATTACACTCGCATATTAAAACAATATAACAAATCGTAAAATAAGCTTATAAGTACCTTTATTTTGAATTTTCTCTAGACGAAAGGCACATAGCAACCCACAACCCATATACAGCTGGCAGCTACATATTGAACCAACTGTCCGTAACATGGATAGCTTCCGATGAAGCTCGTTATCTAGTAGGTCAAGAGCATGGATAGAAACTTTACGAATTAGATAGCGAAACATAGGAATCTTTAGATGGTGGTTCATTCGCTTGCTGCTACTTTCTTCCAAACATTTCTTACTTTGTTTATGTTGTTTTAATAACATACCGTTGACCTTATCCACCAGACTTTCCAGACTGCATTTATTTGAATAAGTTGTCTTTTTAATTCGGCATGCGCACTCCCTTGGCTCTATTTGTCATAGTTTGTCGAAAGTTAACCATTCGATTGGTCCATGTAGACACAAATTTATCTCGGGGTGTCTTTAACCAATTGTCATACACGAAAAAAAAAACATTTGTAAATATAAAACATAATCAAATTTGTATCTATTTTAATCAATGTATAAAGTTAAAACAAAACTTACGTTCACTTTCGTGTCTGTTAAGGACTCTATAAAGATTGGCGAGGTTATAGTCGTATATTGGCTCAGTCGGAGAATCATACAGTGTTCCCCATGAACGAGTAAAATCCTCTCATTCCGCTTCAGTAAAGGATTTCTTGCAGTATTTTATGATATTCTTTGGAACCTTCAAAGATTCTGTGTGCGTTCAAGAAAATTTTATGACACAAGTTTATCAGGGCTTGGCCTTTGTCCGTAAGAATTACACGCTGCTCCATACACTTGCGCAACATAGACCTGATCCTCTCCCTGACCCATATATACCTTAATTGACTAACTTTACTGCATCCTCCATTTATCGTTGATTCTTAACTAGATTTATCACCCGCCGCAATGCGGCAGGGGCGTAAAACCGCGCCATGTAGCACTAGTGTCACACCAACGTCAACGACAACCAATACTGAAGTTACGATGTATTAATGCGAAGAAATTAGACTGCAACGTAAAACATAGAAAATAATATTTAAGTCAATTTAGGACACCGCGCATTGTAACGAACCTGTCAAACGGGAAAAAAATAGATGACGTAAAAACGTTGAATCACACACGCACGTTGAGTCGTGTTAACTCGCAAAAATCTAAAACGAAACATTAAAACGTTGAACCACACACACGTTACGCTGTGTTAAATTGCAAAATTTAAAACGAAACATAAACGAAGAATCTGTGAAATACGAAAAGTGTGGGGGACCAAAGTTGAAAGTAAAAAAGTTTTGAGATTGAATTGCAATAGATGAAAACTTGTGGTTTAAAACTAAAATGTCAAATACATTTGGGTTAAAAGTGCAATATCAATTTTTTTAAAAAAACTCCCAAAGTACAATACATATATGCCTAAATATGTTTAAAACGAAATGTTAAAACGTTGAACCACACACGCACACGTTTTTGTTGTGTTAACTCGCAAAATTTGAAACGAAATGTAAAACGAAAATTCCGCAACATATAAAAGTGTGGGGAACCAAAGTTGAAAGTAAAAAAGTTGTAAGGTTAAATTGCAATAGATAAAAACTTGTGTGTTAAAAGTAAAATGTCAAATAGATTTGGGTTAAAAGTGTAATATTATTTTTTAAAAACCTCCCAAAGATTTGAGTATAACACCTGTATGCCTGAATATGTTACTAATTTATATTTTGTTAATTGTTGGCTAATTATGTGAGCTGACTGTATTGAATCCGCCTCAATTTGGTCTTGAAGAAACACGGAATCACCGCTAGAGTGATTTGAACCGCTTTCTCTGAGAGAATGGAGAATCACATCTTGTTCTTACTCTTAAACCTAGATCTGCAGTGAATAAGAGAGAAAAGTAAGAATGTAGAGATGGCCGATAGGAGAAGATTCTCCTATTTCTAACAACAAAAGTGTGGCGGCTCCATGTCTTGTGCCCTAACAATGAGGTGAACATCTTTTTATATAAGAGATATGAGCCTCCTCTAATCTCAATAGACCAGACCCAGTTAAAAATTATCCGTATAAGTCCTCAGCCCAATGAAATGTGTATGTATTTTGTAGGTGTGATTTCATAATCACAAAATAAATTTTAGCACCTCTAAGGTAAAAGATGAGGTTAAAAAACTCCAACAAAAAAAGCATAAAATCTGTAGAAAAGGTAGCCTCCCGCCCTACCGCCCAATTATTAGACCATGTGTTATTACCACGTCATTGGGCGTTTTTCGGTACACGTCAAACGAATCGCGCCCCTTACACCGCTACACCCCTGCGTGGTTGCGGGCGTTGGGAAGTGCCCTTGAGGCTAGTCACGGCGTGGTGGGGAGAAGTAAATGATAGGTGGGTCACGTGGAGAAGAAAGAGTGAAGTTCGTATAGTTATCGTGTTTTCTGACGGATAATATTGCAGCGGTGGTGAAAGTATTGAAGAAGAAGATGCTTTTATTTCTATAGAGAAAACCTATTTTTTATTTACTAGTGATGGTAAAATCCTGACAACAAAAAAGTAGACTTTGATTTATTTGAATTTTTTAATTTAAAATTTATAGTCGTGTGGAAATGTTGAAATGCTTTTTTAAAAGAACATTTTCGTAAAAAAATAAATTTAAATGGATTGTTGGGTTCTTTTGATGTTCGAATAATAATGTAATTAATATTTAAAGAAGTAAAAGATGATTAAATTTTTTGAATTATTAATCATGTTTTAATGAAACTATATATTTTTGAATTTGTAATTACATTTGTTATATATAAATAATAGTTCAATAGTGATTACATAATCACCTTCCAAGCCTCAACCAAGCCCTTATCACTACACATTTTTTGAACATATTTGGGGTGAGAAAATAGTGTGTTTATGTGGCAGTCACATGGCAACACTTTTTACTCAACTAAGCCCTTAACCAAGCCTCACTTATCTAAGGAAATTATATGACAATAATAAAAATAAGTGTTATTTAGTATTAACACATTAAAGCAAGGAAATTATATGACAGTATGTATAGAAATTTAAAGAATAAAAATCGGGTATTATTTACACATGAACGAAACTAAACACCAACAAGATGGAAATATCATTAACATGAAATATTAATTTTATATGTGGTTATAAAAGCCTTGATTTAATTATTCTCCAAATCCAATTCTAAATAACCGAGCTGAACTTAACCTCAAAGTTTCACCTCAGTTCCAAAGGCTCGACTTCGGTTGTAAATAAACGACAAAGACCTTATAAGAACCAAACGACACATCTTGGTAATTAAGTTGTTCAATTTAGAATCAAAAGGTTAGGAGCGCAAGTACATTCTGAATGATGTTGGCCTGGTGTATTTGTTTTAAAGAAACTAACCCCCCCTCTCAAAAAAAGAAAAAAAAGGATATGTCACATATTTTTTTTTGGAAGCGGCGAATTTCATAACCAAACTAGCAAGGCACTAGAACCATACAAAACGAAAGACAATTACAAATGCGAGCACTGCTAAAAATTCCAAACCAAAGAGTTACTAGATGGCCGATTATTAACCACAAATGGCCCAGTGCCTTTATGTCTCCAAGAAGATTCGATTTCACCACCTCTTTCGTTGAAAAAACAGCCCGTTCCTCGCTTTCCGAAGCACTCAACAAGCCGTGAAAAGGATTCATTGCAAAACAGTCTTCTTTAAGTGATCAATGCTGCTGAAATCATGAATCTTCAACAAATTGTATTGTTGAAGGAGAACATGTATAAAGGTTGAATTTTGCACCTCGACGAGATAGCATGCCAAATCTGCGAAGCGATCGTGCAGGAACTGAAAAAATGTCTCTTCATACTCGCTACAGATTTTGCACAAAATCGAGTCCACATTCACGTTCCACTTCCTTAAAAAGGAAATAGAGTAAACTTTCGTTTTGCTCCTTGTGGTTTAGTCACTTTAATGGTTTTGCCCCAATCCTTTAAAAATAGCCAGTTTACTCTCTGAGCTATGAAGCCCTTCATGATTTTACTCCCCGTCTCTAACTTCATCCAAATTGTTTATTAACTGAAAGGGTATAATGGTAACTTCAATACCCTTAATTTCTTTAAATTTGTTTTTTTCTAATTTATAACAAATGCAGTCTCTACCCCCCCCCCCCTCCCTCTCTCCCTCTCTATCTACAAGATGTCCCTCTCTATTCTAAAAATTAAACTTCCAGATAATAAAAATAAAAAATAAAACATGACTATCTATTCATATATGTATACAGACACATTATATCAAACATTACTTTATCAATCAGCTCTCACCATCACCACCATTACCGCCACCATAATCCACCGCCACCACCACAACTACTCTCTCTCTCTCTTACACACACACACTAATCTATATTAGTAACCACCACCAACCCACTTCCTACACCCGCCATCGCAACCACCTCACTGTAATCCACCTACTATAATCGCCATCACTGCCACCTCCTACAACCGCCATCACAGCCACCTCACCGGAACCCACCTCCTACAATCACTATCACTGCCACCTCCTACAACTGCTATCACAGCCACCTCACCGGAACCCACCTCCTACAATCGCCATCACTGCCACCTCCTACGACCACCCATCCATCCAACAATATCAGCACCATCGTCATCATATGAAACCCTAGTCGTCTTCATCAGATCTGAACAAACCCTAGCCCCTTCATCAGATTAGAGAAAACCCAGATGTAGAGAGAGAAAGACGGTGAGAGAGAGATAGAGTAGTGGTAGTGCCAGATGTAGAGAGAGAGAGAGAGACGTTAAGAACGAGAGAAAGAAAGTTGCGGTGGCAGCAGGTGGTGGTTACGGCGGCAGATGGTGGTGGTGTCGGCGGATTGTGGTGGCGGCGACTGATATGCAACTTCGATGACGGTTCCGGTGGGGTGATACCGGTGGTAGTGAGGTGGTGGGTGGTGGTTGGTAATGGATAATGGAGAAGATGAATCTGGAGAGAGAAGATACAGGAGAGTGTGCTGAGAGAGAAAATAAATATAAGAGAGAAGATGAATATTTATATAACATATAAATATCTTTATAACTGAATTACCAAAATACCATTATTTTTTCTTAAATTACCAAAATGCCATTCTAGTTAACATGCATTTTGGATGAAGTTAAAGCCATGGAGCAAAATAGAGAAAGCATAGCAAACAATTGGAGGAAAATGACTATTTTTAAAGAATTGAGACAAAACCATTAAAATGATCAAACAATAGAGAGCAAAATGAAAGTTTACTCAAGGAAATATCTGTAACATAGAGATATTAAACATTAAACAATAATAATTTATTTAATTATTAAAAAACTAAAATTTGTTATAAAACCCCTGAGATTTGATGCCTATCTGAACCCATTCGTCAGAATCTCTCTCCTAGGGTTTCGAATAGCCTGCAATTTGTTGCACATCATTCAACCATTTTCGATTCTTCGCAGGCATGATTTCACTAATTTATCTTGTTATCCATTACTAATCATCATTTTCATTCACGAGTACTTGTTATTTCTACACAATACGTATAGTCATATATACATCGAAAATCGTATTGTATTACAATTTCGTACAAACCCTAGATATAATCAGATGAAGATAGCTCCGATAGTACGTGTAGATTCTGTACCGGTATTGTTACTTGAAGCCTAGGGTTATGGAAATGTAGGTTGAATGTTGAACAAATATAAAATGTTAGTATATCGAAAACAAGGAGTTACAGGTAAATGTTAGTGTGGCGATGGTGATTGAACGGTCGGTTTCAGGTGATGGATTTGAGGTGGGGGATATGGTTTGGGCGAAAATGAAATCTCAACGGTGGTGGCCGGGTCATGTGTACAGTGAGGAGTTTGCGACGCCCTTGGTTCGTCAATCGAAGAGGGAGGGGGAAGGTGTGTTGTTGGTTGCGTTTTTTGGTGGTAGTAGTTTTGGGTGGTTTGATTGCTCGGAGCTTGTACCGTTTGATTGTAATTATGCGGAAATGTGTCGGCAGACGAGTTCTAGAGCGTTTTTTAGGGCTGTGGAAGAGGCGGTGGTGGAGGTGAAGAGGAGGATTGGTCTTGGTTTGTCGTGTGTGTGTTGGAATAAGCAGAATTTTAGGACGATTGATGTGCAGGGTTTTGTTGTTGTTGATGTGGCGGGGTATGATTCTGGAGCTGTATATTCTATCGATGCGATTAAGAAAGCTAGGGACGGTTTTCAGCCTAAGTTTGCTTATGATTTTTTAAGGCGGTTGGCTTTGGAACCTACTGGCGGTGAGTATGTTGATGATATTGATTTTGTGAAGAACAAGGCTACTGTCATGGCTTACAGAAAGGCAGTTTTTAGGGACTTTGATGAGCATTATGATCAGGCATCTATTCAAGAACCGGCCCGTAAAGAAACGCCATCAAAAGGTTTTGATACAAATACTATATGTAATATGTGTGTTTATTTGTGTTTCTCTTTCTCTTATACATAATTTCTTATCAGTTTTTTGCAACTGACTGCCTCTTAACAATTTGGTTTGTTGTATCTGAAATGCAACATCTGATACGAGTAAAATTATTAATTGCTGTTTGTTGTTTGATTTCTTGCTTTGTGATTTTTGTTCCATTGCATGTGAAAGAGGCTTTATCTCACACGGGAGAACTCTTTCATACATTATTAACACACACAAAATTGCTAATAGTTACACTCAGGAAACATTTGAGGAGCAAAATTAGAATCTTTTGTAAGTCATGAATTTGGAAAAAAAAATGTAAAATATCTATTCTTTTAATATGCTAGAGCCTACAGTGTGAATTATTGTAAATTTGTCAAAGTTATAACTGATATTGCTGATGCTTTCATGTGCATGCACTTTTAGTACTTGACCATTATGGTAATGTATAGTTTGCTTAATAATGATGATTTAGCTATTATTTTTTCTAAATCTTTCACAAACGGAACTCAATAAGTTTTACTAGACGGCTAGATGCACACGTGGGTAATTTAAAGCCCTAATTAGTAATCTCTCTGGTCATAAAGTTTCCTCGACGGAAGCAAATTACGGCATGGGATTAAAGAAAACGGTCTTCAAATTAGGAAGCATTATATTATCATTATTCAGGAAACATTTCTAATTAATTGAGTCTATCTTTGTTTATCTGTTTAGGTTTTAGTTTTATAGTTGTATTAAGATATTACGCTCATTCATTGCTGCGTTGTAGTTTGTTTGCATTCTAACAGATTATTCAAATACATTTTTATGCTATGCTTCTTTGTGAACCAGAGATCAAATCTCCAGGTTATTTGCATTTCCGTTCAAACATAGTTATCGATAGCGCAGATAGCGTTCGTTATCGCGCGCTTCGTAGCTAAGCGCCAAGGTTTCGCAATCTGTTATGTAGCGACTGAATGGCGTGATTGTAGCGCATTCCGACGACGAATTCCGGCTGGAAACCTGCAATTTCTGCCAGAAACTTGCTGGAAAATAGGAGAAAGAAGAGCGGCTGCGTTTTCTTGCGTTTTAGTCTTTTTAGGGTTAAATAACTTTATGGATTTTAACATTTAACCCTTCTATCTTTCATTAGTTTACATTTAGTCTCTAAAACTTGTAAAAAATTACATAAAAGTGTTAAAATTAGTTTGTATATTTTTAACATTTAAACCCCCAATTTTCACTAGCTTACATTCGGTCCTTAAACTTCTAAATTTATATATAAAAAGGTATAAACATTAATATTATATATATATATATATAAAATTATAGATAGTTATTTTTTGTTTCTTAAATTTTTAACTACCTTATCGCCAAACACGAAATAGCGAGCGCTATTTCATCGCTATCGCTAAGTAGCATATAGGTACCTTGTCGCTATTCGCTATCGATAACTATGCGTTCAATCTATCAAAAGCTTACAGACTTTCAAATATCTCTATATAAATGCGTCATTTATTGATCAAAGTTATGTTTATGATAAGTAATTTAATGTTTGTTATTATGATTGCTTATTATGTAGTGTTTGTTATTTCAAGTCGTTTATTCTTCTTATTTAAACCATTATCATGACATATTTGTATCTACATATTTTGTAATAAATCGTTGTGTCAAGCCGCACCGCTAACTGAGCTTGTTTTTCCAAAGCAAGAGTTACCCTTAGTGGATCCACTTTTACAAAGTCTTTGAACTTTTCCCAGAAAATGTATCACAAAAGGAAGATGGTAACACTTGTCAATTCATAAAATCTTGATATTTATAGAGAAATAATTTCCCACAAGTTGTGGAGATGGATTTGATTGTCAATCAATTTAGCCATTTAGGTTGTCAATCCAGTAGTAATATACTAGATATACTCATATACATATGGAAATTCCAAACAAGGGTCACGATCAAACTTAGCTACCTTATTCATTTCAAACTTCTTTTTCATGCACGTCTCTATGGATTTGTCCTTTTTAGCATCTTTGAAGTTTTGTAGAAATGGCTACGCAGTCAATAGCAGTGGGATATCGGTGGAATAGCGGTTATCATCGGCGCTATTGACCGCTATTAACTGTTATTTTGGATGCCTTGAATGATGTGGACTCGGAGAAAGATTTCATGGCTTAAGATTAGATCATGTTTCAATTCTTGACACTTTTGACTTTTGAGTTTTGATATTACTATTACTATTAATATTAATACTATATATGTTTTATGTTTTATACATGTATATATATAAATTCTGCATGATATAAAATTACCAATATCCCACTGTGATAAACTATATCTCAAATATCAGCCCTTGAACCGCTATTTGATTTTGGGCCGCTATAACTGAATAGAGTAATGGAGGACTTTGTTGATGCCAGCTACAAGCACTTTGGCTTTCTTGTGTTTAAACCCTCGCAGTTGCATGTTTGTACCTAAGTTTCCTTTTTTAGTAAGCTTTTAGCATGAATCTCATGTGGTGTAAACTTGGTCAAATTTATTCAATGATTCTGTTGTATATTTACAGCTCCTTTGAATGGTATGGCGGTGCTTGCTGACAGTTTGGGCAAGAAAGATGAGTATCTTTTCAAACGGAGAGATGACTCTAAAGGCATAATAAAAGAAAAAGAAGAAGTGATTAGTGGTCCTGGGCCGGAAGAGGTGAAGATTCCCAAACGGCCCGTTGGAGAACTTGGCTCCGGGAAAATCATCACACCTGCGAATACAAAGAAACAAAAGAAAGAGGGGATTTCTGAAGGTACTCAAAGAAGTGATGATAATTATGAGACGGATCTTTCACATGTATTGGGTGATCTGCGTTCACTCGCTGTTGATCCTTTTAATACCGTTAACAGAGGATCACGTAATAAAGTAAAGAAAGCTTTTCTAAAGTTCAGGTCGCTTGTGTTTCAAAAAAGCAAAAACTTCTCGCTATCACTGGCTGATGGTGAGCGAAATGCTACTAAATCCTCTGAGGATAATGAAGAAGTACCGCCTGTAAAACCGTCAAGCGGGCTCAAACGAGGCCCGTCTGACTGCCAGGAAGAAGTGAATGTTTCTAAAAAGAAGAAAGTTGGTGATATTAGAAAGTTAACTAATAAGGTTGACGAACGTCCTACACAAGATCTCAAGCAGCCTGTTGCTACGACATTGAGGAAACCCGGACCTGAACCGACTATGCTCATTTTAAAGTTCCCGCAAGGAGGATCTCTACCGTCTTTTAATGAACTGAAGGCAAAGTTCGCACGTTACGGACCAATGGATCATTCAGCCACTCAAATACTTAGGAACAGTCTCTCGTGTCAGGTGGTTTTCAGGCACAAGGCCCATGCTAAGGTGGCGTATGGGTTTGTGGTTGAACGTACCAGTCTGTTTGGAAACACAGATGTCAAGTGCAGCCTTAAGGATGTTGGCGACGTGGATGCTGCTGAGCCTGAACTACTGGTTAAAGTCCCAAAAAACCACCACCAGCCAGCATCGTCTATGGTTCCAGCCACATCTGGCAGTGAAGAAGCGGCAGGTAAGGGTGTTAGGGAGGTGTTGGCTGACCGTTTAGGCAAGGCCATGAACACTGCAAGACCTACGAACCCTGCCAAGAAAGAAAACTATCTTTCCAAACCTGAAGGTCCTCAGAGAAGTGATGGTAACTGCGAGATCGATCTTAAACGGGTACTGGATGGTCTGCATTCACTTGCTGTTTATCCTTTTAATACTGTAAACAGAGGATCACTTATTAAAGTTAGGGAAGCCTTTTTAAGGTTCAGATCACTTGTTTTTCAAAAAGGCCAAAACTTCCCACTGCCACTGGCTGGTGGTGAGCCAAACGCTAGTAAATCCTCCGAGGATAGTGTACAAGTGCCACCTGTAAAACCACCGAGTGGGCTCAAGCGAGGGGCACCTGACCACCAGCAAGAAATGGCCGCTGCTAAAAAGAATAAAGTTGGTGATATTAAAAGTTTAACCAAGGAAAAGAAGGTAACAAAGATGATTGATGGACCTCTTACACGAGTTGTAAAGCAACCGGTTTCTACGACGCTGAGGAGCCCAGTACCTGAGCTCATAAAGAAAACAGAGCAGCAGGCGCCCGGGCCAACTATGCTAACGTTGAAATTCCCGCAAGGAGGATCTCTACCGTCCTATAATGAACTGAAGGCAAGGTTCGCGCGTTATGGACCAATGGATCATTCGGGCACACATATCTTTTGGAACACCTTCTCGTGTCAGGTGGTTTTCAGGCACAAGGCCCATGCACAGGCGGCGTATAGGTTTGTGGTTGAAAGTACCAGTCTGTTTGGGAACACTGGTGTAAGGTGCACCCTCAAGGAGGTTGAGACCGTGAGTTCAGCCAAGCCTGAACGAGCAGTTCAAGTCCCAAAAGAACACCACCAGCCATACATTGAGGACAGACCGCTGCCTATGGTTCCAGACAAATCAGGTGTACAGCCAAAGTCAATTTTGAAGAAGTCTGGTGGTGAAGAGGCGGCAGGTAATGACGGCAGGGGGCGTGTAAAGTTTATGTTGGGTGGGGAAGAGAGTCAAATAAGGGGCACAACCTCTATTTCTTCTCATTTAACAAAGAATGTTAGTAGTAAGAACATTGGAAAGGCTGTTCATCCTAATGTTGTTACTGGTCCAACTTGTTCATCCACACCACCACAACCACCGCCTACGCACTATGCCACAACACTATTATCACCACCGTCATTACCGTCGGTGCCACCGCGTTCTATGCAGAGGAGACCATTACAAGTACAAAACAAACCGCTGAGTGACCCGTTAATGACGCCAAATGTGGATATTAAAGAACAAATGCTGAGCCTTCTTATAAGATGCAACAATATTGTGACGAATGTTAGTAGTATCTTAGGCTATTCGCCCTACCACCCTTTGTAAACCTGATATCGGAAACATAGCACAAATGAAAGTGAGTAAAAGAAGTTAGCAAAGAATTACCATTTTCTTCATACTTCTTGTTTTCATTACATTTCATAGTATTTAGATTTTTTTATATATAAAGGGCCTAAATGCTTATAAAAGCCACCATCTTCGGTGAACCCAACATTGTCGCCGCCTCGCTGGCTACAACCATTCACTTGACCATCTCTTTGTCATCCACCGTTCTACCTTTGAACAAACACGGACGTTGTGTTTGTGATTTCCGGGGTGTTCGTTTTCGTTGTTGATTTAAATAAATGGCTTATCATGTTACTTTGAATAACACAATATTTCACTAACCAGTTCATTTAAAAAAACTACAAAATAATATTGTACTATCGGTTTTAAACATAAACTAGTGGCATTCCCAAGCTGCAGAGAGAATTCAACCGTTATAGATTCTGTTCATTATGGTACCGCCATTAGTTATGGCAACCTTAAGAGAGAATAAAAACAACTAATGTTGTGACATGTACAAAAGGGTATTGACATGTGTTTTACATCGTTCGAAAACAATGTCAACGAATACCCGTACCACTGTTCGGCCGGAATGGTTCAGTTCACCACGGCAGTGGTGGGTTACCGGCACTCTTTGTAGCTTACGATACAAAAAACAATCTATTTTGAATACAATTACGTTTTCAGTATTGTTTTTTTTTGGCAAAGAAACAAAATTTATACTAGACTCCATTGCTATTGAAGATGTTCGGACGGTAACATTATGATTCGTCACAATAAAAACAACAAAATCAATTATATTGACCTGTTTGATTTTGAACGAAGTTTAACTAAAAAGTAGACGGACATAAAAATGTCGCAAGGTATATTCGGAATTAGAACAATTAAAAGGATAAACGGTGCAAGTTTATAAAAATGTTAGGTAACTTTGACAACATGTATGTTTATACTTCCATTACTTGTACATTACCACTCACAATTCAGAGTTGAAATGTTTTTATATAGTGACGTAGATAAAAACATACACGTCACAACAACATACTAGAACTTTTATAGAATATCGTATCTTAAAAGTTATAAATAAAAAACAAAATTTGTTTAAAATTAATTATAAGAATAAACTAATAATAGAATATCATATCTTAAAAGTTATAAATAAAAAACAAAATTTGTTTAAAATTAATTATAAGAATAAACTAATAATAAAAGTTCAAAGGTAAAAAAACTGAAAAAACAATTAAAAATATTATTTTACTATTCTGGTCGTTTGATTTTAATATATAAAATATAATAAATATAAACTAGTGGAATTCTCCACGTGTCGTGGCAGGAATTCAGTTGTATCGGTTTAGTTCGTTATTGTATTGGTACAATTCATTACAATCATAGAAAGAGAAAAAAAATGGTCGTGATATGCCCAAACAATTGTTTTACGTCGATCGAAAATCAACAAATGAATGCTGTCGTCGGTTTCGATAGTACCAATACATATTTTGTTTGGTCGGTATCAGTGCATTTCACCACGTTACTGACACTCGTTATACATAAAAAAGCACTTGATTTTGAATACAACTACGTTCTCAACGAATTTACAACGGAACTTTGAGAAAAAAAAACTAAACACAATTTCGTATTCGTTTTTTTAAAAGATAACGAAATCAACTCGAATAATAATTAAGTAAGTTAAATCATAAATTATTTATAGTAGATTAAAATGCAATTTGTGTCCCTGTCACTTAGGGGGCGGTGTCAGCTTGATTCTCTTTTTTGCAAATTTCGAAGTCTGAGTCCCCATCGTTGAAAAAGTGCTACAACTTGAATACCTCCACTAACTTAGTTAACTAAACTAACAAAATATCCATTTGTCCCTTTTCTTTAAATCCCTATGGTTTAAATTCCGTTATCCACTTGAGTACATGGTCGAATGTTAATTTTGTGAATATGGTTTTATAAAGTATATAAACTGTATTTAAATTTTGTATTTGCGAATATTAACATAAGATTAATATAGACACCTACCATAACATACCAAAACGCATAAAATTCGTATAGTCTTTTCAGTTACATTATTATCTTTTATATTGTTGATGCATTTTGTGTTCGTCACTTGTCGAATAGGCTAGATTGAGTGTGTGTTGAATATTGTGTTAGAATCGAACACACGACCAAAATACGGAGTTTACAGTGTAAAAGGGAACAGTTCGCCCGAACTTGACCTGTGGAGGTCAAGTTTGCTCGAACTTGACATGTGGCAGACAAGTTCGTCCGAACTTGTCATATGATAGACAAGTTCGCTCGAACTTGTCATCCTATGCACATGTCAAGCCAACTTGTGTGTTCCCTATAAATAGGTGGTGTGTGTTCATTTGTCATTTAAGTTTTTGCAATCCCTACAGGGAGGTGCTGCCGGATTCTCTCCAGGAACTCCGGCAGCTGGACTTTAAAGATGTATACTCTTTCGGTATGAATGAAGACTTCCGCTGTATTCTACTTCTACTCCATTCTTAATAACATTCTACCGAAACTGTTATATACGTTTATGCACTAACTTCCGTCTAGAACCGCCTGATCACGGACCTTCAATTGATATCAGAGCTACGGTTATCACCTACGCTCATGAATTTGGACATTTATGGACATTAGGAGGGGTTTTAGACGTAAAACTCGAAATAAACATACAATCCACGGATGAAAAGTAAAATTGAACGGATAGGATTGTTAAAAGTGATTTTCGATCAGATCTATGGTGGATTCATCTCGAAATTCGAAGAAATAAGGATTCTGAATCGAAAAATATGAAAAAGGCTGATTTGGGGGATCAAGTTCGCTCGAACTTGACAAGGATTTTCAAGATATCTCATCAAGTTCACCCGGACTTGCCAAGGATTTTCAAGATTTCTCATCAAGTTCGCCCGAACTTGACTGATTTTCTTTGAAATTAAGCACAAGTTCGCCCAAACTTGTCTATTTCATGTAAGTTCGCCCAAACTTGGTGGTGGCCAACCAAGTTTGCCCGAACTTATCACAAACTGGCTAAGTTCGCCCGAACTTGTCACATACTGACTAAGTTCGCCCGTACTTGTCAACGAGCCTAAAAAAAGGCATGGAAAATTTTTTTTGATCGTATTGATGGGATGAGTGTCCAGAAAAAATTTGGCGATATAATTTTTTTCGAGTTATCGAAGACCGAACCGGGATGTTCGGGGACACCGTTTAGAGCTTCAGAGTACAGATTTGGTGATACGGTCACAAAATTTTGAAGATAACGGGAGAGTCATTGATACCGATGCAGAATGTTAATCTTTTGGAAGTCGTGACTAGTAATGGGCCTAAATGTTAAATCCGCATTTGTTAAAAACTGAAAATTCCGGATTTCAGGGGGAATTTCAGTAAAAATTTCAGTATGGTCAGAATTTGCAAAAATGAGGGGGAATAAAAAATTTTCAATATTTGAAGATTCCAGCATTTTTGAAATTCGTGACTACTGCAACAGTATCCGGGTGGTTACCGATTGCAGATTATCGGGAAATGCAGAGAATCGAGATTCATCGGGTGATCACAAGAAGTTCAGATTTTTTAGATCATGACACGGAGTGATGCTTAAGGGTTAGAGTCCTGATCTCCGGTGAAGGAACAGTTAGCTGAATTAGCAGTTGTTAGTACCAGTGAGGAACTGAGGATGTTCAAAACGTTCGGTGATGATCTTAGGAATTAATGACTAGCTCCGCAGACGGATGGTTTCAAAATTACCAAGGATATTTGAAGTTATTCATGATATAACTGATGATAACCTTTGGTGGCCATTATTTTTAGTCTTCAAGCAGATGAATCATTCTTCTATTTGGACTAACCGCCGTTGGATGATGATGTTTGGTGATTAAGTGGCGCTGGTCTACCGGAGATAGCTATATATCTGGCATTGTGATTGAAGAGGAAGAATGTGATTTTGGTCACAGACGTATGTTTCTCAGATTCGATGTGTTACCAGATGATGAAGATTTGCTGATTTAGCAGATTACCGATTTGCGAAAAAATGGACTCAAGCAAACACGACCCCTTAAGCAAATGGACACAAATTGCATTTTACTTTTGTAGTATAAGTATTAGAAATTGAAATAGTAATAAAAAATTGCAGAAAAATTATGATGATGAGTTCATTCTTTTTACTCATCAAGTGTACAAGACAATCAATATACCACACCTTTTAAACAAGGATTGAAAAAGAGAAACACTTAAGCAAGCCAAAACAATACTATTCATCATCCGAATATATATGGTTAGGATAAAATGGAAACTTATACGAGTTGGTAGAACTTAGAGAACTCGACCTTACGAAAAGTTTTTTCAATATTTTTTTTTACCAAAATTCCTTAAAAAATCAACTTACAAAAAACAAAAATTCATTTACGGCAGCCGTAAATGCCGTAAAAAGTGATGTCATGCTTATGTCATCAGCTTTTTACAGCTGTTGTAAGGAGCCGAAAAACACCACTTTGATTTTTTTACAGTAGTCTTTCTAACATCTTAATCATAAACCTTAGAAAAAAAACATTCTTAAATCATACTTTTTAAACCTTTCTTTTATCAGATTTGCATTAAAAAATCAAATATGCATAACTATCACATTTAGGGTGTTGTTTGTTTTTTCAGAGGTAAAATGTTTGTAGAAGAAGAGGTGGACTAAACCTCTGCAGTCTGCAAGAAAAATGCTGTTTGTTTTTTAACGTATGTAGACTTATAAATAACCTAGTGGTGGTGGTAGACGGTGTTGGTGGGTGGTGGGCGGTGGTAGGGGTGGATGGTGGTGTGTTGTGGTGTTTAATCCTCTGCAGACTTTAGAAGATCTTAGAAGTGGTTACGTCAAGTTTGTATCAACATTTCCTGCAGCATGTATAAAATATCCGTCAACACAAAGCATACTAGTTTGACTACATAGCATAAGTATGAATAAGGCTCAAATCCACATGTTACGGTATACCAAATCATGTAACATACTAGCATGCAAAGCTAAAAATCAATCCATGAGGATGGAACACCATAGTCACCCTAAAAAGGTAAACAAAGGTGTATGAGTATAAGGATTTGGAGATTGGAAAGTAAACGAAATTTACGAGTATAAAATTACATAAAACATATCTTTCCTAAACACTTACTTGGACACCATATTAGTTTGTGTTTTTCATGAGTTTTAATCACTCATTAGAAGCCCAGCCCAAAATAAGGAAAAAGATCAAGATATTCTACACCTTACCATATCACATTCAACTATGGATTGGTTGATATCATAGTTTGGTTTTGGGAGTAAGTATCATATATATTATTATGTATATAATCAAGTATGTCAAGCATGAGAGGTAGGATACATCCATTAACCTCAAGGATTCATCTTTGGACAAAATCACCAACATAGTTGATGATTCGGATGTGTAACATCCGCCAAAATCGGATCTCCGGAACCCGACCCGTATTGCAAAATCAGATTTCTCGAAAATAAATAAAGAACGAGAAATTTTATGATTTTTACTATATAATATTTTATTATTTAATTATCGTCACGCATCGTGCTCGGTTGAAGCCGGACTAAAAACGTTAAAAGGTATAAAGGTTTCAGTTAGTCCGGTTAGTTTTATGTAAAGGAAACATTAACGAAATTAACTAAGTTGGTTAATCGGTAAAACCTCGCCTCCCATCCAAGTCGAACCGGCGCCACCCGTATTCGCTCGTCACCTGGATGCCGCATAAAATAATGAGCAGAGTGGGAATCGAACCTGGGTCACAAGGAACACTAATTCTTTTCCCAACCACTTCACCACTAACTCATTAGTGAAATCTTTCCCCAACCACTCCACCACTACCAAATTATATGTATGGGTTATTATTATTATTCTGCAATAAGTCATCAATGGAATAATTAAAATTAAAGTAATCTTAGAAATTCGTTAGCTTAATAAAGAAGTCTAGTTTAATTATGGGCTTTGGCTTGTTAGCTAATAAGAGTAGCTTGGCTATATAATTTGCTTTTCTTTTTCATTTTTTAAAGTTTTTTTAATGCAATAATTCTAGCCACTTTTTTCTTTCTGTGTATGTCTTTCAATAAATATTACATAGAGTTAATTACTGTTTTCGTCCTTGTGGTTTGTCAAAAATCACTATTTCAGTCCATTAGTTTAAAAATTACGATTTCAGTCCCTGTGGTTCATTTTCGTAACCATTTCAGTCCCTGTGGTTTCACTTTCGTAACCACTTCAATCCATTTATTCTGTAAGTACAGGGACTGAAATGGTTGCAAGGTGGACTGAAATGGTTACGAAAGTGAAACCACAGGGACTGAAATCACAATTTTTAAACTAATGGACAAAATAGTGATTTTTGACAAACCACATGGACGAAAACAGTAATTAACCCTGTTACATAACATATCAATCTATTCAGTTTTGATTTAGATAAACAAATATGATATGTGTTCGGGGTAAATTTTATTGTTGAAAGGCAAAATAAAGCTTTATTCAATCAAATAAACCCCTGTCAGCAAGGAGCTAAGAGGGTAACCTGAACTTTATAAATAATCTTGTTCTTGGTCTTGTGTTTAAATGGTTGTAAAAATCCTGACTAGCTGCTGATTAATCTTGATCAATCGCGAGTAGCGATTTCTACAAACATACCCTTTGAAAGTGGAGGGTTACTTTGACCAACATTGTTAAGTATATGGGCCGAAAGTACAACATACATTTGCAATCCACACGTTGCCTTAACACGGTTGAAAAATAAAAGTTCGGTTTAGAAGTAACCCAAACTCTATATAAATACAATACAATACAGATCCATCGATACGTACACTCGCAAATCTTCAGATTCACTTAACGATCACTTTCAAAACACCATTTGATTCCGTCTCTCAATCACACATCATGGCCGCAAACGATGCACATGTTAACAATCAACCAGAGGTTCGTGTTTTTATTCCGTTTGATGCTATTCTGTTTTCGGTTGACTTGTTGTGCAAGAAGATTGAATTTGTCGATGATTGATCGTAACCTAGGTCGAAAACGAAGATGAATTTTGGTGTTACTTTGATTGTTTTTAAACTGAATAAACCTAATTAGATTAGAATCCATGCAAAGACGACGAGAAATTGTAATTCTGAATCTGCTTAAAAGTGCTTTGATGGTGAATTAGTGACAGGGGAGGCTTAGATGGTGTGAGGGGAGGACTTCCGCACAGGGGCCCGTGATTTTGCAGGGCATATGTTTTTAAAAAAGGTCTGATATATATATATATATATACATATGTATATATATGTTAATTTTTTTAAATAGTTCACCCATACCAATTTCAAGTAAGGCACATTTACAAATCATATTTTTATATTTTTAGACTTTAGAATTTAGCCCACTAGGTTAATTGAGCCCATTACTAATTGAAAACGAAGTCTTAGATAATATAAACTGTGAAGAGTTAATCCACCAATTTGCCATGAAGAATGCAAGAAGGGCTGCACGAATCATTGGTTAGCTTTTAGCTTATCGGTTAGTACGGTATGTAACTTATTCGGATACTATAATTTTCTCATTTTTTCGTAATTGCATTGTTTGCAGAATACTACGATTTTGTCATTTTTGTAATGGCATTGTTTATTGTTAAGGCATAAGGGCACATTTTTCGAATTTGAACAGGGTAAATGAATTCTTAGAGACGCCATTGATTAGTGATAAATATATTCCTCACTGAAATGATGTATGATATCTTGAAGATATTATTTATGCTAGAAACTGTAATTCTAATAAGATCGATCCTGAAATTGTACATAACATAACTGCTAGGAAAAGAAATAGATTGGTGTTAAACTTGTTGAAAATATTTAAAGAGATGTAGAGGGCCAGCCGTTTCTATTTGAAGTTTTGAACAGGCCGGTTACCGGGTTTCAATCTCTTTTCATTTCAAAATCTCATTTACTGGTTTGTTGACTGCTTTAGGCTTCATAATCAATTCATTTAAGTTGTCATCTTTTAATAAAAATTGCAAATATACACCAAAGGATATGTAGTTTTGTATTATTGTATTAATTTAGTTATATCTATATAGTTTTATGTTAATAATGAGATCATCCGCTTTTAGAAACATGTCGGACCAGCTGGTTCGTTCATAGGTCCAGCTATGAAAAGATAGGTTAGTTACCTATTTATAGACAAAAGGCTTACATTTCTCAAGCTCCTATTTTGCTACACAATCAACGCAGAAGCATTAGGATTATAGTAGTGACTCGTGTACAAGTAGGTGAGTGAACAGAAGATTGTAGTAGATCTTCGCTCTAAAAGTATGTGATGTTGCTGATTCACTATGTTTGGTAATATGGTCTGTTCTGTAAGATGATATTTGGGACTCTGTAAATTAGTATATTCCATCTAGATGGTATTTAAAAGCCATGCTTGAATTTGTGTGTTTTAACTGATGGAAACATGCTTCTTGATAAGAATATTAATATGATCAGGTTGAGATTGAAGAAGAGAGATTGAAGTACCTGGAATTTGTGCAACTGGCGGTGCTCCATGCAGTTGTTTATGCATCAAAGGTCTATGGTTATGCCAAGGACAACTCCGGTCCCCTCAAACCGGGAGTGGAGACAATTGAGGATACTCTCAAGACTGTTGTTGGTCCTGCCTATGATAAGTTCCATGATATCCCTGTTGAGGTCCTCAAATTCGTTGATCGTAAGGTTAGAATATCATTTGTGTTGTATTTTCTTGTTCCAAGTCATATATAAACCAAAACCAGAAACAAATACTAATTACCTATTTTCAGGTTGACGAATCTGTTAGTAAGTTCGAGAGCCAAGTGCCTCCTTTTGTGAAGCAGGTATCAACCAAAACCAAAAACCTGTCTACAGAGGTGAAGAAGGGTGGTGTGGTGGAAACGGCCTCTGGGATCGCGAAAACCGCATACACCAAGCTAGAACCCGTTGCTGAGCACTATGCTGTTTCAGCTTGGCACACACTTAACCAGCTCCCACTCTTCCCTAAGGTGGCTAAGGTGGTTGTACCCGCAGCAGCTTACTATTCTGAGAAGTACAATCAGACCGTACAGCAAACAGCCGAGAAAGGATACAAGGTTTCTTCATTTCTACCATTGGTTCCCACTGAAAAGATTGCTAAGGTGTTCAACTCCTCTGGGCCACGAGCTGATCATTAGAACTAATTGGTTTATCTTAAGTCATATGACATTGCTTTCGCTTTTCGCATGAATCTTTGGTATGTTCAAGGTACCATCTTATATGTACAGGTTCAAGGTTTGATTATAAGTTGTCATTGGTGGTAATCCTTGTTTCTTGAGAATGAATATGAGTTTCCATGAGAGTTTTCTCTGTTTAGTTTTTGTTGTCTTGGTTCTATACGCACCGGACTCAATGCTTATAGTTGAAGTTGACCAATTTGTGGATTGCTTTCCAGAAAGCGCGCCTAAACGCAAGGTAACAACTGACTTTCAAATTTCAATCTTCTCGGCTTTATAAATAATTACGTAAAACAAATTATGTATTAAAACTGCTCATGACCAAAATAACAGTTAAAATTGTTTCGGATGGCCTTTTTTATATAATCATGAAAGCAAAGAGGCTAAAAGTTACTTTTATAACCCTTGCTTACAAACAGCGGGAAATGTTGATTTTTCTAAACTCTTAAAATTCCTGTCATCTCCTCCACCTGACTTTATACCAACGATGTGTTTTTGAAACTTTGCAGAAATATTTCTCCGATGTTTCTAAAACTTTTAGCTGTGTTCGTTTTAGATTCAAATGACTTTGCAGAAACATTTCTCCGATGTCAATAAATAGTCATATAATGTTTTTAAACATCAACAATGCCTTCCCTAATCATTCGGTTTCAAATCGCCAAAAGTTTGGCTTCCTAAGTTATGCAGGGGCTACATGTTAATGCGATGTACACATTAAATTACTGACTCACATAAAATATGTAAAAAAAAGTTCCATTGCCGGGAACCGAACCCGGGTCTCCTGGGTGAAAGCCAGATATCCTAACCGCTATACTACAAGGTTACATGTTATTTAACATAAATTACTGATCCTTATGTTTTCATGGCGGAACCGATTTCGGGTTTCCTGGTTGAACTAGATATTCCTAACCGCTATACTACAATGGAATTATGTAACTTTAATCTGGATGAAATTAAAACTTAGGTTGTAGGCGATTCTATTTAAATGTAGTAGTTACATTTAGCACTTTAGTTTCCTTCTAATATTTTGAACTTACATACTTCGTAATTTTCTTTAAATGACAATTATATTTTTATTTATTAAAATAACTAGGTTATCACCCGATATGTTAAATCAAATATCGTATTCATTGTTTTGTTTGTTGTTTGGCACTGGCCAATACTATTGATACCTATTCCTCTTGCATCACTTGATGTTCATATAGTTTAACTGTTAAAGACAACTATTTAGAGTTTACTTGTTTTCTTTTTCTTTCTTTCTTTTTTTTGGCTATTTTAGTATTTTTGTGTGTATTTTTAATTATATGAACATTACTATTATTAGTGGAGGGTTCAAATGAGAAGAAAATTTTGTAAGAATAAAAGAATAAGTTCTAAACCAATAGAAATGCTTCATTTTACTTCATTTAATATGTGTATTTAACGAGTTGACGCTAGCCCGCGCGTTGCAACGAGATGTTGATTACGAATGTTTTAGTATTACGATATAAGATGTGAAATTTCTCAAGTTTATTGAAAACATTATCTTCTTGTTGATTTCTCACCCTGAAGCAAATCAGAAATTGTAAATTTGATCTATATTATATATATGATTCATGTTTATCGTTTAAGTTATTTGTTTTGTTAATGTTTATTCTTGATTTCCAAGAAGCCACCCCAAGAATGGATACCATAATCGCGATTCAAGAAAGACGATTATGGAAAACATGGAAAATCATATGCTCGAATCGTTGTGTGTATTAAGTCGATGTATGTATTTTGTTGAATCAATTGAAGAAACTTTAAAAATCTAACAAGTAAAATGTGACTGATTAATTGGTTTCGATTTTGACTTATGAAAAATAATAATTACCATCCAAGTCACAACATTCATATAAAAAACAGAAATAAATATGTTTCAAATCCATCACTTTGAATTCCTATGAGAGAGAGAGAGTTTGGACTTTGGAGAATACTTGAGTGGATTTCTTGTGTGTAAAAATTGGATGTGAAACCAAATGAGATGATTTCTATTTATAGGTCATAACAGAACCCTTTGTAATATTTTAAAATTATGCCATGGTTCATCATCCAAAAGTATCATTCTATATATGTCGGTTTGCATGGGTTGGAGGGAGGTGATGTCATCCCTCACTGGGTACCCCTATAACCCATACCCCCAGTTGACCCGAATGAACCTTAGTTCTTTTAGTTGTTAATAGTGTTAATAGTAGCTAGTATTCTATTGCTCCTAGTTAAATGAACTTAAAATTTATTTCACAAGAAAATAAATAAACCTATGAATCTAAATATAATTAGAATTAGAAAAACAAGTTTTGGCTTAGAGGGTTGTAAGTTTGGCTTTGGGTGTTTTAAAAAAAATATTTGGGTGTGTTTCTTATATAACCCTCACGAGACCTACTCGTCCTCCCGAGCTATCGGAGGTTTAAAAGGGCTTGTTGCATAAGCTAAATGCAACCGTGATTCCTACGAAAGTGAGTTAGGTTTGTTGTTGTTGTAAATTAATTTTCCATATTAATCAAAGTAAAATAACGTATGGCTTGGTAATGTTTTCATAAAAATGGTAGAACTAGATAACTAACAAATTCTGATGGTTGTGAGAAACATGCTTCTACACAAGGGTTGAGATTTGTAGGTATATCGTGTTTGTGAGACGACCATCTTGTGAAGATTGAAGAGCACACGAAGGACGAGCTCGAAAATCAGGTGCATACGTTTCTTTTTACTTTGATTCTTAGTTAGTAATAAGCGGAATGTAAATTGTATGTTATTTTCGGGGTGAAATTTTGGGAAGTTAGTCGTATCACATCCCTTGTGTGTATTAAAAGCCATATTCTTGCACATATAGGACAAAGTTGACCTCAAGTGTGGAGATGGGGGAGTAAAAGTTTTTTCAATTTTGATCCGTTCATTTAAACACTACACATTGAGGACAATGTTGACTTCAAGTGTGGGGATGGGGGAAAATTTCAAAAAAAATTCAAAAATGTCTTTGTTTGAAGCGATCTAAAAAACACAAGTAACTAAGTGAATGAGGGATAGCACAACCCATTTGGTCTTTTGTCATGGTCAAGTTCAAGTTAATAGCATGACGGGTATTTAGCGGGTGGTTGTTTAGGAATAATTCACCTAAAAAACTTATAAGTTATGCATACCACATATCATACCCTTTATATGCGAGGTCTTGAGCCACTTTTATACATCAAATATACATATGTTTCTTTGTTTGAGTGGATCATTAGGCATGTATTGTAGAACTTGCATCTTTGGATACGTTTGAGACTATCGACCGAATACAAGCACGAGAATGATTAAGGCATTAGGTGAACCTTTTCCTTTAAAACCATTTATCTATCCATACCCGAAATCTATCCCCTAGTTGCCAACTTTGAGCCTAAACCTTTCATTTGATCACCCCATTTAGCCTTTAACCTTTAAACCTCTTTTAACCCGTGTGATGAAAACTCGATTCTAAGATTAGTTGTTTGTAAAGTTGTCTTTAGAAAAAAAATCTACAAATTCAGAAAACGTTGTGAAAATATGAGAAAAATCGTTGAGAAAAACGCAAAAAGATGTGTGGTAGTTGTGAATAAAAGGCGAACGCTTTTGCCTATTAGTTTGTCGATGTTTGTTAGTCAGTTTAGTGTAGTTGTTTGTAATAAAAGTCGAATTTTCATCACCTTAGCCACTTTCAAATATCCTATTCCATACCCTTAGCCTAGCCCCATTACAACCCTTTTAAAAACCTTTTGACTTGTACTTAGTATTCGTGTTCGGCGGTGGTGAATGATTGAGTTGCAAGCCTATGCGGGTAGTTGTTCTATTCGGTTTTGAGTAATCACTTTAAAAGTGCTAATACACCATTAAATTAGCCAATTTGTAAACCGATGGGAGAGAACATTGTGAGGGATTTGCATGACTTGTGGGTTTCAAGGGCGGGTTAATCTTGGATAACCATTTTTTATGTGATTAGTCCTTTATCGCTAAATATTTTGAAATTGTAAAAATCTAGAACCGGGTATGACATTAGACCTTAACTTACGTCTCGAGAATGGGAAGTGTTCTCATTCGACCCATGTGAAAATGAAAAACAGATTTGCTTGAGGGCAGACAAGTGTGGGGATGTGATACGTGGTCGAAAACCAGTGTTCGTTATGGTTTAAGTTAATGTTTTTACGTAACTTTCAATTCCGAATAGCCTACTTTTAATTAGAATTGTGTTTTGCAGGTCTAATGAAGTTTAAGGAGCTAATCGGGAGCTTAACGAAGCACCAGAATGCGAATCGGGTCAACCGGAGTCAAGATATCAAGAAAACATATAAAAAGAGTTCTGGGCACCGTCGCCGATGCCCAAAAGGATCGTCGGCGACGCCCCGGGTGTTCCTCCGTCGTGCAGAAAGGCCCGTAGACAGTAGGTTAACGCGTCGGACGAAACCAGGGGCAGCACATGCCGTCGCCGACGCCACTCCTGGCTGTCAGCAACGGCTCTTCTTTGTCTGCATCGCGAAATTTTGGTGTTGGTTAGTTTTGGACGGGATAAAACACATGTTATGACCTATTTCAAGGAGTTACGAGTTCTTGGAGTTTGAATACCCTTCTTGGAGCCAAGATCATAAACTACATCATCTTTCACCATTCCAATCCATCTGAATCATCCCGAATCATCAAATCACTCAATCCTAACCCTAATCCATCATCACCATCACCATCATCCATCCATATCATGCTTCACCATAAACCCTAACCATCGCCACTATCATCATTCAAGGCTTCAAGATGTCCAAGTTCGAGCTTCAATTCATCGTTGATCATGTCCCGTTCACCATGAGCGGCTAATTCCCTGAGGTTTCACCCCGGTGTAGATTTTTGTAAGGTTTAGGATTTGTTTATGAAATCTAGTTGATTTTGTGACAAATTGGTTTGTGTTTTGAATTGATTGATAATTGTCTTGCATTTGAACTACATTTGCGAACTGTCGAGTGATTATAAAATTTGACTTTGAAAAATAAGTTTGTGTATTTATGCTTTATCATTCGAAAGGATTTAATTATCCAAAGTAACGAAGTGCATTGTGGTCTGTTGTCTATAACGTTGATAGCAATTGGCACCTAAGCTTTGTGATATCAAAACAATTAATACAAGTTCAATTGAATCAATCTAAAATTGTTAGAAACCCTAGGCTTTGCAATTATCGAACCGGGTGTGAACCTTGTTTTCTCATCATTGTTTACAATCATTAATTAAGTTTTTCTGCAATCGTTTGAATTTAGTAGTTAAGTAATCAAACCAAAATTGTCGAACCGGTTTATTCCAAAAAACAAAAATAATCATTTCTTTAGCAAGCTTCATAAAAGTGACACATCTGTTTAAATCAATCATATCCGATCACAAACCACAGACTCTTCGTGGTTCGACCTCTTACGACCACTAATGCATTGTTAAGGGTAATTAGGGACTATAAATATTATCTTTGACTGGAGCGCGACACTCTGATCATTTATCGATTTATTTTTTGGCATAAAACATAGAAATATAATGGAAGCCTTTATTTATACATAATATATGCCTTGAAATCTACCCAAAAAAGCCTCACACAAGCTCTAAACATTTAAAAAACGTTGTTGTACACAACGAGTCCGAGTATTATGAAAACCCGGGCCTGGGTATTACGAAAACCGGTTACGGGTAGGGATGGCCAAAATACCCAAGTCCGATGGGTATACCCGATACCCCACACAAATGGGACGGATACACCCGATACCCGATGGGTATTGGGCCGGGTATGGGATTAGTTTTTAAAATTTTTGCGGGTACGGGTCAGGTATGGGATTAAGTCATACCCGACCCGATTACTCGAAACCACATACCCGTTTACCCGAACTATACCCGATCATATACCTAATTTTTTTAATTTATATTTTTATTTTCCATTAACACTTTTCTATTGTTGATTTATTTTAGTATGTTTATGAAGGGGTATGGTCCCAAAAACCTTGCGCCAATCAAGGAAACCATACCCATTAATAACTTCTAAGAAAACTGCGCGCAGACTTCTTTGCCAAAATAAGATTTATTAGAACTCTGCGCCAAATATCCAAGAGAGGAAAGGATCATATACTACCTTGCGCGGGCTCGCACAAGGTTCAAAGTTAAAAGCCTGAACATTCTCTTTGTATAAATGCTTCATTTAACTACCTTGCGCGGGCTCGCGTAAGGTTCAAAGTTAACCTTGAACATTCTCTTTGGATAAATGCTTCATTTAACTACCTTGCGCGGGCTCGCGTAAGGTTCAAAGTTAACCTTGAACATTCTCGATTTATAATGCTTCATTTAACTACCTTGCGCGGGCTCGTGCAAGGTTCAAAGTTAAACTTGAACATTCTCGTTTGATAATGCTTCATTTAACTACCTTGCGCGGGCTCGCGCAAGGTTCAAAGTTAACCTTGAACATTCTCGTTTGATAATGCTTCATGCACAAACCTTGCGCAGATATTTATATCAAAGCAAATATCCACCAAACGTTGCGCTAAGGAGCAAGGAGAAGAAGGAAGATCAGTTAACTAACTTGCGCTTCTCGCGCAAGGAAATAGTAAATCCTGAGAAACTTTCCCTTAGCAAAGTCCTTGACTTGGTGCAGAAGCAAAGGGAATCTTTTCTGTTGTAACAGAATGTACACGTGGCGAATAATAGATGGGTAACAGCTGTGAAACCTTCTAGAAGCCATTAACACCCAATCGTGCAAGCATCTTTTCGGTTATAACCAATTGCCACATGGCAGCATCTGGACGGCTGAGGAAGATCACGGTGATGGCATGCTCACATTTATAAAATGTAGAGATCTCATGTTGACACGTGGCACCTCCCTAACCGCTGATGAGCTCACGATCCGTGTGCACTAACGGATTGCCAACAAACATTAACGGAATAGCAGAAGATTCCATTAAAGTTAACAATTTCTCCTTTTGGCGCCAAACACCGGCTATAAATAAGTAACTTGGAGTTCAAGGAAAGACATTCACTCTCAACTACTCTCTCTCTTACAATACTTACTTCCGACTACTTGTATTTATTCTCATGCTGGAGGGTGGTCACGGAGAGAACCCCTTCTCCCCGTGGGGAGCTAACGATGTTCTGTTTTGCAGGTTCAGCCGGAGTACTGTTTTATTCATCATCCATCGTAAAACCAAACGAAGGGTTAACCCTTTTATCCAGAGCCCATTCCATAGATCTACTTAGATTCCAGTCTACTTGCTCTAGGGTTTCTTCATTGGCGCCCACCGATTTCAATTCTTTCTCATCTTTCGTTTCGTTTCACTTAGATCTGCAGCATCATGGCTGACGGATCATCTTTTCAAGGTCCTCGATCAGGGATTCGACGTGTTGTTGTCGGACCTCAGGTCGACGGACAAATAGTTTAGGATTCTTCCGGCGAAGCTAATGCTCAGTATGATCCTAATCATGCGAGTATTCCTGTAACGCTGGCGGCTCCTCAGGTTGATGTTACGTCGATTTTACCACCTGGAGAGACTCCATTATCGTGGTTAATCAAATCTCAAGCGACTCTAAACGCTATGTATGCTCAGTTATGTGCCCAAACCGGAACTCCAGCTTTTCAAGCTCCGGTTAACGCTCCTCAGGTCCGTGCTTCGCCGGCACCTCGAGTTTTGAGTTATAATACTCAAAGTCATGCTCGTTCCCCTTTGCACATGCCTGAAGATGGAACATAAATGTATTCTAATGATCCTGTTCATTCTGGGAATAGAAGGCAGGAAGACAACGTTCAGCGTCGCGCATCTGTCCACTCTCGTTTGGGCCCGCGGTCTTCGCAGAAACGGGACACCCAACACGATAAGCTCGATAGAACCTATGAGGAAGGGGATAGTGCAAGTATTTTTAATAGAATATCTGCAGATCATGCTAGTTACAGGTCAAAAGTACGTGCAGTATACAATCCAGAAGCTGAGCATGATTACAATTTGGTGTATCGCCCAACCGAAGCAGCTGAACAATCAAAGTTTACCAGAGAGATAGCACTGGCTCCATTGGAGCGAGCGAAATTACCATCCAACGTTGGAAAGTTTAACGGTTTGACCGATCATGATGATCACATGCGCCTCTTTACCGGTGCAGGGTTACTTGGGTGCTGGACATTGCCAATGTGGTGTCACCTATTTGTACAGACCCTTACCGGCGCTGCCCGCCTTTGGTTTGATAATTTGCCGGCAGGTAAACTTTCCTCTTGGAATGACTTAAAAGTAAAATTTCTTACACACTTTAGTCAGCAACGGCGATACGTGCGCGATTCCTCAGATGTAATGAACATCTGGCGGAGGGACGATGAAAGCCTGGAAGATTTTATAACGCGTTACAATAAAGAGGTGTTGGAGATTGGAGATGTCCATGAAGACCTTATACGCGCGCAGTTCAAGTATGCGGTAAGATGTGATGAAATGATTAAAGTGTTGTCCGGTACAACTTGCCTTCCAAAAAACTAGGATAAACTCATGGCGGCAGCCAAGGTCTACGCCCAGACTGAGCGCAACTTAAGTTCTAACAGGCCACCTCTACCTCAGAATCGTCCGCAAGACCTGAATAGAGGTAGTCATAAGTATAAGAGAAATTGGAAAAAGTCAAGTCAGAATTCATACTCCCCTTATTCACCAATTGATGCGCGAGCAACAATCAACAAGATAATAACTCAAAAAGCGATTAAGCAAGAGAATAGGGAACGTTAGAGGACTCCCTTAACGAAATCTCCGGCTGAGGTTCTCAGCACTGAGAATTATCAGTTCAAATAGCCGCAACCAATGAAAAACAAAAAAAGGGCAAGACCCAAATTTGTTCTGTGATTATCATAGAGACACGGGCCACACAACAGATAACTGCATCAGTCTGCGCACGTAGATTGAAAAAGCATTAAAGAGTGGGAAGCTTACAATCTACTCCAGAATGTGCGCAAAGAGATTAAACAGATTACGCGCGAGAACGAAGGGCCTAGCAATAAGAAAATGAAACAGCACGTTTCCATCATTCAAGGTGGATCATCGCGCAAGCATAGCCTTCAACATTTTCAAAACAACACTTGGCACGAACAGCAAGTCGTTTTTCCTATCGTTCCAGGAGGTCCTCAAGAAGATCGGCCAGTAGTTATCACCGGTATCTTTGGACACTACCAAACAGACTATATGTTTATAGATCCGGGTAGTTCCATGGATATTATGTATGAGCAACGCTTTAAACAGCTAGATCCTAAGGATAAGGCATGCTTGGAACCAGTTGATTTTCCATTAACTGGGTTCTGCAATGAGGCTGTCTTTCCTCTAGGACAAATTCTTTTTCCTGTTACTTTATCTGATGGGAAGTGTTCTCGAACGATTAACGTCAACTTCATGGTGATGCCGGCAAATTCCCGTCACGATGTACTACTAGGACGCCGCGCGCAACGTGATTTTAGTATGATTACTTCCGCTCCGCATGCTGCTTGTGGTTTTCCGACACCAAATGGTATAGCTATACTTTACGCGCGGAAAGAAATCATGTCAATTGAAGAACCAGTTATGAAGGTTGTCAAGACATTGCCAAGTAACGAACCAGAAAAGTGGGTACTCAACAATAAGTATCTTGAGCAAACAATCTTATTAGGGCCTGCAGTCAGTATTGAAATTCGCGCAAAGCTTAAACTACTGTTGTTTCGCAACAAAGACATTTTCGCCTGGACACCTGCCGACATGGTCGGTGTCCCGCGCAATGTTGCGGAACATTGTCTGAATGTATTTCCGTCAGCAGAACCAGTTGTGCAGAAAAAGCGCAGCCTCGGGCCAGAAAAGACAGAGGTGATGAACGAACAAGTCACCGAGTTATTAAATGCTGGTATTCTGCGTGAAGTCAAATACCAGACCTGGGTGGCAAACCCAGTCATGGTAAAGAAACATAATGGCGGATGGCGGATGTGCGTAGATTTTAAAGATCTAAACAAGGCGTGTCCAAAAAATTGTTATTCTCTTCCTGAGATTGACAAAAAAGTTGACTCATTAGCTTCCTTTCGCTGGAAATGTTTTCTAGATTGTTATAAAGGTTATCATCAAGTCTTGATGAAAAAAGAGGACGAAGATAAAACCGCTTTTCGCACGGAGAAAGGCATTTTTTTGTTATACCAAGATGCCTTTTGGTCTCCGCAATGCGGGAGCTACTTATCAAAGATTGATGGATACAGTTTTTGGAGATGATATCGGGAAAACTGTGGAAGTCTACATTGATGATTTGGTCATTATGAGTAATTCAGAAGACACTATGTTAGACAACATCCAACGAACTTTTGATTCTCTGCGAGAGGTGAATCTAAAGTTAAATCCAAGCAAATGCTCTTTCGGCATGGAGGAGGGCAAATTTTTGGGTTTCATCGTCACCAAAGACGGTTTCAAAGTTAATCCCGAGAAGGTCGAGGCAATACAAAAAATGTCTTCTCCTACTACCATCAAAGATATGCAATGTTTGGCTGGAAGGTTAGCTACGCTAAACCGCTTCCTCACCAATCATGCTGCAAAGTCTTATCCATTTATTAGAACCTTGCGCAATTGTACGAAGCGTAAAGAGTTCGCATGGACTCCTGAAGCTGATCAAGCTTTCCAGCAGATGAAAGATTGTTTAGTTCAACTTCCCACACTTACTTCTCCTCGTGAAAAAGAACCCATGGTCTTATATCTTGCTGCATCTGAGATAGCAGTAGGTGCTGTCTTGTTAGTAGAACGCGAATGGGTCCAGTCTCCAATTTATTATATCAGCAAGATGTTGAATGATCCAGAGACAAGGTATTCAATTATGGAGAAATTAGTTTTAGCATTGGTCCACGCTTCGCGCAGGCTGCGAAGATACTTTTTAGGACATGTTATTACAGTTTAACAAATTTTGACATTGGCCAAGTCTTGGCCAAACCAGATGTTTCTGGACGACTTGCGAAATGGGCAATAGAATTGGGAGGTTATAACATCTGTTATAAACCTAGACCAGCTATCAAAGGCGAAGTTTTGGCAGATTTCATCGCTGAAATTCCCGCCGATAAACTTGAAGAATGCCAAGCAATTCAAAACCCAGTCCCAGTCATAGACAATAGAGCATGGACACTGTTTAAAGATGGCGCATCAAACAGCGATGGGGCTGGAGCAGGTCTTCGATTAATGAGTCCAGAGGGAGCAGAATTCACATATGCAATTTGGTTGGATTTTAAAAGCACCAACAACGAGGCCGAATATGAAGCTTTCCTAGCAGGCTTACACCTCGCTATCAAAATGGGTACAACAAATTTAGAAGCCCATGTTGATTCATTACTAGTTGCTGAGCAAGTAATTGGAACGTACGATGCAAAGGGAGATATCATGGCTTTATACTTGGGTAAGCCAAGGCTCTTATAGAACAATTCCAACAATTTAAAATCACACACGTCAAGCGAAGCGAAAACAAACATGCTGACGCTTTAAGTAAACTCGCAGCAACTAGTTTCAAGCATTTGGCAAAAGAAGTTCGCATCGAGGTTTTAAATAATCCATCAGTCCCTCTCAGACAAGTGACAATGGTCGAAGTAGGAGATCCATCGTGGATGTCTCCAATAATGATGTATTTGTTACATGGTTCTTTACCAGAAGATAAAGCACAAGCACGTAAGTTACGATGCAAAGCCCTCAATTACGAAATGATTGACGGTATTCTGTACCGACACTCTTACATGGGTCCTTCGCTCCGCTGTGTTAACAAACATGACGCTCAATACCTGATCAGGGAGGTTCATGAGGGGCTATGTGGCATACATTCTGGGCCGCACATGGTAGTAGCCAAAGTGAAAAGCGCAGGGTATTATTGGCCCGGAATGTACGTTGACGCGGTAGAGATCTTGCGCAAATGCATGCCCTGCCAAAGGCATGCCCCTAAAATGTTGCGCCCAAAGAATCCTTTGGTACCCGTCACAACAGCTTGGCCATTTCAACAATGGGCCATTGATTTAGTGGGACCATTTCCGGATGTGCCCGGCGCAGTAAAGTTTATCATTGTTGCGATCGATTACTTCACCAAATGGGTTGAAGCCAAACCTTTAGCTTCTACTACAACAATGGTAATTCACAAATTCATCTGGGAATACATTATTTGCCGTTTTGGTCTGCCCATGCGCATTATTACAAACAACGGTCCAAATTAATGGCTGAAGAGTTGCAAACATGGATGACCGAAATGGGAATCCAGCATGTTTTCGCTTATGTTGCGCACCCACAAGCAAATGGTCAGGTCGAAAGCATAAACAAACAGTTGGTCGACGGTATTTAGGCCCGCCTTGGCACAACACGGCAGGGGTGGGTTGACGAATTGCCTAGCATCTTGTGGGCACACCAAACTATGCCCAAGACTAGTACTGGAGAAACTCCTTTTAGCCTTGTGTACGGCACGGAAGCTGTGATTCCTGCTGAAATTTGGTTACCATCTCCAAGAAAGCTAGATTTGGAAAAACAAGATAACGAGGAACAAAGGCGCATCGACCTAGACTTATTGGAAGAACGACGAGAAAATGCAGCGATTCGCGAAGCTAAGTACAAGTCTCAGCTTGAAAGGTATTACAATAAAAGGGTGCGCATCTGTTCCTTTTTGCCTGGTGACTTTGTTCTTCACGATAATGAAGCGTCGAATGCCAAAAAACCGGGGAAGTTAGCCCCGCGATGGGAAGGTCTGTACGTGATAAATGAAGTATTGGGAAAAGGCGCGTACACTCTGAAGCGTATGGACGGATCCAGTGTTACTCGAACCTGGAACACCCAACAACTGCGCCGATGTTATATGTAATCTCAGTCCTCTAAGCAACTTCTGAGCGTTGCGTAACGAGACTGCTTACTTTATTTTGTTATGTAATCTTAGTGGCAGCCATAGCCTTGCGCATTATCAGTATGAATAAAATACTCTGCCACTACCTACAGTCTTGTATATGTTCATTTACATATGCATGCAATTCCTTTGGATAAACAAAAACACAAACTCATGAGCCACAAGCTAACTTAATACTTACGCTCACACATGAGAACAGAAATTGTTCATTTGTCTATCCTACACAAGTAATTGGTCCCATGTAAACATTGTAAAGATGAAATATGTTATATTCACAAACACAGTACTTGCGCAACATCGAAACGTTACAAGTTATCACAAAGTAAAAAATTACAAATTTCCTATTCTATGGATTTTGTTCCCGCCTGCTTCTCTGTTGAAGAAAAGATCTCCTTTAGTTTATCAACAAAGTCATCTTGCTGCAGCGCGACATCCACAAGGTCCATAATCAGAATCTGCAATTGATAATATTTTTTCTTTAGCAGCAGAATAAATGGCGACAGTATTTAGCCCATGCGTGGCAGCACGGCTTGTATCCCATTCGGTCTTCAGCGCATGTGCCACGTGCAAAGTGCACTCTCTATAGCCCTCGGCATGCCCGTCATTGCGCGTTGCCATCATCAATTCTGCTACTCTCTCATCCAGTTCCGCGAAATTAAGGATGGCATTTGCGATCTGTATACAAATACAATCAGTATATGTTACGATAATCAAATCAGACATGTATAAAGAAAAGGGAATATTACCTCCACAATCTCGTACTCCCGTAACCAGGTAAGCTGGTTCATGAGAGATTCGGTCAGGCTTTCTGCTGTAGCGCGAGCGACCTCCGTGTCGTTAAGTTTTTGTTCACCTTTAGTTAAATGGCGGATCAACTCGGCTTTCTCTGTTCGGTGAAGGTTGATATCTTTTTTCAAACTATCAACCTCATCTTGCAGCTGCGCCTGGTCAAATAGCATAGAAGTTAGATCATCAATTTCTTTATTCTTAAGAAGGAGAGTCATTTTGGTTGATACCTCATTCTGCTCGCTCCTTTCTCTGTGTGAGCGCGCCTCTTCTGCTGCCGCAACAGCATCAGCTTTCTCTTTCTTGAGTTTCTCAATTTCGTTGCGCAGAGATATCGTTTCTTTGTTATCACGATCACAAGCCTCCACAAAGCGCTTGCGCTCGTCCGCATATTGCACAACAGAGGCCTTACACTTGCGCTTCCACGACAGCGCAGCCCACTCTTCAGTCTTCTTCTCCTCCTCAAACTGGGCCTTTTCCGCCTCAAAATTGACGAGCATCTTTAACGTCTTCTCTTTCTCGAGTTTGGCCTTCGCCTTATCAAGCTCAACCTCATCCCACTCTTTGTTCATGCTGCGCCATTCGCGCACAATCCTGTTTATTGTGGAAGAGGCAAGGGCAGACTCTTGCAAATATGACTCGTAAGTGTAACATTTGTATAAATCGGGTCTCCAAAACCCGCTCCGCTTTGTAATCAAGTCCTTTTGGCCAGCTTATAACCGATGTGTTTCGGTTTCTAATTAAGTCCGAATTGAGTGAACATAAAGCTTCATCATTTCCGGTATTTGAAACCGAAAACTTATCAAACTCTGATTTAATTCAGGTTCTGATCATTTGCGCGATTCATAACTATCACAACAACACTCAATTTCTTTTTCGTCAAGTTTCTGAACCGTAAGAGTCTCTGAATTAGATCGCCGGAATTTTTCTGCAACTCACCGGAAAACCGGGACTCGTATTCTCACGGTAATTCCTTCGACTCTTTTTGTTTAAAGCATGTGATTAGTCAATCTCTAACACAACTCCATCATCAGAATCAATCTTAGCCAACGTTTATCGGAAATCTCACCTTCGCCGGAAAGTTTCTGAGATTGCCGGAATCCCACTGTGAACTGGTAAGATATCCTGCACTTCATTTAAACCTTGTTTAGGTGAGTTAATTCTATAAATAATCGATCCACACTGTTAATTGTTCCAACAGTCGGAGTTCATTTCCTGTACCGACAAAACCTTCGCCGGATTTCTGTGATTATCTCCAATCGGTAAATTTTGTTATTTAAACTCTCTCCATTCCTTACTCTTGAATTACTGTTAGTGTCTAAGATATTTGTAAATCACAAAATCAACTTTAACCAGTCGAATTACGCTGACCGTGTAATCCGACGAAGAAGATGAATCTATTTCAGAATATAAGAGTAATTAAAATCCGGTTTATAAACGGGTTAGACACACAGTCCAGCGGTGGACTGTGTGCAAATTTCATAATCACGTCCCGAGTTCGATCCTTACTACGCACACGCTTTACGTAATAACATTCCTTTTTATTCATGAACTAACCTGGTTAGAGCGGGTAGTTGTTAAGTATAATATAAATAAAGAATATAACCGGGTTAGACACACAGTCCAGCGGTGGACTGTGTGCAAAATAAACTCTACGTCGCGCGTTCGAGTCCCGTCACAAGCACCGGTCCATGGAATTAAAACGTTTTTGCAAAATAAAGGAATTTTCGGTAAATTCGAATAAGTAAATAAATATAATTAAAACTGAGTTTCTAACGGGTTAGTCACGTAGCTCAGTTGGTAGAGCTACGTGCGCGTGAACGGAAGGTCACCGGTTCGAATCCCGCTTGGCGCAACATTTACCGCTGACCGAACCGGTCAACGGTCAAACAGTAAAATAATAATATTTTTTTATATATTTATTTGTTTATTTTAATTTAAAAATCAATTAAAAATACTTAAAAATAACATTTTTAAAGATAGAAAATAGCCATAAACTCACAAAAATATATCTAAAAATCCCATTAAAATCCTTAATAAAATCCATCCATTTAATATATTTTTCCATTATTATTTAGGTTAGTGATTCCTCGTCGACTCGCTCATCTAAATCGTGCGCATCTCACCATCTCAAATTCAACGCACCCAATGTGAGTGAACTTTTCAAATTCCCCGTTTTAATCACGTTTTTGGGGTGTATCATGTGTCTTGTTTATTTACATATTATAACCAAATTATTGTGCATACATCATATCATGACATGTGTATTAGTTTGTTGCTGTTAAGTAGTTATTATTGGATGCAAATTATTATTTCAGTACATGCAATTGCCGAGGCCGCAGCTCCCCATCCATCGAGGTTGAGTTTGATCCCCATTATATTATGCGGTTGATCTTGGCGTGCCCGCACGATCGGCTCCGTTTGATTGAGCCTTGATCGGTCATTTCATTTTACATTTCAATACATGCAATACGCTCGGCTCCGTTTGATTGAGCCTTGAGCGCACAGTTCAATTTACATTTCCAGTTCATGCAATACGATCGGCTTCGTTTGATTGAGCCTTGATCGCACAGTTCATTTATGTTAAGTTATCTTATGATATTGGTATGCTCATGTATGCTATTAAGTGTTATTGTATGTTATAATTGTAACTGCTATTTTGCCAATGCTTGATTACTTACATTTGCTCTTTTATGATTATGCACAATATTTTATTGATAAACTAACCATAATATCATTGTCAAATGTTTATCTAATAAGGTTCACTCGCCAACTTATGTTGACCCAAAACCTCCCATTTTACACATGATACAGGTGAACCAGCAGCAGCTAGGAACACATAGGACCTGGATTAGAAGAAATAAAACGATTTAGTATTTGGATTGTTATGTTTGGTTATTTTCCCTTGTATTGAATGAACATGTTTGGATGTTTGAGAATGTAACTTTGACTTCATTAATTATGAAACATAATAGTAAATGTCATGTGCTTTGGTGATAACCCAATTATGCCCCGACTCATATTTCCGCTGCGGGTCGGGGTGTGACAGATTGGTATCAGAGCCATGACTATAGGGATATAGGATAGGTTATTAGACCCTTAGAGCCTATACTATAGTCGATTAGAAACTTATAAGAATTTTGTGTGTTATATGCCAAATTACATGATGTTTATATGTTTATGTTAAATGTTACATTTGATATTGTACAAGCATGTTCATAAGTATGTATTATCAACTAATGCTTATCATGAAATCGTATGAACATAACATATCATATCCATGCAAGCACACACCACATCATGATTGATTTTTACAATGATTTTCGTGTTTTCAAATCTCATCAAAGTGAGTTTTCATGACGGGCATGTAGTAACCGGAAGGGTACTAGTACCGGTAGTCGGAACGTCCTGTCTAGGCTGGCATTCGTATAAATCCAAAATAAAGGACCAGTTTGCCTACCTGGGGACTAACGATGAGAGTACGAAATACCTATTAGGCCAAAGCATGCTATACCAAACGTCGTGAGAGCTAATCCCACTTTGAGTTGTCATTGTGTCTACACCTGGACACGTTCCGACCAAACATCTCATGAACATATTTTGTGGTTTGCATTCGGGGATGCGAGTGTTAAATTGCCAACACTAATGTGAATCCTACCAAGCCAATAGCCATGGGGGCCCACATGACTATGTAGGTGAAGGTATGGGGGACATTTGAGGCCCAACATGAGCGAGCCCAAGACATCCTTTGGATGTAGTTGCATTATTGATATTTATGTTATTTTCATTTTCTTAAAGACACATGACACCTAAAAAGATACCATAAACTCACAATCTTCTCATTTTATGATCCTGTAGATGTCGTCTAGACAGCACCGAAGAGGTAGGAAATCGGAAAAGTCTCGGGAACGTTTGGCCACTCATATCGCGAATCAAATGGCCACGATATTGCCGGACATCATGGTACAAGTACAACAAGCCCTTGCTGCAAATCCTACTAACCCTCCTCAACATCAGGACCAGAACATCGACAACCCTCATACCGTCAAATGCTCCTACAAACATTTTAAGTCCTGTGATCCTCCAAAATTCGAGGGGACTGAGGGAGTCACTGCTCTCCTACATTGGTTCGAGGAGATGGAGAACGTTTTCTTAAACTGCGATTGTCCGGAGGATCGCAAAGTTCGTTATGCCACCGGGAGACTACTTGGCGTAGCTCTCACTTGGTGGAATACTGAGAAGGGAAAGAGGGGAACTGAAGATGCGATGGCCTTAACTTGGGAGGAGTTAAGGGAAATCATGACTAGGCGATTATGTCCTAGAAGTGAAATTAAGAAATTGGAGGATGAATTTCATGCCTTGAAGCAAAAAGAGGGTGATCACTCTACTTACAAAAAAAGGTTCTTGGAGTTGAACCAAATGGTTCCAAACTTATTCACTCCAGCCTACCGTCTGATCGAACATTACATTCGAGGACTACCCTCGAAAATCCAAGATTCGGTCCTCAGCGTTTCACCGGTAACACTCGAAGCTGCCATGGAGTTGGCAACAGAACTGACCGAAAACCGAATTCGCAATGGGAAGTTCAAGGAGGAAAAGAAGAAAACCCCTGCTGAGGGACAAACCTCAAATCACCACACTCCTTCCTCTAAATTTGCTAACAAGAGGAAGCGTAACACCAGGAACTTTGCAGTCACCCAAACCAACACCCCTATTCCTGCTGCACCCATCACTCAAGCCACTCCTCCACCCGTGCCATACAGAAAACCGTACACAGGGCCACTACCAAAGTGTAACCGTTGTCAGTATCACCACTCCCCTGATTATCCTTGCCAATACTGTACCGGCTGTGGTCGCGCCGGACACACTGTTCAAAACTGCCGCACGCTTCAACGAACAAACCGCCACCAACCTATAACCCAAACCCACCAACAATTAATGGGTCAAGCCCAACAACAGCTACCATTTCCACCCACTCAACATTTAGCCCAAACATACTATCAACCTAATTACCCTATGGGCCAACCTATGCGGGCTTGCTTCAATTGCGGCGACCCAAGTCATTTCAGAAACACATGTCCAAGGTTGGTCAATATTATTCATGCTCAGGCCCAAGCCAACCCTGTGAATCAAGCAAACCAAGCTCCTCCACCTGCTAGAGGAAGAGCTTTCAATATTAACGCAAACCAGGCCAGAGCTGACGGCAATGTGGTCAACGGTACGTTTCTTATAAATGGTAGATATGCCTCTATGTTATTTGATACTGGTGCGGATAGAAGTTTCGTGTCATTAGAATTTGAACCTATCTTAAGTAAAAATCGGGATAAGCTCGCGGAATCCATAACGGTGGAAGTTGCGGACGGAAAACCTGTTTCATTAGACTCTATTTTACGCAACTGTACGCTCACCCTAAACGACCACGATTTCTCAGTCGATCTTATTCCTATGAAGCTGGGAAGTTTCGACATCATAATCGGTATGGATTGGCTTAGTCTACATCATGCGGAAGTTGTATGTCGTGAGAAATTTATTCGTATTCCTCTTTCAAACGGTCAGACTCTTCGAATCATTGGAGAAACCTCGTCGAAAGGGCTCAACTTAATGTCTTGTCTTCAAGCTCAAAAATACCTTCGCAAGAATTATGTTGCGTTTTTAGCCCATATCATCAAGAAGGGGACCGCAGAGAAGAAACTTGAAGATATTCCTGTTGTAAAAGATTTTCCACAAGTTTTTCCTGACGACATTTCAGGACTTCCTCCAATCAGAGATGTCGAATTCCGTATCGATCTTATACCTGGTGCTACACCAGTGGCAAAATCTCCATATAGGTTAGCCCCCTCTGAAATGCAAGAGCTAGCCAGTCAATTGCAAGAGTTGACTGACAAGGGATTCATACGCCCCAGCTCCTCGCCTTGGGGTGCACCTGTCCTTTTTGTAAAGAAGAAAGATGGATCTTTTCGTATGTGCATCGACTACAGAGAGCTAAACAAGTTAACCATCAAAAATCGATATCCTTTACCTCGCATAGATGATCTGCTTGACCAACTACAAGGTGCCAGTTGCTTTTCGAAAATCGACCTTCGATCTGGCTATCATCAGCTTAGAGTGCATGAAGAAGACGTCCCTAAAACTGCTTTTCGAACTCGATATGGTCACTATGAATTCAGGGTAATGCCGTTTGGATTAACCAACACACCAGCTGTTTTCATGGACCTGATGAATAGAGTCTGTAAACCTTACCTTGATCGATTTGTTATTGTATTCATCGACGATATTCTTATCTATTCAAAATCTAAAGCCGATCATGAGCGTCATCTGCGACTTGTTCTTGCACTTCTAGAAAAGGAAAAGCTTTATGCCAAGTTCTCTAAATGTGAATTCTGGTTAAAAGAGGTGCAATTTCTCGGGCATGTAGTCAATGACAAAGGAATACATATGGACCCATCAAAGATCAAAGCAGTTCAAGAATGGCAAGCTCCACGTACACCAACTGAAGTAAGGTCTTTTCTTGGATTAGCTGGCTATTATCGTCGATTCATTTCAAACTTCTCTCGCATTGCGGTGCCACTCACGGCTTTAACCCATAAAGGGAAACCATTTGTATGGGGACCCAAGCAAGAAGAAGCTTTTCAAGCACTTAAACAAAAACTTTGTGATGCACCAATCCTCACTCTTCCTGAAGGTTGTGATGATTTTGTAGTCTATTGCGACGCGTCAGGGCAAGGATTAGGTTGCGTTCTCATGCAAAGAGGAAAAGTCATAGCTTATGCCTCAAGGAAACTCAAGACACACGAAAAGAACTACACCACTCATGACCTTGAACTTGGAGCCGTTGTATTCGCTCTTAAGATATGGAGACATTATCTATATGGTACGAAGTGTGAAATATACACTGACCACAAGAGTCTTCAACATATCTTCAGTCAGAAAGAGTTAAATATGAGGCAACGAAGATGGGTCGAACTCCTAAATGATTACGACTGTGAAATCAGATACCACCCTGGTAAAGCAAATGTGGTGGCTGATGCACTTAGTCGAAAGGGTTATGCGAACTCCATTCATCTTCTATGTTCGCAAATTATAACCATTATTAAGGATCAAATTCGAGAAGCTCAACACGTTTCAATAACAGAGGAAGATGTACAAAAAGAGATGTCCTGTGGAGCCGAGCTAAAACTTGAAACTAAATCTGATGGTATTTTGTATTACCTAGATCGTATATGGATTCCTAACCACATCAATCTTCGTGAAACACTCATGCATGAAGCTCATAAATCGCGATATTCTATACACCCAGGAGCTTATAAGATGTATCAAGACCTACGGTACACCTATTGGTGGCCTGGAATGAAGAAAGATATTGCCGTTTTTGTTTCCAAGTGTCTCACATGTTCTAAGGTGAAGGCTGAACACCAAAGACCCTCAGGACTTCTAGTCCAACCGGAAATACCTGTATGGAAGTGGGAAAATATAACCATGGATTTCATTACCGGGTTACCTCGCACTTCTAGTGGGTATGACACTATATGGGTGATTATAGACCGACTTACAAAATCATCTCACTTTATCCCTATTCGAGAAGATTTCAAGAACGAAAAGCTTGCTCGTATCTATATCAACGAAATCGTAAGCCGACACGGGGTACCAGTAAGTATTATTTCTGATCGTGATGGTCATTTCACCTCACGAACATGGCAAGCAGTACAATCCGCTATGGGCACTCGATTAGATCTCAGTACCGCCTACCATCCTCAAACTGATGGACAGTCTGAGCGCACCATTCAAACTCTTGAGGACATGCTTAGAGCATGTGTCATAGACTTCAAGGGAAATTGGGACGCCCACCTACCGTTAGTTGAATTTTCGTACAACAACAGTTATCATTCGAGCATCGGCATGGCACCCTTTGAAGCTTTATATGGTCGAAAGTGCCGATCTCCTGTTTGTTGGCACGAAATTGGGGAAGCACAAATTACTGGTCCTGAATTGATCCAAGAAACCACAGATAAGATTCATCAAATCCGAAACAATCTTCTAGCGGCTCAAAGTCGTCAAAAGAGTTACGCAGATAAACGACGGAAGCCCTTGGAGTTTAGCGTTGGTGATCATGTGCTTTTAAAAGTATCACCGTGGAAGGGAGTGGTTCGTTTTGGTCAAAAGGGAAAGCTAGCACCATGTTACGTAGGACCTTTCAAGATACTCGAAAGAGTAGGTCCTGTAGCATACAAGCTTGACCTACCGGAAGAACTCGACAGGATTCATCCCACATTCCACGTGTCGAACTTGAAGAAGTGCCTCGCTGATGAGAATCTTCATATTTCACTGGAAGATATTCAGATTGATGAATCCATGCATTTTATTGAAAGACCAGTGGAGATTATGGACTATGGAGAAAAGCGTCTACGACGAAGTCGCATTCCTATTGTTAGGGTACGCTGGGAGTCGAAACGGGGACCTGAGTTTACTTGGGAACGTGAAGACTCAATGCGTGAAAAATACCCGCATCTTTTTCCTGCTACTTCAACCGTTTAAATTTCGGGACGAAATTCCTAAAAGTAGGGGATACTGTAACATTTGTATAAATCGGGTCTCCAAAACCCGCTCTGCTTTGTAATCAAATACCAAGTTATGAAAGTACATTAGTTATTTATGATTATTTGAGTTTAAACGTTACATAATTAATAAATAAACTAAACTATAAAAATTAAATTGGATAAAAAGTTAAAATAAAATAAATAAAAAACAACTGAAGCTGCCGGGACTCGAACCCGGGTCAGCTGAGGCATTCCAAGACTTAACATCCATTTCCCAAACCACTCCACCACAATGTGTTTTCTGTTAACAATTGGCAACCAAATGGAACTTATACGCAAACTCGAATTAACCATTGATGCCATCTGAATAACGGAAACCGGCAAACCGATCGCTAAATCATTTCGACTCCTTTTGGCCAGCTTATAACCGATGTGTTTCGGTTTCTAATTAAGTCCGAATTGAATGAACATAAAGCTTCATCATTTCCGGTATTTGAAACCGAAAACTTATCAAACTCTGATTTAATTCAGGTTCTGATCATTTGCGCGATTCATAACTATCACAACAACACTCAATTTCTTTTTCGTCAAGTTTCTGAACCGTAAGAGTCTCTGAATTAGATCGCCGGAATTTTTCTGCAACTCACCGGAAAACCGGGACTCGTATTCTCACGGTAATTCCTTCGACTCTTTTTGTTTAAAGCATGTGATTAGTCAATCTCTAACACAACTCCATCATCAGAATCAATCTTAGCCAACGTTTATCGGAAATCTCACCTTCGCCGGAAAGTTTCTGAGATTGCCGGAATCCCACTGTGAACTGGTAAGATATCCTGCACTTCATTTAAACCTTGTTTAGGTGAGTTAATTCTATAAATAATCGATCCACACTGTTAATTGTTCCAACAGTCGGAGTTCATTTCCTGTACCGACAAAACCTTCGCCGGATTTCTGTGATTATCTCCAATCGGTAAATTTTGTTATTTAAACTCTCTCCATTCCTTACTCTTGAATTACTGTTAGTGTCTAAGATATTTGTAAATCACAAAATCAACTTTAACCAGTCGAATTACGCTGACCGTGTAATCCGACGAAGAAGATGAATCTATTTCAGAATATAAGAGTAATTAAAATCCGGTTTATAAACGGGTTAGACACACAGTCCAGCGGTGGACTGTGTGCAAATTTCATAATCACGTCCCGAGTTCGATCCTTACTACGCACACGCTTTACGTAATAACATTCCTTTTTATTCATGAACTAACCTGGTTAGAGCGGGTAGTTGTTAAGTATAATATAAATAAAGAATATAACCGGGTTAGACACACAGTCCAGCGGTGGACTGTGTGCAAAATAAACTCTACGTCGCGCGTTCGAGTCCCGTCACAAGCACCGGTCCATGGAATTAAAACGTTTTTGCAAAATAAAGGAATTTTCGGTAAATTCGAATAAGTAAATAAATATAATTAAAACTGAGTTTCTAACGGGTTAGTCACGTAGCTCAGTTGGTAGAGCTACGTGCGCGTGAACGGAAGGTCACCGGTTCGAATCCCGCTTGGCGCAACATTTACCGCTGACCGAACCGGTCAACGGTCAAACAGTAAAATAATAATATTTTTTTTATATATTTATTTGTTTATTTTAATTTAAAAATCAATTAAAAATACTTAAAAATAACATTTTTAAAGATAGAAAATAGCCATAAACTCACAAAAATATATCTAAAAATCCCATTAAAATCCTTAATAAAATCCATCCATTTAATATATTTTTCCATTATTATTTAGGTTAGTGATTCCTCGTCGACTCGCTCATCTAAATCGTGCGCATCTCACCATCTCAAATTCAACGCACCCAATGTGAGTGAACTTTTCAAATTCCCCGTTTTAATCACGTTTTTGGGGTGTATCATGTGTCTTGTTTATTTACATATTATAACCAAATTATTGTGCATACATCATATCATGACATGTGTATTAGTTTGTTGCTGTTAAGTAGTTATTATTGGATGCAAATTATTATTTCAGTACATGCAATTGCCGAGGCCGCAGCTCCCCATCCATCGAGGTTGAGTTTGATCCCCATTATATTATGCGGTTGATCTTGGCGTGCCCGCACGATCGGCTCCGTTTGATTGAGCCTTGATCGGTCATTTCATTTTACATTTCAATACATGCAATACGCTCGGCTCCGTTTGATTGAGCCTTGAGCGCACAGTTCAATTTACATTTCCAGTTCATGCAATACGATCGGCTCCGTTTGATTGAGCCTTGATCGCACAGTTCATTTATGTTAAGTTTTCTTATGATATTGGTATGCTCATGTATGCTATTAAGTGTTATTGTATGTTATAATTGTAACTGCTATTTTGCCAATGCTTGATTACTTACATTTGCTCTTTTATGATTATGCACAATATTTTATTGATAAACTAACCATAATATCATTGTCAAATGTTTATCTAATAAGGTTCACTCGCCAACTTATGTTGACCCAAAACCCCCCATTTTACACATGATACAGGTGAACCAGCAGCAGCTAGGAACACATAGGACCTGGATTAGAAGAAATAAAACGATTTAGTATTTGGATTGTTATGTTTGGTTATTTTCCCTTGTATTGAATGAACATGTTTGGATGTTTGAGAATGTAACTTTGACTTCATTAATTATGAAACATAATAGTAAATGTCATGTGCTTTGGTGATAACCCAATTATGCCCCGACTCATATTTCCGCTGCGGGTCGGGGTGTGACAGATTGGTATCAGAGCCATGACTATAGGGATATAGGATAGGTTATTAGACCCTTAGAGCCTATACTATAGTCGATTAGAAACTTATAAGAATTTTGTGTGTTATATGCCAAATTACATGATGTTTATATGTTTATGTTAAATGTTACATTTGATATTGTACAAGCATGTTCATAAGTATGTATTATCAACTAATGCTTATCATGAAATCGTATGAACATAACATATCATATCCATGCAAGCACACACCACATCATGATTGATTTTTACAATGATTTTCGTGTTTTCAAATCTCATCAAAGTGAGTTCTCATGACGGGCATGTAGTAACCGGAAGGGTACTAGTACCGGTAGTCGGAACGTCCTGTCTAGGCTGGCATTCGTATAAATCCAAAATAAAGGACCAGTTTGCCTACCTGGGGACTAACGATGAGAGTACGAAATACCTATTAGGCCAAAGCATGCTATACCAAACGTCGTGAGAGCTAAACCCACTTTGAGTTGTCATTGTGTCTACACCTGGACACGTTCCGACCAAACATCTCATGAACATATTTTGTGGTTTGCATTCGGGGATGCGAGTGTTAAATTGCCAACACTAATGTGAATCCTACCAAGCCAATAGCCATGGGGGCCCACATGACTATGTAGGTGAAGGTATGGGGGACATTTGAGGCCCAACATGAGCGAGCCCAAGACATCCTTTGGATGTAGTTGCATTATTGATATTTATGTTATTTTCATTTTCTTAAAGACACATGACACCTAAAAAGATACCATAAACTTACAATCTTCTCATTTTATGATCCTGTAGATGTCGTCTAGACAGCACCGAAGAGGTAGGAAATCGGAAAAGTCTCGGGAACGTTTGGCCACTCATATCGCGAATCAAATGGCCACGATATTGCCGGACATCATGGTACAAGTACAACAAGCCCTTGCTGCAAATCCTACTAACCCTCCTCAACATCAGGACCAGAACATCGACAACCCTCATACCGTCAAATGCTCCTACAAACATTTTAAGTCCTGTGATCCTCCAAAATTCGAGGGGACTGAGGGAGTCACTGCTCTCCTACATTGGTTCGAGGAGATGGAGAACGTTTTCTTAAACTGCGATTGTCCGGAGGATCGCAAAGTTCGTTATGCCACAGGGAGACTACTTGGCGTAGCTCTCACTTGGTGGAATACTGAGAAGGGAAAGAGGGGAACTGAAGATGCGATGGCCTTAACTTGGGAGGAGTTAAGGGAAATCATGACTAGGCGATTCTGTCCTAGAAGGGATCATCTGGGTTCGCAGCTGGAAGAGAGGAGGTGTCAATGGGTTCTGGCTTCGGTTTCTTACCTTGCGCGGGCTCGCGCAAGGTTCAAAGTTAACCTTGAACATTCTCGTTTGATAATGCTTCATGCACAAACCTTGCGCAAATATTTATATCAAAGCAAGTATCCACCAAACGTTGCGCTAAGCTGCAAGGAGAAGAACGAAGATCAGCTAACTAACTTGCGCTTCTCGCGCAAGGAAACAGTAAATCCTGAGAAACTTTCCCTTAGCAAAATCCTTTACTTGGTGCAGAAGCAAACGTAATCTTTTCTGTTGTAACAGAATGTACACATGGCGAATAATAGATGGGTAACAGCTGTGAAACCTTCTAGAAGCCATTAACACCCAATCGTGCAAGCATCTTTTTGGTTATAACCAATTGCCACATGGCAGCATCTGGACGGCTGAGGAAGATCACGGTGATGACATGCTCACATTTATAAAATGTAGAGATCTCATGTTGACACATGGCACCTCCCTAACCGCTGATGAGCTCACGATCCGTGTGCACTAACGGATTGCCAACAAACATTAACAAAATAGCAGAAGATTCCGTTAAAGTTAACAATCTCTCCTTTTGGCGCCAAACACCGACTATAAATAAGTAACTTGGAGTTCAAGGAAAGGTATTCACTCTCAACTACTCTCTCTCTTACAATACTTACTTCCGACTACCTGTACTTATTCTCACGCCGGAGGGTGGTCACGGAGAGAACCCCCCTTCTCCCTGTGGCGAGTTAACGGTGTTCTGTTTTGCAGGTTCAGCCGGAGTACTATTTTATTCATCATCCATCGTGAAACCAAACGAAGGGTTAAACCTTTTATGCAGAGCCCATTCCATAGATCTACTTAGATTCCGGTCTAGTTGATCTAGGGTTTCTTCGGTTTATAATATGTAAAAATAAATTTTCTTTTAGTATATGCATTTGATAATAGTATTTATATTTTGTATGTTGTGAAGTATATATATGTAAGTGTATAAGTATTATAAATTTATAATTAATTTATGATAAAACTTATATGTATGTATTGTACATTTTTAATTTATAATTAGTTGTTGTATAAATAAAATTATATAATAATTATAACAGTAAAAAATGTATTTAGAAATCTCAACGTATATCTTTTTACAAACTAATGGGTATACCCGATACCCGACGGGTATGGGGTGTAACAACCCATTTTTTCACAGCTTGTTATCCACCTTACGCCTAGCACCAGAGATTCGGATCATAATGTAAATTATATCGCTTACTACACTACATCGCATATTTTCGCACTACATCGCTTATTTCAACACACTACATCGTACTTCACAATGCTTACAACGCACTGGCTAAATACTATAAACTTTGCGTGATGTTTCCAAGACTATCTGCTCGCTTAAAAAACAACGCGACTCTCGCAAGACTTGGGAACTGAGACGCCTACTATCTCGCTTACTTATTTTATTTAATTAAATTTAAACGCTTAATGATTCGCCAAAACTTTCAGCGCACTTAACCTAACTAATCGAAGCCCAAAAAATATGTTTATATTTTCATGCGAAAACGACGTATTTTAGCCCGAAAATGACATTTTTTCCCCCGAAAATGGCATTTTTCCCCCGAAAATGGCATTTTTCCCCCGAAAATGACATTTTTGCCCAAAAATGGCATTTTTCGCACGAAAATGACTATTTTCGCACGAAAATTTCACCAGACACCACTCCCACTCTCTTCTCCTATAAATACCTCGCTTCATTACTCATACTCCTTGCTGCCATTCCGCACCAAAACGCTCTCTAGCTCGTTTTCTCTGTTCCAAGTAAGAAGACTACGTTTTTCACACAAATCACAACGTTTCTACAACGATTTTGCACGAGATTATCTCCGATTTCATCTAAATTTCTCTGTTTTACGAAAACCTTCATCTTTTTCATGAAACTTTCTGATTTTCTTAAGGATTTAGCACTTAACCGAGCATGTTTGGGTTAGCCTTGGCTTCTCAGACCCGAAACCTTGTTGTTTCAAACTCACCAAGTGTTTATCCTAACAAAACTGTTTATAAATCAATTTTTACACCAAAAACACGGATCAGACCGACTAATGTTTCGTTCACTAAGTAGTGGAACGAGGCGCTATCAAAACCGTCACGAAATGGACTCGAAATTACATCTGTTTCAGACAAGATCTCAGTTCCGGTTGTACAAAGACGCAAGAACAGTCACTTGTGCAAACTGGACTGGCTCATACGAATCACTTTTGGTTCATACGACCCAGTCCGAGTTTCCACAAACGACTCACTCGCTCTAAAGACCTCTCCGGCACAAGGTCCGATCAGTAGCCTAAGGCTGGAGGGATGAACACTCGATTTCCCGAAGAATGACGAAAACCACCAAAATATTTGCACGAAATTTTCGTAAGAAAATTTCGCAAGTTGAATCACCAAAATATTTGCACGAAATTTTCGTAAGAAAATTTCACAAGTTGAATCACCAAAATTTTTGCACGAAATATTCGTAAGAAAATTTCACAAGATAAATCACCAGAATTTTAGCACGAAATTTTGGCACGAAAATTTGCACGAAAACTAATTTTGTACGAAAATATCTGTTTCCCTTGCACCGACTCTCCGTTTCAACTGCTTGAACACTCTGGAAGACTGATGTACTTCCGTCTCTACGCGCAGGCTAAACCGACACTCTTTCTCTCCTTTCATCAACTCTCGGTGTTCGCTGTTACGCACCCACTGTGAGTATACCTGACCCCTTTTCGCTTTAAACGCACTTTTTGGGTGTAACATACGTTCATATCAAAATACACAACACGAACTAAACTGATTATCTCACGCGAATACCCGTTACACATGGCTACACATGATGCTTGATACATATATACTAGGACACTTTTTTGTATATGGTATTTCGCAACGTTTTTCTCTACTTTGCTATTATTACAAAACTTGTATGCTCACCAATACATTTTTGTATTGACTTTATTTTAACATATGTTGCAGGTTAAACGCAGGTTATCTCGAATCAAGATTAAGACTCTCTAGAAACCCACTAAATAAATCTAGGTTGTCGGATTTGGTTGTTTAAGAGACATGTAATTTGTAATGAATGTTATGAAATGTTTGTTTAATTGTATGGGAAGTTAAACTTATAATATTGTCATTTAATAGTTGTTATGGATTCGCTTGAGCAATCTGATTCGCCTAGTGCCGCGCCCCGATGATTCCGCCATTGGCTGGGGTGTGACAGGTTGGTATCAGAGCCATAACTATAGGGAATTAGGTAAATTACCTAGTCTATAGTAGGAAACTATGTGCTTATCCCTTGCTTATCCGATTAAAACGTTTTCTTTTGACTTAAATACTATACGAAGTTTTCCTTAAGACTTGGACACAACACACGAAGTCACAAAGATGCTCGTACATCACAAACGAGTCGATTTATCGAGATTAGGTGTGAAAACCGCGAACTCTCGACGTATCACTCACTCTGCGTATTCCGATTAGCACGAAATTCTCCGTTAAGTTAGGAGTGATATCCACATCTTAACGGAAATTCCCCATTCTATCCGGTGGAAACCTCCTGATGGGCCCGGGAGGGAAACCACGATCAGGGATTCGAAGTTATCAAGTTAGGGGTGAGATCCGAACCTTGAGAACTCGTCCCACTCAACGATTTTCAATCTTACCAAAGTCTTGATTGTTTAATGATTTGGGACGCGTAGTAACCGGGAGGGTAATGCCGTTAGCCGCAAGGCGGTGAGAGTATTTACCTATTAGGCCAAAACACGTGCCCGAACTCAAAGGAATAGTCGAATCACTTTGGGTAGTCGCTGTCTCAAAACCCAGGACACTCCATTAATTTTAAGCCTGCAATTCATCGATTTTACGCGTCATCGAATTTTATTATGCTTATATGTTTTCGAATTTAAGATTTTACGCTTTATTGATTTCTCATTTTATCGCTTTTCGCTCTACGAATATACGCATAACTCGCACAGCCATCGCAATCCAAAACAAGAGCTAATACTCGCAACAAAACTAAATCATAACGACTCTCTTAAACGCGTCCTCGCGCTCTCTCCCTCTCTCTCTATATATACACGTATAAATAGTACGTGGTTAAATGTGCTTATGTGAATACGTGAGAATCTAGGACTTACGTGTTTTTCTTATGTGATCTTAAAAAATAAGTGTTACTATATCAACTATAACAAGTTTTTAACGCGCTAAAACGCATCGCAATTTCAAAATCATTAGGATCGAATCTCATTCCAAATCTCTTTGTCTAGATGTCTTCAAACGCTTCCAACTCGTGACGTCACGCCAGAAGAAACGCCGATAAGAGAATTGCCTCACTCATGGCCAGGGAAATGGCCAAAGTCATTCCCCAAATAGTCTCTCAAGTTCAAGCCCTTAGCAACTCTCAGACATCTGAAGACTCCAAGACCGATGCACCAAAGACTACTTTCTCCTACAAACAGTTCAAGGCCTGTGACCCAATGGTCTTCACAGGTGAAGGAAGTGTATCTCAGATGCTCCAGTGGTTTGATGCAATCGAGGTTACCCTCCGTCTGAGTGGGTGCCCTGAGCATCTTCACACCACATGTGCTACAGGAGTATTTCAATCAAGAGCACTCGACTGGTGGACAGCCGAGCGCATCAAACGTGGAAACGATGCAGCTTATGCGTTATCATGGGAAGAACTGAAAGATCTCATGAAGAGAGAATATTGCCCTCCCCACGAAGTCCAAAAGCTAGAAAATGAGTTTTGGAAAATCAAGCAAGTCGAAGGTGACAACGCCGGCCTCACAGCAAGGTTCAAACAGCTTAGCATTATTTGCCCTAGCCAAGTCGACAATCTTGAAAAGGCTATGAAAAAGTACCTACGTGCTTTGCTTGAGTGTGTGGGCGATTTTTTCGAAGCTGTAAGACCGGCTACCATCGAAGAAACCTATCAATTGGCCGCAGAGATCAATGTCAAGCGAGTCTTGGCCGGATTTTTCTCCAAGAATTCCACCAAGAAGCTGAACCAAGCTACTATCGAGTTATCCGAAGACGACGACACACCGCCGCAAGCCGCCACCGCGCCTAGCCGCAAGAGAAAGAGCTCGAGTATCAATTACTTAGCAACTGCACCGCTTAAACTTGAGCCTCTCCAAACAGTTGCACCTCTCCCAAGGCGTGCCTACACTGGAACTCTCTCCCAGTGTCAGAGATATACGTATCACCACCAGGCCGGAGCCAGCTGCCGCTACTGCATCAATTGCAACTGTTTCGGTCACCTCACAAGCAACTGCCGCACAGGGCCACGACAACATGAGATGCTAGCACTTCCAGCACCACCGACTCAACTCGCCGCCCTAGCAACTGCCGCACCAGTAGCACCAACAGCCGCAGCCCCAGCAGCAGAATACATCGACATCAACACCGACCAGGCGCAGAATGACGTTCTCAATGGTATGATTTTCTACGTTAGTACTTATGCTTTATAATTGATCTATTGTTCGATGTCGCTTCAACGTACGGCGACGTCTCTCTTTCTCTCTCTCTATCCCTCTCTCTCTCTCTCTCGTCATCGCACTTAGTCTAGGCTTACACACAAAGTCTTATTAATAACGCTATATAGTATATCACGATATAATATATTTTTACCCCTACTATGCGCCTTTAAAATAAGTTACGATAAACATGCAAACACCAAATTAATCACGGGTGCACACGGGATTATCTTGGAGTCTGCATGGGGATCGTAATGAGTTATAATGGTGTCCTAACGTTAAAAGCGTGGTTAAATCCTGGTGGATACGCCGCTGGTACTTCCTATATATAAGCGTTTTAACCATGTCGATAAAGTGTGACATCTATTCACGAGACGGAGATGGCGTGGTCGAAGCATGGTGGATACGCCGCTGGTACTTCCTATATATAAGTGCTTTTGCCATGCTAACAAACTCTCGTGGAGAAATGCCATGCATAAGTTGAATGTTATTAGACCTTTAATATTATGATGATTATTTTCACGCGTTAACTCCTTCGCAAGGCGTAACATCTCATCACTTCTCGATCGCACCATCGCTAGACTTTTCGTAAGTCCACAGCAACGCGAACTCGCTTTCGATGAAATCTATATCGCATCGCTTATCGCTTTCCCCTCTCGGCGTTTTAACGCTAACGTTTTGCTTATCGCTTCCTCCTCTCGACCCTCAAACGCTATTGCTTCGCTTATCGCTTTCTCCCCCCCTGACGCTCGAACGCTATCTCATCGCTTATCGTTTTCACCTCGTGACGCTTTAACGCTTATCGTATCTCTCATTCTTAGCGCTTCGCTATTCCAATCGTCGAACCATTCCCGCGCACTCTTATCCCTAACCAAGTTTGCAATCAACTTCCCCGCTCAGTCTACTTGGTCTTCTATTCAAACTTGGTCCAACCATTCGCCGCTTGGATCAAAATCCACCCATGTCATGTCGGCACACATGACATCATTCCAAGGGACGGAGGCGGTATGGCTAAAACATGGTGGATACGCCGCTGGTCCTTCCTATATATAAGTGTTTTAGCCATGCTAACAAACTTTCGTGAAAAGATGCTATGTGGGGTTCGACGCTATTTAAGCTTTGTAATTACTTGGTCCTACCCTTCACCGCATGGACCAAGGATACCAAAATCTATCCATATCATGTCAACACAACTGACATCGCTCCACGAGACGGAGGCGATATGGCTAAAACATGGTGGATACGCCGCTGGTACTTCCTATATATAAGTGTTTTAGCCATATTAACAAACTTTCATGGAAAGATACCATGTGGGGTTCGACGCGAATTAAACTTTTTGATGCCGTTTAAAAAATTATTTTTACCGTTGTGTTTTGAAATAAATGGAAAATTTTCTAAATATTTTGATTTTTTTTTCAAAACCTTTGGGACAGTAAAATCCTTCTTACAATGTGAGTGTAAATCGACTCAGCCTAACGCCGCGTTGTGAGAAAGTTTTCACAAATCGAGTTTCCTCTAAAAGCCTTTTCGTAATAGTTTAACCAAATTTATCAAAAAACTTAAAAACATTTTTGGATCGCCAACTCGTGAGTTATCAACCACGAGTCAATTACGTCATTTTTACTCATCGATTCCATACACCACTGAGACGCTTTCACTCGTCAGTCCTCGATAAATCGCTCATTCATCCTCAACTTACGCTAACGCCTTATCACTATATGTTCATGTCAATTCTCAAGTCTTCCTTTCGAATAAATTTCGGGACGAAATTTCCTAAAGTAGGGGAGACTGTAACAACCCGCTTTTTCGCAGCTCGTTACCCACGTTATGCCTAGCACCAGAGATTCAGATTATAATGTAAACTATATCGCTTACTACGCTACATCGCATATTTTCGCACTACATCGCACTTCACAACGCTTACAAAGCACTCGCTAAATACTATAAACTTTGTGTGGTGTTTCCAAGACTATCTGCTCGCTTAAACAACAACGCGACTCTCGCAAGACTTGGGAACTGAGACGCCTACTATGTCGCTTAATTATTTTATTTAATTAAATTTAAATGCTTAATGATTCAGCAAAACTTTCAGCGCACTTAACCTAACTAAGCAAAGCCTAAAAAAAAATCGCACGAAAATGTTGTTTTTCATGCGAAAATGATGTATTTTGGACCGAAAATGGCATTTTTCGCCCAAAAAATGACATTTTTCGCAAAAAAATGGCTATTTTCGCACGAAAATTTCACCAGACACCACTTCCACTCTCTTCTCCTATAAATACCTCACTTCATCACTCATACTACTTGTTGCCATTCCGCACCAAAACGCTCTCTAGCTCGTTTTCTCTGTTCCAAGTAAGAAGACTACGTTTTTCAAACAAATCACAACGTTTCTACAACGATTTTGCACGAGATTATCTCCGATTTCATCTAAACTTCTCTGTTTTACGAAAACCTTCATCTTTTTCATGAAACTTTCTGATTTTCTTAAGGATTTAGCACTTAACCGAGCATGTTTGAGTTAGCCTTGGCTTCTTAGACCCGAAACCTTGTTGTTTCAAACTCACCAAGTGTTTATCTTAACAAAACTGTTTATAAATCGATTTTTAAACCAAACACGGATCATACCGACTAATGTTTCATTCCCCATGTAGTGGAATGAGGCACTGTCAAAACCGTCACGAAATGGACTCAAAATTACATCCGTTTCAGACAAGATCTCAGTTTCGGTTGCACAAAGATGCAAGAACAGTCACTTGTGCAAACTGGACTGGCTCATACAAATCACTTTTGTTTCATACGACCCAGTCCGAGTTTCCACAAAGACTCACTCGCTCTAAAGACCTCTCCAGCACAGGGTTCGATCAGTGGCCTAAGGCTGGAGGGATGAACACTCGATTTCCCGAAGAATGACGAAAACCACCAAAAAATTTCGCAAGTTGAATCACCAAAATTTTTGCACGAAATTTTCGTAAGAAAATTCCACAAGATAAATCACCTGAATTTTAGCATGAAATTTTCGCAGGAAAACTAATTTTGTACGAAAATATATGTTTCCCTCGCACCGACTCCGTTTCAACTGTTTCAACACCCTGAAAGACTGATGCACTTCCGTCTCTACGCGCAGGCTAAACCGACACTCTTTCTCTCCTCTCATCAACTCTCGGTGTTCGCTGTTACGCACCCACTGTGAGTATACTTGACCCCCTTTTGCTTTAAACGCACTTTTTGGGTGTAACATACGTTCATATCAAAATACACAACACGAACTAAACTGATTATCACACGCGAATACCTATTACACATGGCTACACATGATGCTTGATACATATATACTAGGACATATTTTTGTTAACTCCCACCTTAGCTAGTATGGTACTATAGTTTGGTTAACACCCGACGGGGTCTAGCTAGGAAGTCACAAATCGCGCTTACCAGCCTTTTCGAGGAACTTAGCATGTGAAATTTGTCTTGTTAGTTTATATGTGTTTATCATGTTCTTGTATATGGTATTTCGCAACGTTTTTCTCTACTATGCTATTATAACAAAACTTGTATGCTCGCCAATACATTTTTGTATTGGCTTTATTTTAACATATGTTGCAGGTTAAACGCAGGTTATCTCGAATCAAGATTAGGACTCTCTAGAAACCCACTAAATAAATCTAGGTTGTCGGATTTGGTTGTTTAAGAGACATGTAATTTGTAATGATTGTTATGAAATGTTTGTTTAATTGTATGGGAAGTTAAACTTATAAATATTGTTATTTAATAGTTGTTATGGATTCTCTTGAGAAATCTGATTCACCTTGTGCCGTGCCCCGATGATTCTGCCATCGGTTAGGGTGTGACAGATTGGTATCAGAGCCATAACTATAGGGAATTAGGTAAACTGCCTAGTCTATAGTAGGAAACTATGTGCTTGTCCCTTGCTTATCCGATTAAAACGTTTTCTTTAGACTAAAATACTATACGAAGTCTTCCCTAAGACTTGGACACAACACGCAAAGTCACAAAGATGCTCGTACATCACAAACGAGTCGATTTATCAACATTAGGTGGGAGAACCGCAACCTCTAGACGAATCACTCACTCTGCGTATTCCGATTAGCACGAAATTCTCCGTTAAGTTAGGAGTGATATCCACATCATAACGGAAATTTCCCATTCTATCCGGTGGAAACCTCTCGATGGGCCCAGGAGGGAAACCACGATCAGAGATTCGAAGTTATCAAGTTAGGGGTGAGATCCGAACCTTGAGAACTCGTCCTACTCAACGATTTTCAATCTTACCAAAGTCTTGATTGTTTTAATGATTTGGGACGCATAGTAACCGGAAGGGTAATGCCGTTGTAGCGAGGCGGTGAGAGCATTTACCTACTAGGCCAAAGCGCGTGCCCGAACTCAAAGGAATAGTCGAATCACTTTGGGTAGTCATTGTCTCAAAGCCCAGGACACTCCATTAATTTTAAGGCTGCAATCTCGATTTTACGCGTCATCGAATTTTATTATACTTATTTGTTTTCGAATTTAAGATTTTATGCTTTATCAATTTCTCGTTTTTATCGCTTTTCGCTCTACGAATATACGCACAACTCGCACAGCCATCACAATCCAAAACAAGAGCTAATACTCGCAACAAAACTAAATCATAACGACTCTCTTAAACGCGTCCTCACGCCCTCTCCCTCTATATATATATATATATACGTATACATAGTACATGGTTACATCTGCTTATGTGAAGACGTGAGAATCTAGGACTTATGTGTTTTTCCTATATGATCTTAAAAATACGTGTTACTATATCAACTATAACGCACTTTTTGGGTGTAACATACGTTCATATCAAAATACACAACACGAACTAAACTGATTATCACACGCGAATACCCGTTACACATGGCTACACATGATGCTATACATATATACTAGGACACTTTTTTGTTAACTCCCACCTTAGCTAGTATGGTACTTGTCAGGATCTAAGTTTGAATAACTTGTAGTTTTTGTTTCTAAATATGGAAAATTGATTGAATTTTAAAGATATGCAACATAATTAATGGAAACTTTTACTACAAGAAACCGGTCGTTTGTTTTCATCTTCATCATGCTTTCAAGTTGGTAAACTCGCATGTGATTCACAAACTCCCCCTTAGCCTATTACAATCGTTTGATAGAAGAAATGAAGAAGATAAAGTGCGAATTGATCTTTTTCAGGAAGACAAGTTAAACTGTTACATTGATCAACTATTTATACTAACTATCTAACCACTGAGCATCTTTTATGACGTCATGGTTGATAATGACAGCTAACAAAGTCATAACTAACTAAAACACTGCTAAACTAACACTATCAGTGCATAGCACTGTTACATTGAATAAACTATAACTAGTCTAAGCACTAATCTCTATTCTCTGATCTTGTTTCTTTTATCAGACTTTTGCTTCTTGTTCGATCAGATGATAGGAACAGTTGTTTATGGAAAGCAGTGTAAAGATAGATCAGAGGTTGTAACCTCTGATAGTTGGACCAAAGCTCGGATAGTGTATTTGGCTTTGATATCATATGTTCCTTTGTTAGGGTTCAATCCCAACAATCTCCCCCTGGAATAGATGATGCCAAAACACTTGTTTATTCTTGGTCTTTATTCCTCAACAAAAATTCTCTGATTTAGCCTTTAAACTGTAATTCAAAATTCATAGAAATTTCATCATCATTATCCTTTTTGAGTATCAGATTCAAAAGATCTTGAAGGTCTTCTGCACTTAGCTCATATGCAGCCTCCATGCTAATCTTGCTAGCATCACCATTAGACTTGAGCAGTGTCAATTCGTGGGAGTCTTTATCGACTTTCCACTTTAGAATTTTTGGGTCTTCTGGCTTTCTAGGATAACTTTTATTGGTTGAGGTTTCAAGAGCTTTTTGTTGAACTATCTTTATCAAATCTGCTCTAAGCTTTTCACTAGCTTCATCTGTGTGATAGTCAATCATGTTTTTAATTCCCTCTTTGATGTGTTCATACACTCTCTTGTCTTCTTCATCTATCATTTCTTGCTTTTTTAATTGGTTGAAAGCAAGGATGGAGGGGACAGATGATGAGATAGACTTTTTAGAGTGTTGAGCTTTATGAACATCATCTGATGGAGGGTAAACTGGTTTAGGAGGCATGTTTGGATCTTTCTTCCTCCTCTCTTCTAACATCTTATAAATTAATCACCATGACTTCTCCCCACCTTGTCACTTGGTTCCTTGAACCATAGTGATTCTATATCAATTCTTCTTTCATCCTTTTAATCTTCAAAGCTCTGTCTGGCATGTTTTTCTTATGTTTTTCCTAGTTAGGAGGAGTTGGCTTCTTGTGAGGATCTTTTAACATTTCTTGCATTCTTTCAATTTCTAATCTCAGCTCATCCACACTCCAATCCTTGAACCGTGCCTTTGCTGCCTTATATTGCTTGTTCTTCATGATATGTTCAATGAGTTCATGTTTAAGGTATTGATCTTCCCTTTCTGACAGCTTATTACTCGGATCTTTGACAAATCTTGCAATGCCCTGGCTTTGCTTAGCTGAAAAGACATGTTGTTCTGTATCTCTCTATCACTTTTACCAACTGAGTCTCTTTTTGCTATATCCTCTGCTTGTTTCAATTTGAGTTTTAGATAAGCATCAATATTTTCAGGTCTTGGGTAGCCATCAAGAGATAATATGATTCTTTTGTCAGGGTCTTCCTCAGAATAGAAGCTTTTAATTTCTTCCCTGACTGTTGGTAAATCAAGAGGATATTGCTTTGCTGCAGGTATAACTGTAAGGGAATCAGTGGTTGGAGTTGAAGATGGTGGAAGCATTGATGTGAAGATCAGTGGTTGTGATGATAAAGGAGTAGGAGCAGGAAAGATCTCTTCTTCATTCACCATCCTTGTAGTCCTTCTCCTCTTAAATTTGACTTCAGGTGATGATGGATGAGTTGGAATTCTGGTTGGTGTTGGTAGTGGTTAGGTGGATGTATTAAAAATGACTATGGCAGTGGATGAGATTGCATCTGCTGCAACCTCTGTTGTGTCAATAGATGTTGACACAACAGTTGCTGTAACATCTGCTTTGGTGGAAATGGGTATGGAGGTTGAAGTAGGTGTGCTTGATTTTTGGAAAGCAGAAAATTTTAATGGTTGGATTTACAGCAGGCTCAGTTTTGGAAGGTGTGGGAGTTGGTTGCCTTACCTTTCTAGCAGGTCTCCTCTTTGCTGAAGTACCAACCTCTTCCTTTTCTTTTTACTGCTTAATCTTTTGCTCAACCAATACCTTGCCATCAAGATACACTTTTCTCTTCTGCTTCTCTTTTTCTCCGACCAAGATATCATCTGTTAGATCCTTTTTCTTTGAACCATCTGGCCTGGGAATATCCACTGTTGGCTTTGCCATTTGATCATATATTGTAAGCTTCTTCTTTCCCAAAGGTTTCTCCCCCTTTTTGGCATCATCTTCAGTGTTTACAAAAATTACTGTAGGGTTTGGAGAAGATGAGCTTTTATCGCTTTAATGTTTGCCCTTGTATCCATGAATCTAGCTTCAACCATGTTTCTTACTTCCTGCATTTGATGTTTGTGTTGTAGATCTGAAAAGTGCTTTTCTTGCGGAAACAGAGGGTCTAGGGCTTCTTTTAGATCAACATGGTTAAGACAGAGGGTTGGCTCTTTGTAGCTAACAACTGCTTCAAGAGATTTTTGATCTCATCAACAGAAGTTTCAATCATTGATACTCTCTCAGTCAAATTTTTGTATTTTGGATCATCACCTAATTTAATAGTATCATTTGAACTCCTATCTGAGGTGGTAGTTATATCTAAGGTATCATGAGCATGTGTTTTGACACTAGCTTCAACCTTAGATGCCCCTTTTTCTTGGTACTGGGGACTTCCCACAACATCAGAGGTTACCTTGGTAGCCTGAGCAGTGGTTGCCTTCAACAAAGACTTAGTAATGTAACCACTGTCCAAAGGAAAACTAGGTAGTTTTGCAATTGTAGTGGCTGCTCTAGTTGACCTATCACCAAGGGTTATATATAACCCAAGGGATGTAGCCTCTTCATTTGCTGATGGGCTAGCAAAGAATAGAGATTCAGACCCAACATCATGTTGAAGTATATTCTCAGTGATAGGTTGGTGAGAAGTGCTGGATAATGTCTGCTCTAGTTCTATTGCATTCAACAAGGGTAAAATGGTTTGTGGTAGTGATTTTATTGGAGAAGGGATAGGTGCAGAATGAGACAGTGCCCTGGGAGATGGGATGTGGAAGATAGAACCAAGTGGTCCTAGAGCTTCATAATTTGGTGTCCCTGTGTTTACAACCTGATCCTTTTGTGAGGATGCAGGATGAGTTTCATAGCCAGGTGGAGGTCTGTCAACCATCTGCTGTGAAGAAGTAGCAGCAGTGGTTTATGATTTTGGTGTTGTCACAGGGTTTACCTCTGGGATCTCATCTTCCAGAGGACCTTTTTGGGTTTGGTGGGTTTTCTGGATAATTTTGTTGGTTTCGTTTTGGTTATTTTAGGTGTGGGTTTCAGAGCAGTGGTTGCAATGCTCTGATCACTTAGTAGCAGGAGGAAGAGATTGAACATTTTGTTCTTGTAAAACAGGCTCATCCTCCTCTACTTCTGTTTTGGAAACCTTTTCTTGATTTGTTATTCGTGTAAAAGTTTCATGAGTTAGGCAGCCAGGTGTGGTCACTGCGCCTTGTTTACTTGCTGCAGATCTAATCTGGTCTTGCAAGTAAACACTCAAGAATCGAGGATGTATCAAGAAAGCTTTTCTTTTTGAGATATTATTAAAATTAGTTACAAAATCATTGAACAATACCTGGGAATAGTTAAAATCAGAATCAGTCAAAATTGCATATCCCATATATTGCATGTCCAATGGAATCTCATGGAAAACAGTAGTTTTTGCAGAAAGACATGTTAAAAGACTATGGAAAAAGAATTTCATCTCTGCTGGAAAATGGGGTTTAAAGATTGTCATACCTCAATTGGCCAGTGTAACCCCTTTCGACAAACTCTGCTTGCATCTTTCTTAAATAAAATGACACAGGATGTGCCATATCATTCAATTGAAAAACTTGAGAGATCGATTGTGGACTAATTTGCATAGAAGTACCCCCAACCTTTGAGATTATTGCATAAGGAACACCATCAGTGGATGTTTTGACCTTAGCATTTTTCCAGAAATCTCGAAGAGAATCGATGTAAATTTGGGCTTTGACTTCGAGCATATGCTTAAATTTTAACTTTCTTAGAATCCGAATCATTGTGTGGTATCGTGTATTGACTTTGGTTTCTTCTAAGATCCCCGTGTAATTGTGTGGGGTTTTGAGTATGGTGGGAAATCTTCCTTTGATTTCGCCTTTGATTTTGTTTTAGGAGCCATGATTTGAGTGCAAACCGTTTTGAGATTTTTGAAATCGACACAGTTTGGTGAATCCTCTGTTATGGATAGAACATGGTTTTTATAGGGTTTCTGAAAAGTGATGAGGACGTGGCATCTGATGCAACAACTGTCGAATAACATCTGACCACGTGTAACTTCTGATTGAAAATGGAAGACAGTGGCTAAACATTGTTTGAAATTTTTGATCAGTGGATAAGAACAGTATTTGCAACTATCAGAGTATACACTTTTTGACAGTGGATAGACTTTTCTAAACGAACAGTGTTTTTGTGCTATCAGTGCTTTGAATAGAGTTTAAGGATTTATTGGAAAATTCAATTTTAAACTATTTTTAAGGATGGATTTTGGTTTTCTAAAAACATTTTATTGCTATTTACACATGGATCACAAAGAAATTTGTTTTTAATCCATGTTTAGCATTCCAAGCCTAGATATCAAACTGTCAAAAGTGTGAGCATCAAGTGCTTTTGTCAACACATCTGCCCGTTAATCCTTGGTATGGACATGTTGTAAAGAAATCAAACATTTTTCATAGCAATCCCTCACAAAGTGAGGTTTGATGTCAATGTGCTTAGTGGTGGAATGAGAGACAGGATTTTTGATGATATTTTCTAGCTGCTTGACTATCAATTTTGAGTGGAGTCTTTAAAGCAGTGATACCAAAATCCAGCAATTGATTTTGAAGCCACAGGGGTTGAGCAGTACAACTTGCAACAGCTATATACTCTGCCTCAGCAGTGGATGTGGAAACTGCAACTTGCTTTTTGCTTTTCCAAGACACTAAGCAATCACCTAGGAATTGGGCTCCTCCAGATGTGGACTTCCTTGTTGTTTTACATCCAGCAAAGTCACTATCAAGATATCCTGCAAGCTCAATATTACCATTAGCTGGATACGTGTGGGAGCACCTTTTATGTATCTGAATATCCTTTTACAGCAATAAGATCTGATTTTCTTGGCAATGACTGTGATCTGGCACAAACACATGTTGCAAACATGATGTCTGGCCTTGATGCAGTTAGGTACGGTAAAGACCCAATCATGCTTCGATACAATGTTTGATCAACAAGGTCATCTTTTCCATCAAATGTGACTAGCTTGGATGTTACCATGGGTGTGCTGCAAGGTTTACAATCATCTATATCAAATTTCTTAAGTAGTTCTTTCACATACTTATTTTGATGGATGAAAGTGCCATGTTGCATTTGTTTGACTTGTAAACCAAGAAAACATTGCAACTCACTCATTGCACTCATCTCAAACTCTGCTGCCATGAGTTTTCCGAACTCTTCACACATGGCAGTGCATGTGGATCCAAAAATGATGTCATCCACATAAATTTGGACAGGCATCAAATCATTTCCTTTCCGTTTTAAAAATAGGGTTTTATCAATCCTACCTCTGGTGAAACCAATGGATAAGAGAAAAGTGGATAGAGTTTCATACCAGGCTGTAGGTGCTTGTTTTAGACCACATAGTGCTTTGTTTAACCTGTAAACATGATCAGGATGAAATGCATCTTAAAAACCAGGAGGTTGACACACATACACTTCTTCCTTGATCTTTCCATACAGGAATGCACTTTTGATGTCCATTTGATACACCTTGATGTTGTGGTTAGCAGCAAAAGCTAAGAACAGTCTGATGGCCTCCAATCTTGCAACTGGAGCAAATGTTTCATCATAATCTGTGCCTTCTTCCTGTCTATAGCCTTGAACCACGAGCCTTGCTTTGTTCTTGACAACAATGCCCCGTTCATCTGTTTTGTTCTTGAAGACCCACTTTGTGCCAATAGGACATACATCTTTTGGCAGTGGAACAAGTTCCCATATGTGTTGTCTTTTGAACTGTAGGAGCTCCTCTTGCATGGCTTCTACCCAACTGTTGCCTTTTACTGCCTCTTGGTACTTGACAGGTTGTGTGAGTGATAGAAAACCAGCAAAAAGACAAATGTTTTGGGATTGGCTTCTGGTGAGCACTCCCTCATTGATGTTGCCAATAACTTGATCCAAAGGATGGCTTTTGAGGAAAATCAATTCACCTTGATATGGGACAATGGCATTCTGAGGTGAAGCTTGCAAATGTGTATCATCTGAGCTATCCTCTGTTGGTGAATTTGATGGTCCAGCCTCTGATTGGAATGGTGGTGGAGGAATTGGTGGAATGGATGTGAAAGTGGGTTGACTTATGTCCATTTGTTGTGGACTTTTATCAACAGATGTTTGGTTCTGAGAGCTGGCAGAGGTTTGAGTATTAACCATTGTTGACCTGGCAGAGCTTTCACCATCGCTACTAACATCTGCTCCTCTGCCCGAATGATTGATTTTGAAACTTGGAAGAATGCAATCATATCCTTGCTCTTGTCTTAATGAATGTGGGGTACCTGCATGGTTAGTCTTGACAGACACATCTTCAAATGTAAATTTGGATAGGTCAAACAATTCAACAGGATTTGCTGGGATTTTCAAAGATGAGAGTTCATTGAACTTCACATTCAAAGTTTCTTCAACACACTTGGTCCTAGAGTTAAAAACTCTGTAGGCTTTGGCAGTGGTTGAGTATACCAGAAAATAACCACAATAAACTTTGGCTGCAAACTTGGATATTGAATCCTTTAAATTTAAAATGAAGCATGGGCAACCAAAGACTTTAAAATAAGAGAGCAGAGGTTTGATTTTATAAAGCAATTCATAAGCAGTCTTTTGATGCTTGGGGTTTATCAAAACTCTGTTCTGAACATAACAAGCAATGTTTACAGCCTCTGCCCAGAAAGACAGGGGTAAACCAGAATCTGCTAGCATAGTTCTTGTTGATTCAATCAAAGTTCTGTTTTTTCTTTCAACACCCCCATTTTGTTCTGGAGTTCTAGAGATGCTATATTGCCAAACAATCCCTTTTGACTCACAGAAAGCATCTAACTCTTTGTTCTTAAGCCTGTCCCATTATCACTCCTAAAGATTTTTACAGGAAGATCAAATTGCTTTTCAACTTGTTTAACAAAGTTTTGCAAAATGTTTGCTGTTTCATCTTTAGAATGTAAAAAGAAAGTCCATGTGAACCTGGAAAAATCATCAACTATCACCAGGCAATACCTTTTGTGTTTTAAGCTCATGATTTTCACAGGTCCAAACAAGTCCATATGAAGTAACTGTAAGCACTGACTTGTTTTGGACTCTTCAATTGACTTGTACGAACTTTTATGTTGTTTACCTTTTAAGCAGGAAACACAACGTTCTTCACAAGTAAATTGTTTGTGAGGCAAACCTCTGACAAGACTTTGTTTTGAGAGAGCGAAGAGGGTTTTTTTAGATTTGTGTGACCTAGTCTTTTATGCCATAATTTTGTTTCTTTGGTTGAAGCAACTGAGAACAAACATGCATTTGACATAGGATTATCTTTACCATGTCTACCACATACACATTTCCTACCCTATTAGCAGTAAGTTGTGCTTTGCTCTCTGCAATTATTTGATTAATCTTTTTAACAACCTTTGGGCCTACTATCTGACAAGTTTCCTTTGTGAAGAAGGATCCATAACCCTTATCACTCATTTATGAGACACTCAGAAGATTGAATTTTAGATTATCAATGAGATTCACATTCTCAAACTTGAGTTTTCCAGCTGAGACATATCCTGACCCCAACACCTTCCCTTTTGAATTATTTCCAAAGGATATATCACCCCCTCCATGAGCTTTAAAATCCCCGAGCAGGGCTTTACATCTTGTCATGTGCCCGGAGCCCCCACTATCTACATACCAAAGACTGTCAAGGCAACTAGAAGCTCCCTGCACATGTTTTGAAATAATTAGTTCAGGTGAGTTTCCAAAGCCAGAATGGCTTTGGATGGGTTATCAGATGATCCAGACTCAAGTTCAGATAAATGAGCAGTGGTTAGATCAGGTTTTTGTAACCACTGCTGTGAGCCACTTCCTATCAACTTTTGGTAACCATGAGGATGCCTACTTACCCTTGGCTTAGAGGGCTTTTTGTAAGTCTCATAAGCCATAGGCACCTTTTGATAACTAGGTTGGCTTTTACCTCTTGGAAGCTGGTTTGATGGAGGTGCATCTGTTACTTTAATTTCTCTGTGAACAGACGTTTGATTTAAGGCTTTTGTGACAGATGTTTCAATTGATTCAAAGTTTTGTTTAGATTTGTTTTTAGAAAAGCTTGAACTTTCTCTTTCAAGAGCTTTTGCTCTAATCTCTTTTACCTTTTGATGATAGATTTTGAGATAGGCACACTCTTGGGTCATGTGATTTGTTTTGTTGCAGATGGTGCATCTAGGAGATTTGGGTATAACACAAGTTTTGTTTATGTCAAAGGCTTTTAGAAGAAAACAATCTGCAGCCACATGATTTCTCTTTTCACAAAATTCACAAAACAAGTATTTAACTGTTTCTTTCCTTTTCCTATCAGACTTTTTGAGAGTAGTGGGTGTAACCTTTGCTGGCAAGTCTTTGATAGGGATCACCAGTGCTTTTGGTGCTTTTATTCCATCAATGGTTGAAAAGTCTATTGGCTTGAAGTTTTCCAAAATATCACATTCATCTGACCAGGTTGGTTTAAACTGATATTTTTCAATATCTTTATCTTTTGCTAAAACCTCTGGTTTTTCAAGAATGATTCTGTTTCCATTTTATCTGTGATTTTAATTTCTTCACCAGCAAAGTTTGTTGGGACTATTTCAACCGGCTCAGAATCAATTTTTGCAGCATTTTCACAAGTCTGGTCATAGTTTCTAAAGCCTATTCCAAACTTTATGTTGCTCTTGATTTGAGCATTAAGCATAAGCTCATAACCTTTACAATACTCTACCCATTTTTCACAAGTGATCTGGGTAGATTCAAGCTCCTGTTTGCAAACTTGGTATTTTTCTACCATGGTTTGAAGCTGGTCTTTGGTTATGCTTGATTCATGCCTTACGCTATTCATTTCAGAATCTTGTTTACTTAACTTTGTTTTCAAATCTTTGATAAATTTTTCAAAATTAAGTTCATCTTCTAAAATTTTGTTTCTCAGCTTTTCATTCACCTGCTTTATGTTTGCAAAAGCAATAATGCATTTGTCAGAACATAGATCTTTAAGGATCTGAGATGATACCTTCGAAGCAGCCATAAGAGCACAATCACACTCTACTTCCTCACACACCTTCTCATCCCAAGGGTCAGATAGAGTGTCTTTTTCAACATTAACAGCATTCACTTCAACCACTGGTGTAACTTCTGGTATAACCATTGCTTCACAACAATCAACCACATCAGACTTTAACTCCTGCTCCATAGATTCATCACCTTCAACAATGGTCTCCAAAGCCATTAAACATATATTTTCATTTTCAAAATCATTTTTGGCTATGAGAGAAAAGTTTTCATCTGTTAAATCCTCAGGCAAACTACTCCAATCAACAAAACCTTGTGTGAAAAAGCTTTATTGATTAACCTCTGCTGGTGTAGCAGTAGTTTGAGTAGGTTGAGTAACTTGTGGCACTTGCTGCACATGTACTTGAGGTGGTGCTTGGACATATTGAATCTGTGGTGCAGGTGCTTGGACATAATGGGTAGGAACTGTAGCAACAGGATGTGCAAAGTGTGCAGTGTTTTGTATTTGAGGTGCAGGGGTATATTGGGAATATTGGACAGTGCTTTGAGTTCTGTTGCCAGGATGTGTTACAATTCGTCCTGCAGATTGTGATCTGCATTCTCTGGCAAAGTGACTCATCTTGTTACATTTGTAACATTTGATTTAGACTTATCCAACCCAACTTTTAACCCCCCATGCAATCCTGGAAACCTTCTACTAGTTTTTTTGTAAAATTTACTTGTTCTAACACTTAAAAGTGCCAGTTGATGCAAAATGTCCATCTCTTCAAGGTCAGTAGGTTCAAAATGTTGTAAATCATTCATTTCAAAAGACAGATTGTCAGAGGTCTGGCTTTCATAATTTGCAGCAAAGGCAAAATTGGGTGTACAGGGATCAGAGTTGAAATTGTTTCCTGATGTTATGTCAATGTAATGATCATAACTCTGATCCTTTCCACTGTTAAACCCCTCCTCATGACTATATAGAGTAGTGTTTCCCAAAGTATAATCATCAGTCATTTTCCCTGACTCTTGCAACTTCTTTTTCCGGTTCAAGTCTCTCTCATATGTGAAGAGTCGTCTATGAAGTTGTGTCAAGGTCATTTCCTTGTAACCAAATGTTGTTCTAGTGATATAAGATACAGTCTCCCATTTCTCAAGTAAAGATCTCAAGAAACGAATATTGAAAGTCAAATTTGGAAATTCCACATTTACCAATTTGAGCTCACTGATGAGAGAGCTATATCGTTCGAACTGTTGGGTTAATGACTCACCTTTAACTTGGCAAAATGTTTCATACTGTTGATTTAAGACCTCTCTGTTATTCTCTATCACCTCTTCAGTACCACCGAATTGCTCTTTAAGAGCATCCCATAACTCTTTAGCACTATCACAATGAAGTAATCCCACATAAATCTCATTGGGCAAAGCCGAAGCAACAATGCTAAAGGCCTTAGCATCCAATTCAATTTTGAGGAAATCCTGTTCAGAGTAATTTTCGAGTTTCTTAGGGACCTGCGTGTGGGGATCCTCTGTACTTGGAACCATGGGAACATGAGGTCCAAATACAACGGATCTCTAGCATCCGGTGTTCTGTTGGGCAAGAATATGACCCATCCGACGTTGCCAAATAAAATATTCATTTTGTTTCAACATCGGAGGTTTGAACATGGATCCAATATTGGATTCCGGTGTGTTTTGTGCCATTCTCTTGTTTACAAAAGATTTGTGTTTTAAAAACTTTTGTAGTAATAAAACTCTGTATTCAAGTAAAACTATCAAACGAATTAGCACAAAGAGCTGATCTGTTCAAATCAATTTGACTGTTAAATCAAAATCGATTGACCAAGCTCTGATACCAATTGTCAGGATCTAAGTTTGAATCACTTGTAGTTTTTGTTTCTAAAGATGGAAAATTGATTGAATTTTAAAGATATGCAACGGAATTAATGAAAAACTTTTACTACAAGCAACCGGTCGTTTGTTTTCATCATCATCATGCTTTCAAGTTGGTAAACTCGCATGTGATTCACAAACTCCCCCTTAGCCTATTACAATCGTTTGATAGTAAGAAATGAAGAAGATAAAGTGCGAATTGATCTTTTTCAGGAATACAAGTTAAACTGTTACATCGATCAGCTATTTATACTAACTATCTAACCACTGAGCATCTTTTATGACGTCATGGTTGATAGTGACAGCTAACAAAGTCATAACTAACCAAAACACTGCTAAACTAACACTATCAGTGCATAGCACTGTTACATTGAATAAACTATACTAGTCTAAGCACTGATCTCTATCCTCTGATCTTGTTTCTTCTATCAGACCTTTGCTTCTTGTTCGATCAGATGATAGGAACAGTTGTTTATGGAAAGCAGTGTAAAGATAGATCAGAGGTTGTAACCTCTGATAGTTGGACCAAAGCTCGGATAGTGTATTTGGCTTTGATATCATATGTTCCTTTGTTAGGGTTCAATCCCAACAGTACTATAGTTTGGCTAACACCTGACGGGGTCTAGCTAGGAAGTCACAAATCGCGCTTACTAGCCTTTTCGAGGAACTTAGCATGTGAAATTTGTCTTGTTAGTTTATATGTGTTTATCATGTTCTTGTATATGGTATTTAGCAACGTTTTTCTCTACTTTGCTATTATAACAAAACCTGTATGCTCGCCGATACATTTTTGTATTGACTTTATTTTAACATATGTTGCATGTTAAACGCAGGTTATCTCGAATCAAGATTAGGACTCTCTAAAAACCCACTAAATAAATCTAGGTTGTCGGATTTGGTTGTTTAAGAGACATGTAATTTGTAGTGATTGTTATGAAGTGTTTGTTTAATTGTATAGGAAGTTAAACTTATAAATTTTATCATTTAATAGTTGTTATGGATTCTCTTGAGCAATCTGATTCGCCTAGTGCCGCGCCCCGATGATTCTGCCATCGGTTGGGGTGTGACATTGGGTCGGGTATGGGACACGATTTTATAACTGGGTATGGGTATGGGATTACTAATACTTGAACCGAACCCGACTCATTGCCATCCCTAGTTACGGGTATTACGAAAACCAGGGTACGCTGAAAACCCTAGTACGAAAAAACCCGGGTTCGGGTAAAACCCTGGCACGAAAAACCCGGGTTCGGGTATTGAACATAATATGCATACCTAGTTCCTACCCTACGGGTAGGTTCGGGTTTAAAACCCAGTTTCTCCAATACCCGGGTTCGGGTTTTTTGTGCACCTCTACATGAGAAACCAATACATTGGTAATGGACTTCTGGTTTAACCTTGGGCTATGGGCCAAGGGCTATGGATTGTTTTAACAAAAATAAAAGACCATTATATCATATTTAAGTAACAACCAATTAGGTCATTTTCTTCTTTGTTTTCACATCCTTTCCTTCATGTCGCTGTTACATCTAAGTTCATTCTTCGCTAACCCAAAAAACATGTTTATTGTCCAATCTAACTCATCTCTGTTTTTTCTATAAGGGGCGACCGCCCCCATGGATGGCAGTAGCCCCGTCTCTGTACTCAACTGATAAAGAAACACTCACTCACAAGATGAGATTTGAGGTCACCCAAGACTCTGAATACCTTATTTGATGTATTGATTTAAAGGGCGGCTGCCCCCATGTAGGGGTGTTCATGAGCCGATCCGAGCGAGGGTCTGCTCGTGCTCGGATTGAATTACAACAGACTCGATCTGATCGGATCGAATTTGCAAAACCGAGCACAAAAGTGATGCTCGTGTTCGGATTGAATTTGAATCGAGTGGATCATTTTCGCTCGATTTTTCTCAACACCGAAATTAAAACATTTGTAACAACACAAAAAAACTGAAATCAAAACTATTACAAGGCTGCATTCAACAAAAACAAATCCTAACTTAATTAAAATATGTCCAACACCTTACTAACAAAAGCAATACATAACAAAAATCATGATTCTAAAAATGTTCTTAACAATGTCAAAAAGCACAAAATAAAGTGCGAAATACAAATTGTACATCATTTGTTCAATCTCGGTATCAAAATTGAAGTAAAATCGAGATGAGAAGCAGCGTGAGAAAAATTGTTTGAGGTAGGAGATTGTACCGTGAGAAAAGATTGGATCCTCAACAATCGAACATCAGCAACAGCGAGGTATGTGGCAGGAGGTAGGAGATTGTACATCTGCTGCTTTGAAGTAGTCGGTGAGGTAGGAGATTGTACCGTATTCGTATGAGTTGAACTTGAGCAGTAGCGAGGTATGTGGCAGGAGGTATGTAGCATGAGATTAGGAGCTGATTTGAATTTTTAGAAATTAGGATTAGGTTTTGGTATTGAGTTGGGCTAGTATGTTTCTTGGGCTTTTAATTTTTCTTGGGCTATTTATCTATATAACTATACTAGGTTAGAACCTCGTGTATTACACGGGCTGAATAAATATAATTTTATATACTAAGTAATAAAAAATTGCATCTTAAAAACTCGTATATTGCAAGATTGAATACCACTTGTACTACACGGCTTAAATACAAATAGTGATCAATTAACACACACAATTATCAATATATGTTTCTGGAAAAGAAAATTGAACTTATGTAACATTTTACTTTGTTTTTATTTATTTATAATTAAGTTAGATTAGATGCTTGTGTATTACATAAATTATAACATTTTACTTTATTTATTTATTAATAGGTTAGAAACTTGTGTGTTATACGTGGTTGAATCAATTTAATATTAAATAGTTATTAATAAGCAGAAAAATAAAAGAAAGAATTAAGAAAAGAAATATTAAATATATAAGTGATAAGCAAAAAAAAAGAAATATATAACATTAATCATTGAAATTATTATTAATAAATAACCCGTTATATTAGTCAATATATTGATTGACAAAACGATCCATTTGTATTGATTATATGGATACATTATTCAGATTTTTCTTAGCTAAAAGAACACACAAATATATGTAGGAATAATATATGTCATGTAAATAAGTGAGGATGAGAGAAATTAATAAAAAGCCGGTGGAGAATAATGAAAATCGAATGTATTAATATTTTATTTATATTATTTAAAAGATAATTTTATGTGAAGTGCATAGATTATTTTTATATATCTTTGAATTTCAGTCTTATCATTTATTAGTATCTATATATAATGAATATTTTTAATTATAAAAATCAGTATTATAATTAAGTAGGAGATAATTAAGGAGTGGATAACGAATATCTTTAATTATAAAAAAATATGTATTTATATTTAAGTAAAAGATAATTAAGGAGGAGAAAGAGGCGGGAAAACAACAAAATAGATAGCTCTAATGAAATGAGATTTGTCCTCCATTGGTTTACTTTATTATATGTATTGAGGGTAGGGATCCTAAGAGAAGTTCACCCTATTTGAGAAACTTGAGAAGCATTCTGGACTACACATTTCCCTAAGCTTTTCGTAATCTACACATATGTATAGTTTAAAATTGGCTATATACATATATGTATATTGAATTATACACATATGTATATAATCAATTTTAAACTATACATATGTGTATATTACGAAAAGTTTTGGGAAAATGTGTGGTCCAGAATGCTTCTCAAGTTTCTCAATTAGCATAGTGCTTCTCACATGATCCTAACCATATATATATATATATATATATATAGGGTAGGGATCCTAAGAGAAGTCCACCCTGTTTGAGAAACTTGAGAAGCAATCTGGACCACACATTTTCTAAGCTTTTTATAATATACGCATATGTATAGTTTAAAATTGACTATATACACATATGTATATTGAATTATACACATATGTATATAGTCAATTTTGAACTATACATATGTGTATATTACGGAAAGCTTTGTGAAAATGTGTGGTCCAGAATGCTTCTCAAGTTTCTCAATTAGCATAGTGCTTCTCACATGATCCTAACCCTATATATATATATATATCTCACATGATCCTAACCCTATATATATATATAATATATATATATATGGAAGGGTTATCTTGAGAACACACTAGGAACAATTTCCATCCGTTGATCATCCTATATTAAGGGTTAAGATTAGAGGGGTTTAGATGAGAATGAAACTTAAATTACAAGACTATAGGGGCTTTATTTTCAAAACACAAAACCCATAAAAAACAGTTCATCACATCTGCATACCAAAAAAACACTTCAAAGTTCAAAATCACGGTTAACACCAGAGAGAACAAGCAATCCACCGTCACATCGTCAGCTCCAGATCTTTTAGTTGTTGTCATTAGTCGACTTGGCTTTGGTTCTAGGGCTGGATTTGATATAACTGATGAATCAGAGGATTTAGCACTCGCCTTCACCACGCTTATGCAATCTATTCAAGAAGGTCAAGAGCCTATAACACTACTGGTATATAAGTTATAGAGTATTTCGTTTTTTTATTGCATGTGTGAAAATGAATTATTAGGTTAGCAATTTATGAATAATTGAAGTAGATTAAGATTTTGTGGTACAATGAAAGTGAAATTGATGTAGAGTCGACACCAGTTTTCCAGTGAATTACATAACTCATAACTACTAGAACATATGTATCGTTTTTGTTACATATGTTCAATTGATTTGCGCAATTGAAGTATTTATTTACCAATTTATGAAATTCTTTTGTGAATAATCTTGCAAACAGATGTTTACACATGTGTACATCATAGTTAAGTTTTAAACGTCTGCCATGTATGTAAATGTTTACATATGTGTACATTCTCATAGATTTTTACACATGTGTACATCATTATATTGAAGCTTCAAAAATATCTGGAAGATCTGATCAGAAGTAGTGTCACGGTACCTGCAACGACGTGTGTGATGTGTGGGGACTTTGATGAGACAGCTAACCATCTATTTGTTTCATGTTGTTTTGAACTAAGTATTTGGGATCGGGCTGCCTATTGGTGTAGGTTGCCCTCGTGCTTCCAGTTCAGAGCCAGAGATGCTTTAGCTAATCATATGCATAACCGCGGGTCTGCAAAGTGGAGAAAAACAGTCCACCTAATGGCCCAAATAACAGTTTGGCATCTTTGGAGGGCCTGTAACGCTAAAGTTTTCGATGGCAAACAACAAAGGGGGATGGATGGGGTCAAGGAAGAAATTAAAGTTTTTGGCAACTTGTGGCTGAAAAACAGAGCAAAAGTGCAGCATCTGGCATGGGTTGATTGGTATATGTTTAATTTGTATAGGGATCTAAATAATGCTTGGTGTATCTGTTTTATGTTTTTTGGTGGCTGTAATTTTATGCTAACTTTAGTTAGCGTTGGATATATTTAACGATGTTTTGTTGGTCGTTCAAAAAAAATTACATATTCTTTGTCATCATATCTATGATGTTTATTAACATGGGGTTATTCAAATTTACATGGATAGACATGAAGCGGAAAATACACCTGGGAAGGATATGTTGAGGGGATTATCAGATAGCTTTGAAGTTATCAGCACTTATCCGACCGCAAATGCGATGATATGCATCTTGGTCTAAAAAATGTTCTGTGCAGGTTCTGATTTAAAAGTGTATTTTGGACCTGCTAACTTCTATATCATAATTACTTTACTGATGTAGGATAAAGAATTGACAGATCATTGATTTTAAGTAAGTAGATTGTTTCATGTTAAATCGTAGAAACGAAGGTTTACACATGTGTAAATATAATGTTAAATCATAGATATGAAAGTTTACACGCATGTAAATCATAGTAGTTAGAAGAATAAGCATAGATATAAAGGGTTTATACATGTGTAAATCATAAATCTAAAGGTTTACGTATGTGTAAATCACACTGATATGAAGGTTACACATGTGTAAATCACAATAGTTAAAAAAACATAAGAATAGATATCAAAGTTTACACATATGTAAATCATGATAGTTAAAAAATAATAATCATAGATGTGAAGGTTTACATATGTGTAAATCATAATGGTTATAAAAAAGGTAAACAAAGAAATGAAGGTCTACGCATGTGTAAATTATATAAGTTTAGAAATATAAGAAGATATATGGAGGTTTCCATATGTGTAAATCATAATAGTAAAAAAATAAACATATATATAAAGGTTAACACGTGCGTAAATCATAAAAGTTAAAAGCTTGAAAACAATTTTAGTCTACAGGGACAACACTGAATATAATCTTAAAAACATCATGGTGAAAGTTGTAATATCCTGAACAAACAAGAACTACATATGTAAGAAAATTGAAAACTAGTTTTGTTTACAGATATATAAATATAAAAATTTACACATGTTTTTTTTGTTGTTACAGAAACACATGTTTGTATTATATTTGATATTAGTGGGCCATGGAAAACAAGAGGTAATTGAAGGAGTTCAACTAAATCTATTTAGGAAGAAATATGCAGCGAAGATTCTACTATCGGAAGCAAACATTCTCCAAGAAAATGTGATAAAGAAATCATTGAAGTTTGAGGAAGCACAAAATGAAAAAAGTCTAGATATTATTAAAAACAACTTTCATTTTATGTTATCATGGTTACAGTAGATCAAGGATTGTGATTTGTTATAAAGCTTTAATGTTTTAGGGTTTTGGACCATATTGTCTTGGTCTAAATCCCACTTGTTGGTCAATTTAGGGCTCTTGATTTTCGGATAACACTATCCTGGTTCAATTCGAACATGGGTATAAAAGTGAACAATAAATATATGTGTAATTCAACTGCATATATAAAAATAGACATAAATATGTGACGGAGAATCGTTTACACATGTGTAATTCAACTGCACATATGTAAAACATACAAATATATGTGATATTGCACGATTTACACATGTGTCAATCAAATATAACAAACCCATATGTTAATAAAATAGTGCCATTTTTATTAAACTGATAAGAATTTACATATGTAAAACATACACTTACACAGATGTACAATTAATTGTTATACATACGAAATATGAATAAACACATTAGAAGTCTTGAAGCACCATCAACATTTCCCCATTCATCGGAAGCAACCTTGCAAGAAAGCTGAACATCTTATGGACATGAGACAATCCTTTGACTTCAATATCATGACCGTAAGCATACATGTCCTCGCATCTTCTAGCAATGAATAGCCTTTTACAATTGTAATATACATGCTAAAAGTCTTAGAACAAAACTCGTGTGGATTAACCTGTCATAACTCTCGTTCATAGGTTCCATCCCATCAAGATTACAAGCATTCGAAATGTCTCTGTAAAAACATAAATTATGGAACATCAAGTTGATATATAAAAGGCTTAGTATCATTAAAAAGAAAGCTAAAATCAGAGAGTTAAGATGTTACACGTGCGTAAATTGATCGGGAAGTGATGCAAGTAACTGGAGTTACATATTAATAACATTAGTATTCATAGTATTATTGATTGCATCATACGTAAACATAACGAAATGAACATTTTGTGAACATATTTCAAATGTATGAATGTAAATAACAACTCTTGCACAAGGATTCATGGTATAATTAAGTGCATTGCATTTCAGACTTTTTTTCGGCAAAATTTAGTTTGTTTTTGGTTGGGTCAAAACCGTTTAAAACTACTCATATGGCGGTGGTTGGTATGGATATGAGCTTTGGAAATGAGGCTCAGAATATTCTCTAGGCAACCACATGGACCCATGAACCTGTGGCATTGGATGACGGAGCGTACCAGGCTCGTAGGGAAGCAACTGACTATAATCCACATAAGGTGGATTCTCGGTGTATGGGACTCCATTGTAGTAGTCATGATAATGCCGAAGTTGATTCTCATCATACGCCCTCATATTTGATTCCATCTCACCAGTAATATGATGCATCCGATCGGAACGCCTCATAAATCCCATCAATTCCTCATGTTGCCTTTCCCTACCAACTTCCATCCGCGAGCTTTGATCATATATCGACTTTTGCCACATCTCCCAATTACCATATTCCGGTGGCTGACTAATCTGCACCCGCGCTTGTATCATCGTCAAACACTCCCCACGAATAGTTTGACTGCCTTGGTTCTTCGCATTGCCTACTCGATCCTTCACCTACATCCATACTTGCTTGTCTTCTCAATCTCAACACCTCTTCATCACTCGAATCCTGATCATCCATCTCACCTGGACCAGGTCGCTGTTTACCCCACTGCAAAATTTTCACTTAGCACCATCCCCAAACTTCACTTTATGCCACAGCTTGGTCTTCTTATACATCGTTCGGTCCCCTTTTGATGCATCTTCAATAGAAAACGTGATATGAGGCTTATTGGAAGGGATTCAGATGCTAAAATCATCCCTTGCTTCATAAGGAACGCGCTAATCAACCGAGCATGTGGATTGAGCTTCTTCTTCTTCGAATTATGAGCTTGCCAAATATGCATCATGACCAACTGACGAAAGGACAAATGGAGTTGCCCTGTCATGATTGCATAAAGAACCAATAACTCCGGTTTACGAACTGCACCCCGATCGGGTAACATTGGTGATACACGACATAAGAAGAAATCTCACCAACAGCTTGAGATTATCCTACTTCATTTCCAAGCTCCTCTCTATCAAGAATAATTCTGAGTACATAACCGTTTCCGCCACAAGATTTCTTTGCTCATTGAAATAATCGTCTTCCTTGATGTACCTGTAAAAACTATCGGGTTTTGAGTCAAACTTGCACAACTGATTCAACGATGTAAGAGACATCGTTTCTGGTTTACCATTAACCTTCCCCGTTAACTTAACCGTCTTTGGCGAATTCGCTCCGTCATCCTTGGTTAGAGTGCTCATCCAAGCCATCACACTCTTAACATAAATATCTCCATTTCTAGCTCCACAAAAATCCACCACATTTTCCCAACCAAGTCCCACAAACTTCTCGTAGAACCCCAAGGCTTTCATATCATTCTTTTTAATCAACTTTTCCAACCCCAAATTGTCCTGAATGGACCGGGCGTCTCCCATCTTTGCATAGAACAACTCAGCTTGATAGGCCGCCTGTTGTTTGTTAAGCGGCGTTTCTCTCCATGTAGGACGGTATGGAATATCACCAAACCCCCTCGTGGGCTCAACAACATCCTCCATTTCTGCCTCTTTCATTTCCACCCCACTACCTCTTCTTGCTCGTTTTGGAGCATTCGACGAAGCTTAAACTACAGGTTCCTTTCCTGGCCTTGATCGCACCATCTGCAATCACACACAATCAAAAACACCCCAATTAATCCAAATCAATTCATACCTAAACTAGAGCAAGTGTGTAGTCATGAAACCTCCCCACACTTGCTCAATGCCATGGCTAGCGTTTGATTATTAACTAAATCCTTACCAAACAGATTCAAATTTTCAATTCAATAATAAGAATCAGCATTTAGTTCATTAACTAATATCAAACCAATTTGATAATGTCTCACTAGCCATAACATCTATTCAAACCCTCATACAATTTTCTTTACCCCGTTTCAATTCATCAAACAAGATAACAATCACAAACTCATGCTCAAAACATGTTTAATCACTCATTAAATAACTAAACAAACATGAACAAAGCATAAACTTAACATACTACATTGCCTTCATCAAATCGGAGCAAAATCGTAATAAAAATCATACCTTTTCTGCTTGTATGGTTTAAAAACACAATAATAATTTGAAATTGAAGTTTAAGCAAAAACCCCCAATTTTGGAATCTAGGGTTCTTCGGGTGCGAACTGATTCGGATGAATCTGGGCGCTTTCAGTGAAAACCAATGTTAGGGTTTTGTTCCTCTCGAAAAAATAGTCAAGATAGACTCTTGAACCACTCGATTTGGTTGAGAAACGAAGCTTTTTAGAAAGCTTAGTGGCTATGGAGGTTTTGGGTTCTTGAAGAAGAAGGTGAAGAAGATAAATAAGGGATAAGGGTTTTGTGGTGTATATACATCCAAATCTAACCAAAGCTAGTGGGTATGGGTCATATCCGCATAAAACGTGAGTTTAATTTAGAATTTCGGATCCAAACTAACCCAACCCGAGCCAACCCGGTTAACCCTCCTCGAGACGGTTGGGCTACCGTCGGTGACGGTCGAGCCAATTTTTGTTTTTTGAATTTCGTTTAGAGCACGACGTATGGATACATAATTCACATTTGACGATTCTAACAATAATTACTCACCCACTCCACCCCCTTTAACAATGCGTGTCGACCGCGACACATAGACTCAAAACATACCTGGGCGTCTTCAACGTCCCCACACTTGCTCAAAGCTGCGGGTGTGCTCACAACAAAACTATTTAAACTACTTAAACTACTTGTATAAAAGTAATAATAAAAGAAGAAAAGAATATGTACAAACATCCGGGTTGCCTCCCGGTAGCGCTAAGTTTTAGTCTTCAGCCGAACTTCTCGCGACTCTCAATCAGTCGTATATTCTGGTGAACCTGCAAGAAAGCTCACCTCCTCCGGTAAAGGATTCAAATCATCACCATCAAGATATGGCTTCAACCGGTGACCATTCACCACCTGTTTTCCCTGGTCCTTTGGATCCTCAATCTCCACATCCCCAAGTTGACCCACTCTCATGATAACAAACGGACCAGTCCATTTGCTTCTCAATTTACCTGGAAACAATTTAAGATGTGAGTTATATAACCAAACCCGCTAACCTGTCGATAACATCGAACGTCTCAGTTTTGCGTCATGCACCGCCTTCATTTTTTCTTTATATGCGGCAGCGGTATCATACGCCTCATGACGTAATTCGTCAAGCTCACTTAACTTCAACAATCGATGGGCACCTGCATCAGAATAATCAATATTGACTTGTTTAACCGCCCATAGGGCCCGATGCGCGATTTCCATGGGTAAGTGACAACCCTTTCTATACACCAATCTATAGGGTGTAGTGCCGATAGGAGTTTTATAGGCGGTGTGATAAGCCCGTAAAGCGTCATCCAATTTGGACGACCAATCCTTACGGTCAGTTTGCACCGTCTTTTGCAAAATTTCTTTAATTTGCCTATTCGACACTTCAACCTGTCCACTCGTTTGTGGATGATATGGAGTAGCAATTCGATGGTCCACGTCGTACCGTTTAAGCAGTTTGCCAAAATTAAAGTTTTTAAAGTGGGATCCCCCATCACTGATGATCACTCGGGAATCCCAAATCTTGCAAAAATGTTTGATTGGACAAACCTGCATACCACGGCATGGTCATTCGTCTTGGTGGCGATTGCCTCAATCCACTTTGACATATAGTCAACCGCTACTAAGATATAGAGGTAACCATTCGAATTAGGAAAGAACCCATAAAATCGATCCCCATACATCGAAAATATCAACCACCAAAATTGGTTGCATTGGCATTTCATCCTGTTTAGATATCCCACCCATCTTTTGGCAATTTGTACAATGTTTAGCGAACTAAAAAGCATCTTTAAATAAAGTGGGCCAATAAAGACCACACTCTAGAACGTTGTGACCCATCTTTTGACCGCTAAAATGTTCGCCACATGCAGATGAGTGAGCATGCTGAAGCACTTCCTGAAATTCTGTCTCGGGCACACATCGTCAGATTATGTGTCGACACCAATGTGGAATAAATCCGGTTCATCCCAAATGTATTTTTTCACTTGCGGCAGGAACTGCTGCTTCCTACGCTTGTTCCATGCATCTGGCACAGTACCTGTACAAAGATAATTAGCAAAATTAGCATACCATGGTCCAGAACTTACCGACATAATAAACTCATCAGGGAATTGTTCGTTGATGTCCGGTGTGACATCCTCCACTTCAGCTGGGAGCCGCGACAGATGATCGGCAACCACATTTTCACACCCCTTTTTGTCTCTGATCTCCAAATCAAATTCCTGCGGTAGTAGGATCCACCGAATCAGCCTTGGTTTGGCATCCTTCTTTTCCATTAAGTACCTAACTGCACTATGATCAGAGTAAACAATCACCTTGCTTCCCCAAATATATGCCCGGAATTTGTCTAGTGCATAGACAACCGCAAATTGCTCTTTCTCCGTTGTGGTGTAATTCAATTGCGCATCGGAGAGAGTTTTGCTTACATAGTAGATAACTACCGGTTTCTTATCTACTCGCTGACCTAGTACAGCCCCGATAGCGAAATCACTTGCATCACACATTATTTCAAAAGGTTTTGTCCAATCTGGTGATTGCAAGATCGGGGCTTGTACCAGTTGTTCCTTCAACACATTAAAAGCAGTTAAGCATTTATCATCAAACTCAAAAGGAACATCTTTAAGCAATAGGTTACATAAAGGTTTCGTTATGACACTAAAACCCTTAATAAGCCTACGGTAAAACCCAACGTTTCCTAAGAAAGAGCGGATGCCCTTCACATTCGTAGGGGGAGGTAATGTAGAAATCACTTTGATTTTAGCCCTATCGACCTCAATCCCCTTACTAGACACCACATGCCCTAAAACGATGCTCTCCTGAACCATGAAATGGCTCTTTTCCAAACTAAGTACAAGATTTGTTTGGACACATCGTTCTAGCACCCTAGATAACTCATTCAAACAAGTATCAAATGATGACTCAAAAACTAAAAAATCATCCATAAAAATCTCTAAGGCATCCCCGACCATATCTGAAAATATGCTCATCATGCACCGTTGAAAGGTGGCCGGGGCATTGCACAACCCAAATGGCATCCGCCTGAATGCGAAGGTGCCATAAGGGTATGTGAATGTAGTCTTTTCTTGGTCATCGGGGTGGATGGCAATCTGATTATACCCTGAATAACCGTCAAGAAAGCAGTAATATTTCTTACCTGATAATTTCTCGACAATCTGATCTATGAAGGGCAAAGGAAAGTGATCCTTTGATGTGGCAGCATTTAATTTCCTGTAATCAATACAAACCCGCCACCCGGTTACCGGCCGAGTGGCTATTTGCTCACCGTTCTCGCCCTTGACAACCTGAATTCCTGCTTTCTTCGGCACTGTCTAAGTTGGACTGACCCATGCACTATCTGAAATAGGATAGATGATCCCATTGTCCAACCACTTGAGCACTTCCTTCTTCACAACTTCTCTCATGTTCGGATTTAACCGCCTTTGTGTGTCGCGTGCAGGCTTTGCATCTGCATCAGTTACAATTTTATGCATACAAATAGACGGACTAATACCTTTTAAGTCTGCGACAGTCCACCCAATCGCTGCTCGATTGGTCTTCAGCACCTTCAGTAGTGCCTCCTCTTGTTCCTTCTCTAAATTTGCTGCAATAATCACCGGGAGAGTCTGACCCTCTCCCAAAAATGCATATTTCAAGTGCATTGGCAGCTCCTTCAACTCGACCTGTGGTGGATCGATTAACGATGGTTTGATACCCGATAGGATCTCAGTTGGAAGGCTCTCCACATGGTGAGTCCATGGAGGCCTTCTTTCTTATACTGCCTTTGCCTCTAACTTCTGAACTTCGTCCTCCAAATCACACATGTGATTTTCCTCCATCCTGTCACAAAGCAAACAAAATTCGAGTGTTTCCTCTTTCGTGTGAGGATAGCATCCATCTATGATATCTGCCATGAAACATTCGTCACTAGAAAACATGTCAGAAACGTTAGAAAACACATTTAATCGGACCTTTCTATTGCCAAAAGTCATATCGACTGTGCAGGTACGACAATTGATCTGTGCATGTGCAGTGGCTAAGAAAGGTCGACCCAGAATCACATTCGGTTGATTAGCTTGATCATAAGAGATGTAATTAAGCACTAAAAAGTCAACTGGAAAATAGAATTCCTCCACCTTAACAATCACATCGCGACTATCCCTCGGGGAAGCTTTGGAGTCAAATCTGCTAACACCACGGTGGTGTCGGCACGACCCAGTGGACCAAAGTCATATTGGTCATACAAGCTCCCCGGGAGAATGCTCACGCTAGCCCCGAGATCCAATAACGCCCTGCTCATTTTAAAATCGCCAACTTGAATAGAAATCAAGGACGTTCCCGGATCTCGTTGATTGGGTGGAAGCACTCCATTCACTACAGCACTAACCCTATCAGTTAGGTCAATTTTTTTAGGGACCTTGTGTTGCCGTTTTTGAGTGCACAAGTCCTTAAGATACTTAGCATAAGCCGGAACCTGCTTAATGGCATCAATTAAGGGTAAACTAATTTTTACTTGTTTAAATACCTCCCAGATCTCCTCCGGTTGAGGTCCCCTTTTATTAATTATGCTCGTGTTACCCGGATTTTTCAAGGCTTCGGGAAAAGGAGGTGGAATCGGTTCCCCTTCCCTAGCCTTTGTTGGCTCAACTGTTGTAGCACGATTGTGGTTATCAATTTTTATTACATTTGGTTCCGACTCATCACTACTCTCACCATCCTCACCCAAGTCCTCCACCACTCCATCAACAAATTGTGGTGGAGTGTCAATTTTATTGTAGACCTTACCACTACGAAGAGCACTTACCTGACCGACTGGACTGCCTTTCTTTTGATGAGCAGGATTTGTTGTTGTGTCAGTTGGCAGCCTTCCACTAGTCTGTTTCAACTCCTTCATCTCTGTCGCGAGTTGGCCCATCTGTGTAGTCAATGTTTGAATGGCCTTGTCTCGCATCTCATCCATTTGAGTCCTCTTCTGCAAATCTTGCTGAATTGACTTTAGCATCTCCATCACATCACCACTTCCAGCTTCATTAGAAGGCCCCTTAGGTCCTCCTTGGTTATTCTGATAGTCTCCTTGAAAATTACCTTGAAAACAGTTTTGATTAAAATTCTGTTGGCCACCATATTGATTATTTCCTTGACATCCGGGTTAAGCTGATTATTCGCGTTCCCATAGCTCAAGTTTGGATGATTCCGAAGGCCCGGATGATATGTGTTCGATTGCAAGGTAAAATTTCTACCTCCACCTTGAAAAAAGTGGACATCATCACTTCCACCCAGAACCACTGTACACTAATCTGCTATGTACCCGAGATCTCCACAATGCCCACAATAAGGTAGTGGTCCACTAGCTTCGGTTGGATTTTCTACAGCTTGTACTACCGAATGTCGCGTACTTCTCGAAGATTGTGCCTTTCGCTTCAAATTTCTAGCAGTTCGCTCAAGAAATTCCCAATCTACCACTTCATCGTTAGTACCAAATGTGTCGTTTGATGCGGAACTCACTTCTCGCGCATCCTCTTCAGTCAAACCCTCATGAAACGCATTCAGTAATTCCCACAACTGAATTCCGTGATGTGGACAATTCTTGAGCATCATCTTAAAACGATTTAGTGCTTCATGGAAGAGTTCACCCTGTTGTTGTCGGAAGTCCCGAATATCTTTCCTTGCATTGTTCGTCCGCAAGGCAGTATAAAACTCGTCTAAAAACAACTGTTGCATTTCAGGCCATGTAAAGATTGATGCCGAAGGAAGGGAATGAAACCATTTCTGAGCTTTATATTCAAGTAAGAATTGGAAGAGTACCAATTTCACATCATCAGTTGTAAACTCTTGACCTCCTATTGTGTTACACCGAGCATCATATGCTGCCAAATGGAAATATGGCTCCTCGTGGGCTTGACCATGATACTTTGGTAGACTGGCGATTGACTTTTCACGTACTTCAAATGACCTTCCTCCTCGCAATTACGAAACTACTACTGGTGAAGGATTGTTTGCTATGGCCGGTTTAAAATGACTGTCTACCCCTCTAAGTGGTCCCCGGTTGTATATAAGAGGGATACCTTCTGGCGGGTTAGCCTAGTGAGCTAGATTTCTAGGAAGGGGTCTTGCTTGACCCGACATCTGAGGCACTGGTGGTGGTAGTGGAATGTCGAGTCTGTACGGTTGTTGATTCAATGGCTCAGGCTGTTGCACTTGCTGTTGTTGTTGGACTGGAACTTGTTGAAACTGAGGCAACGTGTTACCTGATCGCTGATTCACCTGATGCGTCGCCTGAACTGATTGATGTTGCCCTGCTGTTTGAATTCCTGTGCCATTCCCCGTTTGAATACCGAATCCCATCATCTGCCCATCATACTGATTTCCTTCAAATCCTTCATATCTGTCATAACTCTCCTCATATCCATACATTCCCTCCTGTGGGTTCAACATATTTGTTTTTGCCGAATAGTGCTGAGGCAGCTGTGGAGGCTGGAAATATGCATGTGGTGTTGACGGAGAAAGATTAGCAGTTGAACTGGAGGGTCCAGTTTGATCTGGTGGCATTGCATTGTTGTCAGCAATAATCCGAGCATAAGGTGACGAATGTTGAAAGGTTGATTTTTGTTCGGATGTTTGACTGGGATAAGGTGGAAAATTACTAAGGTTCGGGAATGGTGGTGGTGGCATGGGTGGCATCTTTGTAACAGCAGGTTGCGTTGTTTGTAACTGTGGTTCAGGTGGTAATGTTGTGTTTGGCCATCGTTGTGTCGGTGTCGGTGAGAACTGGGTTTGTTGAGACGGGGTGACTGGCTGAGTTTCGTGACCACTTGAGTTTTCCATTGCTTTTGATGCTGTTACTGGTGATTGCAGAACTCTGTTTCCTCGATGTACAACCCGAGTATGTCGAGCTGTTCTTTCAATTTCTGGATCAAATACTAATGATGACGAGTTCCCGGAGTTCCTAGTATGATGCACACATAATCACGATCACCTGCACACATAAACAAAAGAACCTCGCGTAATTCTGAACGAAACAAAATAAATCAGAAATATTTTTGGAGTTTTATTTATATCTAACTAAACTTAACACTTAAACACTTTGTGCACGCCTCCCTGGAAATAGCGCCATTTTGATGACTGTCGTTAATGTCATGCAAAAACCGAAATAAACTAGTAGTTAGAGTAAGTCGGATATCGAACCAGAGGAGGATTGTGGAAAGTGTTATAGTAAAAAGTATTAATTAACTATTACTGAAATAAAAAATCTGTTTGTTTGATTGGTTGTAAAAGTTATCTAAATTAATAAATTAAAACGAGGTTGTAATCAAATGGAGGAAAAATGGTTCCTCCAGAATTCAGGTTTCCAGTTAAATTCAACTGTATCTCACTTAACACTCACATAGACATGAGTGTAAACCCTAACTCATCAATTGTGATAGTTGCAGACTAAGTACTCCGGTCAATACATAACGGGAGGTTATCAAACAAATATCAATTACAGTTACTAACCCTAATCCCATATCAAATAAATCCCAATTACTAGAACTCTCGGGAACCGAATGATTAAGAATTAAAGTTAAATAAAGTAACGTTTACAATCAATGAATCAAGTTATCGGCAAAAAGCATCGAATGCTTAGATTGCCGGATTCAACAAAATTATAAACACATACATCGAATTAACATACGAAACCCTCCATCCGGAGGAAACCATAAGAGTTTTAGCCGCTCATCTCGCAAACAAGATCAACAAAGGCTTTGAATGATGATGAATCCATGATCGGCTTGATGATTTGATGAAGAACTGTGATGAATCCGATGAAAAAGCCTTGAACTTTTGAGTCTTGGAAGTGCCCCTTTCGTTCTTGGAAGTGAAGATAGTGATAAGATGCTTCCTCCAACCCTAATATACCTCAAAAAACCAAATTTCGCGTTTTTCCGGAACCGGGACCGTTCTGTTTCTTCTCGCTGACCCAACCGTCAGTGACGGTCGCAACCTTCTGCTTACATTTTGACCAACCCATCCAACCGTCACTGACGGTGGAGTGATCGTCGGTGACGGTCGCGGTTTCATCTCCTTTTTCATTCTATATTTCATCTTTCAGCTAATGACCATAAGACCCCTGAACTTTGTCTCTTCATATTTCTTGCATAATTTGGCACAAAACACTTTGTAATTAAGTACCAAATGGTCCCTGGACTTCACTATTTCTTGACTCTTGCTCTCTCAATCATCTTTATCAACCGAACAAGCTCCAAAGTCGCATCACAAGCTGCAATATCCAATCCGATTCCACTTCATCTTTAACTCTCATTCTTTGCCAAGTTACATGTTTTACCTGCAAAACAACTATATCTCATAGTTAACTCATTCTAAGCAAATAACCACACAACACACATATAAAACTCAACATTTAAACACTTTAAGGCTCGGGTTTCACCCTCTCCATCACTTAGACAATTAAGACATTGAACAATATTCGCTACTTAATCGGTGCTTAAGTTCTACTCATCATTCTAAAAGAGAATGTCAAAAAAAATGTATAAGTTAAAAATCTAGTACCTAATCTCCTAAGCCCTTCTTCATAACCTACTATTAGAAGTCGGTACCCATCAACTCAAGTGAAAAACAAAAATGTGGGATAGATTCGGTAGGTTGGTATAGTATTACTTGGCATACTACAAGTTAGTGTTGGAGACTAGTCTAGTGAAATCAGACAACACTTCACATATACACATTAAAGATATAAAATGAAGACTATTATACTAAATGAGACAATTTGAAATTTATGAGATCACGACTCCCATCATGCTTTCTGAAATAAGAAAAAGACATTTCATACACATACAACTAAAGAGACTTACATTCATGTTTGACGACTGAGATTCCTTAACTACTAATTCCCTCAACAAAATGGATCACTTATTGTTTTATATTAAAATTACTTATAATATTCTCAAAGACCTAAATTGTTAATTCAGATGGTTACATCAGATAAGTCTTTGTGTATTCAAGGTTATTAGGGTACGTGGGCACCAAGTGGGTATCGAGTATAGTGGGTTCATTGGGTACAATGGTGCCGAGGGATCGGGTAGAGCCAACAGGTAGGGGGTGGTATGCATAGCTGAGATGCGTAAGTGGAGTTATGTGAAAATGGCATAGAGGGATTTGGCTTGCACGAGTTCACGAATCGCCGATACAAGTGGATGTGGGTTTCAGCGCGTTTAAACAGGAGAGATGAGGTGTCACACACTAAGCACCCTTCATTTATGTAGTTCTTAACTATATCAATAGTCAATAAATAACTATAAACATTATTAACAAGTTTATCAATAGTCAATAAATAACTATAAACATTATTAACAAGTTAAAAGTATTTATTAGTTCGTGTAGATTCAACCTCTTAAATGTGTCTTCCGACCAAAAGTGCAATTCTTCTAAGAATCCAGGGGCGGTTTATGCCTTAAAAGATATTTCGAAAGAGTTCTTTTAAAAACACAAAATTTCAAAGATATATAAAGCCAAGAAGATTGAAAAGTCCGTTGTTAAGATTCAATTTCAAACGGAAAAAAAAAAAAAAAAAAAAACACGCAACACACCACAGATCCAATTAGGTTTTCATCTCGATTCACGAACCTAAAATTCATTCACAAAACCCTAATTCTTCAATCTTCATCTTCTCCACTGCAATAAACCCTAACACCAACTCGGTTTCACTGACCGAGTCGACTCAGTCGCCATTACCGAGTTTCAGAGCTGTAATCTTACTGACAGCCGACATTATTAATTTATCATTATCTGGTCTGGTTTTGCAATATACCGTTTGATAATTGTTGTTTTTGTTCATTAATTTAACGAATTATAGTCATGCTTCCACATGAATTTAGATTTGTATATTGTTTTTGTGCTTATTTTACTTGATTTGTTTTGTTGTATGATTTTTGTTTAGTTTCTCATGATGCGTTTCAGATAGATTGAAGTTAGTTATGGCTTCAACGAGAAAGTCTAGAAGTGTGAATAAGCGGTATGCGGATTATGTCGAGGTTTCTCCTGGTAAAAGTGTTGCTAGCAAATCCGGACGGCAGGCGAGTATACTGTATACGTTATAGATGTTATGTTTTTTCATGAATTGTTTCTGTTACTTTATTAGACATTCGTATATCAACTGGTGGTTTTGAAATTGAGTGAAGTGTTTATTTATAGTTATTGAATTTTGGATATTGAACGTTTAAATATCCGCACTACAAAAGGTTGTGGTTGCTTTAAGCTCTCAGCGATGGTTGTTTTTAAGAGCTGCATACGTACATACTTCTTATGGAACTCTGTTCGTTTGCCTGAGGGATGTTTCGATTGCGTGGTTAATAAAAAGCAGTAAATGGTTATAGTTATTGTGCTTGTTATATTACCAAATTGAAAACTTGTACTTTAATGTAAAATGGTTAATAAAATCGTGTGCTGGTGAAACCCCTTAGACAAATTTAGGTATTATTTTACTGATATAAGTAATATACAAATCTTCAATTAAGTGACCATATCTGATACTAAAGTCTTTTGTGCAGAAGAGGAAGCTTTCTGACATGTTAGGATCTCCATGGACTGATGAGGAGGTTGAGCGCTTCTATAAAGCTTATAGGAAGTGTGGAAAAGACTGGAAGAAGGTTTGTTCTTTCTTCGTCGTCTTCTTTGTGGTTAAAAAACTACTCTTTCAGACACATTTCAGGCTATGTGATACATAGCTGCTTTTACAAAAAAGGAAGTATGAGCTGGTGACATTACTTACATGTTTCTTAATGTATTTAAGATGGAACTGCCATCTTTGTCGCCATTTATGTTTTACCTTAGAATATGATTAGCTAATGTACATTTTTTTACACAAAAATGTTTAGGTGGCTTCCATGGTGCGTACCAGGAACTCTGAAATGGTCGAGGCTCTCTACACAATGAATAGGGTAATTAATAATTATGTAAATTTGTCTGTTCTTTTTTTAATGACAATCATATACCATTCTGTAGGATAATGAACAATTTTAATGCACTTGAATGCCCTTTGGATGACTTTCAATCGTATGACACATTTCTTTTCTAGTTAAATCCTTTAGCTTAGCCCTTTTGACCCATTTATAGGTACCGGTTTGAAACTCCTACCTCTAATGAATATATTTGGCAAGGAATTTTGTCATGCCAAATTAAAGGGGCACAAGCGATTAGACAAACTTTAAATATAGAATTTTCATAGGTATATGCGAGTGTTCCGACTTTAGATGAATCAAATTACCTAATTTTAGTAAGTTGTATATTAAGGAGTCAATATATTCGGCTATTGATGTTTCAAGGAGTCAATATTCGGCCATAAATGCCTATTGCCAGACTCGCACTGAGATCTGTTTATCTGTGAGATATAATTTTGATGTTTCAGTTGAAAATCTTGAAAATTCATTTGATATTCATCTTATTGGTAGCTTTTGGGCTTAAAGACCTACCTTTTGATGAATTCAATAGCATCTTCTATGCTTCAAGATTAATCATGTGATGCTTCTGATTTGCAGGCATATTTATCTCTGCCGGAGGGAACTGCATCTGTGGTTGGGTTCGTTGCAATGGTGTCTGATCATTATAATGCCATGGTGAGATCATACTGATACCTTATTTATACTGTTCTGTTGCTTTTGTGTCTACACTTGCTGATTGTTTAAATATAACGCTTATGCATAGAATGCTATTAACACAATCAGAAATGTTTTTCTTTTTGTTGTGTTGTACATTATCTTATAAATGTTCGCTAAATCCTCCATTCAGATGATTGCCTTGATTGTTATATATAAGTTATAAACTCTTCCCCCTTCTGCATAACTATGTTGCCCTTTTCAAATGGCTGATGGCATACACTTCAGCAGTTTCCAATGTACTTCTGAATTATTTATGTAAGATATTAGGGTCCTTCAACAGGCAGTATTATCCTTTTAAGTTTTAATATATGTTTTTATATCCTGTTTTACTGATTATGTTACTTCTATGGCGAGAAAAGACACCCTTTTTATCGTATCAATGAATGGTTGATCTTGTATGCTGTAATAAAAGTGATGGAATGCTTTCAACTAATGTAGTATGTTGACAGGAAGGAAGTGATAATGATCAAGAGATCAATGATTTTTCTAAATTACCTCGCAAGCCTAAAAAACGTACTCACCAACCGCTTCAGCAAAATGAGCGGGCCGAAGATCAATTGAAATTCAGGCTAGTTCGTTCAAGGGATAGTTCTTTGCCTCAACTGAAGAGAAGAGAATCTGATGGTAAACTTTTCAGTCATGCTATGATTGTTGAATTGTAATTTGCATAAAATCAACCTCTGATAGTTTTAAATTAACGTAGGATGTACTGTTCGGAAAAGGACGCCTCGGATCCCTATAAATCACTTATCAAGAAGAGATGATGTGGCGCATGGTGCTGCCTTGGCGTTAACAGAGGCTTTACAAAGAGGAGGCTCCCCACAAGTTTCTCGATCACCACATCACGTAAAAACCACTCCTTCGAAGGGCAGGCAAAAAAACGTAATAATTTGATTACTTCTTTTCTTATTTACTCCTGAAACAGATCTTCTGTTAGATACAATATTTCCTTGATAAACGAATACCCTCAGAAACAGAATAGAGTTCATTTAGCAAGGTTATATGTTTATTGATAGAGTAAAGCACACGGATGGTCCCTGTGGTTTACCAAATTTTGGATTTGGTCTCTAGCTTTTAAAAAATACACAGATGGTCCCTATGGTTTGCACTTTGTAACGCATTTAGTCTCTAACTTGGACATGCTAAAACATTTAGATTTGTTGGTTGGGGACTAAATACGTTACAAATTGCAAACCACAGGGACCCTCCATCCGTGTACTTTACTCATAAGGATAAAAGGTTTGAGGACCGGATGAAATTGTTCATTTGGTGAGGTTAACCATTTATCGAGGTTATATTGTACTTTCTTTACATATGACATTGCATTTGCAGTTGGACATGTTGAGGACAAAGCTTCATGGTAGCTTAATCGATGAAGACGGTTTTGAGGGCAGTTCAGGAAGTGGAGGAGCTGAAAACGTTGAAGGTGAAGAAACTTACCATAAAGGGAGGAAGTTTTATCGTCAGAAAGACGATAATGAATTTGATGACGGTGGGGAAGCATGTAGTGGTACAGGACAAGGACTTGCTCTTGGTATGGAGGTTGCAGATGAAAATATCGAGCAATCCTCATCACAGGGTAAACGAAAAAGGAACAAAAAGCTTTTCTTTAGAGGTACATATGGTTAATAGCTATCATTTAGTTTCTTTAATGTAAAGGATAATTACAAACAATCATATATTTTAGTTATTGTGTTCATACTAGGATTAGGTTCTAGTCTTTACGCTTCTATCATCTGTGCAGATGAAAGTTCTGGCTTGGATGCACTGCAAACGTTGGCTGACTTGTCACTGATGATACAATCTGGTAAACCATATAATGCTTATAGGTTTTTCTTCTTTGAGATCATCTCAAATGTATAAACAATTTTCTATAAGTTTCGTTTTAACTCTTTAAAAAGTGTCTTTATTAATATTGTCATATATTGATTAATTTGTATGGGTGTTTAATAGTTGACATTCAACATTGGACACGGTTTAAAAATATCTCAATGTCATTGTTCTAATATATATTTTGTATATAGTAAGTAAGCTTTACATGAAAACAATCTCATTGAGATATTTTAAAAATGAGTCCAATCTTGAATGTCAAATTTAACCTTTTATTTTGCATTTGTGGTTATTTTAACCGAGTCTTACAATCACCTAGTTTGCTAAATAGTTAAGTACATATAAAATCAAAGGCACATAAATATAGTTTTTTTTTTTTTTTTTTGTTTTTGTAAATAAGTAGTCTAAGTTCAATAAGTATAATTAATTTAATATTATAAATGGTATGTGTTTAAGTTTATACGTAATTTTTTTTAAATAAATCATAATGTAAAGTTGTAAAACTTGCAATCTCTTATATGTAGAGTTACCTGTTTTGAAAGAGGATAAGCCACCAATTGGCTCTACTGCTCATCAGAGACACAAAATCAAGGTGCCGCCTGATACAGAGAAACCCAAACCGGGAAGAGAATCAAAAGTTGATTATAAGGCTTTAGCTACAGGAAAGCAGCTAGACCGGTCTACTAATAAATCATCAAAAAGAAAAAACAAATCCTTTGAGGTAAGTTAGAAAAATCATCTTCCAGTTTATATTACAGATAACTACATGTACCTTGCATCTGCAGCTGTTTAATAAAGATTCATGTTTATGATAGTTTTTTTTTGCACTATATTTAGGCCCTTTTCAATGAAGAAGAAAAATGTGCAAATAAAGTAACAGGTGCCAATGAAGATTATGCACCTTCAAAGATGTGTAAATCTACAAAACTTGTGGAGTATTCTTCTTCAAATAGTAATACATCAAGGACAGGAGCTGCTGAGTCAGCAATATCAACAGCACTGCTTCCCACTTGTGATGGGGTTGACTTGCCTTTCAAACGACAAAATAAACGCAAAATGAATCCAAATAGAATAGCAAACCATGTGGATATGAACATGAACTTGACAAAGGTTAATTCAAAAGAGCAACCTAATAAGGTTTTGCAGGATAAGGCTTTTGGTTACCTCTCATCCTGTACGGTACGTAAATGGGCTACCTATGAGTGGTTTTATAGTGCAATTGATTACCCATGGTTTGCTAAACGGGAATTTGTAGAGTACTTAGATCATGTTGGGTTAGGGCACATTCCGAGACTAACAAAGGTTGAGTGGGGTGTCATAAGAAGGTACATAATCTTTAAATTTTGTTTAGAGTAAAATGCCATTTTCGTCCCCAAGGTTTTGTGACTTTCGTCCAAAGGTTTGGTTTTCCGCATCTGAATCCAAATGGCTTGATAGCTTGCAATTTTCATCTGGCTCGTTAACTCCATCCGTTTTCTCTGTTAAGTTAGGGTATTTCTGTCTTTTTTGTTAACTTAAAGGACAACTCGGTCTTTTTCACTTTATGTACAAGCATTTATCATAATGTACAAGGATTCCAAAAAGACGAAAATACCCTTAAGTTAAAAAAAGACGAAAAAACCCCGCCTTAACGAAGAAGAATAGATGGAGTTAACGAGCCGGATGAAAAGGGCAAAATTTCAAACCTTTTGGATTGGGATGCAGAAAAACAAACCTTTGGACGATGGTCGCAACACTAGCCAAACCTCAGGAACGAAAATGGCATTTTACTCTTTTGTTTACGTTACGTTGGCAATCAAGATATTTTGACATTGTTTACATTTCAGCTCTTTGGGGAAGCCACGGAGGTTCTCAAGAAGTTTCTTACTTGAAGAGAGGGAAAAACTTTGGCAATATCGCGAGTCGGTTAGAAAACATTACACTGAGCTTCGAAGTGGTACCAGAGACGGTTTACCGACGGACTTGGCCCGCCCGATGGCAGTTGGGCAACGAGTGGTTGCCCTTCATCCGGAATCAAGAGAAGTTCATGATGGAAGTGTGTTAACCGTTGATCATGATAGGTGCAGGATACAGTTTGATCGTCCTGAATTAGGGGTTGCATTTGTCAAGGATATTGATTGTATGCCGTTAGACCTGTTGGATAACATGCCCGAAGCTCTGAGGAGAGAGAACAGTGTATTTTGTATGAACTCTAGAGAGCCAAGGTTGCAACAATCAGTTAACGGGTCGTTGATGTTACATACTTCAGGTGAACAGAGTCCCACCATAACCATGATGAATCATCGACTGGTCTGTATCTTTTACTTGAAAGTTTGGACATGTATGAATTTGTGTTGATGGCTAAAACGGTTACTTAATGTTTCTACAGGGACATAATGGGTCTAGTGCCCCTGTCGTTTCACAGCATGCAGCTTATGCTCCTCCAGTTTCTCAAATCCAGTCAAGAGAATCTGATATACGTGCTCTTTCTGAGCTTACCCGTGCTCTAGATAAAAAGGTGATGTCTGTTATATATGTACATATGTGTATATACATGTTCAAAATTCAAACATAAGTATTGTACATCTATGTTTGATAATGTACATATATGTACAAATGTGTATAAATGATTGTACAAGTGTGTTAACCATTGATGTGTATAGTATGAAACTTACATGTACGTTACTTATTTTTCAAACATAAGTATTGTACATATATGTTTTTCTAGTGTACATATGTGTAAAATACGTGTTTAAAGTTGAAAAACAAGTATCGTACATGTATGTTTCATACTATACACATATGTGTAGTTTAAGAATTGACAATTTACATGAGTGAGTGAGTGATGCATAACTGAAAGTTATTTACTTGAATTGTAGGAGGCGATCTTGACAGAGCTTAAGCTTGTAAACGATGGCTTGATGCGTCACAAAAACGAGACAGGAACGGAGATGAAGGTATCTGAAAGCTTCAGAAAGGAATACGCAATGCTACTTGTGCTGCTAAAGGAAGCCAGTGAGCAGGCATGTTTCTGACTTTGAATAAATTCTGTCGTTTATTTTCTTCTTCAGTAACGAAATGTAGAAATGTCATCTCAGGTTACTTCCGCTCTTCTTAATTTGAGGCAACGAAACACGTACCCAGTAAACCATTTTCCTCCATCGCAGAAGATCCAATCCAGTAATCAATTGGCATCTAATGTTGTTGAAACTGTGAATAGTTCAAGACTTGAAGCACATAAACTTGTACATTCTGCCATGCAGGTAATCAAAACTCTGAAATCCTCTCTGTGTGTGTGTATATATAGGGTGAGGATCCGTTAGGAACTAGCATTTAGGTCGAGAACCCGAGAACTAGTGTGAACACAAACAAATCTACCTAAAAAAAAGCTTAAAAACACACATTTTTTGAGGTTTTTGGGTGGTGGGGGTGGGGGGTTCATTGTTTGTGTTTATTTATTTATTATTGTTTTGGTTTTATTTTGTTTGTGTATTTAACATGTTAAATATATCTTAAAATTAAATTTAAAATGCTAAAAATTATTTATTTTTTTTAAACTTTTTTCAGAGCTTTTGCATACAAAGATGTGTAGAAGCTATTCCAATAAAAAAATCATTTTTGTAAACAAAAAAATCCCTTTTACCTTTTTTTTACTATTTTTTAAGATTTTTTTTTAATTTTTTTTGTAGTTTTTAAATTAGAAATAGGCTTTTACATGTATTTTATATGCAAAAGCTCCGAAAAAAGTTTATAAAAAGATTGAATTTTAACATGTTAAATGCATTGTTCCCCGGTTCCCCAATGAACCCTCCCTTATAAATATATATAAAAACAAACTTTTATATATTGTAATTTGATGAATGTGTCAGGCAATGTCTAAAATTAAGGTGGAGCAAAGTGTTCCATGTAGTGTTGCAACGGTTTTTGAATCTCTAGGTGCGAGGAAAGATCCAACGGGATATGGGTCATCAACGTTCAGACCATCAGATCAAGTTAATGGGGCTGTCGCATATAAGCACACCCCGGACCCTTCACACGCATTGGATTCTAAGCTGCGTGGTGATTCGGCGGCTACAATCCTGTCTGACCTTATAATGTCTTGTGTTGCTACATATCACATGATACAGGTGAGTAGCAAACCGGTTTGGTTTGTTTTTTGTTATTTAAAATCTTAGTCCGATAATATTAAGTGTGTTGTATGGTTTTTGTGCAGATGTGTAGTGAACGACATTACCGCCAGGTGATGTGGTCGAGATGCTAGATTCGGCGTTCACAAAGTTACAGCCACTGTGCCCTGAAAATCTTGGAATATATAGAGAGATAGAAATGTGCATGGGAAGAGTTAAAACTCAGATACTTGCTCTTGTTCCATCCTAATTCCAGGCCTATTAAGTGCATACAAGTATACAACCTCCTAAATCATTTTATCTAACCATTTAAAAATCATAATTGTAGTAATTTTGTTTTGTCATTCCTTGTTAATGCATTATTTATTCATTGAGTTTTTTTTTTCTTCTTCTTTTAAACGGACAAGTGTTACACATCGCATTTTCCAGCCTAGGCAACATACTTCTAAAATTACACAAAATGTCAACTTGCGTTCAAGTTATTGCGAATTATTCCAACATGTGATATAAGCGACATTTGTTGCGAATTATTCCAACATGTGATATAAGCGACATTTCTTTGATCGGTAAAAAGGTATCAGCAGGTTACTAGGATTTATAATAATGGAAAAAAACTTGAAATCCGGATTATGTGTTTGATTTAATGTCAAGAAATTAAATTTAAACATCCATGTTTGCCCAAGTAAAGATCTTACAAAACACCAAACTCATAATAATGGCACATTAGTTGTATAATCATTCTAATATATCAATCATGAAAAAAATGTAATATGTTGGCTATTACAAAGGGTCGATTCTTGCCTTTGAACTTCTTGTCCTAATTTGCAAGTTCTCCTATCGTGAACTTTTTGGCCACAAATATGACATAATTAAGATCTCTTTCCTGCACGACTTGTTTCTTGTTCCTTTTTAGATTTAATTCGTTTATGTGAACCATGTCCTTTATTTCTTGTACCCGTCGGGACTGGATAGTAACATCTAAAGGTTGATTGTATCCTAGAACACTAGCAAACCCATCCATCTTATATGTAATTGGTCTGTTGAAACGATCCTCATCAACCTTTTCCATCATAACTTTCATTTGATCTCTAAATTTTCTTAATTCATCAAGTCTGTAATTAAACCATTAACAAGGTATTCATCAGAAAAAAAATACACATCTTCAGTTACAATTGACCAGTTATGTCCGGCACATAACTTTCCCTTCTCCTTCTGGACACTTGCATGGGCTTACAAGGTATGTCCGACACATAAAATCCCCTTCCGCTCAAAACAGAACAATCCTAGCCCTCAAAGATAGAATTGGAAGATACTCGGTGATATGCCACGGTGGACGCCCCTCGCATGCCAAGGTTGCATATTGTTTACCGACGATACGAGTTAAGGTGCGAGGAGGGTGCAAAAGGTTCAGGTACGAGACTCGTTTCTGGGCTGGTTACGGGGCAGATGGGACGGTGTTGGTGGGTTTTCCTGGGTTGTTTTTGGTGTTGTAGCACTTTGTTTCCGTGGTGGTTCTGTGATGGTAATTCGAGGTGGTTTGATGGAAAATGGTGATGTGGATTTTGAGGGTGTTGAGAGTTTCAGAATTGGTTGAGATGGTAGTGTGAGTGCAGCGATTCGCTGTGGTGGGTTGATGGCAGTTGTTGGTGGTGGTGAGGCGGCAACGGGTGACGGGACTGGCGGTCTGATGGCGGAAACTGGTTGTGGTAATCGAGTTCGGTTCTTGAGAAAATCAACCATCTTAACAAGCATTGTCGCAATTTGATCCGACGACTCATTCCATTCTTGAGCGTCTATAGGAATGAATCACGACCACTCTGATGCCACTGTTAAGTACCAAACTTAATCCAAGAAATAAGATGAGAAGCTAGAAGAAATTAGAGAGAGAGACCAGACTAGTTTTCATACTTTCATTCATAATTCCAAATGACTAATTCATCCCCTTATAAAGAGGTACAAAATAACAACCAACATATAAACCACTACTACCCTAAAAATTGGAAAACATGGAAACATTGAAAACTGGTTAGCCCATATCTCATTTATTCTAGCCCTACTATTACTAAAAATTAGAAAACAAGCTAGTAATTAATTAATTAAAAGTTTGACCATTGACCGTGTGCATGTTGCATGGACCCTTCTCCTTCTCGACACCTGCATGGACTTACAGGGTATGGACGGCACATAACAGATTCGATCACTGTTATAATCATTTTTAACTGTTAGGTTTGGATAGCGGAGATGAGGATAGAGATGAGGATGCTAAGGTGGATGTGTGGGCACACAAGGTTGGATCGAATAATAATGAGGTAATTAGGGAAATGTTAGGAGTGTCTAGGATTTCGGATAGGATAAGATAAGAGAGGAGAGATTGAGATGGTTTGGGCATGTGAAGAGGAGGCAATCAACGGCGTCAGTTAGAGTGGTGGAAACCCTCATTGTGGAGGGAAGGAGGAGTAGAGGCAGACCCAAGTTGACTTGGGATGAGCGGATTAGACATGATTTACTAGAGTTGCACCTCTCCGAGGACATGGTTCAGGATAGAAGTCCGTGGAGGCGTAAGATTAAGATTAAGGACTCTTAGAGGAGGGTTCAGTAGTATCTTACTTGGGTCCAAGGGTCAACATTCTTAGACACTTTAGGAGGGCTTAGTTGGGCACGTGGATATATGTGGTTTCTTTATGATATTTTTGTTTCAATTTGTATTTGGTAACTTTCTACTTCTATCTTTACATTTCTATGTGTTTGCATGTCATTGGTTTTGGAGCTGGGGGTATCTCTGGAAGCAGCCTCTCTATCCACAGGATAGAGGCAATGTTAGCCTATATCCCACTCTCCTCATACCCTACTAATAGCTTTTGCTGTTTGTAAGATTTACTGGGTACGATTGTTGTTGTTGTTGTAGGTTTGGATCTTCGCCCTTTTGTTCGCCGGCTTCCTGAGTTTAACTTTTGGTGAGTAAGATTTCAGTTGTTCTTTAAACTGATTAGTTGAGTATTGTGTGTCATTGTTGTAGATTTATTGTTTTGATTGTAAGCACATCACATCGAGATTGCTAATTGATTCGCTTGAATTGATCTGAAATGCTGGTTGTTTTGTTGAATTGATTTTAGGTTTTTAGATCGTGTTAGGGCTTGTTGGTAATATAGTCATGTTTGCTTATCTGGATCTTATGGTGTGGACCTGTGAATAGTGAATGTACGTGTGTTTGATAAGTTTTATTTAGAGGATATGAGAGGTTAATGTTATATATTTTAGTGTTATCGGGATTAACTTGGTGAACAAAGTGAGTTATGATACACATCAAGCAAGTTAGGAGGTGCGGGAGTGCATGCTTGTTTGAGTGGTTATAATTCTAAGGGGGGGGGGGACTTTTTAAATTAAAAATGATGACTGCCTAAAGGCAATTACTAATGTTTTTCCCCAAATTCGAATTCAGGGTTCTTTGTCATTCTCCTGGTTCATACGAATTCTCAAACACACACATACTAGTTCTTGTTCTTGAAATTCTGAGTTATATCCCATTGAATTATTCGGGAGAACCACAAAAATAATTTGATCTGAAAGTGATCACACGCCTCTTAGATTATCCGGTGTTTTACATTTTCCACAACAAAGATCAAATTGCTTATGGTGAAGATGATGGGCGGGCAATCAGTGAAGGATATGACAAGCAAGTTTGAAAAACTGCAGAAATTCGAAGGGTAGGATTTCTGTCGATGGTAGAAGATGATGCACTTTCTTCTTATGACCCTGAAAGTGGTGTACGTGTTGACCACTCCTATACGGAGAAACTGGAGGATGGCAGTCCGGAACAAATAAGGAATCAGTCAAAGTGGGAAAACCACAATTACATTTGTCTTGGCCACATCCTAAATGGTATGTTTGATTCCCTGTTTGATGTCTATAAGAACGTAGAAACTGCAAAATTACCGTGGAACACTTTGGAAGCTGAGTACATGGTTGGAAATTCTTCTAGTAAGAAGTTTCTTGTGAGTAATTTCAACAATTACAAGATGGTTGATTCGAGGCCTGTCATGGAACAATATAATAAACTACTGCGAATTTTAGAGCATTTTACCCAACATGACATGAAGATGGATTAATCCATCTCGGTTCCAAGCATCATTGACAAGTTACCTCCTTCCTGGAAAGATTTCAAACACAATTTGAAACATCAGACAAGAGAGTTAAGTTTGGTTGAACTTGGAAGTCACTTCAAAATTGAAGAGTCTTTGAGAGCACAAGAAAATGTGCTGATGAATGATGAAAAGAAACAAGCTAGAACATCTTCTGTAAACATGGTTGAGGCGTGTGAATCATCTAAGGGAAATAGTAAGTTCAAAGGGAAACGAAAGTTTCAAGGGAACACCAATTCGGGTCTAAACAAGAAGCTGAATTACCCTTACTGGAAGTGTGGTAAGGTTAGTCACTTTAAGAGGGACTTTAAAGTGGTGAAGAACAACAACAGTTCTGGTTCCAAGAACAAGTGTGAGGCTGGTTCTAGTGGGTCTAAGGATCCGAGCAATCAACAAGGTCATAATTTAGTATAAATTAATAATTCGGTTTAGAATTATGTATCACTAATTTCTGAAGCATTTTATGTGCATGATGATGATATTGCTTGGTGGGTTGATTCGGGTGCAACTAGTCATGTTTCTTTGGTTTAAATACTTTCACCAAATTGAAGATGGATCAATCATCAAGATGGGCAATGTTGCCACTGAACCAATCAAAGGAATAGGAATTGTGCAACTTACTTTTACTTCTGGAAATCTTTACTGTTTGAAAAATATTTTGTATGCGCCTGAAATTCAAAAGAATCTGTTAAGTAGCATTGTGTTGAATAATTGTTTGTACAAACGAGTGTTGGAAAGTGACAAGTATATCTTGTCAAGACATGGTACTTTTGTAGGTTTTGGTTATTTTTGTAATGGCATGTTATGTTAAATGTTGATGTGTCTTTTGTGAATGAATTTGTTTGCGTTGCATCTACCAGTAATGTTAATTGCATAGCTTTAACTAGTAATAGTAACAACTTGACTGGTTTAGAATTATGGCATGCTAGACTAGAATATGTGCATTATAAAAGAATTAAGGAAATGTCTAAAATGAGTTTAATTCCTGCTATTAACATAAACAATGATAAATGCTACATTTGCAAGGTGAATAAAACAACTAAAAACCTCTCATGCAACATGTTAACAGGGAAAGTAAAATATTAGTTGATACATAGCGCTCTATGTGATTTTCACGCTACTTCATCACTAGGTAACAAAAAGCATGTAGTAACATTTATAGATGATGCTATAGATTCTACTATGTTTATTTGTTGCATGCTAAAGATGAAGCTCTAGAAAAGTTTAAAATCTATAAAAAGAAGTAGTGCTTGATCAGTGTCACACCCCGACCACGTAAAACAACAAACCGTGGCGGAATCGTCGGGGAGTGTCGTAACAGAATTATTGTTTCAATAACCATGGCACATAAGTTGAGTTTCATTAATTAATATTGTTTACATTGTCTTGGATAAAAACGGAAATACAACAAAAGTTAAGCTATTATTCCAATTTTAGTCACTAAGGCCCAATCCGCCCTAAGTGAGGCTAGCTTGACATCAAACATTTGCACCTGAAACATATGTGAAAATAAAGTCAGCAAAAAAAATGCCGGCGAGTACATAGGTTTTGTGTTGAAGCTTCATGGCTTTGATTATTTTAAGAAAAGTTTAAAGTAATACAAAAGTCGCCATGAACTATAAAAAAATCTCTTTTATAAAAACCATATGAAATATCAATATGATATAAAAGAAATAATATATGGTTAAATAGATAACCAAAAGTAAGTTTGTCTTGTGTAAAACTGTTATGTCTTGTATTTTGTTTCACATGATTTATATAACGCCACAATATGTAAGGTAATAGAAGCAATTATATATAGGAAGTACCATCGTCGTATCCACCATACTTTTATCACATTACATACGTCATGCTATTTAAATCATTCATCATAAACCAATCATCAAAATCCTTGTGTAATACAAAGTAATGTAAACAATGTCGAGTAAATCAATGGCATGTAAACAATGTCGAGTAAACAATGTCGAGTAAACCAATGTCGAGTAAACAATATCGAGTAAACAATGTCGAGTAAACCAATGTCGAGTTGTATAGACCATTTGCTTTTATTTTTAAGACATATATTATGGGTTGTTGGCGAATACATTCAAGCCTTGTTGACTGTCGGATAAACCCCTATCCGGTCAAGGTTTTATCAATGTTCATCGGATTCTGTCATTCCCTAAGGTCACTTCCAAACAAACATAGGAAGCGGGAACGGGATTGTCAATCCTATGGTACCATTACATACTACCGGTCAGCGTGATCAATGTTAATGAATGTATCATTGTTGAGTTCAACGCACCAAAATGTCAAATACAAATATAAGCAGGTTTTGAAAATGTCTTGAAAATGTCTTTGAAAATGTCTTTGAAAATGTCTTTGAAAATGTCCAAAAAAAATGTCTTTTGAAAATATCTTTGAAAACCATGTACTAGTATGCTAGGTCAACATACATAGCAAAAAATATCTTTGAAAACCAATGTGTTAACTATGCAAATCAACATGTAAATCAAATGCAATAAAAGTCATGTAGTATATGTACTAGTAATCAAAGCATCATGAAAACACGAAAGTAATCATAGGCATAATATGTTTCACCCCAAAACATTTGAAAACGTAAAGAGGGGGACTATGTACTCACTTGAGATTGCAAGTATCCTTGATCTAGTGATCTAACAATGCTCGGAAAGTCAAGGAATCAAGTGACACCTAGTATGGAATCACTATGTTAATAAATCGAAACCTAAGTCGAGAGATCAGATAAAATGAGGTCTTGTAACCAAATGAGTGTTGGAACTCATATGATATGGTTTAACTAAGCCTACATTCTGATTTAAAAGCAATCCTAAGTGCTTATGACCCGTTACGACTCGTTAAGGTAGTTTAAGCTCTTTTAACGTGTTGTTTGCGCAAAAGCACGTTCGGATGGTCTAACTAGTCCTATGATCAGTCTTATATGCCTAAACATGTTTAATAATGTTGCACAATCAGTTAAGTGTCAAAATTTAGGTTACATATGCTTAGATTGAATTTATGCGCAAAAAGGGCATTTGGTCATTTTTCCTAAGGCATATAAACTACCTATCATACAACTACTTAAACAAAGTAAGCATAAGGTATAACCCCTGGAGGTTATTCCCTATACAACTACGGCCACAAAATATGTTTGGTCGGATCCTAATGCTCGGCCAAATGGGTCGGGTTCGAAAGTCTAAGCGGTTGTCAAGACCGCTTGACTTACGACCCTAATTAAGCACTAAACTAGAAGTGACGAGTTAGACATGCTAAAACATGTCTAACCCAAGTTTTAAAAATGTTTTGATATCAAAACAAAGTGTTTTGATACCCGGAAATAGTTCCGTCAGATAATGCGCATTTATCGCATTATTGACCGAAACTTTTGACTCGTCACTACAACTAGTTAACGTGGTAATCAGTAAGTATCCTCGCAAGGTCTATAACCATCGTGATTACGATCACGTTGCAAAGTTCAAATGCAATTTGTCTTGACCAATTCATGGTCAAAGCCGAAGGTCAAACACTGTTTGACTTTTAGCTTGAAATAGCTAAACAAGCTAAGGAAGAACACTTACTTGTGTTCTGGGAAGAAGATGAACTCAGGTAGGAGGCCTCCAACAAGTGGTGGGCAACTTCTCTTAGAGTGAATGATGAGAAAGAAAAGAAATGAGCAATGGATGAATGGAATGGAGCTTGCTATTTATAGGAGTTCTTGGATTGTAGGATTATTACATGTGGATTATGTGTTCTCCAAGGAATGATCTCCACCACACAAGTGTTAGGGACTGATTTGAGGACTTGTTGAACACTTAACTTGGTCCCTAAAACATAAAAACATTCAAACAAAACAAGTTGCAAACAGCTGGAAGCTGGCTGGAAAGTTTCTGCTGTCTGGGCTTGGCTTACGGACCATATGGTGTCCATGCTTACGGTCCGTAAGCACCCCTGCAGGGACCAAGTGTCACACCCCGACCCGCAGCGGAAATGGTGATCGGGGCATGACTGGGTTATCATCAAAGCTCATGACATTTATTATACGTTTCATATTCATTAATACAATTTACTAGAAATTTACAATCATAATTACATCAATGACCTAAACATCAGTCTAAGCTTCTTTGTTTTCTTCTAAGGCATTTCCTATGTTTCCCTTGCTTCATCCTGTTCACCTGTATCATGTGTAAAAGGGTTTTTGGATCAACAAAAAGTTGGCGAGTGAATCCTATGGAAAACATTTGAACAAGTTTATTTAATTGATTATGAAATAAAGTGCACAACCACACATGAGTAAAAATAGATGTAAACTTATTCATAAATCAATTTGATATTAAACAACACACACATGAAAAATAAAGGATCGTTTAGAGGCACGCGTTGCTCAACTCGTCTCTCACGAGGAACTGATGGGCCTAATGAATGAATTGCATAACCATGATAATATGAAAGACATAACTACCAACAATATAAACTCAACAATACACACATGAACAATAATGGATTGGTTTTGAGGCACGCGTTGCTCACTCGTCTCCCACGAGGAACTGATGGGCTTAATGAATGAATTTCATACAAGTTGACAAAATGAAATACGTAATCACAACAATATAAACAATCTAAGTTTAGATCACGATATGGTATGACACAAGTTTAAATAAACGAGTTAATTATTTTGTGACACATGACACACCCCAAAACGTGTAATTAAAAAGGGGGAGTTGTAAGATTCACTCACAATGGGTGCGTTCGGTTGATGATGTTGAATGCACACGAAGTGGTTTTAACCACGAGTGAAATTAACCTAGATAAATAGCATTATGGTTCGGTAAGTAAACGGATTTTATTAATCCTTTTTAGTAGGATTGTTGGGTGTATTTTTGTGAGTTTAAGGCTATTTTCTAACCTTAAAAATGTTATTTTTAATTATTTTTAATTGATTTTTAATTAAAATAAATAAATAAAAAAAATAAAAAAATTGACTTTTTTTTTACCGTTGACCGTTGACCGTTGACCTTGACTGTTTGACCGGTTCGTATGCGTGTATATGTGCGCTGAGTGAAGCTCGAACCCGAGACCTCCCGTACGCGTGCACGCAGCTCTACCAACTGAGCTACGTGTCTAACCCGAAATATTTATGTTTTTAATTATATTTATATACTAATTAGATTAAACTGAAAATCCTTTATTTCTTAAAAACGATTTTAATCCGTGGCTCGGTGCGCTCCACAGGTCTCGAACCCGGGACCTGTGGTTTATGCTAACACACAGTCAACCGCTGGACTGTGTGTCCAACTTGTTAACTTAACTGATTTTTATTATACTTAAACACAAACTAAGTATTTTCATTTCTGACTTAAATAAAAAGTTTAATAATTATCCGGGTCGATGCAGAAGACCGGACTCGAACTCGTGTCCTGTGATTAAACATACACACAGTCCACCACTGGACTGTGTGTCTAACTTGGTTATTATTCCGGTTATTAATAAATTTAACATGTAACAGTGGTGACCGGTTCGGTTAACAAAAAAAAAGGCATTTTTATTAAGGCAGCACGTGTGGGACAAGATTCGAACTCGAGACGTTAGTGTGTTTATTGTGCACACAGTCCACCGCTGGACTGTGTGTCTAACCCGAGTTATAACTTGATTTTAATTATACTTAAACATTACAGGACTTCGTCTTCTTCGTCGATTTTAACCAGAATCGGAAGTCCGACTGGTTCAATGTTTTAATCGGTTTCTTTAGCGTTTTTTGATTAATTATAGGTGAGATATAAATAAAAAGAAAGAGAAAATAGGCGTAAGGTATACCGACTGGATTCCTCTGTTTTTCCGGCAGAACTCCGGCGACAGCAACAGGTTCCGGCGTCGTGTGTCTTGCAGCAGCGAGTCTTCAGAAAGCTTGAAAAGGATGTGGGTGACTTCGGTATAAGCTCAGGGGGTTTAGTAAGGCTTAGAAGTGAAGGGCTCGGTTTTCCGGCGAGATACAGAAATATTCCGACGAGTAAATTTTCACCGAGAAAGGGTGCGGTTTTGAGCGAAAAAGCTTGCAGAGGTTCGAGGAGGTATTTATAGTGCAGGTTATCGATGAACTTGGTCCAATTTCCGACTTGATTCAAAGTCATTACGTTTTCCGGCGGTTATAGTTTGTGTCGCGGACTCAGGCGTCGGTTATAACCGATGTCCTAGTAAATGTTTACGTTATAACTGAAAAAGTCGTAAATTATTGGCGAGATCGCCGGGATTTCCGACGACTGCATTTGGGCGCCGGTTTTTGAATTTGGAAAATCATGTTATGCATTAAATGATTCTAATAATTAACAAAGAATACAAGTGGCGCAGTGGTTTAAGTGTTGAGTGTTAAGTCCTTGTTTGACCCGGAGACTGACCCGGGTTCGAAACCCGGCAGAAACAATTTGTTTTTATTTTCTTATTTTTAACAGTTTTTCAAAAACTAATTATATATTCCCATATAATAATTAATTATGTATCGTTTAAAATTATTTTGGGCATTAAATTCGCAACGAAATTTTTAACTGATTGTTCGGTTAATAAACGGAGCGGGTTTGGTAAAATCCGTTTTTGACGGATGTTACACCAAGTTTCTCAAAATGGCAGAACAGGCCCCTGAACTTGATTTGTCGCGTTTAGGCACTTCTAACACCCGTTAACCTCATTTTCAAACTTCATAAGGATGAGAGAGCATAGGGAACTTGAAAAATGCTCAGAAATGTTTCGGATGTCGGCTCATTAGGTCGTATGGTTGTGGTTTTTGGTTAATTACGACGAAAATCGTAATGAATGCGCTAATAACCATAAATACGTAACGAATGACATTTTTGCATTCGAATCACTAAAATATGATATTTTAATGATTACAAAAATTTTTGGATGTCCGTACATGTTCCGGATAGCGAAATACGCGAATTAGCATAGTTTCGCAGATTTTGCAAAATAGCCCCTAGAGCTGAATAAACATGTTTTCGCCATACCGAACCCTTCGAAACTTCTTTCTAAGTTATGTAAAGGATATTTAAGGTATGTTTAGCTTGTTCCCTTGTCCCGGAGCGTATGTTGCGTTAAACTGATTAAATTTACGTAACGGTTAGCGATTTCACATCCAGAAAATGTTTAAAGGATCGGATTTGAACAAGGATTAAAAATACACAAATGTCATAAGTAAATATACATAACTCATAAAATGTAACACAAAATTTTATTGATATAATATTGTCGGATACAATACAAAGATTAGAAAGCACAGATGTCACAGTCTCCCTGCTTCAGGAAATTTCTTCCCGAAATTTAGCTTGAGGAAACTGGTGAGAAAAGATGCGGATATTTCGCCTTCATTTGGTCCTCTCGTTCCCAAGTAAACTCCGGGCCACGTTTGGATTCCCAGCGAACTTTAACAATCGGTATACGTCTACGCTTTAACTTCTTGACTTCATGTTCCAATATTTCCACAGGTTTCTCAAAAAAATGCATCGTGTCACGAATTTCATCAAGAGGGATGTGGAGGTTTTGATCAGTCAAACACTTTTTCAAATTGGATACGTGGAATGTTGGATGAACGTTTCCAAGTTGTGGAGGTTGCTTAAGTTTGTAGGCCACTTTTCCGATTCTCTCAACGATTTTAAACGGTCCAACATAACGTGGCGCAAGTTTTCCTTTCTTCCCAAATCTAATCACTCCCTTCCAAGGGGATACATTGAGTAGGACGTGATCACCGACTTGGAATTCCAAAGGCTTGCGTCGTTTATCCGCGTAACTCTTTTGACGGCTTCTAGCTGTCAGAAGGTTTTCGCGAATTAACTTGACTTTGTCCGTTGTGTCTTGAATAAGTTCAGGTCTAGTGAATCGAGATTCACCAATCTCATTCCAACAGACAGGTGAACGAAATTTTCGACCATAAAGAGCTTCAAAAGGTGCCATATCAATGCTGGAGTGATAACTGTTGTTGTAGGAGAACTCGATTAATGGTAAATGCGAATCCCAACTACCACCAAAGTCAATCACACAGGCTCTTAGCATATCCTCCAATGTCTGGATCGTCCTTTCAGATTGTCCATCCGTTTGAGGATGATAAGCAGTGCTCAAATTAAGCTTGATTCCTATGGCAGATTGCATGGTTCTCCAAAAGTGAGATGAGAATCGAGCATCCCGATCAGATATGATGTCCAAAGGAACACCATGACGAGATACTATTTCATCCACATAGATTTTGGCGAATTTTTCAGCAGAAAAATCCTCACGAACGGCTATAAAATGTGCTGACTTTGTTAGTCGATCAACGACTACCCAAATGGCATCATGTCCTCTAGGTGTACGCGGTAATTTCGTAATGAGATCCATGGCGATGTTCTCCCATTTCCAAACCGGAATCTCTGGTTGTTCAAGCAAACCAGAAGGACACTGATGTTTGGCCTTTACCTTAAGACAAGTAAGGCATTTAGAAACGTACAAAGCTATGTCTTTCTTCATACCCGGCCACCAATACTAAGTACGAAGATCCTTATACATTTTGTCTGCATCAGGATGAATTTAGTAACGAGATTTGTGTGCTTTATCCATTATTAAGGTGCCAAGATTGCCTTGACTTGGAACCCACAAACGGTTCAAATAATAAAGCAACCCATTGTCTTTCACTTCGAGTTGAAGCTCAAGATGTTATGGTATTTCATTACCCATCATGCCTTGCGTAACACAAGTACGTTGAGCTTTAAGAATGCGTGACTGGATATTAGATTGAACTTGAATACAATGAAGCTTGACACGTTCTTTACGACTAAGAGCATCAGCTACGACATTCGCCTTACCAGGATGGTAACGAATTTCGCAGTCATAGTCGTTCAGAAGCTCGACCCAACGTCGTTGTCTCATATTAAGTTCTTTCTGATTGAAGATGTGTTGAAGACTTTTGTGGTCCGTGAAAACCACACATTTCGTACCGTATAGGTAATGTCTCCAAATATTAAGAGCAAACACAACAGCATCTAACTCAAGATCATGAGTGGTGTAGTTCTTTTCATGAACCTTCAGCTGTCTTGATGCATAGGATATAAGTTTGTCTCTTTGCATGAGGACACAACTGAGACCTAAGTTAGACGCATCACAATATACAACGAAGTCGTTGTTACCCTCGGGTAAAGATAGAATAGGAGCATCACAAAGCTTCTGTTTCAATGTCTGGAAAGCTTCTTCCTGTTTGGGTCCCCACTCAAAAGGTTTATTCTTTTGAGTTAATGCAGTGAGGGGAACCGCAATCTTGGAGAAGTTAGCAATGAAACGGCAGTAATAACCCGCGAGACCCAAGAATGAACGAACTTCAGTAGGAGTAGAAGGTCTATTCCAATCCCTGATTGCACTGATCTTTGCGGGATCCACATGAATAACTTGTTCGTTGACAATATGTCCTAAAAACTGAACTTCCTTAAGACAAAATTCACACTTGGAGAATTTGGCGTAAAGTTGTTCTTTCTTTAGGAGTTCCATTGTTAAACGAAGATGTTGTTCATGGTCGGCTCGTGTCTTGGAATAAATCAAGATGTCATCAATGAAAACAATGACGAACTTGTCTAAATAAGGCTTACAAACCCTATTCATCAAGTCCATGAAGACGGCAGGAGCATTGGTTAAACCATAGGGCATAACAGTGAACTCATAATGACCGTAACGAGTGCGGAAAGCTGTCTTGGGAATATCTTCCTCGAGTACACGAAGCTGATGATACCCAGAACGTAAGTCAATTTTCGAAAAGCAAGTAGCACCCTGTAGTTGCTCAAAAAGATAATCAATGCGAGGTAGGGTATATTGATTCTTGATTGTGAGTTTGTTAAGCTCACGGTAATCGATACACATACGAAAAGATCCGTCTTTCTTTTTCACAAATAAAACTGAAGCACCCCAAGGTGAAACACTCGGATGGATAAATCCTTTGTCAGAAAGTTCCTGAAGCTGTTTTGATAACTCTTGCATCTCAGACGGTGTAAGACGGTAGGGGGGTTTGGCTATCGGGTTGGCACCAGGTACAAGGTCTATACGGAATTTAACTTGACGAGCAGGAGGTAAACCAAGTAGCTCCTCAGGAAACACCTCAGGATGATCCCGAACAACAGGGATATCTTGAATAGTCTTGCCCTTGCCTTTCTCCTCTACGATAATGCAACATAATCCTTTCGTAGGTATTTGTGGGCTTGGGCACAAGTCATGAGTTTAATGCTACTAGCGGGTTTTTCTCCACGAACTTCTAGAATTTCACCAGACGGAAGAGGTATACGAACAATCTTATCAAAACAAACCACCTCGGCATGATGTTTAGTTAACCAATCCATTCCCACAATAATGTCAAAGCTCCCAAGTTGCATAGGGGTGAGGTTAATAGGAAAAAGATGGTTACTAAGGTTCATTTGGCAATTACGGATGACAGAATCAAGTTTAAGGGGTTCGCCACTAGCTATTTCGACTGTCAAGGGCTTTCCTAGTTTAGTTCTAGGTATGGAAAGCAAAGGTTCAAAAGCTAGGGATACGAAACTTCTATGGGCATCGAATAAAAAAGAACAGACGCAGGTTGGTTGTTAACAAAGAAGGTACCATTTACCACCTCGTTATCTGCCCGTGCCTCGTTCGCATTAATGTTGAAAGCTCATCCACGAGCCTGGTTCGCATTTGCCAATCTCGGGCAATTGTTACGGTAGTGGGTGAGATCCCCACAGTTATAGCAAGATCCTGGTGGGTAATGTGGTCGTGCAGGATTGGCTGGCTGCTGAACATGGTTTTGAGCCACATTGTTCGGGTTAGGAGGCGAGCGACAAACATTTGCCAAATAACCAGATCTACCACAATTTGTACAAATACGGCAGGGAAGATGAGGCTGGTGATGACTGTTGCACCTGTTGCACAAAGGTGCAGTGCCGGTATATTGTTTCTTTGCTGGAGGCTGAACAGGCAAGTTTGGAGTGGCTTGGTTAGGTTGAGTAGTGACAGCAAAATTCTTAGAAGCCTTGCGCTTCCTCGACTTCCTCGAAGACTCAGCTTTCTTACCCTTTGGTTTCTCAGACTTGTCAGATGATCTCTTGTCACCCTTCCGGTGGAGCTTACCCTTTTTGATCTATGATTCAGTCAGTGTCGCAGATAGCTCAATGGCTTGCCTGACAGTAGTGGGGTTGCTGCCGGTGACAATATCCTGAACCGGGTCAGGAAGACCATCTATGTATCCAAAGGCGTCACCATCTCAGGGCACAACAAGCTCAACTCCTCATACCTGTCAGTATACGCCCGGTGCTCACCACTGTCTTGCTTCAGGTAATGGAACTCATTTTCAAGTGCCCTCTTTTCATGTCGGGGGCAAAACTCTTTCATCATTAAGGCCCTGAGTTCCTCCCAAGTCTGACCCATAGCAATGTCAGCACCCCTGTCTCTCATCACTCCATTCCACCATGTTAACGCTCTCTTTTCAAACACGCTTGAAGCAACTCGACCTTTCGCTCATTCAGACATTGCACATGATGAAAAGTGTTCTCGAGACTCTTAAACCACTGTAGGAGCACAGTTGCTACCTCAGAACCACTAAACTTGAGCGGTTTAGCCAAGTTAAACTGTTTAAAGCTGCACGAAGCAGGTGCATTATAGCTGCCATGGCGGTGTCCGGATTTACATTTGGGTCTCGTCATGGAGGCATTCTAAAAGAGAGTAAACATGAAAGGAAACGAGTGAGATGAAGTTGGATAATCAGGACGAGATGATAAATATCGACAAATGTAAGGATGGTGGTCATTCGTTCGTTCCTTCAAACAAACAACACACTGTGACTAATCAAAGTAAATGGGTCTTTATAATTTATCACGAAGACATGCTTTAGCCTATAAGTGGACGCTCACCGCAAGAGTTCCCAGGTAAGAGTGACTGGTCCGATAATGCGGATTTGTACGAACGCTCTAGCCTTAGACAGAAAACTCAGGGTACATGCATCCACCCTTCCAGATTGCACGTGTTCACATTAATAAGACCCAAACTTTGACGAGATTTTGAAAACTTTGAAAGGCATTAAGCCAAAACAAATCATCTAAGGATAGATTATTTTCAAAATCGAATTGAAATTTGTGGATTTGTTTTTGGTAATCACCTAAGGATAGGTGATGGTAGTGTTTTAAATTCTAAACGCAAGTAAAGTCACGCTGGGGTCCTAGAAAGGTTATAGACTAGGTCAACGCATTACTACTAACCTAATTCCCTATAACCATTGGCTCTGATACCAATCTTTCTGTCACACCCCGACCACGTAAAACAACAAACCGTGGCGGAATCGTCGGGGAGTGTCAAAACTGAATTATTGTTTCAATAACCATGGCACATAAGTTAAGTTTAATTAATTAATATTGTTTACATTGTCTTGGATAAAAACGGAAGTACAACAAAAGTTAAGCTATTATTCCGATTTTATAGTCACTAAGGCCCAGTCCGCCCTAAGTGTAGCTAGCTTGACATCAAACATTTGCACCTGAAATATATGTGAAAATAAAGTCAGCAAATAAATGCCGGCGAGTATATAGGTTTTGTGTTGATGCTTCATGGCTTTGATTATTTTAAGAAAAAATTTAAAGTAATACAAAAGTCGCCATGAACCATAAAAAATCTCTTTTATTAAAACCATATGAAAAATCAATATGATATAAAAGAAATAATATATGGTTAAATAGATAAGCAAAAGTAAGTTTTGTCTTGTATAAAACTGTTATGTCTTGTATTTTGTTTAACATGATTTAGATAACGCCACAATATGTAAGGTAATAAAAGCACTTATATATAGGAAGTACCATCGGCGTATCCACCATGCTTTTATCACATTACATACGTCACACTATTTAAATCATTCATCATAAACCAATCATCAAAAGCCTTTTGTAATACAAAGTAATGTAAAAAATATCGAGTAAATCAATTTCATGTAAACAATGTCGAGTAAACAATGTCGAGTAAACCAATGTCGAGTAAACCAATGTCGAGTAAACAATGTCGAGTAAACCAATGTCGAGTTGTATAGACCATTTTCTTTTATTGTTAAGACATATATTATGGATTGTTGGCGAATACATTCAAGCCTTGTTGACTATCGGATAAACCCCTATCCGGTCAATGGTTATCAATGTTCATCGGATTCTGTCATTCCCTAAGGTCACTTCCAAACAAACCTAGGAAGCGGGAACGGGATTGTCAATCCTATGGTACCATTACATACTACCGGTCGGCGTGATCAATGTTAGTGAATGTATCATTGTCGAGTTCAACGCACCAAAATGTCAAATACAAATATAAGCATGTTTTGAAAATGTCTTTGAAAATGTATTTGAAAAGGTCCCAAAAAAAGTCTTTTGAAAATGTCTTCGAAAACCATGTACTAGTATGCTAGGTCAACATACATAGCAAAAAATGTCTTTGAAAAACCAATGTGTTAACTATGCAAATCAACATGTAAATCAAATGCAATAAAAGTCATGTGGTATATGTACTAGTAATCAAAGCATGTAATATGTCATGAAAACACGAAAGTAATCATAGGCACAATATGTTTCACCCCAAAACATTTGAAAACCTAAAAGAGGAGGACTATGTACTCACTTGAGATTGCAAGTATCCTTGATCTAGTGATCTAACAATGCTCGGAAAGTCAAGGAATCAATTGGCACCTAGTATGGAATCACTATGTTAACAAATCGGAACCTAATTAGGGAGATCAGATAAAGTGAGGTCTTGTAAACCAAATGAGTGTTGGAACTCATATGATATGGTTTAACTAAGCCTACATTCTGATTTGAAAGCAATCCTAAGTGCTTATGACCCGTTACGACTCGTTAAGGTAGTTTAAGCTACTTTAACGTGTTGTTTGCGCAAAAGCGCGTTCGGATGGTCTAACTAGTCCTATGATAAGTCTTATATGCCTAAACATGTTTAATAATGTTTCACAATCAGTTTAAGTGTCAAAATTTAGGTTACATATGCTTAGATTGAATTTATGCGCAAAAATGGCATTTTATTCATTTTCCTAAACGAAGTAACCATAAGGTAAAACCCCTGGAGGTTATTCTCTATACAACTATGGCCAAAAAATATGTTTGGTCGGATCCTAATGATCGGCCAAATGGGTCGGGTTCGAAAGTCTAAGCGGTTGTCAAGACCGCTTGACTTACGACCCTAATTAAGCACTAAACTAGAAGTGACGAGTTAGACTTGCTAAAACATGTCTAACCGAAGTTTTAAAAATGTTTTGATATCAAACAAAGTGTTTTGATACTTGGAAATAGTTCCCTCTGATAATGTGCATTTATCACATTATTGACCGAAACTTTTGACTCGTCACTACAAATAGTTAACGTGGTAATCAGTAGGTATCGTCGCAAGGACTATAACTATCGTGATTACGATCACGTTGCAAAGTTCAAATGAACTTTGTCAGTCAAAGCCGAAGGTCAAACACTGTTTGACTTTTAGCTTGAAATAGCTAAACAAGCCAAGGAAGAACACTTACTTATGTTCTAGGAAGAAGATGAACTCAGGTGGGAGGCCACCAACAAGTGGTAGCAACTCCTCTTAGAGTGAATGATGAGAAAGAAAAGAAATGGGCGATGGATGAATGGAATGGAGCTTGTTATTTATAGGAGTTCTTGGATTGTAGGATTATTACATGTGGATTATGTGTTCTCCAAGGAATGATCTCCACCACACAAGTGTTAGGGACTGATTTGAGGACTTGTTGAACACTTAACTTGGTCCCTAAAACATAAAAACATTCAAACAAAACAAGTTGCAAACAGCTGGAAGCTGGCTGGAAAGTTTCTGCTGTCTGGGCTTGGCTTACGGACCATATGGGGTCCATGCTTACGGTCCGTAAGCACCCCTGCAGGGACCAAGTTTCTCAAAATGGCAGAACAGGCCCCTGAACTTGATTTGTCGCGTTTAGGCACTTCTAACACCCGTTAACCTCATTTTCAAACTTCATAAGGATGAGAGAGCATAGGGAACTTGAAAAATGCTCAGAAATGTTTCGGATGTCGGCTCGTTAGGTCGTACGGTTGTGGTTTTTGGTTAATTACGACGAAAATCGTAATGAATGCGCTAATAACCATAAATACGTAACGAATGACATTTTTGCATTTGAATCACTAAAATATGATATTTTAATGATTACAAAAATTTTTGGATGTCCGTACATGTTTCGGATAGCGAAATACGCGAATTGGCATAGTTTCGCAGATTTTGCAAAATAGCCCATAGAGCTGAATAAACATGTTTTCGCCATACCGAACCCTTCGAAACTTATTTCTAAGTTATGTAAAGGATATTTAAGGCATGTTTAGCTTGTTCCCTTGTCCCGGAGCGTACGTTGCGTTAAACTGATTAAAATTACGTAACGGTTTGCGATTTCACATCCAGAAAATGTTTAAAGGATCGGATTTGAACAAGGATTAAAAATACACAAATGTCATAAGTAAATATACATAACTCATAAAATGTAACACAAAATTTTATTGATATAATATTGTCAGATACAGTACAAAGATTAGAAAGCACATATGTCACATAAAGTGGGTTGATTAAAACTCTGCATATTGATCCAGTGTATTTCCAATCATCTGGAATAATACACCATACCGCAACTCCTTATATACCAGAACAAAATGGTGTGGCAGAAAGGAAGAGTTCGAATCTAAAAGAAATGGTTTATATCGTGTTGTCTTATTCAGGCCTAAATGACGGCTTTTGGGTGAGGCTATGTTGACAGCCTGCTATTTTTTTAATTAGGGTTCCAAATAAAAGGAACAAGACTACCCCTTTTGAGCTTTGGCATATAAAACCACCAGAGTTGCATAAACTGAGAGTTTGGGGTTGTAGAGATATGGTGTGGCTCACTGATCCAAAGATAAGGAACATAGGGGAAAGAGTTATAAACTGCATTTTCATTAGGTATGCTGAGCATTCGTTTGCTCATAGGTTCTCTATCATAGAACCAAATGACTATGTGTCTGGGCATACGACAACTAAGGCAAGAACTACAGATTAGATGAGAATAGATTCTCTTTTATACCTACTCCTAAAGATATGGTTCCAAGCTCTAGTAACTCTGAAGTGGCTGGTCAAGTGTGTTGGACCTACAAAAGAAAAGATGATTGCAAAATCCAAAACATGCTACTTTGATCAAGATATACACAAGTTATGATATGCATCTCCTCCCAAAGATAGTGAATCTTGAATACTAACAGAGCATCTGATGAAGACTACAAAGATCTGTTTGAAGACATGAACCACTATTCAAGAAGAAGAAAAGTTTGTTCGATGGCCAAAGCCCTGTTGAAGACAAAGCATTGATACAGAAGACTAAACATCTGTTTTTGACAAAACAGATGTTTGATCAAGTCAACAGAGGTTTGAAAAACAGTCCTTTTAATGTAATAGTGTTTGTTCAAAACAAATGTTAACTGTCTTAGAACCATTGTTAATTTCGTCAGACGTTTCTAGCATATGTGGAATCTTTTCTGTTAGGAATGTTAGATGTCGCTATCCGGGTGATGTCAGCTCTGAATGCCAACATATGTTTATACTTTGGGTAAATAGATCTCACCTGTTAGAGATCTATTTTATCATATCACACATATTCCTTTTGTACGAACAATCTAAGTGAGTGGTCAGGATGAGGGGGAGTTGTATAATCATTCTTGTGTGTTCATTTAGTTCTGTTGCAATTCATCTTTCCATTCTCATTTATACTTCATTTATTTCATCAAATACTTTATTTATTCACACACTAAAACATACAAGTTATAACTCAAATCTTAACAATTGATATAAGAGCTTGGTCACATTAAACTTGATTTCACACTCAGTTTAATACAAAAAGATCGGGTCACATAATTGATAACCAACTGTTCATTGGATTGAATTATAGAGTTCAAAGTATCAAAATCAAAAAGTTTTGGTACATACTCTATTTTTCACGAAGATCAAAAGGAATGGCACAGAACAATCACGATCCCCACAACACTGGTTTCAGCAACAAGCCTTTGGTGCTTGTCAGATCAAAATACAATATCTAGCAACATCGAATTGCTCATGTGCTAGCTCAAAAGAACACAAGATGTTGGAAGTCTATTAGATTCGGACCACATATTACAATGGTACCAAGTGCCAAAATCCGAATGGTCAGGAGCCAAAGAAACCAGAAAAATACTCCGAGTATGATTTTCAAAAGTTTGAGTTAAGTGCGAAAGCATTCGATATCGTTACAATGGCTCTACCAAACAAAATTTGTGCTGTACTATTACATTGTAATAGTGCAAAGGAGTTGTGGGATGCTTTAAAAGAACAATTTGGTGGTACAGAGGATGTGATTGAAAACACTCCTAAAATTCTCATACTATTCAATAGTATGAGACCTTTAGTCATGTTAAGGGAGAGACCTTAACTCAACACTTTGAAAGGTTTACCATTTTGATAAGTGGGGATGTCTGAGTCATTATCCAAGATAATCAAAATTGGAGAGGGTTGCATTTGTGACTGGGAAATGTTTTTTCTAGGCAACGAAAACATAGATTCTCGCTAAGTTGTTTTTAAAATTTAGAGAAATAAATTCAACACAACCGCGTATTTAGTCTTTATAAAAAAATGAACGAACACAAGTTGTAAGTTAAAACAAAATTGTAGTGTTAAAATTGTATTTTATTTATAGTATAAGGTATGTAATAAAAATTTATAAAGTCAAGGTTACTATTGACGCAAGTTGGTAACTGTTGGTCAACAAAGAATTTTCCTGTTGGTGCACTTTGTGTCCGTCACTGTGCGAATAGGCTAGATAGAGCGTGTGTTGAATATTGTATAGATTAGATACGAACACGCGACCCATGTACGAACTAAACGGAGTTTAAGTGTCACTTCGTACGAAGAGGTCACTTCTCACGAAGACGTGTCAATTTATACAAAGTGTAACCACTTCATACGAAGCAATGTCAGTTCGTACGAGTTGCTAGGTTTTCCTATATATAGCGTCGTGTGTTCATTTGTTTGTAAGTTTTTGTGCTCCCAGACGGGGAGGTGCTGGCGAAATTTCTCCAGGATTTTGCCAGCTTGACAAGATGTATACTCTTTCGGTATGAATGAACAAAGCTTCCGCTAATTCTGTTCCTACTCCTTTCTTAATAGCATTCTACCAAAATAGTGATTATACACACAAACTTCCGTCTAGAACCGCCTGATCATGGAACTTCAATTGGTATCAGAGCTCAGGGAGCCTGAGTTGAAGACCTTGACACAAGATTTACTTCTACTTCTACTCCATTCTTTTCATTTTTCACTTTTAAAATGAATATACGTTACAATGGACTAATTTTCAAATATGTCATGAAAAATCACATAAAGATAAACCCTTGAAAGTTTCAGATCGAAAAACAAACGAATTCAAGATGAAAATTGCGAAATTCATCAAATTGAAGACACGATTCGCATGAAATGTTAAAGGCACTTCGTACGAAGTGACACTTACAATTCGTACGAATTAGTATCTTCCAATTTAGATTAAATTCAAGTACCAGTTCGTACGAACTGATAAAGATCAATTCGTACGAAGTGGAAGGTGATTATTGTTTTCAAGTTTTTGACTGATATCAGGAAATTCTATTCGATACGATGGATAATACTGAGTTTTTCCACGCGTTTGCCATGAATGTAGTCAAGACAACGAATTCTGTTGCACAGATGAATCTTGAAAACGACATGGGAACTAATGTCAAACCGCCGAAACTCATGAATCTTGAAGATTATGAGACTGGAGAGAAAAATTCGAAAACTGGGTTTAGGCCAATCACTTTAATAGTTGGCTTGCAATTACAACAAAATATTCTACGCCAAAAGATGAGAATGATCTGGAGAAAACTATTACTAATTACACTCCAGAAGAGAGGGATAAATTTGTTAATGAAACGAGGATGATGAGCTTGTTATTGTAATCTGTCAAAGAAGATATTCTGATGTTATTACAACATAACAATCATTCTCAAACTCTGTGGAATGCACTGGGAATGAAATATCATGGAAGCACTGAAATGAGGAAGAGCAAGAAGGTGTTGTTGAGGAAAGAATTTGACATTTTCAATCTTATGAAGGGAGAATCCATGAAGCAGCTAATTGAACGATATTGTCATCTAGTTGTCCAGTTGAAGAGACATGGTATTCTAAAGACTGATGAGGAGCTTGTAGATAAACTGGCAGTGCTCTGCCAGAAGGAGAATGGTCCACATATTTGATGGTGTTAAAGAATGGAATTGAATATAGTGGATACAATCTACCGCAGTTTATCGAGAAGCTTGAGGGTCATGAAATGGAGCTAGAAAAGATGGCAAGATCTAAGAGTGCACCGATAGTACAAGATGTTGGTTTGTATTACAAAACTGGATCATCTGAAACACAAAGCCAAAAATACAAACAACATTTAGTGCTAACACTTTTGGAAATTCATTTTCAAATCAATAAAGTTCTTAATCATTTTCAACGTTCAATCCAAACACTCCTCAAACACCTCAAATCTCAAACTCTTTTCAAAGCCAATCAAGTCAAGCAAGTTCAAATCCAAAGATTTTACAGTGCAACATTGCTGTAAATCTGAACAATGCTCAAGATTTTACAGAATAGACAGCCAAAAAACACATTGCATTACTTGCATCGGTTCTTGAGTCTTATGAAAGTTTAATTGCTGGAAGAATAGGAAATCCAGAAATGATAAAGGAAGATTATGATCAAATTGATCAAAAAGAGCTGGAACTGATGGATATAAAATGGTGTATGGTATCTATTGTTCGACGAGCACAAAGATTCATTAAAATTTATGGTAGAAAGGATTTAGGAACCATGGATGGTAAAATTTTGACAAGTTGAAGGTTACGTGTTTTAAGTGTCGGGAAAAGGGACATTTTAAGAGAGAGTGCACGAATCGGGAAGTAAACGGTAATCAGAATCCTTTTGGCAATGACTATTACAAGAAGGCAATTTATCATCAACCATCTCCTACTCAGTCAAGAGCTATTCAAATCGAAGATGGTTCATCAATTTCTAGAGAAAAAGCCTTGGTCGCAGCACAAGAGGATGAGGGTTTCAATTGGAATAAGTATATCTCCAAAAATGAAAGCTTGGCTTTACTGGCAGAAATCATCGAGGAACCAGAACCTGAAATGGAAGAACGTTCGGAGAATGTTGTCTTTGATGAAGAAGCATTGGATGAAGCTATTTTAGAGGAATATCTTGAACGATCCGAGGAAAAAACATTTTACATAATGCTTTCAAGAATATAATTCCACATGATATGATTTCTTCTTTTGCATGATATTTTAGTACTGGATTACATAGTGAGTCAGTGGAGACAGTGACGTCCAAGGGGGAATTTGTTGGTGCACTTTGTGTCCGTCACTGTGCGAATAGGCTAGATAGAGCGTGTGTTGAATATTGTATAGATTAGATACGAACATGCGACCCATGTACGAAGTAAACAGAGTTTCAGTGTCACCTCGTACGAAGAGGTCACCTCGTACGAAGAAGTGTCAATTCGTACGAAGTGTAACCACTTCGTACGAAGCAATGTCAGTTCATACGAGTTGCTAGGTTTGCCTATATATAGCGTCGTGTGTTCATTTGTTTGTAAGTTGTTGCGCTCCCAGACGGGGAGGTGCTGGCGAAATTTCTCCAGGATTTCGCCAGCTTGACAAGATGTATACTCTTTCGGTATAAATGAACAAAGCTTCCGCTAATTCTGTTCCTACTCCTTTCTTAAAAACATTATACCGAAATAGGAATTATATGCACAAACTTCCGTCTAGAACCGCCTGATCATGGACCTTCGTTTCCAATTCCACTTTGAGTCATAGGTTTCTTAGGTCACTTCCTGAAAAATGGGATACAATTGCTATTGTGATGAGAACCACACGAGGGTTTAAGGACATGACCTTGACTCAGCTTCATGGTAAGCTCTTAACCTTTGAAAGAGAGCTTATCGAAAAGAAGAATCTCTAGGAAACTAGAAAAGTGACTGATGATTCGGCAACGTAACGCTTTTGAGTCAAGAAGAATCATCATCTGGAATAGCTAATGATCAAGGTTATGATCATTTTATTGACACATCCACTGGGATAAATTCTGATCAATACTCTCCAAATTTTGCTCTTATAGCAAGGGTGATGGCCAAAGTCCTGATAACCTATCTTTTGTTCTTGATGATCTACAACATATTGAGCCCGTTGACTTAGAGGATATGGGCATTTTGCACCAAGTGGCCCTACTTAGTATTAGAGCAAACAATTTCTATAAGAAAACTAGTAGGGAGTATCCATGACTTAATGGTAGGTCAGGGTGGAGTTGGATAAATCAAAGATAAAATGTTTCAAGTGCAATAGATTAGGTTACCTTGCTAGGGAGTGTAGAAGCCAAACAAATAGTCCCGCACCATTGATAACTTAACCAAATCAAAGACCTCAATCTAGCAATCAATATCACTTTTATCAAAATTCCTAAAATACGCTTGTACCAAATGTACAAAACACAACACATTTTGCTCAATCCTTAAGTCATGTCCCTGTGCAATATGTTCAAGCATCTATTCCTCAAGTCCAATATGTTCAAGTACCAGTTGCACAAGTTTAAGCACTTCCAGCTACTCCAGCCCCTGCACACGCTAAGGCCAAACAACAAAGCTTTTTCACACAAGGCTTTGTTGAATGGAGTAGTCTGCCTACGGACTTAACAAATGAGTTTTTTTTTTCTCTCTTATAGCAAAAACTACTGATGAACCGGTGAGTTGTTTGTTTTATGGCACCTGAATCTATTGAAGGAGATGTTGCACCCGAAGAAGAAATTACTAAAGGTAAAGACTAGACAGTTGATTTTGAGCTTGCAACATACAAATAGTTATTTGTGAAAAGGTCAGTGAAGAAAGTGTGAAAACTCTTGATGCCAGAGGTTCCACTGATTGTGAAAGTGACTGCGCAAGAGGAGCTGCTACTACTAAGGTATCTCCTCAAATTCTAAAAGAATTATGTTCAGGGAAATGTATTATTGCTTTGGCTAACATAAAAAAAGTGAATGAAAACCTTAAGGAAAAGGTTAAAGTTAGTGAATTCAGTTTGAAAAATTGATAAAAGATTTTAAAACTAGACTAACTGAAAATGACCAAGAGATTAGAAACATAAACATGGTATTACCAAATATCAGCTCCAAACTATGATAGAAAAGTATCAAAGTTTCAAAAAGGAGATTGAATCTACCCATGTTACTTGTGAAAAATGGGTAGAATCATGTGTTGGTTTTGAAATGGTTCTTAACCAACAGACAAAGAGCAATGTGAAATTTGGAATGGAGTTAAAGGAACCAGTAACAAATGTTCAAAAGAAAACAATCACATTGACTCTTCAATGGTTGAAGTAGTACCAACAAACTCAGCTGGTAAAGAAGTAAAAATCACAGATCCAAATGGTAAAAATATTATTCTTAAAAAATCATCAGATCCTTCACAAAGGTCTAAAAAAGAAAAATATGAATCTAAACCAACTTCGTCTGATGAATGTGATGTTCTTAAAAGCTTCAAACCAATTGATTTCACAAACCCTGATGGGCTAAAAGCACCAAAGGTAAAAATCATTCCTGTTACTAACTCCCAAACAGATGATCAAACATCTGTTTCAGGAAAAAGTGACAAAAGTAATAGAAAAGAAGAAGTATAAAACTGTTTTGTGAATTCTATGAAAAGACAAATCATGTGACCAAAGACTGTTTTCTTTTAAAAGCATATGATATAAATAGAGGAAACAGTATTTGTGAATCAAAACCAGAGTTCACCATCTATGGTAAGAAGAACCATGTAACTCAACAATGTTCCTATCTTAAACCTTATGCCCTAAGAAGAAATAAGGTCAAAGATAGAACACATGTGAGTCAAGGAGTTGGTTCCATCAACAGGAAATGAAAACCAACTCCTGAGAAATTTGAGTCTATCCGGACACCAGTCACAAGTGCATTGAACCAAAATCCTATCCATACGGAAGTTCAAGTCACTGATGCCCACCAGCAAACAAATACCCAAGAGGGTATGGACAACCACCTTGTCACAGAATACCTTACAAGTATGAAGAGCATGTCAAAATGCCTCAAAAACCTAGGTTCAATAGGCATCCTCATGGATATAATCAACTCATTGGAATTAGTCAAACAACTGTTGACCCAAGTGTTAAAGCACTTGCACAAAGTCAACAACAGCTGATGAAAATGGTTCAAAAACTAATCCTCACAAAAGACCACTCCGAAAGAATTGATTTTGATGAAGAAAAGGTAAAAAACAAAGTCAACATGGCTTTGGATTCTTTTCAAAACTGATCCATCTTTTCTTGCAGGAAACTTGTGCATCTGTTGACGGTTAAAAATGTACAAACATCGGATAACTCCAGCAAAAGAGAAAATACAAAAATATAAAAATACCAAATTGAAACTCTCAGTATTTTTTCATTCCTTTATTTTTTTTGGAAACGACAACTTTCAATAACAACTAGCAAGACGCTAGGAAGAAACAACAAAACAAGTTACAAAGGACATTTGATCCAGTCGGTCCAAAGTAAATTGTTACAAATCGATCTAATAGACTCAAAAAGGTCATTAATTCCTTTAATAAAAACATTAATATGTTGTTTAGAAAATGCCAAAACCTTGTTTAAAAATATTAAAAAGATTGTTAAAAAATCAACAAAAACAAAAACTCTGTTCAAAGGAGTAATACCACTGTTTTAGTGGTTCTAAAGTCTGTTTGACGAAAGTAAACCACCTTTCACAAGTAACCTCTATTTTTCCAAAAACCAATATTTGCATCCAACAACAATTCTAAACATCTATTCCATCCATCTGTTCATCAAAGTCAACAGATGTTACCTCTGCTGTTTTTAAAACCTAACATCTGTTCACATCCAACAGAGGTTTCCATATATAAAATAGAGGTTACTTAGTGACAAAGACTTTAACAAACATACCTTTTAAAAGTGTAAACAAATGCTTGCCATGTCAACAGAGTTTTGGCCACATCAGCATCACTTTTTCAAAACCCTATATAAACCCTTATTCATCAGAGCTTTCACTCACGCTTTTAGAAATAAAACTTTGAACTTCACAAAGGCCCTTTCACTCTCAAAATCATAATCTACAATCATCAAACATGGCTCTAAACCTAAAATCACCACACATCCACAAACACATTATAATGTAATATGTTGTACTGTTTTTCAACTCTTCACAACTCACCTTCATAACTTTTAATTCCTCCTAGTCATGTTCTCATATATTTGTGATGTTAAAAAGTAGGCATTGCAAATCTATGGTTGATCAGTTGCTGAACCTGATTGATCAAATCGGTGGCTGGAACTGGAATCAAATCGGTGTTGACCAAAACCGACATATAGCTATCAAGTTGTTGGTCTTAACTTTTAGCTAAAATGGTCTCTGGTTGGTTTGGTCGGTCCTGTCTAAAGCCACAATTTAACATTGGGTATATATATATTTTTTGGTGTACATCATTTAGGTCTATGGTCTTAAATAGCAATCCTTGGTTTGTGATCAGTTCCGGGTTGTGTCTGATCACGTCTTGAATAGGTGCACAGGAACTCTACACGAGTCTAAAATATGAACCAAACTGACCCATTTTAGGTGACTGGTTTGAAAGTTTCACCAATACTTGTAGTGTTCTAATAAGCTGTTGACCGAGGACGAGTTAAAAGATGAGAAAAAAAGGAGAGTGTTGTAAATGTATGGAAATCCACTTTTAGAATGAGAAACAATGCACAATCTACTTAAAATGTTTTAACGTGCCTGATTATTCTATCAGTACTCATCATGGGCGAGTTTGTTAACGATCAAATTGGGTAGTTTTGTGGTGGTCCGTACGCACTGGTGTGGGTTCGGTTGATGAGCTGTCAACACTTTTATAGTTGCGTTTTTTAGTTAATATAGATAGCTAATTCTCTACAAAGATTACATATGATCTTCCATTAAAATATAATCTAATTATTTCTAATAAAGACTATAGGTTACCCTTTGGGCTTTTAACCGTCATGTTAATCTAAGTTTATGAATTTTATTCATTTGATTAATTACGTATAAAATATGACCTTTCTACCTTTTTAGGTAAAATGAGCGTGTTTACTGACTTCTTTTATTTTTGGAGATGACTCTTGAAGAACATCAAAAGGTTCTCAAGGAAAAGAGGTAGGCTTTAGAGGCACTTAAAACTAAAGAAACGAGGGTGGAAGTTGACAAAGAGCTTGCATCCTCGCAAAAAATGATGAGGTTGATAAGATATTAGTCTCTTCATCCTAATATTACTTGTTAAACAGGATGCTTTGTGCTGATTGGAGTCTGCTCAACAAAGAGTTTAGTCAAGTGCACATGGCTGGACAAATGCAGAGGTGACAATTATCATAAAGGAATGGTTTCATTCATCTTGTCTAATGGAATGGCTTCAGGTTTCATTCGACACGTGGTGTATTTGAGTATACCAAAAGGTAAAAAGGGATTCTTCATCAGGGGTAGGTGTTGTCCTCTCACAATTACTAGTGGTAGGGAGAACTGGTTTTTTTATTCCAGAGTCTTAGGCTTCTATGTGCTTACATACTATATATATGAAAGTTAGCAATGGAGAGGTTTTGATCATATACACAAATGACTTAGGGCAGGATTCTAATAAAGGCCAATTTTGGTTTCAATATGCGTTTCTGATGCGGCTGCTTGAGCTCAGGTCCCAAGTAAACTCAGGTCCGCGCTTTGAGTTCCAATGAATTTTAACCAACTTAATACAACTTCTCCTCAATTTTTGAATTTTCTAGTCCATTACCTCGACTGGTTCTTCAACAATGTGAAGCTTGTCGTTAATGCAAATCTCATCCGCATGAATAATAAGTCTCTCATCAGACAGAACCTTCTTCAAGTTCGACACATGAAATGTGTCATGACGCTACTAAGCTCTTGCGGCCGCTTGAGCTCATAAGCAATAGTACCAACCTTGGCCAAAATCTCAAATGGCTCAATATACATTGGATTAAGCTTACCATACTTACCAAACCTTGCAACACCCTTCCAAGGCGAGACCATTAACAAAACCTTGTCTCCGACCTTGAAAGCCAACGGTTTACGCTAAACGTCCACGTAACTTTTCTGACGGATATGAGTCGCCTTCTTCTCTGATCCAAAAAATATTGTCTGTAAATTCTAGCACTAACTATGGACTACTATTTCTCACCTACCTCCGCCCAACACAACGGGGATCGACACTTCCTTTTGTACAAAGCCTCGAATGGAGCGACTTTGATGCTCATGTGATATCTATTGTTATAAGAAAAATCTATCAACAGCAAATGAGCATCTCAATTTCCACCAGAGTCCATCATACATTTCATAGAGCAGGTCTTCCAAAGTCTGGATAGTCTTCTCACTTTGACCATTCGTTTGAGGATGATATGACGTACTTAGATCTAAACGAGAACAAAAGGCCCATTGAAATGAACACCAAAACCTTGACATAAAATGACCATCTCGATTAGAGATTATAGAAACTGACACTCCATATCGTGCTACCACTTCCTTAATATACAAAACCGCCAAATTATCCACATCATCCTTTTCATGGATAGGTAGGAAATGAGCGGACTTTGTCAAATGATTCACAATTACCTAGATAGTGTTGTTACCCGTAGACGTTCTAGGTAACTTTGTGATGAAATCCATAGAAATTTACTCATATTTCTACATTGGAATTTCAGGTTTTGTAACAAACTAGTCGATTTTTGATATTCGGCCTTTACCTTGGAACCAGTCGAACACTTGCCCACATAGGTCGCAATATCACCCTTGTGATTAGGTCACCAATAAAATTCTTTCAAATCATGATACATCTTATAGGCACCCGGATGAATTGAATACATAGACTTATGAGCTTCGTCTAATACCAATTCTCATAGACCTCCATACAACGGACCCAAACACGATCCATGAAATACAGCGTTTCATCTTCCTTAGGTTCCAATTGTTTCTCCAAACCACACATAGATTCCTCCTTGATAATTCCGGTTTAAGAGCTTCACGTTGTGCGTCACGAATTCGAGGAATGAGTGTCACACCCGGTTGTAGCGGAAGCGTGAGGTGTGATCAGAGCGGTAATCATTGCATTCAATCAAGTAAACAACTAATATAAAAGTAAGATGTTCATCCATATGATTAATTTAAAACATGTTCACAAACTACATACTGTTTCAAAGGAAAAACATACTACAACTTTGTTTATATTGTTAGAAAATTATAACACTAGTTTACAACACATATTTTAAAAAAAAAACTAAGACTTTGTGTTCCATGTTTCGCACGAGGGCGCGACATGTGAACCAATGACATCTTATCGCTTGACTTCTTAATCCCATGAAACTTGTTTTTCCAAAGCTGTCCACTAGTTACCTGAAATACATGCTAAACTTAAAAATGTCAACAAAAGTTGATGAATTCATGTGTTTAGTTTTGTATCAAATGAATCTTTAAAACATTTGAAGTATTGTATTGAAAACCCGGTATGTAAAGCCTTAATGAAATCGTTGATCATTAATGTTTTGCAAGAACACTAATATGTGTGCCGACATAAGAAGCAGCCAAACCTTAGACGATAAATTGTGTCTGTGACACTTGTTTTGGACACAAAAGCACTCTAACGAACTCTGTTGTGCCGATAAGAGTGGGGCTCACCAAAACCCAATAGATCTATCCCTTTCGTTCCTCGGTACTTAGATAAACATTAATGGCCCCTTGATACAATCCTATCGCACATGATCTTATGTTTGTTTCATTAACTAGCTTAAACATACCAATTGTAACATGTATCTCCCCGAGAGTTTAAAACTATAAAACGTTTAAATAAAAGGGGAAACATGAACTCACAGATTTGCGTCTTATGCAAATATAAGATGCAAATCTCTAGATAATATTTGAATCTGCGCTCGTGGCGTAACCTACAAGTGTTCTAATCTCGTTAGACACTTAGGCTTACGTTTCATTTTGTACAAGTCGTTCATCTTGATTTTTTGTTAGACTTGTATTCGTTTATATTTTTGTTTGTTAATATATATTTCATATATTTTGTATTCTTTTTAGTTTCAATGGGCCTAGCCCAAAAGATAAGTGAAATGGCATAATCCATTTGATTTGTATGTATGGGCCTAGCCCAATTGAATTATATAAGTGGGCCTAGGCCAACTAAATTTTATAAGAGTGGGCCTGGCCCAATTGAACTATAAGAGTGGGCCTAGCCCAATTGAATTATAAGAGTGGGCCTAGCCCAATTGATTTATAAAAGTGGGCCTAGCCCAATTGAATTTTGTAAGTGGGCTTAGCCTATTTTAATTATATAAATGGGCCTAGCCCAATTTTAAACTTTACTTATACTTTTATAAAAACTAAGTTTATAAAACTACTAATAATTTTTATATAACTTACTTTTGATAGTTTAATATATATATATATATATATATATATTGCGTTTCGGTTTGTATGTTCGTTTTCATTTGTTTCGTTCGTATCGTTTGTGTCGTCCGAATTGTCCGATACGTTTGTTTAGTCCAAGTTTGGACATATATGTTTTTATACTTGTAAATTTTCAAGTACTTTGATGTTTTGTATTTTTGTATAAATATGTATTGCAGCATGTATTCCTACACTAACTAAATACATATAATTTATATACAAAGTTTGAAGATCTTAAATTGTAGGACCGATCCTCGATGCTAAGGAACCTAAATTTGATAACTATTGTCCATAATCGCGGAATTATTATGACAAGTTTACCAATAGACAAGATTTAATCAGTTACTCGTCAGTTTTATAGATCAAACGTTCTGGTTACAAACCGACCTTCGCCTCTGAAATGCCAAAGTTACAAATGAAGTAGGCTAGCTAGGTATTTATAGGAGAACAAGTTCGGCCCTAAGGATACAAGTTCGCCCGAACTTGCCTGAGCAAGTTCGGCCGAACATGCTTACATGATGACTTTCATGGGCGAACTTGCTTACATCAAACATAAATATTTGCTATACCTAGCCTATTCAGCTCTATACAATACAGACTCGATATAAGACTAAGACATAGACATTATGCACCAACAGACTCCCCCTTGGATATAGTCTTCGTCTTGTATCAGTCTTCAAAACTCTGTCTTCATGAAAAACGTTAACGTACACGACCGAAGAAGTTCTTGAACGGTTTCTTTCGTCGTTCTTGCTTTAGATCAGGCGTTTGATCAGTTGGCGGTGGTTTTTTAAAGTTAGCCATTCTTAGAGAACTTTTCCTTACCGCTTTTTCCATTCTTTCTTTAATCGCCTCATTTCTGTTTTCTTCCTTTAAAAACTCAACTCTCTCCAGATCCCTCCACTTCATTTGCCACATCTTTCCAGAATTTACTTCACGTGCATAACAAACGTTCACAACCTTTTGAAACTGCATAGCTTGTACCTTTTCACATTCACCAAAAACAATCTTGTTGTAGAACAAGGTTTTGATATATTCTCTCGAGCAGTTCACAAGCCACATAGGATCTAGAATCTTTATCATCCTCCATAAACCTCTCATGCCCTGATAACCCATCACTTCAACCCGTTCCTTGGTAATATCTAGATGTTCTTCAAACTTTAGCACAATCACAGGTTCACACGTTGCTGGATCAATCTGCCACCATTTGAACAAAGGATAGAAGTCTTGTTCAATCGGCATTAGCGGCATATTTCTCATGGCTCTAGGACGTTTCATTATTAACGTTATGTCCTTTTCTCCAGTTACCTTGTTTATCTTCACTTTGCGATCAGGAATAAAAGGCTTCCAATAATTTCAACCTTTAATCACTTCATACTTAATCATTTTCCATAATAACTGATCAATCGGCTTCATGTAATATGTAACATTCACCGTCTGTACCAAGTCTTCAACATCCCAATACGGTAATGTCTTAAAATCAGCAAGGTAATTGAAGTATTGCACTCCAAACTCCCTCTTGATTGCATATACGTTAATCTCTTTAAACCAACCCCAACTCAAAATATCTCCCAAAGAAACGTCTTTGTCTCTGGTAAAGAATGCAAGAGGACGTCGAAACTTGCATTCGCGTGGCATTTCTTTAAACCAAGACTTTCTCGTTTGAGCTATCTCTTCTTTGGTCATGGGCTTAGGTACTTTACCCTCTCGAACTGATTCAGCAACCCTATCCTTCAACATATCTTCATCAAGCTGTTTTTACATCTCTTCAAAAGTAGGAAAACTATCTGAATTAGAACCGACATACTTTGATCTCTGATCTGATTCGTCATTTGAAGACCAATCTTCCACAATTACTCGATTGTATTCATCAGCTTTGTATCGTCTTTGATATTGATAATCATTTAGCTCGAAAGGATTTACAGTCATCACATCCTCCTCAAAATCAAACTCTAACGATTTAGCTTCAAGTTCGATCAATCTAGCTAAATCCTCCTTCGTGTAGTTATGTAGATATTCACCTTCCTCCATGTTGTGTTCTAACATTAACATTAAAGGCTTCGCAGGAATAGCAGCAACTGGCTTTGCAAAATGATCAACATTTACCATATCTAAATCATCATCAGTTGGCCCTTTCTGCCCTGACTCCCCCTGACTTTTATCTTCCATTATGTTCGATTCATCGTCCATTAGGGCAGTAAAATCAAAATCATCAGAGATTTTGGCTTCAGAAACTCTAATACCAACATTACCCTTATCATCGTCATCATCATCATCACCAACATTCCAATCCTCGTAACTTTCTTTCTCTTCATCCTCTTTATCATCTTTTTCAGCTTCTTCATCGTCTTTTTCTTCAGAAGCAGTGATAGGATCAGAAGGCTTGATAGATTCGTCAACCTTAGGAATACCAGACTCAGAAGCTATGACAATATTTTCTTCAACAGGTTTCTCTGGAACATCAGAAGACTTAGGAGCTTCACATTCAACCCCTTTTCCTTTTCCACTCTCAGCTAATTCTTTTTCAGCTCTTTCCTTAGCTTCCTGTTGATCTAGACGATCATATTCAGCGATGAAGTCGATACACAGTGCATTAGATAACACTTTCTGCATCCTGGAGAATCTTCGATCATTTAGAGTTTGGACAGACTTTAACTCTGAAATTTCTGTCTGCATTTTCTCATTAGCATCTTGCAGACTTTCAATCAACGCTTTAAGATACTCTCTTTCATTCTCAAACACCTTCACCATATCATCCAACATTTCTTTTCGACATCGCTTTGATTCATCTTATTAATAGGTTCTGCTTTTTCAACTTCATTTTGCGCTACTTTTTCTTCTAACGCCTTCACGCGCTTCTCCAGAAGTTCAACATTTGTTTCTGGGAAGAAATCGTTTAGATCCTGCAAACTTATAGGATCATTGTGCATATCACCAGACACATTACGCCTCCTGGAGTCTTCGGTGTTGACTTTGGTGTTGCAGATTTTGGTGTTTACTTGCTTGGCGTAGAACTTTCAGGAACATAAGTCGTTGGAGCAGCAGGAGACTCAGTGATAGGAACTTCAACAAAGCCAGACACAGGAGGTTCTTGTGTAACTCCTGGCCTTTCAGCTTCATCATGAATAATAACAGGAGGTTCTTGTGGAGGAGGTTCTTGTGTGACTCCTTTCTCCTGAGCACCAGAAGGTTCTTGTGGGGCTTTTATGCTTTTCAACGATCTTTTTCGCCTCTTACTTACAACCTTTTGCTCTTTCTTTGATTTTCTCTTTCCTTTGGTCTGAGGAGCCCTGTAGTTTTTGTTGACGAAACAGTCGCAGACTTAACACGTTTAGGTTTCTTAGGCCTATCCTCATCGAACTCTTTTTCTGCATTAGGATCAAAATCAGCATCCAGTTCTCTTTCTTTTTCTGCTCTAATCTCTGCCTCAGTCTTTTCTGGCTCTTTAGCAGGAACTTCTTCATCAGATTCTTCATTCTCAGAAGTAGCAGAAATCACATCTTCTTGGGTTGACTTTACAGTTCCTGACTTTCAATTACAACTACAGCGCTCGATCCAGCAACAGCTTCAACGTTTTCAGGTTCTTCTTCGTCAACGAGCATCGTTTCTACTTTCTTAGCAGCTTACTTCTTTTTCGACTTATCAGCTTCAGCCTTCAAAAACCAATCACTTCTAGCTTTCGGCTTGAAGTCTTTGAACCATTCTCGTTCAGCATTAAGTTCTTTCTCGTTGTCGCTACCATCTTTTCTCCACTTGTTATCTGGCGGCGATATATAATTCGAATCTTTAATGGCTCTGAATACCGGCTTTGCAACAGGAGCTGAAGCTTGTTTCAGGAACTTGATAAGCTTCTTCACAGTAGTTTCATCAAGATGAACTAAATACAACACGTCATTTGGATCTCATGCAATGTTGGCATACTTCTCGTCGATCAACATTTGTACAAACCTCGGACATAAGCACAATCTAGAATCCTCCATGTTTTTCGACATATGTGTAAAGACAAGCTTTGAGAAGTTAAATTGCTTCTTCAGAATCAATGTCGTTGCCATGCAAGCTAAGTAATCATGAACATCATCTAATCCGGCTTTGCGATGGCTGAATGTATGAATAATGGCGTGCATTAGAAGCTTGTAGGGGTTAGGCACCTCCCCTTTCTCCAACGTAGGTTTGTTTACACTCCCCTTGTATCCCATACGAAAGAAACAGCCACGGACCATCTTTTCACTAGATGAATCAGATCATCTTTGTTGTCGTTGAAATGCAAAATCCTTCGAATATCATCTTCAGTTACTGTAATCAGCTTGAGCTCATTTGCAACTTGCACTGTTGAAGAAATCGTCTTCTCATCAGCGCTAAGGTTCGCATTCATCCAAAACTGAACTATGTGTGAACGATATGACACCGTGCATTCTGTAATTGCTCTGCGAATAGGGCTTTCCTCCAAAAACTTACGGACAGATAGATTTATCAAGCGTAATGCACGTATTGTGCATTTTAGAGAACTCAACAGAGATAATACGCGCTGGAACCTGTGCCTGAAAAACATGACACAAAACAATTAGCACGATTTTCGAGAAAAAATTCAAAAATTTTCTAACACTTTATCAAGTTCGGGCGAACTTGATTGAGTGTTAATCAAACTGTTTTGATCAAGTTCGCCCGAACATGTTCTAAACACATGTTCAACCATGAAAGGTAAGTTCGGGAAAACTTACAATCTAAACAATCCAACATTCATTCACCTAAGTTCGGTCGAAGATGCACTTTTAATCAGTTATTATTTACAAGACTTTAATGCAAGTTCGGTCGAACTTGTCAACAAGTTCGGCCGAACTTGTCGTCTTCTCCAAAAATCCAATCTTGTTCAATATGTCATTTATCCATTTCAGTTCAATCACACATGATTATACGGCCGATTTTATGCATAGATTATGGATCTATGTTCAATTTTGTTCAAATAACCCTAGATCTATCTGTTTTAAGCTTTTCAGATTTCATTTTGTTCTTTAATGGTTCAAAACAGGTTTCAAGTTCAAATCACTACCTCTGTCATAGTGATTGGTGTGCAAATCACCAAAAACTAATGAAAATCCGGCAGCGTAACAGTATAAAATTGCCAAAATCGCTCAAGTGTTCTCAAGGGTTAAGTTCGCTCAGAGAATGATGAAGGCTGTTGAATGAGTTCGGCTGAACTTGATTGGTATTTATACCAAGTCAAGTTCGGGCGAACTTGTTAAGCCCAACAACAAGCCCAACTTATGTTCGAGCGGACTTAGATTAAGACAGCCATTCCTTAGCAAGTTCGGTCAAACTTGCTGATTGATAAACTTGAATTGTTTAGCAAGTTCAGCCGAACTTGCCGAATCACAAACTTGAATTGCTGATTGATAAACTTGAATTGATAAACTTGAGTTGTTAAAGAGATTCCCACCAGTTCTAGCATCTTACCAGACTTCGAAGATCCGGTCTCCAACATTGGTTTGCTGAAAACAATGTAGAAGTAAAATCTTTTTGTATTTTTGCAAGTTTATGCTAAAACTCACCAAAAATCTTTTTGAATTTAATTTCTGTAAAGCTGAAATACTATGTACAGAACAATGTAAACTAATTACAAACATATTTAAAGACATATTTTTGTGAATTCGTGTCTAAGGATCATATCAGTTAATTGAGACATATCACCAGTACCGTTGACCTTTAAATGACTTTAAGTTTTAAACTCGTTTACCTAGATTGTCAATATGTTTGTCCACTTAAGCTTTACCACATTTCTCAACTGTTTCAAGATATGTTAAGGTATGATTTATGAAACTTGACTTAACTGTGATTCCCACTTCTTGAATATACTCCCGTATCCAGATTCCGTAGATTTCATCTTACAAGTGAAAATAGCGTAATTGATATCTGTATCTGGGTTGTGGAGACCTTGAGAGCTCAGGTTAGTACTACCGTACAGACAAAGAGATGAAGGCTCGTCTTTAAGGTGTGTTCCACTTAAGGAATTTTTTTAGCACTGCAAATGATTAGATCTTTCGATTCTTTTCAATATTGCATGCAGTTTGGGGATTTTTGGCGAAAGTATTATAAATTTCTAGGCTATTGCTTCCGCAAAATCAGAAGAACTTGTATAATACCCCAGATATCAACTATCTATAAAGACCTCGTATCTCCTAATCAGGCAATCTTTCAAACGAAATTTCGGAGTACTAAGTCCATATAGCCAAGATATGTTAATCCACAAGTTTAAGCAGTTGTAAAATTTAGTTTATATCTCGAAAACAGTTTACTGAACGTGTTAAGCCTATGGACATATCCACAGTAAGACTCGTTTATCACTTATTAAACTTTACAATTCTTTAGCATACTGTGATAGTCCACTGATGTACTATCATTTCCTTTTATGACACTGAAATCTTTTTGTCTTTTTCAATGTTTTTGTTCATTTTGAATTTTTCATATGTTTTTGGATTTTAAAAATTTTCGATGTTTTTGTATTTTCTTTAACATTTCTCCCCCTAAAATCAAAAACATCTTTTTGGATTTTAGTTTTCAACAAAATTCTAAAGTAGAAATATATTTACAAACCAATGTGGATCACGCGAACTCGTCATCCGATCCGTATTCAACCTCAGCATCCGCACCTGTCAGCAAATTTTTCATACCGTTAATTCTCAGCAAGTATTTAAACCGTGACAAAGAAAATGGTTTGGTATAAAAATCAACCTTTTGTTCGTTGGTGTGGATTTTTTCTATTCGCACCAATTTCTTTTCGTAGCAATCACGAATGAAATGATAACGAATTTCAATGTGTTTTGTGTGTGAGTGATGAACCGGATTTTTAGTTATATCAATGGCTGCCTTGTTATCAACAAACAGCGGAGTGTCTAGAAATTGCAGACCATAGTCTCTCATCTGCTGTTGAATCCACAGAATCTGTGAACAACAGCTGGAGGCCGATATACTCAGCTTCACAAGTAGAGAGAGCGACCGTAGTCTGTTTCTTACACTGCCAGGTTACCATTCTTGTTCCGAAGAACTGGCATCCCGCTGTAGTTGATTTTGAGTTCCACTTATCTACACCAAAATCAGAATCAGCATAGCCTGTGAGGTCGAAAATGTCATTTTTCGGGTACCACAAGCCGGTGCTTGGGCATCCCTTCAAGTATCTGAAGATTCTTTTGACAATCTGCATATGTGAGATTCTCGGGCTTGACTGATATCTGGCGCAGAGGCATGTAGGATACATAATATCTGGACGCAAAGCCGTCAGATACATCAGTGATCCAATCATCGATCTGTATAACATCTCGTCAACTTTGGCTCCAGTCTCGTCAATGCAAATCCCGTGATTAAGAGCAAGAGGAGTAGATAGTGGCTTCAAGCTTTCCATATCAAACTTCTTCAAGATGTCATGGACATACTTAGTCTCATGAATGAAAATACCATCCGGAAGCTGATTGACTTGCAAACCAAGAAAGAACTTCATTTCACCCATTGAGGACATTTCGAATTTCTTCTTCATGATTTTCTCAAACTCCTTGCAAAGACCATCGTTTGTAGATCCAAAGATGATGTCGTCAACGTAGATTTGAACAATAATCAGATGTCCATCAACTTCTTTTGTGAAAAGAGTACTATCCACCGTTCCTTTGATAAAGTTGTTGCAAACGAGATGTTGTGATAACGTCTCGTACCAAGCTCTCGGGGGGTGCAGTCCGTAGAGTGCTTTATCCAGCAGGTACGCTTTCTTCTTATTGAGTGGATCGACAAACCCTGGCGGTTGTCCGACGTACACCTTTTCTCGCAATTTGCCGTATAAGAAAGCTGATTTAACATCCAACTGATAAACCTTGAATCCTTTCCATGATGCAAAAGCTAGAAAGATTCTGATAGATTCCAAGCGAGCTACTGGTGCATAGACTTCCGTGTAATTTATCCCTTCCTGCTGGTGAAATCCCTTGACAACAAGCCTAGCTTTGTTATGAACAATAACCCCTCTATCATCACGTTTACACTTAAAGACCCATTTTGTATCAATTGCTTTCTGATTTTCTGGTAGGTCTTCAAGCTTCCACACTCCCAACTTCTCAGACTGCAATAATTCTTCTTGCATTGCTTGTACCCAGTTTTCATCGGCTAAAGCTTCATTAACTGTCTTTGGCTCAATATGAGAAATGAAACATGAATAGAAGTAATAGTTCTGGGTTGGAGCAACGCGTGTGTAGAAACAACTGAGTGTTTTGTTAATTTGCCCTCGAGTTCTAACACCAGTTTGAAGTTCTCCGATTATATTTGTTGACGGATGATTGGAATATGATCGTGGCAATTCTTCACTTGGAACATCTAATGAGTTTTGCTGATTCGAGATGTTGAGATCAACGACCAATTCAACAGTTGGAGAGCTTGATGAAGCTTCATTTCTATTGTTCGGGACTGCAGATTGATTAAGAAGACTTGTTATCTGCTCCACTTCTTCATCTGAAGAAGATGATTCCCATCAGCATCAAATGTTGGTGCTTCATCTGAGTCAGAATTTTGATTCTGAGGCATACTGGGCTCCGTTGTTGTATTCACTGGTTCAGTAGAGGCATTTGTTAGGGGAGTAGCAGGTGTTGTTAATGTTTCAGAAACATTTTCAACCGGAACACCACTATTGCTTGAACTTGCGCCAGAAGAAGATGGATCCAACGTGGGTTGATTAACCACAATTGGTCGAACAATTTGTTCTTGATTCCCTGACTTGTGAAGGTAGTATAACACTGCAACTTCTTCGTCAATCGGTTCTTCGGGCAAGTCAAATGACTTCCAAAGGTCTTGATAGTTAAACAGCTACGCGTCACCTTTCCTTTGAATAGGATCCGTGTAGTTGAAACAATCCACGTGTTGTGCTTCAATAACCTTTCTCAATGAAGGAACATATACTCTTCTCAGGACTCGCATATCCGACAAAGAAACCTTCAAGAGATTTAGCTCTGAATTTGCCATCTTGGTCTATTACAGTACATGGTGCACCGAATGGTTCTAAGAACTTCAATTTGGCTTCCGTTGGTTTATCATATCAAAACATGTTTTCTTTGTTGGTTTGACAGTAAGAACCCTGTTTAGCGTGTAGCAAGCCGCAACAACCGCTTCACTCCAGAAGTTGATAGGAAGTTTAGAATCTCTGTTGGTGCATATGTCTTGCCTTCGTAATTAATGTCATTATGAATCGAGTCTGAGTGGTTAGAGCTTAAACTGTTAGAAACTAGGCGTATTTATTTGAAATAGAGACCAAGTTCGTTGGAGAGTAACTTGAGAAGTCAAGTTCGGCCGAACTTGAGGCGAACTTAACCATCTTCGGGCGAACTTGAGTTGTCTCTTGGACGAACTTGCTTGCCTATAAATAGGAGCCTTGGGTTTTCATTTGTAACAACTTGTAATTTTGGCATCTTAGAGGTGAAGCTCTGCCGGATCTGGATCTCGAATGTATATGAACTTTAGATCAATGAAATTAATCTTTAAACGAGTAATTCTTGTTACTCGATTAAATTGTCATTAGTTTCCACCTAATTGGACAATAGATAGCAAACTTAGGTTCTAGAGCTGTTCGTGGACGTTCCTACAAGTGGTATCAGAGCCTGGATACCTAATTTGCTAGAATCAAGACAAGAATCTCTCTTATTCTACTCCATTCTATCATTTTTCTTAACATTTTCACATACTTGATGATTTGATGGTCAAAAATGGGTGATTTTTGAATATGTCATGTAAAATACACTTGTGGTAAACCCTTGAGAGTTTGGACATCAAATTCAACCGATTTGATTTTAAAAAGTTCAAAAAACCATGATTTGCAAAACCATTTCAATCGAACTTTAGACCAAGTTCGACCGAACTTGACGAAAATTCACTGAATTTTACTCAAGTTCGACCGAACTTGATAGTTTTCAAGCTTTTTATCTCAAGTCCGCTCGAACTTAGCACAAATAAAGGCATGAAAATCCCGAAAAAACGTCACGAACGTTATATATCGTTAGAATCGTATCGACGAGACGATTTTAAAGATATAATCGGGTAAAAATTGTTTTCGGAAAAATTTTAAACGTTTTTAACATACCGATCGTGCTAAATTTGTCTGTTGCTAATTAATTTCCAAGTGTTTTTGATCATATTTTCAGATAAGTCTTCAGGTTGTCAAGATGGAAGATTTTCACAATGTGTCCGTTTCTCAAATGACTTCTTCATCAAATGCAAATACTCTTGCGGCGAATAAGATTAATATCGACAATGAAATGGGTACTACTCAAAACCCGCCGAAGCTAATGAGTATAGATGAGTTTGCAGGATGGAAGGAAAAGTTTGTGAATTGGATACAAGCAAACCAATTCGACAGCTAGGTTGCAGTTGAGGATGGTTACAAATGGCCAAAGAATGAGCGTGATCAAGATCTTCCGTTGAGCAAGTTCTCACCGGGTGATAAAGCAAATTATGTCGCCGAAAAGAGAATGATTAGCTTGATTCAACAATCAGTAAAGGAAGATATTCTGATACTGTTGCCAGAGTTTGAAACTTCACAAGAATTATGGCAATCTTTTTGTGATAAATTCAAAGGAAGTGATGAAATGATCAAGAGCAAGAAGGCTTTAATTAAGAAAGAATTTGAAATCTTCATGATGATCAAAGGTGAAACTATAAAGCAAATGATTGATAGATACTGTCACCTTATGGTCCAGATGCGAAGACATGATATCAAAAGATCTAACGAAGAACAAATCGAGAAGTTGGCCGATGCACTTCCAGAAGGAGAATGGACGACATATCTGACGATTCTGAAAAATAGTCCATCTTGGAGACATTTCAAGTTATCATCTTTCATCGACAAATTAGAAGGTCATGAAATGGAATTGATGAAGATTGCTAAATTAAAGAATGCAAATGTTGTTCAAGATGTCGGTGTCTATTACAAAGGAGGTATACAAGATACTCCGATTCAAAGCCCGAAAATTCAAACGGCTTTTAGTGCAAATGCAAATTCTTCTCCGAATCAAAGCTCTCCATATTCTGGCTATTCTAGTGCTAGTTCAAGCTCTGCATTCCAAAATCAGACAAGTCAAGCTAGTTCTGATTCAAATGTTTTCCAGTGTAACATAGCAGTCGATTTGAAGAATGTATTTCCAGAAAAAGTGGCTAAACAACACATAGCACTTCTCGCTACCATCCTTGAATCGTATGAATGTCTTGTTGCTGGAAAGATCGGAAATCCAGAAATGACAACAGAAGATTACGATCAGGTAGACGAATAAGAATTGGAGCTGATGGATATTAAATGGAGCCTTGCATCCATCATCATGAAGAGTTACTAAATTCGTGGCACTCACTGGAAGAGACATTGGAAATTCAAGCAACAAGCTTGGATTTGACAAATCAAAAGTCACATGCTTCAGGTGTCGACAAAAAGGACACTTCAAACGCGAATACAGTAATCAAGAAACAAGTGGAAACCAAAATACTTTCGGAAGCAACAATGAGTACCACATGAAAGCTCTTCAATATAAGCCATATCCAAAGAAAACGCAAATTAAAGTAGAAGATAAATCTACAAAGAAATCCGAACAACCTCTTGTTGCTAATCATGAAGAAGATGGATTTGACTGGAACAGATACATCGGAAAGAAAACAGGTGTGGCTATGATGGCAGAGGTTGTAAATGAACCAGAGACATCGTATGTTGATGCTGCTTTGGAGAATGCGTTTCTGGAAGCATACATGCGGAGAACTGAAGAAGAAGAAGAGATAGCTTATGCTGAGATGCAAAAACAAGAAGCTTTGAAAGCAGAGGCCGAAAAGGTAAAAGCTGAGGCAAGAATGTCTGAAAAGGAAGTTGTGAAAGTTGTGGAGGTTGAAAAACCTTGCACAAAGTGCACAAGTCCTTGTGAACCATGCCTTGATAAGATCAAAGTCATAAGAGAATTAACTGAACATAATGAAACTTTTCGTTATGATTACAGAAACATGAAAGAAGCTTATGACAAGATACAAGGCAAATATAAAAATGTCGAAAAAGCTAATCTTGAACTTGCTGCTAATGAAAAAATGTTAAAAGCAACTGTGATTGATAAACAAGAGGCAATTAACATGTACATTAATACCATTGCCAAAACAAAACGTGAGGTTCATGACATTAATATAAAAACAGAAAGAGTAAGACAATTACTGAAAAGTTACACTACTAACGCTTATGTCATTGATCACATTTTACCTACGATCAAGTCGAAGGAAAATGTTGATAAATCAAAGCGTAAAGAATACGGAAATGTTCCTCCACCATTTCTTGAAAATTATTCCTGCAAGAAAGATGATGAAGTGGAAAAGGCATTTGATTTACTTCTCTTATCAGAAATGAAAGATCAATTGCATGTGAACATTGATGTAGACTTTACAAAATCAGACGATGACATTAAAGCGGTGGTAAAAAATATGGTTAAAAATGTGATGGGAAATGATTCTGACGATAAAAATTCTGATTCACAGTCCGAAAGTGACGATATAGCATCAGAAAGTGATCTAAGTGATGATCCTAACGTTGTCATGTACAAAGTTAAGGATTCTGATAGATTATATTTCGATGATAGCTTTCCAATTCGGAATATGAAAGAAGATCAAATTGACAAATTGTTCAAACTTGTGGAAGTTTTGTCAGATGATCTCGGGAAAAATCAAAAGAAATTTTATTCTAAACCCAAAAGGAATTTTAACAACTACCGTAGGAATGGTGGTGATTTTCCTGAGAACAGGAGAGCAGGTTTGGGTTTGGAGGATGAAGAAGATGAATCGACGAAGAAACCGAAGACAACGTTCCAGGAATACAAAGGTAAAAACATGAAGTTTGTGTACGGAATGAATACAGTTCAAGAAGAAGATATGATCGGTAAGCAATCAAATGATGAATTCAAAAAGGAGAAAGAACTTCGAGACAAGGCTAAGACCAAGTCTACAAGTGGAGTAAAACCCACTAGTGGACATGATTCTGATATACGGACATGCTTTAAATGCAATACCATTGGTCATATTTCTCGAAAGTGTCTAAATCTAAAGCCTTTGTTTCCACGAAGAAAAAATGTTTCAAAAGATGAAAAACAAAAGCAACCAGAGATTATGAACCTAAAAAAGGAATCTATTTCTGAAATAAAACCCAAAAATGAATCAAAGTTTGAAAATTCTGTTTTTGAAAAAGGAGAAACTTCGAAGTTAAACAAAAACGATGATTCACGATTTTATGTCAAGAAAGCAAGATACATGTCACAATCTTGGGTTGCGAAAAGAAGTCTCCTGAGAAAGGAAAGTCTGTTGCTGATAAAACTGAAAATGTCAAATCAACTGAATCAGTAATCAAACAGACAAAAAAAGAAAAAGTCAAAACGTTTTTAGAATCGACATCAGACGATATGTTTGACGATGATTCTGAATATGATGATGACTTTGAAAGTATTTATGATGCTTATCATGTCAAACCCAAAACCAAAAAGGTTTGGGTTTCTTTTTTCAAGTAGTTACTTTCGTGTGCAGGAGTTTCTAGATCCACTTTATCAGAGATGATTCAGGATTAAGGAAGCTTCAATTTGTTTTAACTTATCAAGAAATGTCATATCTTTGTCATTTTGAGGGGGAGTAGTTAAGAAGAAAAGTTTTTGAAATTACAAGTGGTTGTTAAAAGGAAAAATTTTGAAAAGTCAAAATTATGAAACTCCACACCGTTGAACAGAAAAACTGATTTCAAAGTTCTTACAAGTTCAAACTACTTTTACAAGTGGTAAATAAGTCTTATGATTGTTTGTTAAACAATTGCAGATACATGATTGAGAAAAAGGATCAGACGACGAGGTCACGGGATCCACATTGGTTTGTTACATTTTTATAAGAATTTCTTTAAATCTAAAATCCAAAAATATGTTTTTGATTTTAGGGGGAGTAAGAAAATTTTAAAAATTGTTGAAAAATAAAAAACATATGAAAAAGTTGAAAATTCAAAAACATTGAAAAATTCAAAAAGTACAAAAACATGAAAAAGACAAAAAGAATTTGTTGTCAAAAAGGAAATGATAGTACACCAGTGGACTATCACAGTATGCTAAAGATTTGTAAAGTTTAAAAGTGATAAACAAGTTTTACTATAGATATGTCGATAGGCTTTACACGTTCAGTAGATTGTTTCCGGGATATAAACTAAATTTTACAACTGCTTAATCTCGTGGTTTAACACATCTTGGATATATATGGACTTAGTACTCCTAAATTTCGATTGCAGGGTTGCCTGATTCTGAGATACGAGGTCTTTATAGATGATTGATATCTGGGGTATTATACAAGTTCTTCTGATTTTGCGGAAGCAATAGCCTAGAACTTCTATAATGCTTTTGCTATAAACCCCTAAAAGTTGCATGCAATCTTGAAAGGAATCGAAAGATCTAATCATTTGCAATGCTTAAAAGATTCCTTAAGTGGAACACACCTTAAAGACGAGCCATCGTCTCTTTGTCGGTACGGTAGTACTAACCTGAGCTCTCAAGGTCTCACACAACCCAAATACAGATAACAATTACGCTATACTCACCTGTAAGATGAAATCTAGGGAATCTGGATTCGGGAGTATATTCAAGAGGTGGGAACCATAGTTAAGTCAAGTTTCATAATTCTTACCTAACATATCTTGGAACAATTGAGAAACGTGATGAAGTTTAAGTGGACAAACATATCGACAATCTAGGTAAACGAGTTTAAAACTTAAAGTCATTTAAAGGTAAACGGTACTGATGATATGTCTCAACAAAACTGATATGATCCTTCGACACGAATTCACAAAAATATGTTTGTAAATATGTTTGTACATAGTTTACTTTACTTGTTAAAATTTCTGTAAATACTTTACTTACTTTTTAAAATCCAAAAAGATTTTCAACGAGCCAATGTTGGTGAACGGATCATCAAAGTCTGGTAAGAAAAGGTTCATTAATTTGAAACTTTAAAAATGATAAAAACATCAGTTGTTCACAACGGGTTTAACCAAGGTCATTAACTTGGACTTGGTAAACAAAATTAGTTAATCAAGGTCATTAACTTGGACTTGATCAACTAAGTGGATTTTATTTCAATAATTGAAAGTTGAAGGTTTTAAACGTAAAATGTTCCAAGGTCATTAATTTGAACTTGAAATAACTGAAAATGAAGATTAAAATTTGAAGTACAAGGTTTGTACAGGTGGTATGTAATTCATGTGGTACAAAATTTCAATGTTAGAATCTGAAATGTTTATTTGAATTCCCAAGTACTTTGAAACAGGAAGTAAAGTTTTAGGGGGAGCATGATGAAACGTGATTAAAGTAAAGCTTAAAGCAAGGGGGAGCATAGCTCACAGCAAAGGAGGAGCTTGGAGCTTAAAAATTTTATCAAGATAAATTTGAAGAAAAAGATGGAGATTGAAGATCAATACATTAAAGTTTATTCAAGAACTAAAAAGATCGGCAGACTCAAAAGATTTTAAATGTCAAGGATGACTATGGCGATATCCAAAGAGAAGTTGTATGGGGAGTCTGATGGTGCTTATATCAAAAGAGATATCTACATCAAGATGACTGCGGCAACATCCAAGGGGGAGTCTGTTGGTGCATATGTTTGTTGCCTTCGTTATTAATGTCATTATGAATTGAGTTTGAGTGGTTAGAGCTTAAACTGTTAGAAACTAGGCGTATTTATGTGAAATAGAGACCAAGTTCGCTGGAGAGTAACTTGAGAAGTCAAGTTCGGCCGAACTTGACTAAGGTCAAGTTCGGGTGAACTTAACCATCTTCGGGTGAAATTGAGTTGCCTCTTGGGCGAACTTGCTTGCCTATGAATAGGAGCCTTGGGTTTTCATTTGCAGCAACTTGTAATTTTGGCATCTTAGAGGCGAAGCTCTACCGGATCTGGATCTCGAATGTATATGAACTTTAGATCAATGAAATTAATCTTTAAACGAGTAATTCTTGTTATTCGATTAACTTGTCATTAGTTTCCGCCTAATTGGACAATAGATAGCAAACTTAGGTTCCCGAGCTGTTCGTGGACGTTCCTACAGTTTAGAATCTGGAAGCATGGTTCTCGCAGTTTCAATCAAAGTTCTGTTTTTCTGTTCAGCTACTCCGTTTTGCTGTGGAGTATAGGGAGCACTAAACTCGTGCAGAATCCCTTTTGCATTGCAGAATTCCTTCATTTTGTTATTCTTAAACTCTGTGCCGTTGTCACTTCTAATGCGTCTGACCAACAGATGATAAAGGTTCTTGAGTTTCTTGAATAGAATAACCAAGTTCTCGAACGTTTCGTCTTTTGATTCTTGAAAGAATACCCACGAATATCTCGAATAGTCATCTGTCACGACCAAGCAGTATAAGTCTCCTGAGATGCTTTGAACATTTACAGGACCAAATAAGTCCATGTGGAGACGTTCTAATGGCAACTTGATTGAGTTTAGAATTTTATTTGGATGAGATTTCTTGATCTGCTTTCCCTTTTTGCATTCCAAGCAATGATCAGACATCTGAAAACTCCGAAGATTTACGCCTTCTACAAGATCATTATGAACCAAGAAATTCATTTTTCGCAAATGAATATGCCCCATCTTACGATGCCAAAGAATAGAATCCTTTTCAGTAGCCTTTGACACAAAACATTGTGCTGATTTTGATGAAGTGGCAGTGACACCCATGTCAAGAACATATAAATCATTCTCACGTGGTGCTCGCATCAGAATCCACTCGTCTGGTATTTTGAATCCTGGCTTCAAGATGATACACTCTTTGTCGTTGAAATGGACTATGAATTTCTTGTCACAAATCTGCGATATACTCAGAAGATTGTTCACAAGTTCTGCAATATAGTTCACGCGATCGAATGAAATGACGCCATTGGAGAGTTTTCCTTCGGCGACTATCCTTCCACCCTGGTTACCTGCAAATCCAACATAACCACCATTGATAGCTTTAATGTCGAATAGTAACGCCTTCATTCCCGTCATATGCCTGGACGCTCCACTATCCAAAATCCATTTAGAAAGTACGGATCTCTAGAGTCCCTGCACATTTTAACAATCTATTTAAAAAGCGAGACCCAAGCCTTTTTGGTCTTGGGTTGAATTAGATAACCATCATCAAAATCAAATTCACATTCATCAGCATAATCGAATCCGCCCTCATCTACAGAATAAACTTCCCATTCTTCACCTGAATTTTCTATGATGTTTATGTTTGAAAACTTTACCGTCTTTTTATCTTTTGAATTGTTACCACTTGTATTTTTGACAGTTTCAGATGTGGTTTTAATTATGATTTCGGATTTTGATTCTTTCTTGCTATCACTAGTCTTGACAAGCTCAGACTTAGTGTTCTCAGATGCTTGAGATTTTATGTTAGCCTTCTTGATGTAAAAATTGTTTTCATTAGCCTTTGAAGTTTCTCCTTTTTCGAAAATAGAATTCTCAAACCTCTTTTCTATTTTAGGTTTAACTTCTAGCAAAGATTCATTTCTTTTCAAAATCTTGATTGGTTTTTCAAACTCTGGATACCTTGGTTTTACAACATTTGATTCTCTTCTTCGAGGACAAGTCGGTTTTGATTTCAGACATAGTCGTGCAATATGACCAATTTCATTGCACTTGAAACATGTCCGATTATCAAGTGGATGTCCTTTAGTGGATGGTTTTACCCCACTTGATGTTTTGGCACCACTTGTAACCTTGGCTTTATCTCGAATTTCTTTATCCTTTTTAAACTCATCATTTGATTGTTTTCCAATCAAACTCTCTTCGTGAACTGTGTTTGTCCCATATACAAAATTCATGTCTTTGTTTTTATGTTCATGAAATGGTGACAGTTTCTTTACTGGTTCATCTGATTCTTCTAGACCCAACCCTGCTCTCTGGTTTTCCGGATGATCACCACCATTCCTTCGGTAGTTGTTTCTTTTAGGTTTGGAATAGAATTTTCGTTCGTTAATTTCCAATTCCTCTGATGTGACTTCCACGAGTTTAAAGAATTTATCAAGCAATTCTTCCTTCACATTCTGAATCGGGAAGCTATCATCAAAGTATAGTCTATCTGAATCCTTAATTTTGTACATTACAACATTAGGATCGTCACTTAGACCATCCTCTGACGACTAATCATCATTTTCAGACTGTGAATCGGAATTCTTTGAACTCGAGTCGGCGCTTTTGAGGTTGCCATCATCAGAATCACTTAGAACATTTTCAACCACTTTGTTAACCACAACGTTGTTATCATCATCAGATTTAGCATTGATTATATCAATAATCTCTGGCAACTCATCTTTTTTCTCAGAAAGTAACTCAACGTTGAGTGCCTTATCCATCCCGTCTGCGGTTTTTCGACAGTACTTCTCGCAAAGGGGTGGAGGAACATTGCTATATTCTTTGCCAATTTTCTTTTTAGGTTTTTCTTAGTTGATATTGTCGGAACAATGCGATCAATAACATACGCGTATGTGGTATAACTTCTCAAAAACTGTTGGACTCTTTCAGTTTCGATTGTCATGTCTTGAAGTTGTTGTTTGGTTTCAGCAATGGTGTTAATATAGGTGTTAATTTCCCTTTGTTTATCCATTACTATTCTACTCAACATCCTTATATTATCATGTTGTTCGATGTTATTTCTGTCGAGTCTGCCATAATCATTTTTCATTTTGTCATACGCTTCTTTCATTGTGCGATAATCGTATTTCAACAATTCGTTATGCACATAGTTTTCAGCGATGATCTTTGATTTTTCGGCACATTCGACACAAGGTTTCTCAACCTCAACAACTTGAACTTTGACAACTTCTTTCTCGACAATTTTTACCTCTGGACCTACCTTGGTTAGATTCGCCATTAAAGCTTTATCTGCCATGTCCTTGAGGTCTTTGACTTTCACTTCTTGAGTGACATCAATGATCAGCTCATCAATCTTTTTCTCCTCAACCACTTGTTCTTTTGAGCTGCCATCAAAATGACCTGCAAAACTGTCACAAGAATTAGAGGATAAAATTCCTTGTCTCTGCATATGGATATATTCCTCTTCTTCCTGCTGTTGATGCAAGTATTGTTCCAGAAGAGATTGTTCTATAGTTGTTGCTTCTGCTGCTGCCGCTGCTTCCTCTGCAGAATTATCTTCAACTATCTCTGCCATCAAAGCAACTCCGGTCTTTTTCCAAATGTAAGAATTCCAATCAAAAACCATCATCTTCACTGGATGCCACCATAGCTTTCTCAGTGGTACTAATGTCAGGCTTTTCTTGGATTTCAACCTGAGTTTTCTTCGGAAACGGTTTATATTGAAGTGCCCTTTTGTAATATTCATTTCCTCCTCCGAAAGGACTTTGATTTCCGGTTGCTTCGGTGTTCTTACACTCTCTTTTAAAATGCCCCTTTTGACGGCATCTAAAGCACGTGACTTTGGTTTTGTCAAAATCCAATTTGTTGCTGGAATTTCCTATGTCACGGCCTGTGAGTGCAACGAACTTTGTCACTCTCCTGATGATCGAAGCTAAGGACCATTTGATGTCCATTAGTTCGAGTTCTTCCTCGTCTACCTGGTCATAATCTTCTGCGGTCATCTCGGGGTTTCCGATCTTACCGGCAACAAGACATTCATAAGATTCTAATACGGTAGCGAGTAGTGACATATGTTGTTTTGCATCTTGTTCTGAAACAACATTGTTCAAATTCATTACGATGTTGCATTTATATACATTCGGATCAGAACTTTGTTGTTGATTTTGATTCGCTTGGTTTTGATAAGTTGAATTTGAACCAGTGATTGAGTAAGAACTTTGAGGACTCTGGTCATGCTGAGGCTGTGATTGATTCTGATTCTGTGGAAAAGCATTCATGTTTGCACTGAAAGCCGTCTGAATTTTAGGACTCGAAACACTATCTAGCATTCCGGCTTTGTAATACAGACCGACGTCTTGAACAACATTAGCATTCTTTGACTTCGCCATCTTCAGAAGTTCCATTTCGTGGCCTTCGAGTTTATCGATAAACGTCGACAACTTGAAAAATTCCCACTTATCACTGTTCTTCAGAACCATCAAATACGTAGTCCATTCACCCTATGGTAGTGCGTCAGCAAGTTTGTCGATGTATTCTTGTTCTGTCTTTTCGAGACTGTGTCTTCGCATTTGCACTTTAAGATGACAGAAACGCTCGATCATTTGCTTTATGGTCTCATTCTTTAGCATGGTGAAGATATCGAACTCTTTCAGGATAAGTGCCTTTTTGCTTTTGATCATTTCGGCACTGCCTAGATACTTCTTCTGTAATGACAACCAAAGATCTCTTGCAGTAGTATACTCTAGTAGGAAAATCAGGATATCTTCTTTGACAGATTGTTGGATGAGACTGATCATCTTTTTCTCGGTGATATATTCTTCTTTCTGAACCGGTCGAGTAGTTGTACTTTTCAAGAACTCGTTGATGTTCATCTACCGGAACAGTGTAGCCTCTTTCAATTGATACCCAGCCAGCAAAGTGCATGGCTTGAACCCAGTATGTAAACTTCTCTTTCCATGCCTCGTACTCGTCCATGCTCATTAGCTTGGGCGGTTTGACAGTCGTTCCCATTTCATTATCAAGATTGACTTGATTGATCACATTAGCATTTGACGAACTAGCTCCGGACATAAAAGCTCTTAGTTGTTCCTCCAGTGTGAATAACGAAACGTCTACACTAAAATTTTCAAAAAACTTTGAAAACAATTAGTCCTACTACAAGTTCGGTCGAACTTGTAGTACTAATGTAGAATTCACAGATTTTCTAACAAGTTCGGTCGAACTTGTTAGATTTACTTTGAAAAATTGATTATCTTCGAGCGAACTTTTGACACAAACCAACCAGATCTTCGAGCGAACTTGCAAACAGAACTTTGATGAAAAAATAGTAAGTTCGGGCGAACTTACTTAAAAATTCCTTGATATTACACAAGTTCGGTCGAACTTGGTGTAAAATCAGTGAACAATTGGTATGGAGCGAACTTATCTAGAAATTCCTCAAAAATGCTTCAAGTTCGGGCGCACTTGCTAAAAAATCACTTGAAAAGTGATGTTTTAGGCCAAGTTCGGTCGAACATAACCAACAAGTTCGATCATGGGAGTTTTCAAAAACATGGCTTTTTCAAAATTTCGACATGAATTCGGTTGAATTTGGTCTCCAATCTTTCAAGGGTTTATCTTTGTTGTATTTTACATGATATGTTCAAAATTCAAAAGATTTTGACCGTGAATTCTTCATTTTATGTTCAATAGTTATGAAAAAGAGAAGAATGGAGTAGAAATAGAAGTGTTCTTGTCTTGATACTATCAAATCAGGCTGTTCTAGCTCTGATACCACTTGTAGGACTGATCCTCGATGCTAAGGAACCTAAATTTGATAACTATTGTCCATAATCATGGAATTATTATGACAAGTTTACCAATAGACAAGATTTAATCAGTTAATCGTCAATTTTATAGATCAAACATTCTGGTTACAAACCGACATAGCTTCGCCTCTGAAATGCCAAAGTAACAAATGAAGTAGGCTAGCTAGGTATTTATAGGAGAACAAGTTCGGCCCTGAGGATACAAGTTCGCCCGAACTTGCCTGAGCAAGTTCAGCCGACCATGATTACATGATGACTTTCATGGGCGAAACTGCTTACATCAAACATAAATATTTGCTATACCTAGCCTATTCAGCTTTATACAATACAAACTCGATATAAGACTAAGAGATAGACATTATGCACCAACATAAATATATATTTTTATCCTAAAATATATAAATTTAACCATTCTTAGTTTAAGAAAATCTAGTGATATTTAACTTAAACTTTTTCACCCAAAAATTTGTATAATCATGATTAAAGTTTCTAATCATTTTTAATCAAAATAATCCTTAGTTAAACACACTTTATCCATGATTAAATTCTATAAAAAAATTGCCATAGTTTCCCCTAAACTATGGACTTTTCCCATGTTTTATAAACATGATTTTATACATTTTTGATGTATTGCAAAATACATCCATTTATTATATATAGTCTGCATACATTTCATACTCATTTATTTCGGTTTTTGGTAGAAATAGTTTCTTTTGATAGTTTGTTTGTTTGTAGGTCTCGGTTGTTGAAAAGATGAGAAAACATAGGAAATATGCTGGAAAAAAGATTTAGCAACGAGAAACCGGGCATGGCGTAGCTGAACGAGAACAAAAATCAAGAAATTCTAGATAAAGACCCTGTCGCGTCGCATGACCATGAGGAGACAAACCCTTCGCGTAGCGCGGAGGCAATTAAATATTGTTTTTCAGTTTTATAGCGCCGCGCTATGCGACGCCTTAGAAGTTACGCGTCTCGTAACGCGATAGGGGTTTATTTCGTGGTAGAGTTGTTGTTGGAGCTGGCTTCTTGTTCCGAAACATATATAATGATCCTTAATCATAAGTTTAAACCTAGTTACGAAACTGAATTAACCTGGGCGAAACATTGGAGCTTTGTGGAACGTTTTTGAGATCTTGAAGCAGCCGGTTGAAGATTTGAAGCAAAGGAAAGCATTCGGGTCGTGTTTTACCATTCGGGTTTCTTATTTCTTCGTTTCTTGTTTACGACCATGTTTCTAGTTCATAAAAATACTCTTGTTTTGATCGTTTCAATGACTATGATTGGCTAAACTTATTTTCTACCTAGACTGAGATGATTGGTTTGTAAAGTTTTGATTTTTATTATGGATTATTAGTTATTTATGGATTATTTGCGAAAGTAGTCGACTCGATTATTGATTTGATGTTTTTGCATACTTCGTGTGAATCTTGATGAATTTCTTTCATGTATATGTTCATGCTAGATTATATTATTATTTTATCATTTTTTTGGTTAATCGGTCGATACACCTTAGAAGCGGTATTTGATAGTTAGGTAAGTCTTAGTGTTCTACTAATCTCAATAGCTGTGAGGTGTGAGGTTATTGTTAGGTTTAAGTCATTAAATTGCTAGGTAGGAGCTTCGTGAGGAGTCTGAACTAGTTGTGCTAGTGACCATTGTCTAACAATTACGATCAAGAACTCGAATCCATCCTAGGTTTATAGCCTGTGAAGGAGTAAATCGAATTAGGTACTTTCGTAAACCACTTAGACAGCCTGTGAGGGAGTCTAGACCAACCAGTGTTCGTAACAGCCTTTAGAGTGCCATAAGTGTCTTCCTAAGAAGGGTCAGGGTCTTGTTCGGTATTTCGACATGTTTAGTATTAGAAGATCCCGGTTCCATAATAACTAATATCCTAATAATATCATTACTGCTACAAATCAGGATTCCAGTGTAGTTAGTTGTTTCATCTGAGTAAAACCCAAGTTAAATTTGTGATTTAGTTAATTAGTTAATTAATTTAGTTAAATCACACTTTTTAAGATATTTAGAACCCCCCTAACAACTATAAAATGGTTAGCGTCGTGTTCGTGTCTCAGTCTAGGTCTAGATAAAGTAGTTAATGTAGTTAAATTGAGTCTCGTGGGTTTGATTTCCGGACTTACTTAGCTTTATTAGAGTCGATTAGTAGTTTAGTCGAGTTTAGAGAGTCTAGAGTATTACTTTGTGTCTAGATTAGTTTAATTTAGTTTGTTTTTATTAAACTACTTTTAGCACATCAATTTCAACTCAACAATTTTTCCAATCTTTCATAAAAACAATATGAACTCAAAATCTCAATAAGAAATATTATGAACTTGTATGGAATTTTGTTTAGTTCAAGAACCACATTTTAAAGTATGTTCATCTTTATTTTTCTTAACATGTTCATGTAAACTTTTTAGTTTATACTAAAGTTTATGTAAACTTGTTTACACATTTTCAAGACTTTATTTTTGTAACATGATTTTATGTAAACCCATGTATTACATGTTTCATGAAAACATATTTAAGCAAGATTACAAGTTCATAATATTCATATTAATAGATCTTGCTAGATCTAAACATGTATGGGTTTAGATCATACTTTTAAACATGATTTTGCAAGATCTTATTAAGTACATAATTACAACTTCAAAGATCATCAAAAATCATCAAAACAACATATAATCGTATTAGTTTGTTCAGTTTTTGTTAATGTTTCATGTGATTTTAAGATAAACTTCAAGATGATTACTTGTACTTCTATGTTTAATCATAAAATGAGAAGTGTGTAAATACAAGACTTGAAGCTTACTACTAGCTCTTGGCTAGGGATGAACAAGTAGAAAAAGTGATGAAAAGATGAAAATCCAAGATGAAGATCCAAGATGAAGATTATGAGCTCCTAATGCTTCCATCCATGCAAGTGTTCTTGATCATCCTTCCTTAGCGATGCATAAGTATATTTTTGGGTGTATGAAATTATGAAGATGAATGTATGATGAAGGTGTTCTTTGAAGATATGAAAATTTGAAGATATGACGAAAGAGGTGTTGGCGAATTATTGTTATTAAATGGATATGAAGATGTTGGTGAGTTGTTATAATTTGCAAATACTTAGTCATCTAATCTAACTCTAAGCATTCATGAAACTATTACAACACATCAAAATGGATCAGTGGGGAGGACCCACCATGATGATTTTTTTTTGGGGGGGGTTGGTTTTTATATTTTTCTTTATTATAGTTTACTTGTGTAAGTTTATATTTTATAAACTTTGATGTTTCGGGTATTGCGTTTTTATAAAACAATTGTATAAATGGTAAGTTATGTAATGTTCAGTATCCAAAATTATGTTAACTAGTTCACTAGACTAGTCGTTTTCTTGTTTGAATAACAAATTCGGCTCGTGTTTTGTTATCGGGTCAATTACAAGCAAATTATACCACTTATATAGAAATGTTTACATATCCATCTTTATGATATTTTTTTATGTCCAAAATTCATTAACTAGTTCACTAGACTAGTAGATTTCCTATTTTGGTCATAGTTTTTGTATCGGTTTTGATATCGCGTAGTTACCAAATGAGTTGTATGGCTTTAAACGATAATGTTTATATAGGGATTTTTGTGTTGTTTTCAATACCCTATATATGGTTTATGATAAATAATATTTATTTTTGGATTTCAGACATTGCTAAATTGTTCTTCGGAGTGCTATACACTTATTCAGAATTGCTGAATTTGTCTACGAACAAGATAATTAAGTGTTTATATTGTTTTTTCCGAAAGTATTAATTAATCAACTTATGTTTTTATGTAATATTTGTTGCGGACATATTTCTAAGCCTTGTTTTTGTCGTGTCAGGTTGTACCACGACTAGTCCTGCGATGAATAGTGTGTTCGCATTTCTACTAGTTTGTCTAGGACATAGTTTATATTGTTATACAATGCAGCAAACTCGATATCCTTTCACGATATAATTTTGTATAGTTCCTAGAATTTTAAGACTTAATTAAATAAAACTAAGTCAAGTATGCGAAAATATTAACGTAATAATTGTTTAAGTTGTAGGAAATTATCGGTATTTTGCTGAGTGTCATAGTGAGGCTCATTTGAATCGTTAAACCCAACACATCGACACACAAAGTCTTAATTCGTTCCTTCCGACTCAAGGCTCTCGCAACGACTTTCGCCTTCCCAGATGATGCTTTATTTTATAATCATAATCGTTCAACAATTCAAGCCAATGACATTGACGCATATTTAATTCTCTCTGATCAAATATATGTTGGAGACTTTTATGATCTATGAATATGGTACACCGTGTACCATAAAGACAATGACACTAAATCTTCAAAGCAAACACTACAACACCCCGATTCCCGGTGGGCTCGGATGGGTATAATCGTGAGGTTGGATAACAGTTACCACAATATAATAATATGCATCGGAAGTATTGGAGTCAAAAAATTAAATTCATTAAAGCTTGAATTTATACAAAAGTAAAACAAGCGTTCAGTACAAGCCCACAGGCGGGATATAATAAACAGAGCTTTAGACATCATAGGACTTAAGCATCATGAGTTGCAAAATTCCTTAGCCTTCATTCTAGCCGACCCGGATTCCCAGCCTATAATAAGGTTCGGTACCTTGGGTTCCTTCTTTTGAAAATACGTCCGCTAAAGCTGGAAAAATACAATTAACTGACTCTTTGTAAAACAGTTTTTCGAAAAGAGTTTTTTACATAGAGAAAACCCATAGGTGATCTTTTAAATATTTCTTGTGATTTATTCTTGTTACCAGATTTACATACTTGCCTTACAATCGGGAACCAGAGATCAGAGCCAGTCATTTAATTATGATTAAGGTACTCACCAAAGTCGAATAAAACGTGTCTTACTGTCGGTATGCCTACCCCACACGCTATTCCGTATGGACATATAAGTATATGAGTCGGGACGTCCAGACACGATACCATTAACCCCCAATCGTTTCAGTTATAAAGTAAAACGGAATAAACCGGATTCTTACATTTATGTGAAACATAGATGGCCCATTTTTGTAATACCCGCTCGAAGTGGCATAATAGCCATCCCAAGTTTAAAAACTAAAATAAGTTAAGAGTATTTACCTTTTTGCTAGCTTACAATTAATAAGATTATAATTTAACAAAAAGCCGCAAGTCTAAGTATTATTGACCCAAGTCCGATTATCTGGGGGGTACTATAGTCTGGAATGAACAGATTTATTATCTCTTAGAATGTATACGGGTCAAAGGTTAGTTCTTTTAGATGTGACCCGTTACTTAAGAATAGGTTCGCTAGATTAAGTGTAAATCGAGTAGAACGTGGTTTATACTTATCCGAGTGCAATGACTCATTGGATAAAGGTTATTTAACCAAGCATTCTGATTTGGAGTGGTTTTGAAATCATTTGACCCGGTTCAAGTAGTTTATATATTTTATATTACTTAAATTAGTCATATGCGCATAGGGTAGTCGAATAGGTTTATGATGAGTCTTTTATGTCAAAATATTTTAATAATGTTATATAATCAGTCTTGAGGTCAAATTATATGTCTCATTGGTTTAAAAACCATTTTTACACCATAAGGGCATTTTTGACATTTATTAAAGTATATAATATTGGCTCGTCAATAAACCCATCAAATGACATGACCAAATGGTATAACCTCAGAGGGTTATCCTCTACAATATTATGGTCATCTAACAAATCCTAATCGGGTCCTAAACTTGACCAAACGGGTCAGAATCGAAAGTCAAAGCATAAAATCAAACTGTTTGACTTTTGATATAGAATTGAGCTCTAAACAAGAAATGACAAGTTGGACATGTTTAGACATTTCCTAATATGTTTATAAACTAATATGATGTCAAAACTTAAAGTTTTAGTAGTTAGAAACTTAATTAGCGCAATTTGAAAAATTTACATTTTTACCTTTTATTTTATATAAATTTGACTCGTCATTTCGCCTACTTAACGTGATATTCAGAGGGTGTTACACCTTTATTATTACGATAACGTTGCGTTGTCCGATTCGAACTTTGGCTTGACCGAAATGGCCATAACCGAAAGTCAAAGCAAAAGTCATTTTGCTTAACTTTCGGCTAATAACTAGCCTAATAAAAATGGAATAGGCTAGAGAGAGACTTACTTGTGTTGAAGAACACTTAAGGTACTTAGAAGGAGGCTTCCAAAAGTGGAAGCATGCTCCATAAGAAGATTTAGAATGCGAAAGAAATGGTGTGAATGAAATGTGAATAAGGATGGGCTATTTATACTAATTCTTAAGTTCTAAAATTGTGCCAAGTGTCCCTAGGGTGCTTAATAAAATGATTAGTGTCTATATATGTGTCACAATGTGGTGAAGTGTGGCAAGAACATGATAGGTGTCAAGATTATGTGAAAGGGTGGCAACGATTTTTCTACTGTGAGCGCACTCCTTATAGACTGTAACGGGTGTGGCTAATGGTCCGTAAGGGACCTCAGACGCGCAAAATATTTTGAATATCCTTATGGACCGTAAGACTATGTTCTTGCGGTCCGCAAGGGACCTCGAAAATTTATAAAATTTGTCTTTAGGCATATTTAGCCCATCAACTTTAAATTTATAATATTTTTATGATTTTTCATCCTTCCTTTCAATATTGTGAATTGTGTGGAAGGTTTCTAGACACGTGTCATGCTAGGATTTGATCTAAAATACCTGGGTCTTACATCCGCACCCCCTTAAAAGAAATCTCGTCCTCGAGATTTGTTCAAAGTAATACTTAGTTCCGTTTCACATCAGATTTCAACCTCTCAAGTATATTTTGGGCCACAAAGGGAATCCCATTTCACTTTGACGTGGGAAACTTATTTTTCTACGGAGCTTTTTGAATTTCATGGTCCATATTGGACAAGGTTTTTCAATAAACCTTAAGCCCACGTTTAAACGTCATGGTGAAACATGGCAAGTGGTTCTAGTTAAACACTTTTAGATTAGAGATATGGAATACGCTATGGATTCCACTCAGCTCTATTAGTAGCTCAAAGCTACTGTACTAACACATTCTGTTAACTTGAATGGTCGACATATCTAGGGCTTAGTTGCCTTTATTCAGCAATATATTATCCTTGACGCTTTTGCCTTTTATAACTCTTCTGCATGTCATAGGAAGCCTTGAGCGCATCTCAGATTTGTAAGATTCTCTTTAATCATTTCATGGACAATATACGGTCCAGAGAGTTGGTTTCTACCAACTTTAGCCCAACAGACGGGTATTCTACACTTTCTTGTGTATTATGCATGCACGTAGCATGTTTTCCAGAATTTGGAGGGTACACTCATTCTACCCATTAGTCTGGGCGGTATGCCGTACTAAAATTTAAGAGCGTACTACGCGCTTTGCTGGAAATTTTCTAGGAATAAGAATATATTTAGTATCTCAATCCGTTACTATAGACAACGGTACTCCATAAGGAGACTCGATGGTGTCTTTATATGACTTAACTTGTCGGAATATAAAATTTTTCCTTAATTAACAAGAAGCGTTGACTTAGTAAGTTTGTCGACTATAATTCGCATCGTGTCATTGCCGCGACCGTTCTTAGATATCTTGGAAATCAGATCCATTGTTACCAGTTCCCAAATCTATGTGGGATTTTCCAGTTCATTGATGCAAACCAGATGGTCTATGATGTTCGACTCACTTGCGAATATTCTAAGCATTTTGCTTCATAAGTGGCTATGGGCTTCTCATGTCCATCCACCAAAAGGTCTTCAGCCTTTGACTCCAGTTCGTCAAAAGTTACTTGTGTCATGTAGATGACACATTCTCCTTTCAATCACTTGGATACGTTAAGCATAAGAGATTTCTTGGGCATCCCATAGTGTTGATCTTCACCAAATGGGGATTTTTAATTTCGATTAGTTTCTTATTGTGGACACTGTGGATTTGATTTTGAACTAACCAATCCATGTCTAAAACCATATCGAATCCTGCAAGATTATAGATAAAAGATTATCGAAGATAGATTGATTCAAGAAGGATATGTCGTATCTATTAAGAGTTGTGAAACCATCTATATTGGCCACTTGATTTTTATATTTGATATGTAAGCCTAAAAAAGGGCAAGCTCAGAATTTATTATATTTAGAGTCGATGAAGCTTTTACTAGCTTCAGAGTTCAAAACAAGGTTCTAGCAACTAAATCATTTACAAGAAATAGATTTGTAATGATATTTATGTCTTGAACTGCTTTTCCTGTAGCTAATTAAAAAGCTCAAGCATTGCCTTTCTTGCCATCAGTCGCTTTATTCTTCCCTTCAGTTGCCCTCTTCGGGCAATGGGTCGTTATATGCCCTTTCTCGCCATATCCGTAGCAGATGGCGTCTTTCAAGTTCTTGCATACATAGGACTTGTAGTCCATCTGCTTACAGATGCCATAACCCTTGGGTTGCTCATGGAAACATCTTCCAGAGTGTTGCTTCCCGCAGGTCTTACATTTGGGTTTTGCCTCATTCGGCTTGGACCAGTGATAATTCAAGCCAGTCTTACCCTTTTTGTAATCCTTTCTTTGGGTATCATCATGCTTTCTCTTGTGATCCTCCTCGGCCTTAGCCACTTTCTCCCTTATCTCATCTTCAGTGAGGGATAAGGCCAGAACCACAGCGGATCTAAAAGTAGTAGGTTTGGAGGATTTAACCATCCCCTTGATTTCTGGAGTGAGTCCTCCAACAAAACCCTGCAATGCGCTTAGACGCGGTGGTAATTAAATAAGGAACAAGTCTTGATAAGGAGTTGCATTCAGATACATAGGCTAGACACTCGAGACAATTCATGGCCAGCCTTAGAAAGTCAGATTCGACTTTCTACACCTCGTGGGGTGGGTAGCAAGTCTTGCGAATCAGTTCCATACACTTAGACCAACTCAGTTTGTACATTGCAACCTTGCCAGTGGATTGGATCAGTGCCTTCCACCAAGTTAGAGCATCCTCCTTGAAGGATTGAGACACATATTTAACAGTGTCCTTGGTGGCACAACCGCTTATATCAATAACAATTTTCATTTCATCTAGCCACTTTAGAGCATCAATAGCTCCATTCTCACCTATAAAGTCACGGGGTTTACTAGAAAGAAAGTACTTATAAATACACCCCTTCTTAGAGTCACGCGGCTCAGTTCTCTTGGTACTCTAAACACTCTCCTCACTCTTAGTTGAGGATAAATGAGTCTTTTCAGTCTTATGAGAATTAGAACGGGGTTTAGAAACAGAGTTCTCTTTTTGTACTGATGGCTCTGGCCCTTTAAGCGTGGCCATAAATTCAGCCAGGGCTTTACCGACTTCATCGGCAATCAGGGATAGAAGATGATTCTTTTCGTCCTTACGGTTTTGGTGCTCTAAGTCGTCACCACCGTTTTTCTTGTGACAACCGGCAAAAATTCATGATAACCCGTATGACCCAATCACTATTAACTTAAAGAATTATATGCATTAGACTTAATTATGTTAATTAAGTCCATAAAGTCTAGCAAAGTTTGGGTAAATGCACGAGATTGATTTTGAAAACCATTAGATATGAATTAATCGCGTAATGGTATTAATATACAAAACGAATGTTGGAGATATCTAATTACTACGCTAGAAAACATTTTAGAAAATTATTTTTATGCATAATATATAATGATATGCATTTAAATATGAATTTATTGAGTCTTTATATTTTTCGAGCATCTACGTTTTATCTAGATCATTAATTTACCGACACTTATATATAAAAAGAAGTATAATTATTTCTTTGCAAGCTATAGATTCGTAAAAGAGGTATGTAAATGATATACATATATAATACATCTATTGTATTGTTTCACTAAAAAATATAATGGCTACAAAGTTGTTTCATCAATGGAAACACAAGTACTCAAATGTTAAAATGTTAAGTAAAAGAATGGATAGAGCATGTCATGTCCCTTTCCTTTCTTTGATGGTCACGTTGCATGGGCATGAATGCTCATATCAATTGTTTTTTAGGAAAAAAAATTAATATGGTTTATCTTTATATATATAAAAAGGATATCAAATACCACTCATTCTAGTATGGCATCAAGACATATTAAAATGTAAAACCCATGCCTGTTTACTTATGGCAACTGTGAAAACAACCATCACCAACTCCTGCCCCTACGCCAGACCACTTTTCTTTAATTGGGCTGCATAAATAATTCCATAACTCAGCAACTTCATCATGAAATCTTGGGGTTTAAGTTAAACTAAATCATCACATCATGCAGCCTACTTCACGCCACCCTATTTTCTTCATTTTATGGTTTTAATAGGATCTTTTCTTTCCAATGCAAGTGGGCCATATCATATGAACCCCATACGACCACCCATATATGACACCACTTCCATTTCTTTTTATCCATCTAACTTTTCTTATATTTATTTAACAACATATGAGAATTGCATAATCCATTTAAGACTACAGACTCCATTCTCATACATTTCTAACATCACAAACACACACATAGAAGCCTAAATAATACACTGAGAGAAATGCAAACAGGTGAAAGCGGCCACCTCTTGGGGCAGCGTTTCAAGGCGGTTGGACAACCACCAGCGACCACAATAGTGGCGAAGCACAAGTGGACGTTACGGGTGGTGGCGATTCGAGCAGTTGAGTGGCGGTACAACTCCAACGAAAACGACCCCAAGCTTAGCCCCGACGGCGATGGTATAGCCGCCTGAACTAGCGGCGGAGGTGGTGGTGCTGCTGTCGTTCTCGGTTTAGTTACAGTTCAACTCGGTTCGACTCGGTTCAATTACGGTTTAGTTTCGGTTCATCACGGTACTACTCGGTTCAGTTACGGTTCAACTCGGTTTAGTTACGGTTCAACTCGGTTCAGTTACGGTTCAACTCGGTTCGACTCGGTTCAGTTACGGTTCGACTCGGTTCAAGCTAGGTTTTGGTCAACATGGTCAACACGGGTCAGGTTCGGTCTCGGGTCAAACCCGGTCAACTAGCAAATATGGTCAACGTGGTCAGCCTTAGTTCGGGTTCGGTTCAGTCAATTTGGTGAACATCAGATTCGGTTCGAGTCAACCCGGTCAACGTAAGTCAACTACTGGTCACGCAGTCAACTCAGACAACGCAAGACTTGGTAACACCATAACGACGCGAATTTTATCATATTGTTCATATACTTTATATTTAACGCGAACCGAGCTCGAACCTATACGATTAGTGAAACGATGAATATTTTGAGTAAACTAGTAAATTTAATGAATTGTTTTACGTTTTGTACACTTCACTAAAGATATATATATATATACATATGTTGTTGATAAATTATTGTTGCGTTTTGAAAATATATCGGCAACTTGCATTGTCGGGATCGTCCAAAAAAAAAGGAAATTTTGTCAGTTTTTCATAAAAATATGAAATACAAAACGTATTTATACTCGAAAAGCGACACCTTACGGGCTCAAGTATTTTTATAAAATAAATATATACGTATATTTATTTTGGTGATACTATATAACTTACAAAAACGAATTTATAACACTTCGACAAACACGAGTTACTAGTTAACGAAACCCGAGAACCTATATAAAATAAATATAATTATTTATATTATTTCAAAACGCTTAGAAATCGAATTTTTTTTTTAAATAAATACTATCTATATTTATTTCAAACAACTAACATTCGGAAAAAATGCGTAATCCATTATACGAGTTTACAACGTATTGTCTTCATCTAAATACTCGTTACGTATACGTATTTCTATTCACGAAAACTAACATGACTTCATAAATTTTTTTTAATTGTATATAAACATATTCCGAATCACTCGGAAACTAAGTCGTTTCCACTACTTAGTGTTTATCCCGATTAAGTGGAATCAAACAACCATAGATTGGTCTTTTCAACTAAGATATCAACACTTTCATAGAATCGTATGGTCAACGATTCGGTAGAGCTCGGTGACACGTAGTTTAGTTACGCCATATTTAGAAAACTTATAAGTTATTCCTTGATAGGAATGAGATAGTTGCATGCTAGCGACTTTACGTTCTTGGAATAATAACGTGGAATCATATTAAGCTAGCTTTGCACAAGGGTATCGAGATGAGTTCATAACCCCCACTTTTTTATGGTTTTACATTTTTATAAATGTTTTTGGGGGTGGAAAGACATGCAAGTTTCGCAAACGCCTACAATATTTTGATGAACAAAAAGTTTCATATTTCTAAACCATGTTATGAAAGGATTTCAATTAACTCATGGTTTATGAAAGGTTTATGCTCAACATACCGGTTTAACAAAACACACGCGTATTTTCAAAACGTGCACGAGTTTCATGGATAGGGCGGGATTGCCCTAGTTACAATGGGACAGGATTGTCCTACATACAAACAAGAGGACTGGTTGGTCCTGATTTTAGACTTAAACGGGCTAGGCCCATTTTCACTTGTGCGGGGCACAAAAACTCCGTGAGTTCATGTTCCCCCTTTTCTTTTAAATGTTTTCGGTTTTATAACAACCGAGGATGAAGTACATGCTATGAAATTCTATGACCAAAGGGTATGTTAGTTATGGGTTTAAAAGAACTAGATCAATGTGTATAAGTAGGATTGATAACATAATAACCAGTAATCACCCACTAATAACTCGGTGACCAAGGTGCAAAGGTGTAGATCTATTGAGTTTGAGACACGCTCCACTCTGAATAAAACAAGTCCGTTCAGAGTGCTTTTGTGAGCTCTAAGAAACTATGTTTGACAAGTTGTCTCGGTTTGGCTATTTACTTATGACACATAATGTGAGGGGGCTCGCTACCCACTGATAGATCCGTAAACCCTAGGAATAAGAATAACATACCAGGATTTCAATATTGGCTTATGACAGTGGCCAGGATTTAAATATTGGTTTATAAATATCACAATGGTAGGATTGATGACAATTATGACAAAACATTTTGACAGAAAACATTATGACAGAAAACATTTCATTACCGGTTTACGAAAACGACAGTTAAATGTATTGGTTTACAAACATAACAGAGAACATTTCGATACCAATATACTCGATACGACATTTCAAACGTTTTGAGATACTATGATCTCACAAACCAGTTTTAAAAAGATTTATTTCAAATCTTTTTCAAGCAAACTATGAACTCGCTCAACTTTATATTGATTTTTTGCATGTTTCTTTCTCATGTAATATTTTCAAACTATGACAGTTGGATTAGGAGAACCCATGGGGATTCGAGTGCTTAGCGGGCGTTCACTTTCTAGAAGTCTTAGCAATATGATCTTCCGCTGTGCAATGAAGATACCAGTCCAGTCACGCCAGCTCTGATATTTCGGGGTGTGACATTTCTTACTTGTTTCGCCAATATTTAGGCTTGCCATTAGTTTAATTAAAAACTATATAGCCATCAGAAAGATTTTTGAGAACTTAGTAGCAAATCAATTTATTTGTATCAGATCTTGCAGATCTATGCATATTAGATTTACTAGCCTCACTTACCGTAGTTGGTAATGGGCTTTAATATACTTTTAGCTATATAGCTTAGAGGATTATAGTCTCTCTCCTTCCGCACAGTTGGGATTATTTGAAGATTAGAGACACGTTTTAATCAACGTAATCCATATAGATACGTATTCAACGTATTTAAAAATAAGCGATGTCACATAGTTGGACAAGAATTTTCTCCTTTCCACCCAGTCGGGAATTAGTTGGAGATACGTTTCAGTCAACGTATTTAATTTAGGTTACCCTCCTTCCGCATAGTTAGGATTAGTTGGAGATTTGGAACTATTATCGTCTCATAGTTAGACGAGAGTTTTCTCCTTTCCACACAGTTGGGAATTAGTTGGAGATTTAATGATACGTTTCAGTCAACGTATATGGTATGATTCCTCTCCTTCAACACAGTTGGGATTAGTTGGAGATTTGAAACGAACATCACGTAATTGGACAAGAGTTCTCTCCTTTCCACACAGCTGGGAATTAGTTGGACATTTGGAACACGTCTCAGTTGACGTTTAGATATGAATCCCTCTCCTCAGTTGGAGATTTGGGAATACGTCTTAGTTGACGTTTAAATATAAGTCCCTCTCCTCAGTAGACCGAATAATTTAAGACAGAGTCTTTTATCATGGTCTCTTTACTAGTCTTAATTACATAAGATCTAGTAGACCGAATAGTTTTAAAAGAAATTTATTCGCTTGATTGCTAGCAGTCCTTCGATTGACTTGTCTTCACCCAATAGAGTTGGCACTTGTAGTCCTTTTCATTCCACATAGTTAGGATTAGTTGGAGATTCCAGGACACGTCTCAGTTGACGTTTAAATGCATGCACTTCTCCTCAGTGGGAAATTTGGGATACGTCTCAGTTGACGTTTAAATACATGCCCTTCTCCTCAATGGGAGATTTGGGATACGTCTCAGTCGACATTTAATACATGTCCTTCTTCTCAATGGGAGATTTGGGATACCTCTGTCATATCCGCTAAAATCAGAGTTGGGCATGATCTGACTGGTATCTTCATTGCACAACGGAAGTATAAGTAATGCTAAGACATCTAGAAAGTGAACGCCCGCTAACTACTCGAAACCATATGAGTTCTCCTATTCCAACCGTGCCATAGTTTGAAAAATATAACCTGAGAAAGAAACATGCGAGAAATCAACATAATGTTGGCGTGTTCATAGTTTATTTGAAAAAGATTTGAAATAAATCTTTCTAGTAATCGGTTTAAATAGTGTGAGAAATCATAGTAAAACCATTTTTCCTTGGCATGTTATTTGAAAACTTGTGTTTGTAAAACTTGTATAACTGTCAACGTCCGCATCACATTAACATTTGAGAGTTCGTATATAAAAATGTGATATGTAATGCGTCAATGAACTTGATGATCGTTTTGCAAGGACATTAATATGTGTGACGACATAGGAAGCACTCAACCCTAGACTGGGGCAACAAAAGCACTACATGCGGCCACACAAGGACCCATGAGTGGGGCTCACTACACCCGATACCACTGTTGTTCCACGGTCTTAAAAAAGATTAATGGCACTTAAGAAACACCCTATTTGCACATGATCTAATATTTCATTCCATAGCTAAACCATACCGCCGAAACATGTATTTCCCCCCGAGAGTTATAAAACCGAAAACATTTAAGAGAAAAGGGGGACATGAACTCACAGAGTCTTTGTGCCTCGCACAAGTGAGAATGGGCCTAGCACGTTTGAGTCTAAAAGCAGGACAAACCAGTCCTCTTATTTGTATGCTGGACAAACCAGTCCTGTTGTAACTAGGACAATCACGTCCCTTGTCATGAAACTCATGCACGTTTCGAAAATACGCGTGTGTTTTGTAAAACTGGTATATTGAGTGTAAACCTTTCGTAAACCATTAGAGTTAATTGAAATCCTTTCGCAACATGGTTTAGAAATATTAATATTTTGGTTCATCGAAAAAGAGAGTGAAATAATTAGGTGGGTTGGTAAGAGGATGTAGGGTGGCCATTGACATATTTTGAGTGTTTCCCATGTGCAGCATGGATCTTACAATAAAACATTTGTTAGGACCTGAGTTTGGATGATTGTATTGTTTTAACCAAATTGATAACAAGATGATAAATCATGAAGAACTTTACAGCGGAAGAACAGTTAAAACTTTATAACACAATCAACGAGAGAATAGTTTTCATCATAACATGTTTTCATTACTCGATATTGAAATGATTACAAAGTAACTTACATGCATGAGTTACTAAACTCCCCCTCAGACCGAGCTACACACAGAAAAGTTGTACAATACAGTGTAAGTGTGAAAAGCTAAATAGAACAGTACAGGCACTGTCTATTTAGAGTACTAACCTAACCACTGATCGTCTATGCTGACATCATCTTGACAATGACATCTAACAACAATAACAAACTCTAACCACTGCCTATCCTAAACACTGATAGCAAAGCACTTATGACCCTAACCGCTGATAAGCATAAACTCTGATGAAATATTGGCAGATGTTCTTCAAAGGATAATCAGATCTTTGACTTCCAGCAGACCTTTGACTTTTAAGCAGACCTTTGACCCATCAGAGGTTTGGTGAATCAGCAGACTTTACAACTGGCAGAGCTTTGGTATAAGGCAGTTGTTAGAACTTGCAGCGGTTTGGTAGCTGGTCTTTGAAAGGAGTAAATCTAAACTCTGTTTATTCTGGATCATATAGAGCAGACCTGTTTTGGCTTTCTATCATCTGTTCTTTTGTAGGGTTCAATCCCAACAATCTCACCTAGAATAGATGATGCCAAAACTCTTCTTTATTCATGATCTTTATGTCTCATCAGTTTTTCCCTGATTTGTACTTTGAAATGTGATTCAAAGTTGAAGGAATCTTCATCATCCTCATCCCTTGTAGTTCCAAAAGATCTTTAAGGTCAGCTACACCCAGGCTTAGTGCATCCTTCCTTGATATACTTACAACTTTCCCATTGGACCTAAGCAAAGTCAATACATGGGTCTTTTTATCAGAGAGCCACTTTAGTATTTTTGAGTTCAATGGGTTTCTTGGGAGAGGAGTTATTTGTGATGAGAGTTGAAAAGGTGTACTTTTTGAAAGCCTTTGAAAAAGATCTTCAGATTTAGCTAAAGGCTTCAATGGTTCTTTATTCAAGTCAGGCAAAGGTTCCTTTGTGATAGCCTGCTTACTTTTGTTAGCATCCCTTTGCTGATCTTGCTTATCCATCTGCAGCTGCCTCTTCCTTTGGTTGAGGGCTTGAATGGATGTTTCCAAGACCAGATCTGCACTGAGGTTCTTAACATCTTTCCAATCTAGTGCAGTCTGTCTTATTTGAGGGTCTTTCTTCATCCTATCAATTCTATATGCTTCTTGTTTGAGAGCTGGGATGGACCACTCCTTAAATTTATCTTCCTCAGCTTGATAGGGTTTTTCTTTCATGATAAATCTTATGAGATTTTCCCTTAGCTTCCTTTGAGGATCATCTTTTGGAGATTCTTTTGTCATTTTCTCATTAAGCTCTTTTGCATACTCTTCTAATTTCTTAACTTTGCTTAGCTCATGCTGCTCCAATCTTGTTAAGTAAGTATTACCTTTCCCTTTGATTTCTTCTTTTGCTATGTTTTTGGCTTGTCTAGTCTTTAGTTTTAGATAATCCTCAAGGGTTCTGGGATTTCTATAACCAAGAAGAGATGGGAAGGTTCTTTTGGATGGATCAGATTAGAGTTATTTTTCTCCCTCTTTTTGGCATCATCAACTCTTTCGAAGATAGGTGCAGGGGTAGTGCCAGGAATGAGAATTCTCTTGATCATTTTAAGCTCTTCCTGTGTGTCCTATACCTTGCCTCAACTTCTTCTTTGAATGTCTGCACTTTTGAATCATATAACTGATTAGCATCCTGAATGTGTTGTTCAAGCAGAGGATACACTTGTGTTGCAATTCTGCTGGCTTGAGCAGAGGATTGAGCAGTGTTTCGAGATTTTGCAGAATGTAACATCTGTTGCAGCACATTTTTTATATCTGCCACTGATGCCTCAATCTTTGTGACTTTATCCGTCAATTCCTTATGTTTTAGCTCATTTCCTAAGTTAATAGGATCATCTGAGTTCCTACCAGAGGTGGTAGTTTTATCTAGGGTATCATGAGCATGTGATTTATCACTTGCTTCAACCTTAGATGCCCCTTTTTCTTGGTAATGGGGTCTTCCCACTACAGCAGAGGTTACCTGGGTAGCCTCAACCGTGGTTGCCTTCAAAGGAGACTTATATATGAAACTACTGTCCAGATGTAAATCAGTGGATTCAACATCTGTAGTAGCTGCTCCAATTGAACTATCAACCATGATTTCATGAAATCCAAGTGATGTAGCCTCCTCAACTGTTTGTGGGATAACCAATTGGTTTTTATCAGACACAACCATTTTGGAAGTTTTGCTCTCAGTGATGTGTTGGTGAGAGTGGCCTTTTTGTGACTGACTATCAAAGGCTTGAAACAGTGATGTGGTGGTTGTAGTGATTTGAAATGTGGCGAGTGGTGTGGAAAGTAGGTTTGTCCTGGGAGATGGACATTTTAACATACTCTCAAATGAGGGTGATGTTATCAGTTGTGGGATCCCTGTGTTTACAACATGTTCCTTTTGTGAGGAATCATGAGGAGTTATGGTTTTGGGTGGAGATCTTTCTACCATCTGCTGTGAGGAAGTAGCAGCAGTGGTTTCATGTGACTTTTGTGTTGTCACTGAATTAACTTCTGGGATCTCATCTTCCAGAAGGTCCTTTTTGATAGGTTTGGTGGGTTTTGAAGGTTTCTTTTTGGTCCTTTTAGTGGTTTTTGGTGTAGGTTGCACAGCAGTGGTTGTGCTGCTGTGGTCACCAAGAGCAGTGGGCTCAGCAACTGAGGTCTGAGGAGCAGATGTGGACTCATCTAAATTTTGCTCAGACTCCCCTGCTTGTGTTTTTGAAATTTTGACTCTTTGGCCATAAGGCGAGTATATGTTTTAGATGATAAACTGTTTATTTGAAAATGCACACCTTGAACAAGAACATGTGCACTTTATTTTGGGATTTTCTCTTGTAAATAATAACTTATGAATCTGGGAAATAGCAGAAAAGCTTTTTCCCTTTTGTTTTTCATATTTTCTAGATTTGTTACCAAATCATTAAATAATACTTGAGAGTAATTGTGATCAGATTTAGACAAAATGGCATACCCCAAGTATTGAATTTTCAATGGTATTTCATCAAACCCAGTGGTCTTATTGGAAACACATGTGAGCAGGGCATGAAACAAAAATTTCATAGGAGGAGGGAATTTTCCCTTTTTCATAGTAGCTTTTGATAGATCTCCTGTATACCCTTTGTTTTTCAAAACAATTTGATACTCACTCTTAGGGAAAGAAGTTTTACCTTCTAGATTGTTCATTTGAAAAACCTCTGAGATGGTTTGTGGGGTTATTGGAACCAAGATCCCTCCCACTTTTGACGTGATTGCCCAAGGTTTTTGATTCAGACTTTCAATCGCAGCATTTGCCCAGAAATCTAGAAGGGCATTCTGATAGATCTGTGCGTTACAGGTTAACAAAGTCTTGTACTTTGAGGAAGACAATACATCAATGATTCATGAAACTTTGTATTCTTCTTTGTCTTCTCAAGAGTACAGAGATAATTATATGGATTTTTGATGTTAAGAGTGTGTTTCGGTGGTTCCTGTGGTAATTTCGCTTTGGGTGCCACGATTATCAGAGAAAATATTTTTGAGAAATTTTGAAATGGCACAGTAGAAGTAAAAACTCTGTTTGTGGATGAAATAGGGTTTTATAGGGTTTTCAAAAAAGTGATGATGACGTGGCATCTGATGAAACGACTGTCGAATAACATCTGTCCACATGTAACCTCTGATTGACAATGGAAGACAGTTGTTTGGCTAACCACTGACAGAGTAACCTATCAGTGATTATGACCAAAAGTTAACACTATCAGAGGTTCCACATCAGTGGATAGGTTTTTCTATCCAATCAGGATTTTAGTCTATCAGAGCTATGAACAGACTTTAAGGATTTATTGAAAAATTCAATTTTAACTATTTTTAAAGATGAATTTATGAATTTCTAAAAACATTTTTTGCTATTTACACATGGATCACAAGAAAATTTGTTTTTAATCCATGTTTAGCATTCCAAGCCTAGAAATCAAACTGTCAAATGTGGAAACATCAAGTGCTTTTGTCAACATCTGCTAGTTGATCCTTGGTATGGACATTTTGTAAAGAAATCAGACATTTTTCATAACAATCCCTCACAAAGTGATGTCTGATGTCAATGTGTTTGATAAGAATTTTGATAATTTTCAAGGTTAGTTTTGACAGACCAAAATGTCCTTTTGAGAGTTTTCAATGACATAAGTTTTTAAACCTTTTCAGTCAAAGCTTCATTTACATGCTAGTCCTTGTGTACAAACACTTTACAGGCCTTGGCAGAGGTTGAGTATCTCAGATGGTACAAATTATTTTGTCTGTAGGGACAGGTTTTCAAGGACGATTAAATCTGATTTGAACTAGTCATCAACCAGAGTCCTTTTGATTCACTATCAGAGGAAGTATCCTCCCTTTCAAAAATAGGGTTCTACTTCATACAGGTACTTAAGTTTTGTCTATCAAAAACAAGCAAAACTCAAGGTGTATTATCTTCAACAAAAAATCAGAAGATAAATACAAGACCTGATATAAACAAAAAAAATTCTAATATAAAATTCGTAAAAAAATTCGTGATATGTGAATCAATTAGATCCGATAGATTTCCAGCAATTCTTTTGAGAAATTTATGAATTTAGAGTTCATCTCAGTCATTTTTATGAGACTGATATGGATCCTCTTCATCAACTAATCCCGAAATCAACAAAGACAATAAAACCACATGAATCGTAAATTTCAACACAATTTCGACTCCATTTTCAACAATTAAGAATAGCACAATATCAATGAGATCGAGCTGATCTTCTTATGTCAAATTGACAATTAGATTAAATTTGACTGACCAAGCTCTGATACCAATTGTTAGGACCTGAGTTTGGATTGATTGTATTGTTTTAACCAAATTGATAAGAAGATGATAAATCATGAAGAACTTTACAGCAGAAGAACAGTTAAAACTTTATAACACAATCAACGAGAGAATAGTTTTCATCATAACATGTTTTCATTACTCAATAGATTGAAATGATTACAAAGTAACTTACATGTATGAATCACTAAACTCCCCCTCAGACCAAGCTACACACAGAAAAGTTGTACAATACAATGTAAGTGTGAAAAGCTAAATA